>CM077349.1:23424183-24024183 GCA_039655645.1 Ammopiptanthus mongolicus | reverse complement strand
CGGTGTTACTGTTCTGGTCTGCTCACGACAACCCAATTGCGTGTCGGCCATTTCTTCCTAAAACTCATTTGTTTGCTTCCTCGATTGCCTCAGGTTTTGGGTGAACTAGGAAAAAACAAGCCAGCTTTTGATATGAAAGATTATCATCCACATTAATACAGCTAATTATAGTGATCCCATTCCTCGTGATGGCAGAACATCACGTTGTTGAATATATATATATAAAAGAAACCTAACTTGTGTTTGAAATAAACGAATTTTGGGTTTTGATACAGCTAAACCATTTCTCTTAATGATTCCTATAAAAATCCTAAGATGATTGAAATGCTGGTCAATGGATTGAGAAAAGACTAAAACATCATCAATGTAGACAATAGTAAAGCTTGAATAAGGATTAAAAATGTCATTCATAATTTTTTGAAATTCTGAAGGAGCATTTTTGAGACCAAAAGGCATTACATTCCATTCGTATTGCCCAAAAGGGACAGTGAAGGCTGTCTTGTAGCGATCACTATCTTTGACTTCTATTTGATAATATCCAGATTTCATATCAAATTTGGAAAATATCTTTGCATTATTTAAGCGACTAAGTAAATCCTTTTTATTAGGAATTGGGTACCTAATCCACTTAAGAGCTTGATCGAAGGGCTTGTAATTGATAACCAAGCGAGGAGTTCCTCGCTCAATTTCAGCTTGCTTATTGACATAACAAGCAGCACAAGACCATGGTGACTTACTTTGACGAATCAATCCTTTTTGCAAGATATCATTAATCTCTTTTTGGCAAAATTGGTGTAACTCATGATTCATTTGGATAGGACGAGCTTTGGTAGGGATTTGCTTATTAGTGAAACCTTGTTTGTAGGGCAAATCAACTACATGCTTCTTTCTATCCCAAAATGCATTTGGCAGATCAGAACAGATAGAATTGTGGATTTCATCAAGAAGATCTTGGATCCTCTTTTTGATATCAGATTGGTTGAGTTTTAAGTCAATGTTTTTAAAAGAAACTTCTTCTTTTAAGAAATTGACCTGATTTTGCTTATGGTGAATAAAGTTTAAGTTTCTCACCAAAGGTTTTCGTATGAAGGAGAAAATTATCTTCTTACCCAGATATTGAGTAGAAATTCCTTCATTGGTAATTGTTAAAGGGAAAAAGCGATCTTATGAACGGTGTTCCTAAAATCACTTCATTTTTGAGATCTTTAACAAGTAAAAACGGTGTTTCTACCTTAAGACCATGATTTTCAATAATGGCTTTGGATAGTTTGAAATTTATCCCAAGTTTTGAGCCATTAGCTATGCTTAGCCTTTCGGATGCTTTCTCAAAATATTTAGTAGGAATTAATCCTTCTAAAATACAATTTGAATCAGCACTAGTGTCAAAAAGGGCTGTAGTATTAAGAATAAAATCATCAATGATAATTCTAATCTTAATATAGAACTTCTGAATTCTTAATTGATTAATAAGATTCAAAAATTCTTCATCTTTGTCAGTGTTATTATCTTCATTATCCGAATGATGACTAACACTTTTCTCGAGATTGGGTTCAGATAGATTTTCATCATCTGAAGGGGTTTCAGAGGATTGGTTATCAAGTTGAGATAAAATTAGTTTATGAACAGCTTATTCTTGCTTTATCTCTTTAATTATGTGTTATTTAAAAAGACGAATTTTGTTTGTAAATTTAAATTAAATAAGAACAAAATAAAAAGTTATTAACAATTTAATATTTGTTATAATATAAAATGTTAAGAAAATTAACCATTCACGTGATACAAAGAAACATTTTGAAATTTTAACTTAAATCATCAATAAATGTAATTACATAAAAACCAAATTAATTCCTAAAATAATATATCTTATTTTTATATTTGTTTTATTTGCATATTTTAAGATTTTTTTAAAAAGATTAATAATTGCCTTAAAACAATCTACAAAATTACCCCTAGTTAACTTTGGACTTCCTTACTTATATATATAGGAGAGAATCATTTACATTAGTGTAAGTTATTTTTCGCTTACTAATCTCATCTATTGATTTTATTTTCATCCAAAGGTAGTTGTGATTTTCACTTTAGTAATAGTTTTACATTGTTGGATGAAAATAAAATTTAGTTCTGAGATTGAGTGGAAACAAAAAAATGACTTATAGTGATGTAAACGGATCCTCATGTATGTGTGTGTGTGTGTATATATATATAATAAAAATTTAAATGAAAAAAAATTATCAATGAGCAAGAGAGAGTAAGAGAATGGAGATGGTGTGAAGGGTGCTCATTGTTATTAGTTAGGTAATTCAGTTAGGATTATGGTAGTATAGTTAGAGTATGTATAACTAAAATTGAATGTGTGAGTTGGTCCATGTGGGATTAAGACTCATTGTATAAATTAGAACCTGTGAGAAATAATAGAAGTACATTCAGTGAAAATATAATTGCTCTCTGTCTAGCCTCTGTCTTCCTTCTCTCTTTTTCTGAGTTTAATATCATAAGTGTGTGTGTGTGTGAATAGAGCAGTACTGTGCTCTAACAGTTGATATCATAGAGCTTATACGATCAGGGGCCTAAGTAAGTAACAATGGTCGAAGCTAATGACAATTTCCCTGCATCCCTACCTGTTCTGAACAATAAGAATTTTGATCGATGGAGTACCCAAATGCGAGTAATCTTTGGGTTTCAAGAAGTAGTTGAAATCGTGAAAGATGAGATTCAAAAACTAGGAAAATATCCTACTGAGGCTGAGAAAATGGCTTATCGCGTAGCAACAAAAGGAGACTGCAAAGCTCTATTTATCATTCATCAGTGTGTAGATCCAGATAACTATGAAAGGATTCAGAATGCAACTACTGCCAAGGAGGCATGAGACATACTTGCAGCATCCCATTCAGGTGTTGCAAAGATCAAGAAAGTAAAGCTGCAGACCCAAAGAAGGCAGTACAAGTTGCTTCAGATGAATGATCAATAAACTGTTGCAGAGTTATTTAATCAGCTACTGATCCTCACTAGTCAAATGAAATCATGTGGTGAGACATTGACATTTGTAATGATAGTTGAGAAGGTGTTAAGGATCCTAACTCCACGATTTGATCTAATAGTGGTAGCTATTGAACAATCTAATGATGTTGAAAAGACGAAGTAGGAAGAGTTGTAGGCAACTTTTGAAGCTCATGAGCTGAGGCTCGATGACAGATTCACAATGCGTTCAGAACATGCACTGTAGGCTCAAGCTTATCAGAAAAACAATGGTAAAGGGTGGAAAGGAAAAGGAAAGAAGTGGAGCAACAAGGGAGAATGCGATGACAACAATTGTTCTGGTCAAGAAAGCCATAATTCTAATCAGAAAAATGGTGAAAATGCAATCAAGAAAGAGGACGGTAAGAGCTCGAAGAGGAAGTTTGACAAGAGCAAGATTAAAAGCTATTCTTGTCAAAAGTTTGGTCACTTTGCAAGTGAATGCAGAACCAAGAAAGGTTCAACCAGTAGAAGTGATCAAGAGGCAAATGTTGTTCATGAAGAGGATTCTGACCAAGACCAAGTTCTCTTGATGGTTACCATAAAATCGGGTAACACAAATTCTGGATCTTGGTACTTGGATACAGGATGTTCCAATCACATGTTTGGACACAAGGAATGGTTTGTGGAACTTGATGAAACAATTAAGAGTAAGGTACGATTTGCTGACAATAGCAACATAGAGTCTGAAGGAAACAGAAGATTATTGGTTGGAAGAAAGGCTGGAAAACCAGCCTATACATTTGATGTACTTTATGTCCCTACTATAACAAACAATCTATTGAGCATGGGACAACTACTAGAGATGGGTTTCTCTATGGATTTGAAGGATAACCAGATGTAAGTGTTTGAGAACAATGGCAAATTAATCTTGAAGGCACCTTTATCAAGCAACAGGACCTTCAAGATTGATATTCAAGTAGCTGAAATGACGAGCTTATTAGCTGTTTTGCAAGAATAAAGTTGGTTGTGGTATCTAAGATTTGCTCACTTGACTTTAAAAGGTCTTTGCTTTCTGAAAAACAATGACATGGTATATGGTCTGCCCCCAATCAGAACTCCAGACCAGATTTGTGAAAGTTGCATGGTAGGCAAGTAGCCAAGGAGCTCCTTCAAGTCTCATATAGCAACTCGAGCCTTTGAACCTCTTGGTGTCATCTTCTCTAATGTTTGTGGCCCATTTGATGAAATCTCTCTTGGAGGTAATAAATATTTTGTTTCCTTTGTTGACGATTGTACAAGATATATGTGGTTATTTTTTATAAAACGAAAATTAGATGTAATTGATGTTTTGAAATCTTTTAAGGTGAAGGCTGGAAAACAAAGTGGGAAATTTCTGATAATTTTCAAAACTGATGGTGGAAGAGAGTATATTTCAGAAGAGTTTGAAAATTTCTGTGAAAAAGAAGGCATTACACATGAGGTAATTGCCCCTTACACTTCTCAACATAATGAATCCGCTGAAAGAAGAAATAAAAATGTCCTTAATATGGCAAGAAGCATGTTAAAAGGCAAGAATATGCCACATTGCTTCTGGGGTGAAGCAACAGCCACATCAGTATATATACTAAACATATGTCCCACCAAGAGAATGCACTTGATCACACCAGCAGAAGCTTGGTTACGGAAAAAGCCTCGTGTCAAGCACCTGAAAGTGTTTAATTCACTGTGCTATAGCCATGTTCCAAATGAAAGAAGGAGAAAACTTGAAAGCAAAAGTGAAAAGATGGTTCTAATTGGCTATCATCCTACAGGAGCCTACAAACTCTATGATCCTATCAACAAAAAAGGTAGTGATTAGTAGAGATGTAGTAGTTGATGAGTCTATTTCATAGAAGTGGAGTGCACAGCCAAGTAATGAAGAAAGAAAAGTTGTTGTCATGCTTGAAGATACTGAAAGTGACTCCTAACTAGTTGATACTCCTACTGAAACAATGCATATGAGACCTCAGAGGAACATGCAACCACTAGCCAGGCTGAATGACTATGTGAGGTTTCCTGACAATGCCATTGCAGCAGAGGGTGAAATGGCAAATCTGGCACTAGAAGCAAAGGTGGAGCCTGTGAAATTTGAGCAAGCAATTTAGCAACCTCAATGGTTAGCAGCAATGAAAGAAGAACTGCTGTCCATTGACAAGAACAAAACCTGGGAATCGATAGAAATACCTAATCAGAAAAGGCCTATAGCAGTAAAGTGGATCTTCAAGACAAAGATGAAGCGATATGGAACAATAGCCACGTACAAGGCTAGATTAGTTGCTAAGGGTTTTCTGCAAAAGAAAGGTCTGGACTACTGTGATGTATTTGCACCAATAGCTCGAATGGATAAGGTTAGTTGTTGCAATTCCAAGTGCTAGAGGGTGGTCTTTGCATCAACTAGATGTGAAATCAGCATTCCTCAGTGGACCATTGGATGAGGAGGTGTATGTATGTCAGCCACCTGGCTTTGAAGTAAGGAAGTGTGGAGAAGGTGTATAAACTAAGAAAGGCTCTTTATGGCCTGAAACAGGCTCCAAGAGCCTGGAACAAAAGAATTGATCATTTTCTGGTGCAGCTTGGCGTTAAAAAATGTAGTGTAGAATATGATGTTTATGTTAAATATTCTAACATTGCAGACCTGTTATTAGTATGTCTTTATGTGGATGATCTACTTGTTACAGGAAATAATCAAAGTGAGGTTGTTGACTTTAAAACAAAGATGAATGCAGGGTTTGAAATGTCTGATTTTGGCATCCTCACATACTTTCTAGGCATGGAATTTGCACCTACCAAAAAAGGAATCCTACTGCTTCATAAGAAATATGCAACTAACGTACTTAAGAGATTTCATATGAACGATTGCAACCCTGCTACAACACCAGTAATGAAGGCTGAACAAAATGAAGATGATAAGCCAGTTGATTTTACTTTGCTCAAACAAATTGTTGGCTCATTGAGGTACTTGTGCAACAGCAGGCCAGACATCACCTATGCAGTAGGGGTGATTAGAAGGTACATGGAAAATCCTCGGACTTCTCATCTAGTAGCAGCAAAGAGAATCATGAGGTATGTAAAAGGCATACTAGATTATGGTTTGTTATTTCCAGGTAGTTCATATCACTCAATAAGTAATGTAAGAGGATTCCCAGACTCTGATTGGTGCGGTGACAAGACTGATAGAGGAAGCACGCCAGGTTATGTTTTCTTGCTTGGTAAAGCTCCAATCTCATGGAATTCTAAGAAGCAGCCAGTGGTTGAACTGTCATCATACGAAGCTGAGTATATAGCAGCCTCCTATAGAGCTTGTCAAGCATTATGGCTTGGAACATTGTTGGAAGAACTGCAGTTGAAAAATAAAGATCAAATGCAGCTGTTGATCGAAAACAAATCTATTATAAACTTAGCTAATAATCCCATGTTCCTTGGAAGAAGTAAACACATTGAAACCCGGTTTCACTTCCTTAGAGACCAAGTGAACAAAGCGAAACTACAGCTTAGTTACTATAGGACAGAGGACCATTTAGTTGACAGGAAGAAAGGTTCAAGGTGCTAAGAAGAAAACTGAATGTTGTTTCACTATCAAAATTAGTTAAGCAAGATATACAACAAATGATTGTTGAAGTCTGAGATGCCAATCTAGTTGGGATGTTAGACTTCATAGTGATGCACTATTGCATATCATGCTTGGTTAGAACTGAATTACGGGGTGTGTGTTATGAGTTAGGTAATTCAGTTAGGACTCTGGTAGTATAGTTAGAGTATGTGTAACTGAAACTGAATGCGTGAGTTAGTCCATGTGGGACTAAGACTCATTGTATAAATAAGAACTTTTGAGAAATAATAGAAGTATATTCTCAGTGAAAATATTTATTCTCTGTCTATCCTCTATCTTCCTTCTCTATTTTTCTGAGTTTAATATCATAAATGTGTGTGTGTGTGTGTGTGTGTGTGTGTGTGTGTGTGTGAATAGAGCAGTATTATGCTCTAACATTCGTAAGCAGGGAGAATGTGAGCACGAAGTTCGTGAAGAGGGTGAGTGGATAACCATTTCTTCCGAAAAGCAAAAAAAGAAGTCTATTAAGAATGTGGGTGTAATGTCAAATTATTGTACAAATTTTCCAGAAGACTAGGGGACAAGTGCTCTATGGAAAATGTTCTCTAGATGGGGGGAAGGTGGTGGATGTCTTCACTCCACAAAAGAAGAATAAGGAAAGGAAGCTCTTTGGTTTGGTGAGGTTTGTAAATTTTGATGATCCGGTGGGGTTAGAAAGAAGTATGGATCAGATTTGGATTGGTCTTTTCAAGCTTAAAGTTAACATTTCTCAGTTTGAAAGATCAATTCAAGGTCCAGTGATACAAAATAAGCATTCTATGGCACCAAAGATTTAACGAAATCCTGATATGAAGATACATTATGCAAAGAAGGTAGTACAAGACTTTTAATACGTGGATGTGGTGAAGAGAAATGTGAGAAAAGTGTGGAAACAGAAAGGGGTAACATTAGATGCAAAAGACGATGATCTTTTGGGACGTTATGACATGGAGTTTTCTGTGAAGGACAAGGATATGGAATGGATAAAAAAAATGCTATGTGGGACAGGTATGTCAGCCAAATGAGGTAATAGGGTTGCAAGATAAAATAATTCAACAAGGGCTGACTTCAGTAGTTGTATCACCAATGGGGAGAGATAAGATTTTGATAAAGATGATTGATGAAGAAGACCTTGAAGATTTGGTTAACAATGCTGAGGACATGTTCTAGTCCTGGTTCACTAATTTATTTGTTTAATCCCCGTCAAAAGTAGCAAGGGAGATACACATAGGTAAGGTGTTAGGGTGTTCCATTGCATGCATAGGGAGTCAAGTTCTTGCTCCCTCTCATGATGTTTTTGGAAGATTTGTAACTATGGATCTAAATACTTTATTTAAAAAAAGGTTGGATGTAGCAAGAGTGTTAACTCAAACGACATCTTAGGAAGCTATCAATCAACTGATCAAAGTAAAAATTAATGGTTTGGTGTTTACGATTAGAATCGTGGAAGAACCATTTGCGAACCCGTTTGTTAATATTTGTGCAGTTAAGGGTGGAAGTAATGCTACATCTGAAAAATCCGTTAGTTCAGATGGTTCAAAATCGGAGTTGGATGATGATTATTATTTTTCGATGGAGGAATCCATTGCTTCCATGGGGATTTCGATTTTCAAACTTTTCAGATATTAAATCCTGAATTAATGGGTGATAAACCGTTACTTGATTAGGATTGTGTTTTTAGAGATAATTGTGGCGGTTTTAAAACTTAATCTGTAATGATGATGTTGATGGGTGTAATCAAAGGCCTACATATCTCTTGATTAAAAAAAAGGGAGGATTTTGTGGGAAAAGCAGATGCAGGGGACGATAGGAGTTTAAAATGTGTGGAAAGGGGGACTATTTTATCTAAAAATTGTGGCACCCGCTACCCGATATACGATAATATAAAATATATCATAGAAAATAATCAATAATCAATAAATTAAAAGCCAAAAGGATAACAAGTATCACATGATCCAAAACGCTAAACATAAACATTAACTGCGGAAAATATAAAGAAAACAAAACCTAAATCCCGATGTCACATATTCAGAGCTGGTAACCACTACCGATAATACATCGGAAAAAAACTAACATAACTACAAACTATGCTAAGAGCAGGATCACTCCTTAACTAACTGCTCACCATCCCCTTCATAACCAAAGGTACATGCAAAACAACAACAACAACAAAGAGTAATGAACTGTACGTATAAACATAAACGGTAATAGAGCAGTTTAGCAAGATGATCATACAGCATAAAAAACATCATAATATTACATATTACATATTATAACACATTCCATCATGTCACATTATAAACATGCTATGCGATGCAAAACTACTCCGCTACTCCATATGTAATGTGGATCCAATAACTAACTCAGGAAGACGATTTTTGGAGTTACATATCCACATTCGCCAATAAGCATCAATGCCGGCAGTTCACCAAACTCTAGGATGAACCCCTTGGATAGCCGATCCACCATACTCTCGTATGGACCGCCATGGGTGTGCTTGCTTCACCTAACCCTACGAATCACCGCGGATGGCCAGTTCGCCATACTCTCGGACGAACTCCCCAATCATCGTAAATTCCCCCAAACTAACAACTCCATGTCATGATGCATGCAATGCTAACACACAAACAACATGGTAACCAACTCCATTAACTCCATTAATAAGGCTTTCAATTTTGACCAATAAGCATCAAAGTGATTTATCAACATCAATCTTGACCAATAAGCGTCAAGAATGATTTAACCAACAACATCGGTAACATTATGTCGTTACCGATGACATCATCTTCTTATAATATAATCCCTTTATTAAGTCTTCATTATTACATCTTACCTTATCATTATCCTAGTTCATTAACTATCCTCAAGGTCACGTTTCATAA
This sequence comes from Ammopiptanthus mongolicus, assembly GCA_039655645.1. Classification (NCBI taxonomy): domain Eukaryota; kingdom Viridiplantae; phylum Streptophyta; class Magnoliopsida; order Fabales; family Fabaceae; genus Ammopiptanthus; species Ammopiptanthus mongolicus. The sequence continues at coordinate 24,014,715 of CM077349.1, read as the reverse complement.
TCTATTATGTCATATTTTTATCCTAAAAGGTTATTAAATCTCTTTTTATTTAAAACGGTGAATTTTTCTTAATTCTGACAGTGGCACGGCCAGAGTACGGGCGTGTTGACCAACTAGCACAAGCGTGCTGCACGAGAGCATGAGCGTGCTCATCGTCACTTTTCTCGTTTTTTTCGACACGGGCGTAAAGCTGGGAGTACAGGCGTGCTAGCTTCACTGAGCATAGAGCATGGGCGTGCTCAACGCTGTTGCAGCGTTCTCAGTTTTGGGAACTTAGTGTTTTCTCTAGTTCTCAACACTCCAAATCAATCCTAAGGTTCTTGACTATCATTGGCATTAATCTCACCCCTCATCAACATCTTTACGTTTTATGCACATTAATTTGATTAATCCTGGTTTTGGGTTCAACGCTAACATCCCCATGTCTTTTATTAACATAGTTTTAACAACAACTTCCATCATACCAATTCATATAATCATGGCATATTAACAACATCATCGACAACATCATAAACTTCATGCCAAGGTCATATAAATCAATTAAACAATTACCATCATGTATAGACAACCTTAACAACTTCATACATCAACTAAGGCATAGAGCACACAAATAGGGTCATGGGTTAACCTTCATCAAGTCATGGGTTAACCTTCATCTTACGCTATCCTAGAACCTATATGTTCATACGAATTCCTTTTCCCCATATCTGGTGTGACGATTCCAGCCTATGAGCCAACTAGAGCGAAGTCAACACTTGAATCCTTCGAACGAATTCAACAGTTCCAGCGAGCTTTGGACAAGAACGTCAAGAAAAAGACAATTAATTCCCAAACAAGGAAAGGAAGAGAATTAACACAAGGGTTACAAGTATACCTCGATTAGATCCTTGGGGAACTAATCTGCTAGTTGCCATTCACAGCACTGATATACGAACAACGAAGTCTGGTTCGATAGGGAAAAACGGTTCAACACTAAACTCAAAGGATTCAAAGGAAAGGATAACCAGGGTTGGTTACCTTACCTCAGAGTAACACTAAGCAAGTGGCTTAACCCCAATCATAATGGAAAAACACAATAGGGATGTGCTCTTGACGAAGAACACCTAAAAAAGGATTGTAGAACGCTCAAAGATTCAATGGGAACCCAAGAGAAAGGTTGATGATGGCGGTTTCTAACTTTAGGAATGAAGGCTATGAGTTTTAGGTCAAGTAAAATAGGTATAAAAAGGATTAGAGCGAAAGGGGTCAGCCTACAACCCAAAACGCGTTTCTGCTGCACGCGAAGAGCACGGGCATGCTGACACTGAGCACGGGAGTGCTGACCAACTAGCACGGGCATGCTATCCAGACAGGATCACTGATTTGACTCGTTCTAAAGCTAACTACCCTAAAACACGTCCCTAAACATTTAACGCAAGCATAACAACACATAACATATATATAATAAATACATACAATCATAGAGGTGAAAAGCAGGGTGTTACAAATCTACCCGCCATATAAAAATTTCATCCTCGAAATTTTTACTCATTTTGAACAAACAACTAAGGGTAAGACTCTTTCATCTTGCTCTCTAGTGTTGACCCAATGATGTCAATAGGTGATGAGATCAGTGGCATCTTGAAATCTGTTGTACCCATATCTAAAAGCAATGAGCCAAAATGTAAAAAAGAAAATGTTGGTAGACCACCTAAGCCCAAAAGGAATGAAGCATTGGGGGAGATCAGAAACAAGAGTTCTGTTGTGAAAGAAGGAGGAAGTGCAACGGCCAAATCAGAGTTCGAAATCCTGTACCTCTAATCAAGAGATTTTGTCAAATCAGATTAATGCTCCAGAAACGAACTTAGATATCGAAAGATGTAATTTGCATTTTTTGGAATCTAATGGAGGTAATGTGCAAGGAAAGATTTGGAATATGTCAAAGAAATTGAGGGTTACTGCAAAAGGGGAAGAGGGTAGATGGGTACAACTGATTAAGAAGGTGGAAGATAGAGACAAGAAAGAGAAGGTGAAGAGGGGGATGTACAGAATTTGTCAAATGAAAGTTACCTCCTTCAATATAAGAGGATTGGGAGGATGAATAAAAAAACAAAAGGTACATTCTTTGATTAAGGGGAGAAGGTTGATTTTTTTATGTTGCAAGAGACAAAATTGACTTGATTGATCCGTACTTCGTAGAGAGTTTGTCGGGTAATGCAAATTGTGGTTGGTGTTATAAACTGTCCGTGGGTGGAGAAGAAGGATGTGTCATATCGTTGTCCTATTACACTCAAAGGTAATATTTTGAATTGGGGTCCAAAACCCTTTAGGTTCGACAATTGTTGGTTGGACCAAAAGGATTTTTTAAAATTTGTTCGTGAGTGTTGGATGGACTTAAAGGCACCAGGCTGGAAGATTTTTTTATTTTCAACAAAAATTGAAGATGTTGAGGGATCAGCTTAAAAGGTCGAACAAAGAGATTTTTGGTAATGTGGATCTTAATATTTCGACTTTAGTGGATGAACTAAATTTTTATGATGATAAGGTAGAGGTGGGTGGTTTGGACAATCTGGAGGTGGAGCATAGGTTGGATATTATAGCGGAATTGTGGTAGCAATGGAAGATGAAGGAAAGTCTATCTTTGTTGAGTATGGCTCATATAGATTTGACAGTTGGTACGGATTAGGGTTAGTAAAAGGTTATTAATGTAATTTCTATCGCATTGGTGATTAGTATAAATACTGTGCTTATGTAACCCTATTTGGATATAGTGAAACACAGCCGTAACAGCTCCCGTGGAAGTAGGCACTATTCGCCGAACTACGTAAATCTTGTCTTCTTTTCTTTCTCGGGTGTGTGCGTGTGTTTACCGTTAGTTTATCTTTAACAATCCGAGAGCGTGTGTTCCAACAATCTTTTCAAAAGTACAGAGTGAGATGGCTTAAGGAGGGGGATGCAAACTCAGATTTCTTTCATTCTTGTATATGGGCAAGAATAAGGTAGAACAATATAAATGCTCTAAAGATGGGAGAAGAATGTATTGAGGGTGTTCAGGAGATCAAGTCGGCTGTAAAGACTCATTTCTAGCATGGTTTTACTGAATCCATGCCACAATGACCTATACTTGATGGTATACACTTCAATGAGCTCTCTATTGAAGACAATAATTTTCTTGTTTTGAAAGTGACCTTGGAAGAGGTTAAGGATTTAGTATGGAGTTTTGACAGTAACAAAAGCCCGAGACCAGATGGTTTCAATTTTAACTTCTTCAAAGGTTGCTAGGATTTTTTGAAAGATGAAGTATGTGGTCTGGTTAAGAATTTTTTTTATTAATACAAGACCCCCTATGGGTGTTTTTTTCTTCATTTTTATGTTTGGTCCCTAAAAGACACCATCCACAGTCTTTAGTACAATAGAGACCTATCTCATTAATAGGTAGTTGTATAACATTATTTCCAAACTTTTGGCCTTTAGATTGAAAATGGTGATAGGAAAAGTAATTTCTTCATGCTAAACAACTTTTCTTCCTCAAAGGCAGATTCTTGACGGGGTGTTGGTTATAAATGAAATGGTAGATATGGCAAAAAAGTCAGGTAAAGAATGTGTCATCTTTAAGGTTGATTTTGAAAAAGCCTACAATTCTGTGATTGGGGCTTTTTAGATTATATCTTACGATGACTTGGGTTTTGTGAAGAATGGAAAAAATGGATGAAATCATGTGTACAATCCAGTTTTATGCCGGTCCTTGTTAATGGTAATCCTACTGAGGAAATGCAATTGTCTAAAAGGTTGAGACAAGCGGATCCTCTAGCTCCTTTTACTTTTTTTGATAGCAGCTGAGGGGGTTAAGTGGTTTGAGGAGTCGGGCAACGGAGATTGAGGTTTTTTTTTTTTTTTTTTTTTTTTCTGGTTTTCAAGTTGGCGATAACTGCGTTATTTCTTTGTGACAAATATGTTGATGATACGATTGTTGTGGGGGAGGCAAATATGGAGAATTTATGGTGGATTAAAGCGGTGTTCAGAAGTTTTGAAATGGTTTCTGGGCTTAAAGTTAACTTTCACAAAAGCAACCTCTTAGGTGTTAATGTAGATGACATTTTCCTTGAATCGGCTTCTAATTTTCTTCATTGAAGTTTGGCGAAAATTCCTTTAAATTCCTAGGCTTACCAGTAGGTGCAAGTCGAAGAAGGGTGCCCACATGGAAACCGGCGATTAACCTCCTTAAATCTACGCTAGCTGGCTGGAAAGGAAAGTTATTAACTTTGGGTGGTAGGATTGTGTTGGTAAATTCGGTGCTAACAAATTTGCCTCTCTATTTTTTGTCCTTATTTAAAATGCTTAAGAAGGTGGCTAAAATACTTATTGGTATTAAAAGGTCCTTCCTTTGGAGTCGGTGTGGAGATCGACATAAAATTTCATGGGTTAGTTGGGATAAAGTGTGTCAACCTAGGAAGTTTGGTGGGTCAGGGATAAAGAATTTGACTCTATTTAATTTTAATCTCCTAGCAAAATGGAAATGAAGGTGTTTGAATGAAAGTAAGTCTGTTTGGAAGCTGATTTTGGATCATCTCCCAACTAAAGTAACCCTTTTTAATCGAAGTGTAATTAATTATCTTCTTGAGACTCAGTATTGTTTGTGTGATGAACAACTTGAAGATATGGAACACCTCTTTTTCCCTTGTTCTGTTTCTGCTCAGGTGTGGGCTAGTATTTATGTGTGGTTGGGGTATTGTATGATTTTACATGTTTCCGCAACAGAACATTAGTTGCAACATGGTGGTCTTTTAAAGGGGGTAAAAGCTAGGAATGATGGGTACAATTTTTGGCATATAACAGTGTGGTCAATTTGGATGGTTAGGAATAAAATTATTTTTCAACAAGGCTCTTTTGATTGGCTACAAATGATGGACAATATAAAATCTCAGTCTTGGGGGTGGTTTATGGCTAAGGTGGGGGGAAATAGTCACAGTTTTTTAAATTGGTGTGTCAATCCAATGGAATGTATATTAAGTTGAACAACTTCTGTTTTTATGGTGTTATGGTGTGGCTGTGTTTTGGTGTTCTTTGAAATGTACTCTCATTTTTTCGCAGTGGTTGGGGCTGTCTTGAATTATGTACCAATATGCTTTAATGATTTTTGCTGGCTGTTGTAGCATGTCTGTGCTGCTTTTTTTGTGTGGACTTCATAGTTAGCATCTATGCTATGGTTCCAGCAGGTGTTTTTTGTAGACTATCAAGAGTGCCTCGATTTCAAATAGGTGAAAGCAGTGGATGTACATTGCCTAGTTGCAGGAATAGTTTCCAAGGTGTTGTTGTGCTTTTTTGATGTGCTACTGTCAATTGTCAAATTTCTTATACATGGAGTTTTGAGCTGGAATAGGCGTTTTTGTTGTTGCTTATTGGTTTTTTATTTCTTGTTAGAAGTTGTTGGAATAGGAGTTCTTGTTGGGACTATACGATGCATTTTGTTTTTTTTTTTTTTTTTGGTTTGGTTAGGTAGGTGTTGGTTTTCTATTTAGGGTGGGGGACTTTTGTGGTGTAGTTTTGTACTGGTGCTATTTTTTAGTAGTGTGTTGCTGATCATTGTTGGGGTTTGTGGTGCCAACATAGTTGGGATAACCTACCCCTTTGTGGTTCCTTTGGATACTACTTCTTTTAAAAATCTTGTGGATCTAGCTTGTATATGGGTTAGAGTACCCCAAGAGTAAGTTTAGAAGACTTACTCCAAATCCCCACCCTTCAATTTATTCTAATCCAATGGTCATCAAAGAAGTCACTTGACATTCCATCTAATTATTTGACATTGTGAAAATAAATTTTACACTAATATCTAATAATGGCTGCTTAATTATTTTGACACTCCATGTAATTATTTACATAGTCAAATTCATTAATTAAGATGTTAAGACAACAATAAAGGACAATGAAAAAACATCAGAATTACATTATATACTAAAATATGGACTGCCATACCATTAGAAATCAACTAAGTCTATCAGATCATTCTCTAGGTCCTTGTTTTAACCCATACAATGCTTTCTTTAGCGTAAATACATGATTAAGATTATCTACATCTTCAAATCCTGGGGGTTGTTTAACAAACACTTATTCTTCTATTATTCCATTTAAAAGGCCATTTTGAACATCCATTTGAAATAAATTTATGCAAAGTTGTGCAACATATGACATGAGAATGTGTATGGCTTCTAATCTAGCTACTGGTGCAAAGGTTTTAGTAAAATCAATACCTTCTTGTTGGTTTTACCCTGGGGCTATCAACCTTGCTTTGTTTCTGATTACTTGGCCATTCTCATCTAACTTGTTTTTGAAGACCCATCTTGTTCCAAAGACATACTCGTCTTCTGGTCTTGGGACAAAGGTCTAGACATCATTTCTTTTGAACTGATTAAGTTCATCTTGCATTGTTTGAATCCAGCTTTCGTCTCCAAGATGAGCTTCTTTGATATGCTTTGGCTCAACTCTTTCAGAAAAGTGATGTTGCTGTTTTCTTTGAATGTTGATCTAGTGCTCACTCCGTGAGAGGGATTTCCAATGATTAGATCTTGAGGGAGATGTATCTTGAACTTCCAATCTCTTCTAAGATTTTTGTTAGCAGACGCTCGAGGTTGTGCTTGTCCAGAATGTCCATCAGACGCTTCTACTGGTTCAGACTTTGATGTGTTTGACTGCTTATCTTCTTGTCTATTAATATCAAGACCTCCAAGATCATTTTCTAGATATGGTAGTTCCCTATCAGTCTTTAATCTATCATTGAATTTAACAAGAATTGATTCTTCAACAGCAACAGTTCTAGAGTTATAAACTCTAAGAGCTTTTGAAGTTTCTGAATATCCAATCAAGATAGCTTTGTCTACATTGGAATTAAACCTATCAATTTGTTTCTTATTGTTCAAAATGAATTAGTCATATCCAAAAGCATGGAAGTAAGATATGTTGGTTTTTCTACCCTTCCATAATTCATAGGGAGTCTTCTTGAGAAATGGTCTAATCAAAATCATGTTCTGTATATAGCAAGCAATGTTCACTGTCTCTGCCCAGAAATACTTAGGAAGATAATTATTTTTTAGCTTTGTTTTAGCCATCTCTTGAAGAGATATATTCTTTCTCTCTACCACTCCATTCTGTAGTAGAGTTCTAGGAGCTGCGAAATTGTGAGAGATTCCAGTCTCATCGCAGAACATATTAAATTACTCATTTTCAAATTCTCCTCAATGATCACTTCTTATAGCAGAGATACAGAAACTTTGCTGATTTTGTACTATTTTATAGAAGACTGAAAACATTTTAAAAGACTCATCCTTGCGGGTTAGGAAGATTACCCATGTAAATCTAGAGTAGTCATCAACTATGACAAAATCATATTTCTTTCCTCCCATGGTGGCAGCACTAGCTGGTCCAAATAGATCCATGTGTAGCAGTTACAATGGTCTAGAAGAAGATACTAAGTTCTTTGATTTGAAACTTGACTATACTTGTTCACCACTCTGACATGCATAATATAAGATATCCTTTTTAAAAGAGATTTCAGGCAATCCACTTACAAGGTTATGCTTCTTTAATTCTAAAATCAATTTCATACTAGCATGTCCTAGTTTCTTATGTCATATCCATTTTTCATCCTCTTTAGACACAAATCATTTTACACACTGATATGAAAGTTCAGTCGGTTCAATCTTATATAGATTTTGTTGTCTTTGAGCAGATAAGAGGCATTAGCCATTCTTGTCTTTGACTTATGCTCAGAAAATTAGGTCTTAGTTCTTCAACCAACAAAACATCTGATATAGAGAGTAGAGGAGGCTTACCACCAATTTTACCTACTCCTACTACCTTGCCCTTCTTGTTACCTCCAAAGGTAACATGGCCACCATTTCTAGGTTGGAGGTCTAGGAACATAGACCTTTCTTTTGTCATTTATCGTGAGCAAACACGGTCCAGGTACCATGATGGGTGTCTCTTTTGTCCTATTTGTTAGGTCTCCAAGTGTTTGAGTGCCTTACTATGTGTTTGATAGTTTGTGCTAGCGTCTGATCCCTGTGTTTTGATGCATCTAAACGTTTGGTTAATGATTTAAATGAACTGCGTGAATAATTGCCGATGATTTACTTGAGTGTGAAGAATATAAGCATTATATCTAACTTCACCTAAAGTATCTCAAGCCAAGCTTTGAAGCATCTATTAGACAAGTCAAGCATATTTCCATGATCGTTTATAAAGACCTTCAGCAGCATCCTTCAACCAAGCCTCATGCACCTGAAGAAAATGAAAGACGCTTATTACTCGTTTGAAGCATCTAATAGAAGCAATCAATAAAGTGTGGGTTTGGATCAACTGTGCAAAATAGATTATTTCAATAATGGATTATATGTATAATCGATTATTGTTTTAATCAATTATAGTCGAATCAGTTTTATGTTTGGATACATTTTCTAAAAGCGATTTTATGATAATTTATTTTGTTTGGGTTGTATAAAATAATCACTTTTATACAGTGAAATTACAAAAATATTAGAGATGGCATGAAACAATGTATTTTGGGAAAAGAAACATTGTAACTTGATTTTGTCTTTTGAACAAAATATAGCAGATTTTCCAAAAAACAAAGTTTTCTTGCTCTTACAACTGTTTTTTTAAACTTTTAATCCTATCCAAACATGCTCAAAGAGTAATCTTGATGCATCCAAAATCCTATTCTTTGATGTATGTCAAATCAAAGTTCGAGTAGCGACTGAAGAGAATAAGGAGAAATTTGAATTGAAGCAGAATACATGTTGGAGCGTCTGCTAGACCAATCAGAAGAAGAAGAATAGTTCAAGAAAAGAAAGCGTCCAAGACCTCTTCAAAGGAAGGGTTCAAGATGTTCATCTGGAAGCGTCTGAAATAAAAAGGGTGTATCAACTTAATAAAGACAAGACATCTTTTGGTATCTATTCCAAAGTACCACAAGCAAGTCAAGTATACAAAGCAACAATCTAAGCGTCGTATGGAAAGACTAAAGCAACACTTCCTACCAAGCGTCTAGAATGCATATTGACCCAACACATTAAAAGAACTGATCAAAAAAACTATTAAATAGGTTGGAAACATATTTAATAAGGTTATTTATGACTTCGAATCATACTAGGATTCATTCCTAAAGTCAAATTAGCCACCAAGCATCTCTATTGTATAGTACCTAATAACAAAATCTTTAGTACACAACAATAGTCCTTTAGAACTGTTGTTCTGACTGATTGCACTAAAGAGGAAATTCGAGCTACAAAGACTCTAATGTTGCTCCGAACAAGTTGTTGCGATAAAATATGTAAGTTAGTACAAAAGTATCTTCAACATTCTCAACCATTTAATGCTCTTACCCAAACGACTCTTTTACATTAATGTTCGCCCAAGACGTGCAAAGATAAGCAACTTCAAAAGAAGTCAAAGTCGAAAAAATGTCTCACAACAAATATTTTCTCTGTGAAGACTATTTAAGAAGACTTTGATAAAGTTTGCAAGACAGGGAAGATACACAACAAGAGAAAAATATAGAAAGCAATACACAAGATCACATCAAGTCTTTTACAGAGTCGTTTACATAAAAGTTCTCCAAGATCATTCTTACCAAACTCTCTTCTCTTCTCCTCTCTATTAAATTGTAAATATTTTAGAGAAGTTCTTTCTTTCTAGCAGTCATGCCTTTACATAATATATTCACTCATTGACGGTTACACGGTTGACTTGTTTAGTGTAATCTGAAGTTGCTGCTTTAAAACCAACTCATATCTTTGAGAAGCCTGAAGAGGCTAGGGTAAAGAATATTTGTTTTTAGCCTAGAGAGGCTAGGTGTACAAAAAATACTCGATGATCATTTGAGCTTGGAGACGCTAGGTGTGAAAATAATACTTGTTGATCGTTTAAGCCTAGAGAGGCTAGGTGTGCAAAGAATATGATAAAAATCTGCTGTCCCAAAAAATGGTGTCTCGGTGTCCCCCACCAATCAAATGTTGGGAATGAGCATCAATATTAATGAGTTGTGATTTTATTTTCTTAAGTGTCAAATTGTTATTGGTGGGGGGCAGAGAATGGGACAGGAAATTGGGATAGAAGATCTATATCCCATAGAATACTCATCTGTAATCTGATCAGTTATAGTGAGAAACTTGGTTAAGTCAAGGACAGGATGTAGCCCAAAGGTTAGGGTGAAGCAGGATAAATTATTATGTCCTTATCTCTATTCCTTAATCTTTAATATTTCTTTATGACTGCTCTTTATTTATTTGTGATTAACCTTGGGGTTAAAATATGCATATTCAAATACTTATTACTAAAAGGTTTTTTTGCTTTATATAAAACTTGTTTTGATAAACCAAACGCCTGATAGCGTTTGCTCTTCTGTGTTGCTTTTGTTTCTCTTTTAAGCGTCTGCTTACATTTGTTTTAAAACCTGTTTTTTGAAATAATTTGGGTAAACACAATTCAACTCCCTCTTATTTTTTTTTATTTGTGGTACCTTCATTTGGTATCGGAACTCAGCCTCTAGGTTGAGTACCTCACAGTGCAGAGAAAAAGATTATGGAAACCACAATGGCAAGTGAAGCAAGCTCTAGCAACAATATATACAATCAAGGAACCTTCCTTAGCAGACCTCCCATGTTCAACGAAAAGGTTTGCAGATATTGGAAAAGCAAAATGAAGTTGTTCGTCGAAGCAACAGATATTGATCTATGAGATATAATTCTACATGGATCATATATTCAAACAGAAGAGAATGATATATCAAAATGGACAACTGAGCAAAAGCATATGTTTCCGTTGAATGCAAAAGCAAAATACTATCTGGTGTGCTCTCTAAATAGATCAGTGTATGACAAAGTCTACAAAAGTGAAACAACTAAAGACATATGCGAAAAGGTTGAGGAAATCTATGATGAAGAAACCATTGTAAAGAAATTCTTTGAAGAAACATCAAAAGAAAATAGTCATGATAGCTATGTTATTCAAGAGAACACAAAATATCCTCCTTAGGTGAGGAAAACAATAAATCTTCATCTATTCTTGAGAAATCTAATGAAGAATTTTTTTAGGCCACCCAGAAAATGGAGAAATTTTGGAAAATAGCCAATTCTAGAAAATCAGTAGTTGTAACACTCCAGTTTTGGCTTGCTTGTTGTACAAGTGTTGTTATATATGTTATCCTTGTTATTATATATGTGTTATGTGTTGTTATTCTTGCCTTAGATGTTTAAGGATGTGTTTTAGGGTAGTTAACCTTAGAACGAGTCAGATCAGTGATCCTGACAGGGTGGCACGCCCGTGCTCCAATGCAACATGCTCGTGCTCCAGTGCAGCATGCCCGTGCCAATTGATCAGCACGCCCGTGCTCTACGCGCACACTAGAAACGCATTTTGGGCTTTAGGTTGACCTGTTCCGTCCCCAGTCCTTTTTATACCTCTTTTGATCGACCTAAAACTTATAACCGTCATTCCTAGAGTTAGAAACAGCCGTCTTTGACCTTTCTATTGGGTTTCAATTGAATTCGTGAGCGTTTCCAGATCCTTGTTTGGGTGTTCTTCGTCAAGAACACATCCCTGTGGTGTTTACTAATGCGTTTGGGGTTAAGCTGCTAGCTTGGTGTTACTCCGGGGTAAGGTAACCACCTTGTTCATCCTTTTCGTTGAATCCTTAATTTTAGCGTTGAACCGTTTTCCCCCTGTCAAACCAAACTTCGTTGTTCGTGTGCCAATGTTGTGAACGGCAACTAGCAGATTAGTTCCCCGGGTATCTAATCGAGGTATATGCATAACCCTTGTGTTAATTCCCTTTTCTTTTCTTTGTTTGGGGAATTAACTTATCCTTTTGCCTTGATGTTCTTGGTCAAAGCTCGTTGAACCTGTTGAACTCGTTTGGAAGAGTCACACTTGGACTTCGCTCTTGTTGGCTCATAGGCTGGAATCATCACACCAAGTATGTGGAGAAGGGATTAGTATAACATATAGGTTATATGTTAGCGTAAAATGAGGGTTAACCCATGACCTTGTTTGTGTGTTATATGCCTTAATTGTTGTATGGAGTTATTATGGTTGTTTATCCATGATGTGTATTGTCCAATTGATTATATGATCTTGGCATGACATTTATGATGTTGTTCATGATGCCGTTTATGATGTTGCTTATGATGCTGTTGATATGCCATGATTGTATAAGTTGGTGTGTTGGAACTGCTGTTAAATCTACTTTAATAAAAGACATAGGGATGTTAACTCTAATCCTAAACTAAGATTAGTCTAATTGATGTGTATAAAACATAAAGATGTTGACGAGGGGTGAGATTAATGCTAATGGATTAGTCAAGAACCTTAGGATTGATTTGGAGGGTTGAAATCTAGAAAAACTGCTAAGTTCCCAGAATTGAGACGCTGTAACAGCGTTGAGCAGGCCCGTGATCTTAGTAGCACATCCGTGCCGGAAAAACGAGAAAAGTGACTCTATTTAGCACGCTCGTGCTCTCACACAGTACGCCCGTGCCAGTTGACCAGAACACCTATGCTCAAGCGATGCCATTGTTAGAATCAAGAAAACTTCATTGTTTTAAATAAAGAGAGATTTAATACCCTTTTTGGAGTAAAAGTATGATATAAGAGATTATAAAATACGACCTTGAGGATAGTTAATGAACTAGGACAATGATCTGGTAAAGTGTAATAATAGAGACTCAATTAATGAGAAGATGATGTTATCGATAACGATATACTGTTACCGATGTTGTTGATTAAATCATCCTTGATGCTTCATGGTCAAGATTGATGTTGATAAATCACTTTCATGCTTATTGGTCAAAGTTGATAGCCTGTCTTAATGTTGTTGATGGAGGTGGTTGCCATGTTGTTTGTATGTTAGCATTGCATGCATCATGACATGCAGTTGTGAGATGGACGGAAGGAAACGTGGCGACACGAAAGTTCACCTTAGAGTTTGGTTGACAGGCAACTCGTGGGGATTCATTCGAGAGGGAGGCGGATCATTACTCATGGGAGTTCATCCGAGAGTAAGGTGAACAGCCAGTGTTGAGAATTCACCCGAGAGTTTGGTGTACAGGCAACTCGTGGGGATTCATCCAAGAGTAAGGTGGATCGTTACTCATGGGGGTTCATCCGAGAGTAAGGTGAACAACCAGTGTTGAGAGTTCACCCGAGAGTTTGGTGGATAGGCAACTCGCAGGGACTCATCCGAGAGTAAGGTGGATTGTTACTTATGGGGGTTCATCCGAGAGTAAGGTGAACAACCAGTGTTGATGCATGATGGTCAACAAGTTGATGTACTCCGAATCGTCTTTCTGAGTTAGTTATTGGATCCACATTGCATATGGAGTAGTGGAGTAGTTATGCATTGCATAGCATGTTATTAATGTGATATGATGGTATGTGTTATAATATGTTTGTTATATTATGATGTTTTATACGTTGCATGATCATCTTGCTAACTGCTCTATTACCGCTTATGTTTATACGTACAGTTCCTTACTCCCTATCTGTTGTTTTTGTTTTGCATATACCTTTGGTTAAGCAGAGGATGGTGAGCTGCCAGCTCAGAAGTGATCCCGAGGAGATCGCTTGCTCATAGTATAGTTTAGTTATGTTGGTTATTTTCCGATGTAATATCGGTAGTGGTTACCAGCTCTGATTATGTGACATCGAGTTTTGGGTTTTGTTTTATGTTATGTTTTTCCGCAGTTGTTACTTATGTTTAAATGTTTTTGGATCATATGGTACTAGCTACCTTTTATGTTAAAGTTTTTATTTTAACTTGCATGCTTTATATTTATCGTATGCAGGGTAGAGGGTGTCACAGCAGTCAAAACCATCATTCCTGATTCAAGGAGATCACCTATAAATAAGAGGATGATTACTTTTGAAGATCTTGATGACGAATCAGAAACTGATGAGGATTGTAATAAATGTCCAATTGGAGACACACACTCTGAATATAAGGTAAACTCTGCTTTTGAGGATCTACAGGATGCCTATGATGAATTACTCAAGGAATCCAACTATATTCTTGACAAGTTCAAAGATCTTAAGAAAAAGTATGTGAAGCTCTCAAATGACCATGAACAGAAAAATCTTGAGTTTAATGAGCTAGTTGAAGAAAACAGTAGGCTTAAGGCTGAAAAGCTAAAAGCTAAGATTATTAATGAAACTCTACCATCTGAATAAGTAGTCAAACTTCAACAAAAAGTAGAAGAGCTCACTACCAATCTTGCTAGATTTTTTAATGGGAAATACAATCTGACTAAGCTTTTGGGAAGTCAGAAAGTCAGTCTTGACAAACCTTGTATAGGATTCTCTAAGGAAATACACCATAATGTATCTCATAAATTCTAAGATAAGGAAATCAATCCTACTCGAAAGTTCTTTAAGTCTACATGTTTTTATTGTGGCAAGAATGGACATATCACGTCTAAGTGCTTTCATAAAAAGAAAACAAAGTTTTCATAGACTCACAAGTCTAACCAAAGAGGACCCAAGAAGATATGGGTACCAACTTGATTATTCATGTTGCAGATGTTCTAAACAAAATGAAGAAGACACCAGTGATGCTGGCTGAAAGATGGATCCTGTTAGAATAGCAACAGTATAGAAGAAAAAGGAAACAAAAAACGCAAATAGGACACGATCTTTGTTTACGCTGTTAGGCCAATTGTGCATACGTCAGCGACTACAGAGTGGCTGTAGTTCCGTTTTTTTTTTCTCTATGCTCCGTTAGCTCAGCTCCCCCGCCCCCAGCCTTATTGATAATGCATCATATGAGCCATACTCAACAGATCCTTACAACGCACATTAACAAAAGGGTATACATACCTAGACCACCCATCGGAAGAAGCGTCTGAAAAGTCATTTAAGGAGGGTCATCCATTATGATCTGACAAGTAAGTATCTCTTTAATTGCTTTTTGTTGGTGTAAGCCCTAGTGGCCAATCTATTTTTAATAGATCTTCATTTGCATCATGACTTTGATCAAATAAGGCATTCAGTTTGTTATGTTATCTTTTTGCGCATGATAAAGTCCTTCGAATAAGCAGTTCGTTTAATGGGAGATCAAGTGTGACTTGATCGTGAGACCCCATTAAACTATAGAAAGCTATTCTTAAAACGTCTATAGTCAATTATTATTGTTATTTAGGACAAAATAATACATACAGACTATTATGTGAGTAGACTGCCACATCTCATGGGTTATGGATATAATATATCAAGTCTTCACATAGGTATATAAGCGTCATAAGTACTTCTCATGACTACCATTGTGAAGTAGTAATTCGACTTGAAGTCACTACGATTTCTACATGTGGAGTCATAGGCTTTAATGCTATCAAACGTCATCCGTAAAATGATGATCATAAAGATAGTTATTGGGCCTACAGTGAATCATGTTGAGGAATGTGAGTGATGTAGATAGAATTTCGTCCTTCCTACATAACATGAGTAATCTCATGGGTCTCTCGATAGAGTGAGATGTGAAATATGCATGGCCACCCGGAAATGGGCCGATATGAGATATTGGGCTCATTTGTGATTACATATCTACCTGGAGATCGAGGAACATATAGTTGGACTTAACAAGGATGACACATTTATACTTTATGTTCAATTATTACATACGGTTGAAGAGACATATACTGCAAGGTAATTTGGTTGCAGTAAGGTTAAAATCGAATCACCGATTATCACATAAATTGGGTACCAATGATGTATTGGTAGATGCCGCTCATTGTTTCTAATATTTAGTATTATAATTAATATTTGATATTATTATAATATTTAATATTATTGTGAATTTAGTGGGAACCTGTAGGGTCACACGCATAGAACAAATAGTGGAGAGGAGTTAATTATATTAAATATGATTTAATTAAATAATTCCAATTTGGGCCTGAAGTGTACAAGTCCATTAGGGTTATGGCATAGGAAGGGTGAAGGAGCACTACAGCTTAAGTAGTAGGTGCCTCCCACACCGCTTCATATGAGTATCATCGTGCCAACCATTGTAGCCGTCAGCTAGCACAAGATGCATTCCTCCAACGAACGTTTGCTCACTGGATTGAGTAGAGGTGCTGCCCCTGTCGCGATACTGGTGATTCGGAGTACGCCTTAAGGATTGTTTTGAAAGCATACTTCAAGAGATAAACACAATAGCCTTATGTGATTCATGTGTTGTAATGCGCTATCCATGGGTATATGGTTTTCTTCCGCCTTAAGACATGATTTTAAAAGAGGATTGTCTCATGAAAACCCAATACTTTTAAGATTGAATATATTTAAATTCTACTCGTCTGATAACTAAGTATGTGAATGACGTGGCTAAATGCAAACTGAGAATTATGAAGTATGTTATGTTATGTCTCGCCTCTTGAACTTTTCTCGTTTCAATTTCTCACGAATTGTTTAAGTTAGTGGGAAGTTGTGTTTTTAGAAACTGTTCGTATGCCTGTTCAAGTTATATCTCTCCTTCCCTCGCACACAAAACACCTTCTCAAGCAAGTTATCTCTCTCTCAAGTCTTCTTTCTCACCGTCACCAATGGCACTGAAGAAGACAATGGGTAAAGTCATCCCTTTTGAGGATTTGGATGAATCAGAGGTAAAGTGACTCACTCTTGAGCACCTTGTTGAAATAGAAGAAATCAAAAATTGTGGTTTGGACACTAAAGAGGAACCGGAAGCTGTTGGATGGTCGAAGTTTTTCTCTTTAAAGGAAAATGTCTATCCCTCTCTTCCTAGGGATTTCTGGAGATCAACCTATGTTGCAACTGGCAAAGTTATGACAAACATTGTTGGTCTTGTGGACTTCCCTGAGGTCAAAATTGACCCTAGAGAAATAGAAGCTGCTACTGGGTTTTAGAAGAGAACGAGCTGGATTTTATGAAGAATGGGAAAAATATGTTGATCAGACTATGCTGAATGTTACCTTGTTTGGAACGAGAAAGCCAATAGATACATTGACCAAAAACCTAGTACCAAAATAAAGATTGCTGCATTTGATTCTGACAATTAACATTACACCAAGAAGGACTGCAAAGGACAGTGTCAAGAAAATAGATCAGTTCGCCTTATACAGTCTTCTATATCACATTAAAGTTGATATAAATGATCTTATTTTCAAGCACATGGTAAAGACTGCTAGTCAAAAGGCTAGAACATCCCATCCTTATGGCATGATCTTTACAAGGTTAATGAGACTTAAGAAGACTGAGTTTATTGAAATGGGTTTGGATGTTTTACTTATCATTAATTTGAAACTTTGTGTCAGTTAAAGATAAAGAATGTTGACGGCAAACCTCTGATTGAAGCTTAAGTTGAAGAAGAACCAACAGAAATGGCTGAGGCAAAGATCACTATAAATAGAAATGAGTCTGAGGACAGTGACGATTACATGCCTCTTGTTTTCATGAGAAGGCCAATAAAGAAAGCTGAAAACGAGGCTTTGGCTAAAAAGGCAAAAATAATAGTTGAGTAGAAGACTGGGCAAGTTTCTTCTGAAGCTAAGGGAAAGCATCTGAATCTTAGCTCTCATCACAGGAAGCAAAGATCAACTCTTTCAAGGAAACTAAGGATCATCAAAAGTTTTGAATCTCTCTCCAAGAATATTAGAGAAGATGATGAATCCAGTTCTTTGGTATGTGATCAGTCTACACAGAAGTATAAGATTAGTTGGTGTACCCGTTGGGTTGGTTAGACAGAAAGGAAAATAAGCACATTACCACAGCCAGTGAAGACTTTTGAAGGGCCACTGAAGATCACTCCTGAAGTTCTCCTTCCAAAGAAGAAGAAGAAAAAGAAAGCACGAGAAAACTAATACACTCCATGGCCAAAACTTTTGCTGTACCATAAATGCAGAAAGTTCTTAATGAAGAAATTGGCATCAAAATCAAAGAATTTCATTGCAAGAGAATTCATAATTCTCATTGAAGATGTTAAGGGACGGTTTGATGTAACAGATAATGACTATATTCACAAGCTGCTGATAGTTGTTACCTGCATTAGTTGTTAGCTGATATTAAGTGATAAGATTCCTATAATATCTCCTTGTAACAAATAGATATAGATTGAGATAAGTTTTGACTTTGAATTCAAAAGTCAAATCTCTGTTATGATGTAGTGTCTATATATAGCTTTTATGTAATCAGTTATAAAGTAATGAATAACAATTCTCTTCATGGTATCACGAGTTTTTTAGCTTAACAGCATTTTTTTTCCCTTCCTTTTTTTTTTTCCTTCCCTTTCTTCATCATGAGTTCTCATTCTTCTGAAAATGAAATTCCTTCCTCTCATATTTTGTCCACTTATCAAAGTGACAAACTTGTTATCCTCAATGCTGGCTCGCAGCTCTATATTAAGCTTGAGGGTCATAACTATCCTGCTTGGCGTATTCAGTTTCTTGCTCTTTTAACTGGATATGATCTCTTGGGTTACATTAATGGCAGCAAACTCTGTCCATCCAAATCTTTGGCCGGTGCTCCTTCCGCTACTCATCCAGCATATACTCATTGGATTCGCCAAGATCAGCTCATCCTCCATGGCATTGTTTCTTTAGTAGCCACAACAGTGGTTACTCACCTTGGCACAGTCACAACTGCCAAACAAGCTTGGGATACGCTTAAAACCATGTATGCAGGTCGCTCCAGAGTTCGCATCATGGCCCTCAAACAGCGTACCTCCAATTTCAGCAAAGGCACTCAAACAATGGCTGCATTTCTTCAAGGTATTAAAGCCATTTCTGATGAATTATCTATTATTGATCATCCACTTGATGCCATTGACCTTGTCATTCATACTTTGAATGGTTTAAATGTTGAATATCGTGAGATTTCTGCTGCACTTCGTAGCAGGGAGTCCTCTATTGATTTTGCTGAACTCCATGAAAAACTCATGGATTTTGAAACAATCCTTCATCGTGAGGATCTTGGTACCAATGGTTCAGTTATAGCTACTGCACATGCAGTTACTCGACACAAAGGCAGCCACAGGCCTAAATCTCCACTCTATACTTCTCATTCTACCTCTGACTCTTCTGTTGATAATAAGGTTGTTTGCCAATACTGCGACAAATATGGTCATGTAGCCAGGAACTGTTACAGAATTAAAGGGTATCCTAAGAGAAGTGGTTCTAAGCCTTCTGCTCATGCTCATGTTGCTCAATATCAGCCACCTATGCAGAACTCCAGCTGGATCATGGATACAGGTGCTTCTCACCACATTACTCAGGATCTTCAGCAGCTTTCCTTAGCACATCCGTATCCAGGCGGTGATCAAGTTATGGTTGGTGATGGAACAGGTTTGAAAATTAGTCATATTGGCAACACTTCTCTTCCTACTTCTATCAAACCCATTAAACTAGATCAAGTGTTGCATGTACCTGATATTCATACCAATTTATTGTCAGTTTCCAAATTATGCCAATCTAACCACTGCTCTGTTGAATTTTTCCCTGATTGTTTTATTGTGAAGGACTTGATCACGGGCAAAGCACTGCTGCAAGGACCACTTAAGCAAGATTTGTATCATCTGCCTTCAAAGTTCTGTCCTTCAGCACCTCCTCATGTTTTTACTACCAGTATTCAACCTCTTTCCATTTGGCATCATAAACTTGGTCATCCAGCCTCCAAAATAATTCAACATCTGGCAGCTACTCACAATCTTCCAATAAGGAATCCTTCATCTCATGCATGCAGCTCTTGTCACTGTGCTAAAAGTCACAAGCTACCTTTCTCAAATCATCACCTCACAAGCAGTAGACCCTTGGAGCTCATTTTTGCTGATGTTTGGGGTCCAGCATCCATTAGGTCTTTCGATGGTTATTTGTACTATTTGGTTTTTGTTGATCATTATTCCAAATATGTATGGATGTACCCCATGAAAAATAAGTCAGATGTATTTTCCCTATTCATTCAATTTAAGTCTATTGTTGAAAAGTTCTTCAATTTACAAATTGTTTCATTCTTTATGGATAATGGTGGAGAATTTGTCAAATTGAAATCTTTTTTAGCACAACATGGTATTTCACATCTAACTACACCACCTCATACACCAGAAGTTAATGGGACAGCTGAGAGACATCATAGACATATAGTGGAAACTGGTCGCGCTTTACTCCATCATGCCAATTTACCTGCCACTTTTTGGACTTACGCATTTCTCACTGCTACATACTTAATTAATAGAATGCCTACACCCAACCTCAACCTGATTTCCCCTCATGAAATGCTTTTTCAAAAATCACCAAACTATCACAAATTACATTCATTTGGTTGTCTATGTTTTCCATGGTTGAGACCCTATACTAAACACAAACTACAGAATAGATCTCTGCCATGCATCTTCTTAGGCTATTCAATTCCTCAACATGCATATTTTTGTCTTGAACCATTATCCAATCGGGTTTATATTTCTAGACATGTCAATTTTATTGAGAATTCTTTTCCATATCAGTCACTTACACACTCACACAGACCTGCTCCTATCATTCCCTATTCTGATCCTACACTACATACTATTCTGCCTTTCACCACATCATCCACAGGCATTACTCAGTCACCTTCTGCTACTACTTTTGTGTCGCCTCAGCCAGACTTGACATTTGAAGTGGTCCCTGCAGTGTTGCCTACACCAGCATCAGGCACTTCACCAATAACTCATTCAGGTAATGGTTCCACTCCTTCATCTTCTACTGACTCCATTGTTCCTAATGCATCTCGAAGTCATTCTATGGTTACCAGGTCTCAAAATCACATTTTCAAACCTCAGAGAATCCTCACAGCCTCTAAACACACTCTCCCAGAAAACCTTGAACCATCCACTATCACTCAGGCTCTTAAACTGCCTCATTGGAGACAAGCTTGTTTAGAAGAATTTGATGCTTTATTGAACAATGGTACTTGGACTTTGGTTCCTGGTTCTAAGACTAAAAATTTGGTGCGCTGCAAGTGGCTCTTTCGCATTAAAAGGAATCCTGATGGGAGTTTTGCTAGGTACAAAGCTCGATTGGTTGCTAAGGGGTTCACTCAAACTCCAGGTATTGACTTCAAGGAGACTTTTTCTCCGGTGGTTAAGCCTCAAACAATAAAAGTTGTTCTCACAATTGCTCTTGCCCATGGTTAGTCAATGCATCAAATGGATGTTAATAATGCATTCTTGCAAGGACAACTTACTGAGGATGTTTACATGCAGCAACCTCCTGGTTTTGTTCATGATGAGTTTCCTACTTATGTTTGTAAACTCAAGAAGGCTATATATGGCTTACGGCAAGCACCAAGGGCATGGCATGACTCGCTTAAATCCTTTGTTCTTGCTTATGGGTTCACTACCAGTTTGAGTGATTCTTCTTTATTTATTTATAACAAGGATGGTGTGCAGGCATTTCTCTTAGTTTATGTTGATGATCTATTATTAACTGGCAGTACATCAAGTTTCTTGACACATTTTATGGAAGAATTGTCCACTAGGTTTTCCCTCAAGCATCTTGGATATCCTCACTACTTCCTTGGTATTGAGCTTATTCCCACCAAAGCTGGTATTCTTTTATCTCAGCATGGCTATATTCGGGATCTGTTGGACAAATTCAGTATGGCAGGAGCCAAATCCACTTCTACTCCTCTATGTTATTCAACATCATTGACTCTTGTTGAGCAAGAACACCTTCTTCTTGATATGCAATAACCTGAAAATTTACAAAGATCCAGAACCAGTAGTGTGCTCTAATATTGAATCAAATGAATGCAATTATAGACTTAAATCTCAGTTCTAAAGTAAGTTGATTAATCTAGTAAAGGTATGAATGCAGTAGAACAATTGAATGAAATTAAAAGGAGGAGAAGGAACAAGAGAACACCAAGAAATTGTTGACCCAGTTCAGAGTTTCCTCCTACATCTGGGGGACAGAATCCGACTGAAAGATTCCACTATGATCAGAGATTACACCTTGTGAATTCTTCAGAGAACATGAACAACTATCATCTAGTTCTCAGAATTTTCCCCTCACTATGTTTTCTCTCCAACTCTCAGCCCTTAAAGTTTTCTTCTCTTCTATGTGTGTAAAACTGCCAATTCAGATCTACCTTTTACTTACAAGATGAGAGTATATATATATACTCGAGTAGTCACACACTCTACCCCCTCCCCCTAACAGAAAACGGTTACAGGTAGAGTAAAAGAAAAAACTAGAAAACAGCAACAGTAAGAAACAGAGCAAAGAAGAAAACTTGCTCCACTGGGCCGTTGCACATGGGCCTGAGAATATGAAACAAGCCTAAACTCTATATGCCAATATACAACAAATCTCCACCTTGGCATATAGAGTATAAGGCAGTG
Source organism: Ammopiptanthus mongolicus (assembly GCA_039655645.1). Lineage (NCBI taxonomy): Eukaryota > Viridiplantae > Streptophyta > Magnoliopsida > Fabales > Fabaceae > Ammopiptanthus > Ammopiptanthus mongolicus. Next base: position 23,992,370 of record CM077349.1, on the reverse strand, counting down.
AGAACCACTATCAGTACAGATCCGAACTGTCCAAGTTTGCAGAGTTAATCAGCATTGATCCTTAGCAGTTCAAGGCAGTGCCTGAACTTGCTAATTGGAACAATCTTGGTGATCATGTCAGCTGGGTTGTTGCTTGTGTGCACTTTGACAACTTCAATCTTTCCCTTCTCAACTATGTCCCTCACGAAGTGAAATCGAACATCTATGTGCTTAGTTCGTTCGTGATACATTTGATTTCTGCATAAGTGTATAGCACTCTGACTGTCACAGTGAATATACACTGAGTTTTGATTCAAACCCAGTTCAGTGACCAGCCCTTGCACTCAGAGACCTTCTTTTACAGCTTCTGTGAGAGCAACATATTCAGCCTCAGTTGTAGAGAGAGCTACAATATGTTGCAAATTGGCCTTCCAGCTTACTGTGTTGCCAAATAAGGTGAAAGCAAAACCAGTTTGTGACCTTCTCTTGTCAAGATCCCCTGCATAATCTGAATCTACAAACCCCTGAACCGGTTGAGTAGTTTCCTTGCTTCTGCAGTAGACTAGACCTGTGTTTGTGGTACCTTTCAAGTATCTGATCACCCATTTTACTGCTTCCCAGTGTTCCTTACCCGGATCCTTCATAAACCTGCTAGTAAGACTGACTGCATGTGAAATGTCAGGTCTGCAACAGATCATGGCATACATTATACTGCCAATAGCATTGGCATAAGGTGTATGCTGCATCAGCTCCTTATCTGCAGAAGTTTCAGGAGCTTGTGAAGAAGATAGCTTAAAGTGAGGTGCTAAAGGAAGATTTGTAGGCTTAGCATCACTTAAGTTGAACCTCTTCACCACCTTGCTGAGATAACCATTTTGGGAAATGATTAGCTTGCCCTTGTTTCTGTATCTCGTAATTTCCATTCCCAAAATCTTCTTGGCTGCACCTAAGTCCTTCATATCGAACTCCTTCTTGAGTTGTTTCTTTAGATGATCAATACAGGTCATATTTTTGCAAGCCAGCAGCATATCATCCACATATAACAGAAGATAGATGTGCTGCTGGTTTGGCAATTTCTTGAAGTAAATGCAACAATCATACTTACTTCTAACATAATGATGTTTCATCATAAAAGAGTCAAACCTTAAGTACCACTGCCTAGGAGATTGCTTGAGCCCATACAAAGATTTCTTGAGATGGCAAACCCAATCTTCCTTCCCTTGAACCTCAAAACCACTCGGTTGTTGCATTAGAATAGTTTCCTTGAGATCCCCATGAAGAAAAGCCGTTTTAACATCCATTTGCTCTAATTCCAAATCATAATGTACCACCATGGAAAGAATAATTCTGATTGAGGTGTGTTTGACCACCGGAGAAAAGATTTCATTATAGTCTACCCCTTCTCTTTGTGTGAATCCCTTTGCAACTAGTCTCGCTTTGAACCTTGCACTTTCAACCCCTGGAATTCCTTCCTTTCTTTTGAAAATCCATTTGCTTCCCACAATTTTAGTTCCCTTTGGTCTAGGAATCAGATCCCAAGTATGATTTTTCTCCAAAGAACTAAGTTCTTCTGTCATGGCTAAAAGCCATTTCTGGTTTTCACTGCTGTCAACTGCTTCTTTAAAGGTTCTGGGTTCATCACTGCTGAGTTCTTCTGCAGAACACAGAGCATAACTGACCATATCTGCAAAACCGAACCTCTCTGGTGCCTTGATGTTCCTTCTAACCCTGTCCCTTGCAAGAGAATAATTCTGCAGCTCATCTTCACTGTCTTCCTCAGTGTTTTCTGCTTCTGTTTCAGCATCTGACACAGATTCTGCTGGTGCTAGTTGAGGTGTTCCTGGTTGAATATTTGTCTTGCTAGAAGGCTCCACCTCCAGCTCAAAACTATCCAGATCCTTCTGGTCATTAACTTGATCTTGAGGGCTTCTAAGTGACTTGTATACCTCAGCTTCATGAAATTTAACATCCCTACTGATTATGCACTTTTTATCCTCGGGGCACCAAATTCTATACCCTTTAACACCATTAGGATATCCAACAAAATAGCCTTTCTTGGCTCTAGGAACAAGCTTACCTTCATTTACATGGTAATATGCTGCACACCCAAAAACTTTTAGATGATTGAAATTAGGAATTTTACCAGACCAAACCTCTTGAGGAGTTTTGAACTTAATAGCAGTGGAGGGACTTAGATTTATCAAATAACAAGCTGTATGCACAGCCTCACCCCAGAATTTAATAGGCATACCAGCAGTAGAGAGTAAGCATCTCATTCTCTCTAAAAGTGTTCTGTTCATCCTTTCGGCTAGACCATTCTGCTGAGGGGTGTTTCTAACTGTTTTATGCCTAGTAATTCCTTGTTCTTTGCAGTAATTTGTAAACATATCACCACAATATTCCAAACCATTATCTGTTCTAAGATTTTTCACTTTCCTATTAGTTTTATTCTCAACCATTACCTTCCATTCCTTAAAGGTTTTGAAGGCTTCATCTTTACTCTTTAAAAGGTAAATCCAAACCTTCCTACTACAATCATCAAGAAAGGTTATGAAGTATTTGTTACCTCCATGAGAAGGAATTCTGGCTGGCCCCCATAGATCACTATGTATATAATCTAGTATTCCCTCTGTGCAGTGCTTGCCAGTGCTGAATCTGACCCTGTGCATTTTACCAAAGATGCAGTGTTCATAGAATTGCAGATCACCGATTCTGTCCTCACCAAATGCTCCTTGTTTTTTCAGAATCTGCATACCTTTAGAGCTGACATGAGCAAGTCTTTGATGCCATAAACCAGTCCTGTCATTAGAAACAACAGTAGCAGCATTTCCAGTGATGGTATTGCCTTTTAGAATATAAATGCCATGATCTCTATACCCCTTCATAACCACTAGAGATCCTTTTATCACTTTCAATGTCCCTTTCTCAGCCTTGTAAGAGCACCCGGATTCCTCCAACATTCCCAATGAAATTAAGTTTCTTTTTAAGTCTGGAACATGTCTGACCCCTGAGAGAACCTTCTCCACTCCATCATCAAACTTGAGCCTGATAGACCCGAGACCTACTATCTTGCAAATGCTGTTGTTTCCCATTACCACTTTCCCACCATCAATCTCCATGTAACCAATGAACCAGTCCTTGTTTGGTGTCATATGAAATGAGCACCCAGAGTCAAGAACCCACTGATCACTTGTGATAGTAGTGGCTGCCATTAACACATCTGCATCATAGTATCCTTCTGAAGCAACTGACACATATGCAGCATCATCATCTGTCTCATATTTCCTTTTAAATTTTCTGTCAGGGCAATCCTTCTTGAAATGGCCTTCCCTTTTACACAAAGCACCTCTTCTTGCTCTTATCCTTATCTTTAGACTTGTTCTTCTGCTTCTGTTTTGAGCCTTTTTTCTCAAACTTCCCCTTTACAAATAATCCCTCACTGCTGTGTTCTTCTTTGACTTCGGTTCTTCTCTTTAATTCCTTTGATATCAATGCTGATTGGACATCATCAAGACTCAAAGAGTCCTTGCCATACACAAGAGTGTCGCTCAAATTTTCATAAGAGCTTGGCAGAGAGCTTACCAAGAGAAGAGCTTGGTCTTCATCATCAACCTTGATGTCTATGTTCTCAAGATCAAGAATGATCTTGTTGAACTTATCAAGGTGTTCTTCCACAGTTTTTCCAGGTTGCATCTTGAATGTATAGAGCCTTTGCTTCAGATAAAGCCTATTGGCCAAAGATTTCGTCATGTAGAGATTCTCCAGTTTTAACCAGATCGCTGCTGCAGTCTTTTCCTTCGAAACTTCCCTCAATGGCTTGTCTCCCAAACTCAGGATAATGGCGCTGTGAGCCTTATCCATAACGTCCTTCTTCTCCTTGTCAGAGAGTGTCGCGGGTAGTTTGTCTGCGCCTGCCAGAGCGTCGCCGAGCCCTTGTTGCACTAACAAGGCCTTCATCTTGAGACGCCATAGCCCAAAGTCATTCTTGCCGTTGAATTTCTCCAGATCGAACTTCGTTGCTGCCATGCCTTCACGAGTCCTGTGCTCCTGATACCAGTTGTTGAGCAAGAACACCTTCTTCTTGATATGCAATAACCTGAAAATTTACAAAGATCCAGAACCAGTAGTGTGCTCTAATATTGAATCAAATGAATGCAATTATAGACTTAAATCTCAGTTCTAAAGTAAGTTGATTAATCTAGTAAAGGTATGAATGCAGTAGAACAATTGAATGAAATTAAAAGGAGGAGAAGGAACAAGAGAACACCAAGAAATTGTTGACCCAATTCAGAGTTTCCTCCTACATCTGGGGGACAGAATCCGACTGAAAGATTCCACTATGATCAGAGATTACACCTTGTGAATTCTTCAGGGAACATGAACAACTATCATCTAGTTCTCAGAATTTTCCCCTCACTATGTTTTCTCTCCAACTCTCAGCCCTTAAAGTTTTCTTCTCTTCTATGTGTGTAAAACTGCCAATTCAGATCTACCTTTTACTTACAAGATGAGAGTATATATATATACTCGAGTAGTCACACACTCTACCCCCTCCCCCTAACAGAAAACGGTTACAGGTAGAGTAAAAGAAAAAACTAGAAAACAACAACAGTAAGAAACAGAGCAAAGAAGAAAACTTGCTCCACTGGGCCGTTGCACATGGGCCTGAGAATATGAAACAAGCCTAAACTCTATATGCCAATATACAACAACTCTGTTGGATAGTTCTGCTCCTGCAGATGCATCCCTTTTTCGCAGCATTATTGGTGCATTGCAATACATTACTCTTACTCGTCCAGATGTGTCCTTTGCTATCAACAAGCTATCTCAATTCATGCATCAACCAACTCAAATTCACTTTCAGCAGCTCAAACGTACATTGAGGTTTCTTAAGCTCACTATTAATTCTGGCCTCCAACTTAAGAAACCACCTCATTTACAGTTACAATCTTATAGTGATGCTGATTGGGGTGGCAATCTTGATGATCGCACATCAACTTCAGCTTATATCATTTATTTTGGTGGCAATCCAGTCTCATGGCTCTCAAAGAGGCAACGGACAGTGGCTAGATCATCCACAGAGGCTGAATATAGATCAGTTGCACATACTTCAGCAGAGGTGATGTGGCTCCTCAATCTTCTTGGTGAACTTGGTGTTTCCACACCTACACCTACTCTGCTCTGTGATAACATTGGGGCAACTTACCTATGTTCAAATCCGGTTTTTCACTCAAGAATGAAGCACATTGCTTTGGATTATCACTATGTTCGCCAACTTGTTCAGCAAGGTCAGCTACGAGTCTCTCACATCTCCACTAAAGATCGGTTGGCAGACATTCTTACAAAACCTCTTTCTCGGGCAAAGTTCATTCTCATAAGAGACAAGCTTGGTGTCACTGATGGTGACTCCATCTCGAGGGGGCATAACAGATAATGACTATATCCACAAGCTGCTGATAGTTGTTACCTGCATTAGTTGTTAGCTAATATTAAGTGATAAGATTCCTATAATATCTCCTTGTAGCAAATAGATATAGATTGAGATAAGTTTTGACTTTGAATTCAAAACTCAAATCTCTGTTATGATGTAGTGTCTATATATAGCTTTTATGTAATCAGTTATAAAGTAATGAATAACAATTCTCTTCATGATGCATAAGCTTGTGGATCAGGTCTGATAGACTACATGAAATGGAAGACTGAAGTAAAGGGAAGCAAAGTCAGTTTCTATGATGTTCAGGACTTTGGTTATAAAGGTGCTCATGAACCATTACCCTTGTTTGTTTTCAAGCCAAATCTTCATTTCCTTAGGATCGGCAAGATTATGTTAGATGTGACACACCTTTCTCTATCTGTATAGCTAGTCCTATGTGTCTTTTAACCCTTGCTTATATGTCTTTTTCAAATAAAAACACTTCTTTCACACTTGTTCCTCGTCCTACCTCTAGTTTATTTGTTTCTATAAAAACTCGATCTTTTATCTCCCGTTTTAGATACTTTATCTCATTACATAACTTCTTTAGTTTAAAACATGATTCCATATTTATCTCAGTATCTCATCTTCATTCTGAAAGTTCCTCTCCCTCTTCTCCTTCATTTCCATCACCTTCAAATTCTGAAACTATTTTCTACAAACCTCATTCCTCTCCACCTCCAATTTGTGCAATCCCTACATCTAGTTGTCCTCCTCAATCTTCTATACCGTCTGAACCTTCTATTTCATCTCCTAAACTTGAGCATCCTTCTCCACATTCTATCCCAGAGTGCTCAACAACCTCCCCTCAAACAAGAACAGTCTACAGCTCTAATCCAATTGTTAGAGCTGATCTTGAAAATTTCAGATCCAGACTGGATAGGTTTGAGAACCTGCTCCTAGAAGTTCTTGGTAAAAAGAAGAAGGACTAGGTCTTAGTTTCTTTATTTTTGTAATCTCTCTTCTGTATATCTTTTGTCTTGTACTTAAACAGAATTCAATGATGTTTATTGAAATGATAAGTTACACTAAGTTACTTTGAGTTATTTTTAGTTGAAATACAATAAAAGTTGGTTACCTTATCTGTTTATCCTGTTAATGATATATCTCTTAAATATTAAGTTGTTATAACTACTGGAACTTAATTAAAAGGGGAATATTTTATTATCTCAAACAGGGGGACACATAAGAACATGAGCACATGCGCATATGAGTAAATGAGAAAGTATATTGAGAAATTGAGCAGTTGATAGACTCCTTTTTTTATGATATCAAAAAGGGGGAGAAAGTATATGATTTATAAGAGAAAATATATGATGTAACATTTTAGTTTATATAAAATTAATCAGTTGGTAGAAGACATATAAAGTAAATATGGTCTGATATGGATATAGTAACTTTGTTTATGTACAATGTTTTATTCTTATATGTACCTTTTTGTGTTCATTAAAATCATATAAAAATGTTTTAACATCATCAAAAAGGGAGAGATTGTTAGGTCTTCAAGCGTCTGAGTGCCTTACTATGCATTTGATAGTTTGTGCTAAGCATCTGATCCCTGTGTGAATATAACTGATGATTTACTTGACTGTGTGAATATTATTGATGATTTACTTGAATGTGTAGAATATAAGCATTATATCAAACTTCACCTAAAGCATCTCAACCCAAGCTTTGAAGCGTCTGTTAGACAAGTCAAGTATACTACCATGATTGTTTGTAAAGATCTTAAGCAACATCTTTCAACCAAGCCTGGCGCGTCTGAAGAATATAGAAGAAGCTGATTACTCGTTTGAAGCGTCTGATAGAAGCAATAAATAAATATTAATCTTGATGCATTCAAAATCCTATTCATTGAAGTATGTCAAATCAAAGCTCAAGTCACATCTGAAGAGAATAAAAAGAAATCTGAATTGAAGCAAAATACATGTTGGAAAGTCTGCTAGAGTAATCAGAAGAAGAAGAATAGTTCAAGATAAGAAAGCATCTGAGACCTCTTCAAAGGAAGAATTTAAGATGTTCATCTGGAAGCGTCTGAAGTAAAGAGTGTCTAAACTTAATAAAGACAAGACATCTTTTGGTATCTACTCCAAAGTATCAAAAGCAAGTCAAGTATGCAAAGTAACAATCTAAGCATCCTATGGAAACACTAAAGCAAAACTTCCTACCAAGTGTCCACAATGCTTCTTGACCAAACACATTAAAAGAAATTATCAGAATGTTGGAAACATATTTAATAAGGTTATTTATAACTTTGAATCATACTAGGATTCATTCCTAAAGTCAAATGAGCAACCAAGCATCTGTGTTGTATAGTACTTGAGAACAACACCTTTAGTATACAGCAACAGTCCTTTAGAACTTCTGTTCTGATTGATTGAACTAAAGAGGAAATCCACGCTGCAAAGACTCTTATGATGCTCTGAACAAGTTGTTGCGATAAAGTATGTACGTTAGTACAATAGTATCTTCAAAGTTCTCAACCATTTAATGCTTTTATCAGAACGACTCTTTTGCATTAATGGTCACCCAAGACATGTGAAGATAAGCAACTATAAAAGAAGACAAAGTCAAAGAAATGTCTCATGACATATATTTTCTCTATGACGACTTTTTAAGAAGATTTGATATAGGTTGCAAGACAGAGAAGATACACAACAAGACAACACGATAGCAAGCGAACAATACACAAGATCGCATCAAGTCTTTCCAAGAGCTGTTTACATAGAAGTTCTTTGTAACACCCCGATTTTTCTAAGCTTTCTAGTATTAATAAACAGTATTTATGTGTTCCTATTTTATTGGAGGGCCCAGAGAGTGAAATAAAATAATCTGCAATTATAGTCACACTCTACGCTATCATAGGAAGTTACGGTTAAATTTTGGGTCGAAAACTCAGACGGAGTCCGGTCTGCGTTTTTCACTTATCGTATGATTTTACTGCTCAAACGACCTAATCTTGACCCGTGAACGAAACAATTAGATTTGTAATTAAATTTCGAACAACTTTGGTTATTTTAAAAATTTTCACTAAAAAGTGAAAATTAAATATATTATTCCAGTGAAATCTTTAATCGGGTAAATAGCGGAGTTGAATACGGATTTATCGGGACCCGCTAAGGGATAAATCCTATGTCCAATCAAGGACAACTCACCTAGTGAGTCACTTAGTGAGTCACCTAGTGAGTCACCTTGTCATGATGAGTTAGAGTGGCACATGAAAAATTTTGTCCTTGAACTTGATTAAAATGACCATTTTGCCCTTACAAAGAATTACCCTTCTACCCCTTAATTTCACTCAAGTGGACACAACTCTCCTCTCACCTATCCCACGCCTAAATCTTTCTCTCCAAGTCCTTCATCCATTTCTCTCTTTCTTTCATCCAAACTCCACGTTTCTTATTTTTTTTCTCAAGTAGCATAAGCCATTTTTGTGAAGGAAAAGCTTGAACTCTTGCAAGTCTTCATCATACAAGAGGTGAATATCATCTATCTTGATCCATACTCCCTAAGTCCTTCATATACTTTATTGATTCATGGCCAAAATTCTATGATTTCAATTCTAGTGCTTTAAATTCAAAAATCCCTAGAAATTGGTAGAAAAATCCTATGACCATGAAACCAATTTCTATGAACTCGCCTTAATGCATGTTGTGATTATCTAGAAGCTTGTCCCCAAAAGAAATTTCCTTCTCTATCAACCTAGGCTTGGCCTAACCTACCCGAAGTGGTTTAAGGGGTTTTGGTTCATTTTTTTGATTAAGGAATCTTGATTATGCTTTTAAGGGATCATAGGTTCAATAGTTGATGAAATTTTAATGCCCTAGCCTAATTTAATTAAGGAGGGCCGAACCTATACCTAAGGAATTAATAGGTTGTTTTAAAAGCTTAACTTGTTCTATGATTGTGTGATGAAGGAGCTAAAGTTTAGTCGCGATTCAGTAATTCGTGAAGTACGCCCGGACCTCGTGAGTCGGAGATTCGCGGAGCAGAGGGACACTTAGAGAACTCGGAGGGCACCAATCCTATTTAGACTGCAAAAGGTAAGAGGAGGTTGCCTGAGGGATTTTCGATAACTATATGTCATCCATGTATATTATGATCTATATAAGTTTAAATTGAACTGCGTGGTTAGTTTTCGCTATGTTGTTATTTGTTAATGATTAACTGTATGATTGATTTTCTGTAATTATGTGTTGTATGTTAATGCATGTTATAGACTGTATTTTCTGCTGTAATAAGATTGCGTTAACTGTATGGACGTTGATTGTTGATTGAGAAGCATGACAGTGGTCAGTGATCCATTAATGAATAACGTAAAAGCCTTAAAAAGTCTCATGAGAAACGGCAACCATTTAATTGGAAAATGTTGAAATTTCTCAATAATATTAATTTTACCAAAGGAAATTGGAAAGAAAAAGTTAGCAGATAAAAATAGACATTTTCGAAAAATAATTAATTATTGGGATGAGAAAAATTAATTGGAAGGAAAAAAACTAATTTTTGACTCGGAACATTTTTAAAACACTAAGATGATGGCAATTACCGAAATGATTTTCAAATGATATCGCAAAAATAACGGTTTTATTGGAACGATGGTTTTGTCACAAAATGACCCTATTTTGAGACCTATAACTTTAGGAAACGATTTTCAAAAGAAAAGTAAGTTTTATTGGAAATTAGACGGTTTACACTTGGATTTCAAGGAAAAGAATTTTTCATAAACGAGTTTTATTAAATGGTATTAAAACCAACAGCTTGGATAAGTTGCGGGGATTTTGTTTTGATTTGTGTTTCATCGAGCAAAAACGACGAAATCGTTGAAACGTGAACCTAGTAAACGAGACGTCGGGTTACTAGTATTCTGTGATGATGGCCCGTGGATCTGAGATCCGTGTTGTGGTATTTTGGACTTTGTGTCCTGTGGACTTTGTGTCCTGCATGTATACGTTATGATGGTCGTTGCTAAAGGTAAATATTACTTTCTATTACCACGAATCTAGGGCTGGTGCATCGGTGTAGGGTTTCGTGATTGAGCACTCGAACGTTGTGTCGTGTGTTGACTATGAAAAGTCTTAAAATATTATAAATCATGAATGGTCGGGAGCCTTTGAGCTTCGACGAGGAAAGAACGAGCAAAAAGAACAATGACAAGAAATGAAATGTTTTACATGCATTAATTAGCAGACGTACCTATGATTAATCATGATATCTTGGTGGTCAAGATATTCATGTTACATTGTATCATTGTGCCATGGTGGACAATGAAAGCCATATGGATGATCACTGGGCCTTGCATAGGACAGTGTTGCTATGATATTACGGTGTGTCCAATGTTGGGCAGCCGAGCTTGATCAGCTTGATAGACACGAAGTTGGGATCTCCAGAGATTATGTAATAAACTAGACGTTGATATTGAAGTGTTCATGCATTCTTACAAATGATAATGTCTGTCGGGTATAAATCCCCTTGGAGAATTACTTGTTGTTCAGTAAAATATTGTATTGCCATGATGATATATGTATATATGTTGTTGATGTGTCATGCATGTAGTTATCGTGTTTAAATCCATATATTGGTATCTCACTCTTACATCTTTAGATGGGTTCCAAGATGCCACTGGAATATTCGGGGATCCATTCCCAGACGCTTGAGTTGCCGAGGAGGGTGATGTACGAGGAGTCACAGTATATTAGAGGTGGACCAGCTATAGGATGAGTCCTATTTATTTTTGAATAACAATTTCATTAGTTGCTCTGGCTACTAAAAGCCAAGACTTTTATGAATGGCCGTCTGTATAAGGCCTTATGTGTCATATTATGATATCGTAATATGTATACTCTGCTTGCTGTTTATTTGCATGCGTGCCTAAGTTACGTTGAAGAGTGATAAGCTAAGTTAGAAGAAAAAATTTTATTACGGATTTTCACAATAAGTTAAATACTTAGAAAATCTTATTTTCCGAAAGTAACCAACAAAATTTAATCTAGTTTATTTTCCGAAAAAGGGTAATCATGTGGTGTCTCATAAGAGGGTGTCACATTCTTCAAGATCATTCTTAGCAAACTCTCTTCTCTTCCCTATTCATTTGTAAATCTTTTAGAGAAGTTCTTTCTCTGTAGCAGTCATACCTTTGCAAAATATATTCACTCATTGAGTGTTATCCGATTGACTAGCTTATTGTAATTTGAAGCTGCTACTTCAAAACCAACTCATATTTTTTAGAAACCTGAAGAGGCTAGTATTAAGAATATTTGTTTTGAGCCTGGAGAGACTAGATGTGCAAATAATACTCATTGATCATTTGAGCCTGGAGAGGCTAGGTGTGAAAATAATACTTGTTGATCGTTTTATCCAGAAAAGGCTAGGTGTGCAATGTGGGGGTGATCCTCCAATCCTCAATTGAAAAAGGAGATTTTTAGACTCAAATGGGGTGACAACGAATATTCAATATTATTCTTTTCGGGATAGAGAAAGATGGTCAAACCTCATTTCAAATCTTGATTGCTTATTTTCAATATTTTAATCTCCAGACAAAGAATTAAAATATGTCAAAGATATGAGATACTTGACTGCAAGAGCACCTTCTTAATGAAAACAAGAATCACTAAAGCACGTAATCAGAATACAATTGAACAATCAACATACAATCTTTTCACCCCCTTCTTGAACTTGATAACTTTCAATGTAGAGCTTGGAGGATAAGTGAAGGACAAATGTAAAAGATGAACATATAAAGGGATTCGAACAACGGAGGAAATCTTGGGGTAATATCTTGAGATGGAGAAATGATATTATCTACTCCAAGGTGGGGCACCTCGCCTTACAACGGGCTCAAATGATAAAAGAATGGAATGATGGAGTAACATGATTGAGGAGAATGGAAAAAAAAAAACAAACTTACATCATGAAGGAATGATATTTTCTTAAAAAAAATCAAATATTGGTAAGAAATTATCTCAAAATCTCAAATTTTCAAGCCTTTTTCTGTTTTTTTTTTTTTTTGAGAAAAAATGAATGCAAAACTAACATAAAATGAAAACTAAAAATGGTTTTTTTTTTTTCTTTTCATTTGTAAGAAAGATGAAATAATGCAATTTTTGTAAAAGGCATAGTAAGAAAATATTGAATGGTTTTTAATTACAAAATTAAATTATGTAAAATGTGACTATACATCAAACTAGAGATAAAAAACTGAAATGCAAAAGTTCAATGATGGAAATAAATTCCCATTGTATCATACGAAACGAAAACTTAGGTTTGACACTCACTCCTAAAAGTCAAATCCTATAAACCATGGTGGCTCTAGGATCATTTGAATAAGTGATGGGTTGAATTTTATTACCTCTAGCAGATAAAAGGTCCCCAAATTGCCCTTATTATCGCCAACACTTTGGCTAGAAAAGGTCCCCAATCCTCGCCCATCATAGGCTACAATCGGAAAAGGGTTCATTTTGAGGGAGGGGGTTTCGTAGGCCTATTCGGAGACCAAAGGTCTCTCAAGGCAATACTACTTAACCTTCAATCTAAGCCTACAAGGTATCAAGCTTGGGTATAGGGCCATGTGAATGAAAGTGTAGTAAAAAGGAATATACTAAAGGAACTTATTTGAAACACAAGAACGGGGTTGAATTGTGTTTCTTAAGTTTTTGATAACTTTTTCACAAACAGATATCTTTTCGTAAGCTTTTGGACGCAAAGAAGATAAGCAAACGCTGAAAGCGTTTAAGTTTAACTCTTGGACGCATGCTAAAACGTTTTCTATAAGAACGAACGTTAAGAAAACAATTTCAATCCCAAACATTAGTTATAAATGAACTAAAGACAAGGATAAGGGAGAGAAGATAACACTAGAAAATTATCCTGGTTCACTCTTAACTCAAGAGCTACGTCTAGTCCCATCTATGTGAGAGTTTTATCCACTATAACAAAAACCTTGTTACAACAAGTATTCTACAATTCACCACCTTTTCAGGCTACACCAAGTATTCTTTAACAGACAGGTCTCTCCAGGCTCAACCACAAATTTTTTTAAGAAAAGAGTTTCTTAGACCAGGTCTAAGCTCACAATGTGTGAGTATATAACACTTAAGATCTAAAACTCTGAATGAATAAGTCTTCGAAGCGAGTGAATATGAAAGTTTAAACTCAGAGAAAGCTTAAGAGCTTTTGTTTGATTTTGCTTTGATTTCTTGTTTGTTAGAAGCTTGTATATTTTGGTCAAGATCTGTGACTGCTTTTTTAAGGATAAGGGTATTTATAGCCTTCAGTCTTGAGCAAACTTGTTTCTTCAACAGTTGGCAAGAGAGTCATTCTGATGAGCATTTAATGCAAAATCCCATTGAGTCTGATAGCTTGTGGAGAGCTTCTGAAAAGCAAGATAGGCTATCAGAGAGATAACTGAAAGTAGTACTGAAAGCTTTTCATCGCTGAGATAGTCAACTCCAAAGTGACAGAGACAGACCGGCTTTATTCGTTCGAGAGTACTTAGATACAAAGAATTATAGACTAAGGGATATTCCCTTTTTACATGAAAGATAATAGTTTGAACTTATTAACTTTTTACATTTGCGTGCTTTGAACAAAGGTCCAGTAAAGTAAAGATAAACAATTACATTGGACTTTAACTTAAAAAGCAAGTAGACATTGCTTCAAATGAGTCTTTGGACTATTAAAAATATTCTCATTCCATGAATGACTTCATCCATTTATTGTTTACAACAAAAAGAGGGACTGTGCAATAACACTCACGGTCTGATAAGTCTTTGGACTAGGGGTGAGCATAACCCGGCCCGGCCCGAAGACCCGTCCCAACCCGTAGGTTTCGGGCCGGGTCGGACCCGGACCCGTGGTGGATAAAGGACAGGCCTGTGTCCCACTGACTAAGGACATTACCGGGTTGGGGACGGGTCCGGGTTGCCCTTCGGGTCACCCGGCCCGTCCCAACTATTCCTCTACATTTTTTGTTACCTTTTTTACACTAACACTGACCACACCACACCCCACTCTCACTTTCGAATTATATCCCCTTTCCTCATTACACAACTCGCCCAGTACCCACCCACGGCCACACCACACTCTCAATTCATCACTTGTCTCTCACCCAGCTTCGAACCCCTGCGATTAGGGTTCCCTTTCTCCCAACTTCCGCCGTGCCTGACCAGTGGCCACTGCGTCGCGCCACCGCGCCGTTAGGGTTTCTGTCCTCTCTCTCAGTCACACCTCAGTGACCTCATACGCGATTAGGGTTCCCTTCCTCTCTCTCTCTCTCAAACAATCGGTGCACCTCTTCTCTTCCCTGGACCACCGTTGTCATTCACCACCAGGTACCCACCTCTTCTCTCCCATCTATTCACTTCCAGTTCTTAACTCTTCTTCTCTCCCATATAACTTTGGAATTTTTGAAACTAGGGATTTCAACTCTGTGGAAAGGTGATTCAACTCCGAAATTCTGCTTCTAGGTAATGATCTCTCCTCCATTTCTCCTTAGTTCTATTTTTTACTTTCTTTATGTCAAATTCTGAGTTGTGTGTGAATGTTTCAATGTGTCTGTATGTTGCTGTAGTGTGTGAGTGTTATGTGCTCTTTGTTTTGTGTGTGAATGTTCTACTTCGTGTGAGTGTTATGTACTGCAGTGTGTGAGTGTTACTGCAGTAGTGCAATGTGTGAATGTTACTGCTGCAATGTTATGTGTGTAAGTGTTATGTGTGTGTATGTTGCTGTAGTGTGAGTATTATGTGCTGTAGTGTGTGAGTGTTATGTGTGACTGTGTGTATGTTGCTGCAATATGAGTTTTATGTGTGTGTGTGTGTTGCTGCAGTGTGAGTGTTGTGTGATGGAGTGTCTGAGTGTTTATGTGGTGTGAATGTTGATGCTGCAGTGTTATGTGTGTGAGTTTTATGTTTGTTTATGTTGCTGCAGTGTGAGTCTTATGTGTGTGAGTGTTATATGCTGCAGTGTGTGAATGTTATGTGTGTGTAATGTATGTTGCTGCAGTATGAGTTTTATGTGTGTGTTGCTGTAGTGTGAGTGTTATGTGATGCAGTGTGTGAGTGTTATGTGTGTGAATGTTGATGCTGCAGTGTTATATGATGTTGCTGCAGTGTGAGTGGTATGTGTGTGAGTGTTACGTGTTGCAGTGTGTGTGTGTTATGTGTGTGTATGTTGCTGCAGTATGAGTTTTATGTGTGTGTATGTTGCTGCAGTGTGTGAGTCTTATGTGTGTAGTATTTGATGCAATTTTTCTTTGATTATCATTGTTTAGCTAAAAAGAAATGGCAGACGAAGAGCCTAGTCCGTCCATAGGAAATGCAACTGAAGATTGTAACCCAATCCCTGTCGCGACAGAAATAGCGAAGGGAACGGCGAGAAAAAGGTTTTATTAAGAAAAACATGTAGAGTCGCCACCAATTTTATTTAATTTGGGAAAAATTGGAAAACCTTTAAGAAAAATGGTCTTGGAAACCAAATCGAGTTCGGGAGTCACTTGCGCATAGGGAAGGATGGAGACTTAACCCCACGGCACCCCTAATGCACCCGTAAAAAACGGTTACCCAAATTAATTTGGCAAATAATTAATAATTTTTAACGTATTTATATTACCCCAGAGATTATTCACAAGCATGAAGAGATTAATAATTAATATTTACACCAAAAAAAAAGAAAAAGAAAGAATTTAATGGAAAAATTATTTTTGGTTAGCGGTTCCAAAGCGAGGTTGAACATGGCACCCCAGTCCATAGAGCAACCTTAGTTCTATGAGATTGAGCATGATACCTTTCATAGAGTAATCCCAAGATTAATGTAATACTAATTATATGATTTATTGTAAGCATAATTTGAGGTTAAGCATGACACTCAATCCATAGATTAACTTTCAAAACAACCTGATTTTACTCTTGATGCTACCGAACCTATGGACAGCATGGGCCATTGAAGCACACCATTAAATTTGAAACAAATAAGTCCAAAAAGAATTGAAGAGCAAGAATATAGCAAGAAGTTATACAAGAGTTTAACGTGGTTGAAAGATATTCCCTTGACAACATAAGGCTACTACCATAAGGCTACTACCCAGATTACTATTATTGAAATTATCATCAACCATCCAAAATAATAGAATGTGGACCAAATCTCGTGTAAACTCATTATCCACAAAACAAGAGATGTGACAAAATATTCCCAATAATGCAGAGAACATCAGCAACGTAATCCTGAGTCCAAGCATTGGATCCAAGGGGTCAAAGAATGCTTAAAAAAAAAAAAATTTAAACAAAACAACTACTGCAGAGAGATTTTGTCAAGCATTTTATCAAACAACTAGTGCACATGCTGAAAATAAAGGAGATCATGCATGAGGTGAATGAAAATCGATTTTTATCAAGGCTGCAGCAGAACACTAAACCAGCTTCAGGTGTATGAATAACTCCTCATTTAAGCATCCAACTTAAACCAAATATCTGTACACAAAGTTATCATCACACATGAATTTAAGAAGAACAACAGGTTCAAATAATGGGAGGAAGTGAGCAAAAAAAAGGAAAGCAGAATTAACGAAGCAACAATGGATACAACTGAAATAAAAATATATTAAGCAACATCAAAGTGATAACCATAAACTAGATGCATAGATTCTTGAAAGCTCTTCAATACAAAGGTCAGAGAAAGAAAAAGAAATCTCTGTGTTGACAGAAGAGAACAATGTCTCACCAAGAATTACAAAATTTCTCTCAAGCCACCAGAAAACTCTCAACTCTCTCCCTCTAATCTCTCTGCGCCTATCAGTGGGTGTTTGCACCCTCCCCCCCTCTGTTTTTCGCCTCTGTTTTGTGCTCTACGGGTATGCTATGGCCGTCCCCCTCTGTTGCCTTTCACCCCCCTATTTATAGAACCCGAACCTTTATTCCCTGCAAAAAATCAAAATGAACGCAATCAGTTCTTAATTTGAAACGAAAAAAGAAAAGAACGATGCATACCTCGCGTGATTGAGCGCGGATGGAAAAGGAAGGGAGAGATCGAGTGCGAGATTGGCGCTGGGGAGAGTTGTTGTGTGGCTAGGTTTGAGAAAGGAAAGAGGGGTGATGAGGAGAGATTGATGGAGGGGAAGAGAAAAAAATTTGGCTGAGAGAAGGGAGAGGAACGAGAGAATGGGGATTTAGGTAGGTGAAGAGAAAAAGGAAAGAATGGGGGAAAGAGAGAGAGGGCTGCGGCTAGGGTTTTTTCTTGAGAGGGAGGAGAGACGGGTTATGGGAGGAGATAGACGGGTTATGGAGATAGACGGGTTATGGAGGAGATAGACGGGTTATGGAGATAGACGGGTTATGGAGGAGATAGACGGGTTATGGAGGAGAGAGACGGGTTATGGAGATAGACGGGTTATGGAGGAGATAGACGGGTTATGGAGCAAGGAGAAGGGAAATGGGTTTCTGGAGCAAGGGTATGGGCTGAAACTTGGTTTATTGGCCCAAAGACATTTTTCTTCTTATTTTTTCCTTATGAGTATCATAAACAAGACATAACTTAAAAACAACAAAATGTTCCATTTTATTTCTTTATCTATAAAAGAAACTGCATTAACAAGAAATTAAAATATTTTTTGTGATTTTTATCTTTTATTTTTTTAGATTTTTTCTATATTTTAAATGCAAGCAAAAAAATAAATAAATGAAGCTCAAAATATTTTTGTGGTTTTTTCTTTTTATCTTTTTTTTGGATTTTATTATAAAGAGACTTTTTTATGATCTTGGCTCTTTTCCATTTTTTGGTAAATTTAAGTAAAAAAATAAAAGGGATCCGGTCAAAATGAGGTGTTCACAGTTGCCCCTCTTTACTCGTTGCTTTCTAGGAGACATGTGATCATAGTAAACAACGAGTAAAGGAAAAGAACACACATTTTGTCCGGGAATGCATGTGATTATACAAAGATATTTAATGCAAATGATGCAGGCATAATAACAAATGAAAGAAACAAAGTGCCATGGGCCTCTAATCCCAAACGATCATGAGACTCTGAGCTCGCAAATTAAATGACCGTGGGCCTCTGACCCAAAAATTAATGACGATGAGCCTCTGAGCTCGAAAATTAGATAACAATGGGCCTCTGATCCCAAAAATGAAAACGAGCCTCTGAACTCGAAAACTGAACGGTAATGGGCCTCTGATCCCAAAAATTAAATGACAATGAGCCTCTGAGGTCGAAAAATAAATGATAGTGGGCCTCTGATCCCGAAAATACTAAATTGCGATGAGCCTCTGAGCTCAAAAAATTAAATAACAATGGGCCTTTGATCCGAAAAAATAAAAGACAAAGTGCCTCTGAGCTCGAAAAGTAAATGACTTTGGGCCTCTGATCCCAAAACAATGAGCCTCTGAGCTCGAAAATTAAATGGTAATGGGCCTCTGATCCCGAAAATTAAATTGCAATGAGCCTCTGAGCTCGAAAAAAAATAAAATAAATGATAGTGGGCCTCTGATCCCGAAAATACTAAATTGCGATGAGCCTCTGAGCTCAAAAAATTAAATAACAATGGGCCTTTGATCCCGAAAAAAAAAAAAAAAAAAAAAAGACAAAGAGCCTCTGAGCTCGAAAAGTAAATGAATTTGGGCCTCTGATCCCAAAACAATGAGCCTCTGAGCTCGAAAATTAAATGGTAATGGGCCTCTGATCCCGAAAATTAAATTGCAATGAGCTTTTGAGCTCAAAATCAAACTTTCTCTTTATTTCTATTTTACCTTTTCTTTAGACAAACTGGAACCAAACGCTTCCCAGGAAAACTTCGACCAATCGTACCCTTGTTCACAAACACCTTTGAGTTGAAGCACCATTTATTCCCTTTGATGACATGGTTTCTTTTGTAAGAGGCGCAGTCATGAAGAGATTTATTCTGGACTGTGACCTGTGGAGACTTTCCTTATTCTTTTAAGTCCCCCACTCGGCGTGCACTGTCATCTTACTTATTGACTTTGAAGTGCTGAATCTTTGTTGATCCAAACCATTCATTAAAGTCACCATTAAAATTATCGAATCATACTATCAAACTCATATTTACTTTGATTGAGACATAATTTTGATGCATAAAACATGATTTGAGCACAAAGGGGTCATGAATAAACTTTTGCATTCACATGTGACTTTGGATTATACATAAGGGAATCGGAAAGAATAACATGGGGAGGGGAAGTACGATGGGAACACAAAGGTAAAAGCGGATAAGAGGAGAAGAATAGAATATGATAACCACACATAAAAAATTTGCCCCAGTATCGGTTCCTTGATCCTCATTCAGATGATTCCCATCGGCCACTGACGTCGCGAGTCCTGGCCTTAGTCTCAACTTCTCTTGATGTGCATCCCTCCTTTAACCCTCCAACAGTTTTCTTCGCAACCATGTACCCAATCACAAGCAAAATTGCCTCAGTGTGGTGGCCTTTGTGCTATTTTCTTCACTTAAACTGCCCTTGCAGGTTTTCAGCCCAAGATTTATTTTCTTTGCCCTAATTTTTGCTTAGGTTGCCCTTTATGGGTTTTCAACCTAACGGACATTTTCCTGCCCTAACTTTTGCCTAAGCCGCCCTTACAGGTTTTCGACCTAGCGAGCAAAATTTTTTTTTTTTTTATTCAAGCATAAAACTTTTTCACAGCATCAGAGTTTATGGGCCTTGGTAACTCTTGCCCGTCTTCATCTGTTAAGATCAATGCTCCGCCTGAGTATGCCTGCTTTACAATATATGGCCCTTCATAATTGGGCGCCCATTTTCCTCGAGCGTCTTCTTCATTGGGGAGTATCTTCTTTAGTACCAAATCGCTTGGTTGAAACTCCCTAGGACGAACTTTCTTATTAAAAGCTTTAGCCATTCTTCTTTGATATAATTGTCCGTGACAAAGGGCCACCAATCTTTTTTCTTCAATCATGTTCAATTGATCATACCGAGCCTTCATCCACTCGGATTCTTCCAAGTCTGCTTCCATCAACACTCTTAATGAAGGGATTTCAACTTCTATGGGGGAGACAGCCTCCATTCCATACACCAATGAGAAGGGTGTTGCCCCGGTACTTGAACGCATATTGGTGCGATACGCATGCAAAGCATAGGGTAACATTTCATGCCAATCTTTATAGTTCACGACCATTTTAGCGACAATCTTCTTGATATTCTTGTTGGCCGCTTCTACCGCACCATTCATTTGGGGCCTGTAAGGAGCAGAATTATGGTGTTTGATTTTGAAGGTCTCGAGCAACTTCTGTACCTCTGCCCCATTAAGGTTGGAAGCATTGTCTGTAATGATCCTTTCAGGTATTCCGTACCGACAAATGACATCTCTTTTGAGGAACTTTGTGAACACCTTTTGAGAGATACTGGCATATGATGCCGCTTCTACCCACTTTGTGAAGTAATCTATTGCCACCAAGATGAAACGGTGCCCGTTTGAAGCCTTAGGATTGATTGGCCCGATTACATCTATTCCCCACATAGAGAAGGGCCAAGGGGACACCAAATTGTGCAGTTGGAATGGAGGAGCTTTGATTCGATCTGCATATATCTGGCATTTATGGCATCTCCGGACATACTCCAAGTAATCTGTTTCCATGGTTGACCAGTAGTAACCACTCCGTAAAATCTTGCATGCCATCATATGACCATTGGCATGCATTCCACATATCCCTTCATGTACTTCTGTCATGATAGTTCGGGCTTCACGAGCATCAACACATCTTAAGAGGACCCCATCATGGTTTCTTTTATATAGAACTTCTCCGTCCAGAAAAAAAGCCATGGATAACCTGCGAATAGTCTTCTTGGTCCCTTCATTTGCTTCAGCTGGGTATGCCCTACTCTGCATATACTGTTTGATGTCATGATACCAAGGTTTATCATCGGGCTCTTCCTCCACATAGGCACAATATGCCGGTTCACGCTGGACCTTCACTTGGATAGGCTGGACGGTGGTACAAATGTCTAGCTTAGTCATAGCAGCTAACGTGGCTAAAGCATCTGCGAACTGATTCTTGTCTCGAGTTAAATGCGAAAGGGTAATATCATCAAATTTCGCAATCAACTGAGTCAAGTACTTCTGATATGGAATCAACTTAGGATCTTTGGTTTGCCATTCACCATTGACTTGATAAATAATTAGAGCCGCATCCCCAAAGACCTTCAATTGTTTTATCCCAAGCTCAATTGCTGCTTGTAATCCACTTGCACATGCTTCGTATTCTGCAATGTTGTTGGTGCATTCAAATTCAAGCTTAATGGCCACTGGGTACTATTTGCCATTTGGTGAAACCACTACTGCTCCTATACCTCTCCCGTGCATATTAACTGCTCCATCGAAATACATCTTCCACACATTCTCATTTTCGGCTTCATCTTCCTCTAATGACAATATCTCTCCATCTGGGAACTCGTACGTAACTGGTTGTCCACCCTCGAGAGGGTTTTCAGCTAAATGATCAGCAATCGCACTCCCCTTGATGGACTTTCGAGTCATGTATTTAATATCAAATTCTGATAATATCACTTGCCACTTTGAAACCCTTAAGGAGATGTGAGGACTTTCAAAGATATACTTCAAAGGGTCCATTCGAGAGATTAACCAGGTCGTGTGATACAACATGTACTGCCTGAGCCTCTTGGATGTCCATACCAATGCACAACAAGTCTTCTCAATTGCCATATATCGAACTTCGCAGTCATTAAACTTTTTGCTTAGATAATAAATCGCCTGTTCTTTCTTTCCAGATTCATCATATTGCCCTAGCATTGCCCCCATTGAGGTCGGTAATATAGTGAGATACAATATCAGTGGACGTCCTCGAATCGGTGGCAACAACACCGGAGGACTAAGCAGATATGCTTTTATCTTGTCGAAGGCTTCTTGGCACTCCTCATTCCAACTTCCAGGATTATTCTTCTTCAGGAGCTTGAAGATCGGCTCACACGTGCTAGTCAGGTTAGCAATAAACCGTGCAATGTAATTCAACCTTCCCAAAAAACCTCTTACCTCCTTCTCATTCTTGGGAGCGGGCATGTCCCTTATTGCCTGTACCTTGTCCGGGTCCACTTTTATTCCTTCTCTGCTAACAATAAAACCAAGCAATTTCCCAGTTGATGCCCCAAACACACACTTTGTAGGGTTGAGTCTCAACTTATACTTCCTCAGTCTCTCGAATAGCCTCCGCAAAACTGCTACATGACTTTCTCCTTCCTTGGATTTGGCCACTATGTCATCCACGTACACCTCTATTTCTTTATGCATCATATCGTGGAACAATGCTACCATAGCACGTTGGTAGGTGGCCCCGGCATTCTTCAAACCAAAAGGCATTACTTTGTAACAAAAAGTTCCCCAAGGAGTGGTAAAAGTTGTCTTCTCCTTGTCATCGACGTCCATGAGGATCTGATTGTATCCAGAATACCCATCCATGAAAGAGAACCTGTGGTTCCTTGCTGTACTGTCTACGAGGATATCGATATGAGGGAGCAGGAAATCATCTTTTGGACTGGCTTTATTCAGATCTCTGTAATCCACACACATCCTGACCTTCCCATCCTTCTTTGGTACCGGCACAATATTAGCTACCCACTCCGGGTGTCTTGACACTTCCAGAAAACCAGCTTCCAATTGTTTAGTTACCTCTTCTTTGATCTTAAGCGACATTTCTGGATGCATCCTCCTCAATTTTTGTTTCTTGGCCACCATATCTGGGTACAATGGGATTTTATGTGATGCTATCTCTGGATCTAAACCTGGCATATCTCTGTAGGACCATGCAAACACATCCAAATAATCTTTGAATAGTGCGATCATTTCTGCATGCTCTGGGTTATCCACTTCCTTCAACTCCTTCTTGTCTTCCTCTGTCCCCATATTAACCACTTCTATGACCTCATCATTCAAACTGAACCCTTTTTCAGAGTGTTCCATCAACTTGGAGAACTCCTCAATTGCTTCTTCTTCATCATCAGACCTGGGATCACCTTCGTTCACAGCCGCAAGGGAATCAATAAATGAGGCCTCAGGGTTCCTTTTATGAAGCAAACTTCCAGTGGGAGAGAGATTCCTGAAAGACAATTTTTGCAATAGGAACAATATAGACAAGAGTTTTATTTGTTGAAGAAGGTGCAAGCAATATAAAGCAATGAATAGAGGAAGTAAAAGAGTGGAACAACGAAAAAAACATGCTGGAAAATCATGCTAACACATTTTATTCATGTCTCAATTAAGGTAAACACCAGTTCATTTCTTGTACAAAGAGATAATTACTTTATAACATCAACAAATGGTTCAGACCGCCAATTGCTAAGAACTTCATTGTCACCAGAGAGATAGATAACATGGTTTCCTTCTTGCTCTTCTTCAAGTGCACTGATGGTGAAATGAGGGGAGGTCAACTTTTCTGGCTTGATCACTTCAGCTGGTGTCGGGAAAGTCTCCTTTAGATGGGGAACATACTTGTTTTCTCCCTCTCCTTCTTTTCTTCCTTTGAGAGTCGTGATCTTTATTTTTTCTGCCAGAGAAGGCTCATACCCTAGTCCATACTTTCCCTCTCTGGAAATGGCCTCGATCGGTTGTGGGATCCCTTGAAGCTTAGACCCCAAACCTCTACCCTTCTGGTATCCACTCCTCTCCATAATACAAAATATCACTTCATTCACATTCTTTATTGGTGGCTCTTTCCTCGAGATCTCTGACCTCAAAATTTCAAAATTGTGCAAAGAGTTATCCTCAATTTGCTCTGTATTCTCTATATAAGGTACTGAAATGGGCTTTGTCAGCATGATTTCCTCTTCACCACGAATGGTAATTACCGCCCCATTGTGGATGTACTTCAAGCATTGATGCAATGTTGAGGGAACAACTCCAGCGCTATGAATCCAAGGCCTCCCTAGAAGCATAGTATATGCTGGTTGAATTTCCATGACTTGGAATAGGACAGGGAAACAACTAGGCCCTATTTCAAGTGGTAGAGTTATTTCCCCTAAAATCCCTCTTGTTGTTCCATCAAAGGCTCGCACAATCATCTCTTGTGGTGTTAAATCTGTTATACCCATGTTCAGTTGCTCTAGAGTAGACATTGGAATCACATTCAATGCCGAGCCGCCATCTATGAGTACCTTCGCAACCACAAAACCCCTGCACTTTAAAGTAATATGCAGGGCTTTGGGCCCACTACCCTGCCTTGGAACCACCTCACCTTCCGAAAAGGTAATCATGTTGACACGCTTCACCGGATCTACCATGTTTACCAAATTTTCGGGAGTGACATCAGGCTTGACATAAGCTTCACACAACACCCTCAACAAAGCCTTACGGTGCAATTCTGATGTTAGAATAAGTGATAAGAGAGAAATCCTAGCTGGAGTCTTCTTCAACTGTTCCACCACATCAAACTCACTCTGCTTCATGATCTTCAGGAACTCTTCTTCCTCTTCCTCCACAGCTTCATCCTTCTTTTTATCCTTGGAACTCTTCTTTATTTCTTCTTCTTCAGGGCCATAACATCGCCCACTCCTCGTAATACCCCCGATCGTTATCACATTGGCAACTTGGGCCTTTCGAAGCCTCTCCTGCAGCCGTCAGCTCAACTTTTGTTTCATAGTTCCATGGCACAGCATGAGTGTCGTCATACGCAAAAGGAATTGGCTTTTTTACCCTTAAGATCACTTTTTCTGGTGTCGGGGCCTTATTAAGGGGTGGCACTCGGAGTACAACCTTTTCGACTATGTTGATTCCCTCAGACGTACCTCGCCTGGCTTGTATAACTCCCAGGGTTAGTAGTCCCTGAACTCGGACCTTAAAGGCCCAACAGCTCTCGATGTCATGTCCTGCCTGCCCATGGTGATAAACACAATTCAAAATTCCATCATCCTTTTGTTCTTCTTCTTCTATTGGCACCCCCGGCGCGACGATGTCATATCCTGCTTTCTTTAGTCCATCAAACACCTCTTGCATAGGCGTTCGTAAGTGGAGGACCTTCTTGACTTGATACCCCTCTACTTCCAAGCTATTCACCCTGTTTTCTACATTATGGCTTGGGATTGGATTGTTAACAATGCTAGGCCCCGATTCCTCTTCAAACCCCAATCTTCCACAAGCGATTAGTTTTCTCACTGCTGTCTTAAAGGCTTCGCAATCTTCAATGGAGTGCCCTGAGACATCCATGTGATATTTGCAGGTCAAGTTTGGATTGTACCAAGCAGGGAAAGGTGGTTGAAGGGGATGTACAGGGTTCCCAGCAATCAAATGACGGTCGAACAATTGTTGGAATAATTCTGCATTGGAAACGGATAGTCTAGGGAAAGGTGGCAGGTTTGGAGTGGTGGGGTGTCCTTGATTTGGTCGATTATAGGTTGGGCGATATGGTTGGAATGCAGGGGGATAACGTGCGTATGCAGGGCGAGTGGGGTTATATGGCTGAGGTGCGGGGACATTATTTATCTGGTTTTGTGGTTGAGTGGTGCTTAGCAAGGCTTGTTGAGGTGGGTAAAGTGGTGCTTGAAGGTATGGGATGTGAAGGTTCGGGTTATATGGTGCTTGGTACGTTGGGTATGAGGGAACATGTCGAGGCCCAACATTCTGTTGGTGTTGTACATAATTCGCCTCAGCTTCCTTCTTCTTTGGTTGGAATCCCTTCTTAGGTGCACTACTTTCTGCATCAACCATCAGTTTCCCAGCTCTAGCTAAAAATTCAATTCTTTCTCCTGCAGCTATTAAGTCGGAGAAATCCCTGTAAGCCGCTCCTGCCATTGCCCCTATGAAAGGGGCCCCGAGAGTTCCCAAAAAGTATGAGCACATTTCTGATAATGTCAACGGGGGCTGGACTTGTGCTGCTAAACTTCTCCACCTTTGCGCATATACTTTAAAGGATTCCTCATTTCTTTTCTGCATTGAGGTTAGTTGTTCACGGGTAGGAGCTGCATCCAAATTGAACTTATACTGGTCCATGAACAAGTCAGCCAATTCCGTCCATCGCGAAATCTTAGAGTGGTTTAGCTGAAGGTACCATTCTAACGCAATACCTGTCAAACTCTCATGAAAGAAGCTAATGAGGAACTTGTCTTCCTTTGACCAGATGGCCATTTTGGTGGCATAGCTGATAAGGTGAAACCGAGGATTCCCACTTCCATCATACTTTGAAAAATCAGGGATCTTAAAATCCTTAGGTATCACCACATCCGTGGCAGGACAAAGTTCTTCTATTTTTAGAAGGCCATAGGTACTTGATCCTTTTATCGCTTTTATCTGTTCTTCCATCTTTTCCATCCACTCATCTTTCACCTTATCCTTCTCTACCTGAGCTCCTATGAACGGTCCAGGGATGGATATATGGGGTTGCTCCCATGTGGGTCCTGCATAGCCAGGAGCTTCATGATAGGCATTCTCAAAGGGGCAGTATCCTTCTCCGATGGGAAGTACTATTGGTGTTGTGTGTTGCTGTTGTTCATGGGCACGCGTTCCCTGAGTAAGACCTGTGTTGATGCTCGAGAACATAGGTGCCGATACTGTGGAAAGGGCTGGCTGTACACTCATATAGGGATCATCTTCATTTGCACCTCTATTTGCGCCAAGCCTATTGAGAGATTCTCTCATATCTTGCAATATCGCCTCCAGCCTTGCTTGGGTTTCAGTCATCCCAGCTACTCTTCCCCTTACTTCATCTAACTCTAAGCTCAAATTTCTTCCCACTTCGGCGTTATTATCAGCCATTCTAGTCCGAGATCTGGTGTTGTGAACTCGGGTTTGATTGGTGTCGTCTTTCCTGGGTCGCGCAATGGTTCCTGAATTTTCTAATTTTAACCTATATGAATACATTAAGAAATTTAATTAGTAAAATCAAAGTTACGCCTATCTCATTCATTCTTTTTGATTCTTTTTGTCAAGGAAAGACCGTCTCTGTAGCAAGAAATTTCCATCCCATGCGCAACTCTAGGGGTACGTCCCCCTTAGATTGTGCATGGTTGATGACATATCCATGAGGGCGTGCATCCCTCAATGGATCGCATCACTCACTAGCAATGCAACCATGCACGCAAACTTATAACACAAAGAGGGAAGTAAAGGAGAATTCATCAATGGACATAACGTGAAAGATAACTTTTATTTGGTCGAAGAGCAGTACAACGTCCAACATTTGACAAAAATTACATCAGAAGTTTCGAGGTTCTCTTTTTGAACCCACTAGCAAGACTTCTACAATACTTTATGAAGCTGGCTACTTTTGGAGGTATTAGAGTTTCAGCGCTCATGTGAACCTGAATGGACGCCTCCTCGAGGCGATCCATGAATCGAGAAGCATGGTATTGCAAGCTTCCTGACAAGTATTCATATCTTCTCTTCCAAGCATTTCTATCAGTCTTCAGTTTCTCGGCCACTACATGCCAGTCTTCTAACCATTCTTCTTGCTGATGGATCTCATCCTCATATTGCTTTTTCTCTCTTTCAAGCTTTCGTATCTTCATCCACAGTTGGTCTTCCTTCTCTTGTGCCTTTGCCAATGATTCGCGATACGTTGCAGCTGCATTCCAACCTTGATTAGAGTAGCGCTCAGTATGGGCAAATGCCTCTTGCAAGGATCCTATTCTTTCCTCCAATATCTTTATCATTTGGACATGTACCCCGACGCTTGCCTCCAACTTTTCTTTTTCTTTGAGAGTTTTTGTCAGTACTCTTTCTTGATCTTCTACCCTTGCTCGCAACCCTCAGACTTCTGACCCTTTCACATTCTCTTTCCTCGCCCTCTTTGCTGGACAGGCGGCTTCATATGCATCCGCACATTCATCTTTCAACCGTTCTACCTTCATGTTTAACTTATGGACTTCATGCTGAAGTGTGGCAATGGTGATTCGAGCCGTTTGATTCACCTCCTCTAGCACCCCCATCTGAGCCATCAAAATCTCAGTCTTCTCTAGCAACTGTGCTTCAGTCTGAGGAATCTCATCATGGTGTGGGATCGGCTCAGGATCGGTAATGTTCTCTCTCCTCGCTTTCCTCCACGCGAGGTAGTTTTTAGTGTAAGCAATGATTTGCCTCCCCAACTCATTTGATCCCACTATACGGATATTACTCCAAGCCAATCTAATCGCTATTGATGTATTCTTGACAACTTCGCAATCTTGGAATAAGAAAGAGATCCCACCCATCACTTCTTCAGGAGGTTCACGTTGAGTCCACTTCAGTTGTCGAATCACAAGTGCTGGAGAATATGAAACACAACCTCTTGGCCCCATCAAGGGGACATTCGAGAAATTCCCACAGTTGAAAATAACAGTATCTCCTTTATACCATGGACACATCCAATTAAAGGATTCTGAATCAATCTCATCAAACTCTCGCTTCCATTCATAGGATTTATTTGGCTTTACTGGTATGCGGTGGAATCTCTTCAAAGGGTCATCTGTCTCGCTAATGTGCTTGCGAGCATACATATGAGTCACGATCCAAACATACATCAATTGTGTGCAACACCGCAATTTACCTTGCTGACTTTCGTGGCAAACTTGCAGTGAGAGGAACGTTTCTGCCAAAATAGCAGGGACGGGATTCACAGCATACTCTTCAACTTTGTAGAAGACATCCATAGCTGCATAATCCACCATGTCCGGTATAAAAGGAAACAACACCAATCCATAAACGGTCAAAGCTAACACTCGATTGAAAACAACCCAATTTTGTTGTCGAGCCAATTCCCTGAGATAAACCTCGAGGAAGCTCCTCTTCAAGCGTTTGACTACTCCTTTTTCCATTTTGTCTGATGGCTTCGGTTGAACTCCTAATAATTCTGCCACTTTCCCATCACTGACATGTTGGCCATAGTAGAGGTAAACACGAAGCTCTTTCGGAAGAGGTATCCTTATCATGTAAGCATATTCTTCTATAGTTGGTGTCGTATCCAAATTTGGCAACTCAAAACATCTCAGGGTAGGGTTCCAATACTGGGCCAAAGCGCTCAAGCCCGCAACATCTATAGGAATACACAACAAGTCCAAAATTCTCCCATATTTGCTTGCGAACGCTGAATGTGTCTCTCTTGGCATCAACTGACTGATTTCTATTAAGGTCTTCACATCATTTACCTTCACATCAATCCTCATGTTCCTCCTTGAGCTGATTGCATTGCTAGAGTGAGATCTTTCCATTACTTGCTACGTGGACTGTAACGGGATCTTTCCTTCACAAAAGAACTCACTTGTCAAAAAAAAAATAAAATAAAATAAAATAAAATAAAATAAAATAAAAATAAAAATAAATAAATAAAAATAAAAAATGAGAAACTAAGCACAAAAATGTGATGCAAAAGGAGTCCTTATAGGGTTGTAAACCCAAAGGACATGGGACGTTTAATGCATTGTCCCTCTTGTGACCCATTTCAATGGATCATTTGGGCCCAAGGCGATGGGAACCCATTTACCTTTTTACCTTCTATTTTTTTTTTATATTTTTTTTTTATTTATTTATTAAGAAGAACGAAATAAAACACATAATCACGAATAAAAAAGAAGAGAGAAGATGCACGCCTCCAATTGTCCTAAGAGGGAGGTCCTATAGTCAAGGGTACCTATGACGACTCTTAAATTAGGCAGCCACTAGGTTAATCTATGAGTGCAATGGTGGTTCTAGACTTCTAAAGGTCATGGCTCCCAGATTGTCCCAATCACGAAAGACCGGGACCCAGCTCATGATCCTAGCCACAAGTAGGGATAAACCCTCCAGGATGACTAACCCATGATACTAGTAACAATCTGAGTGGTGAATCAACAAATATCAGAGGGGCACTAGGCCTTCCAATGACAGTGTTGAGGCACCGCCTACTCCTAAGGCTTTCACAAGCTCGGGTATAGAGCTGAAAATGTGTGACACGAGTGATTGTGATGTGTGTGCTGGAGGCATACAAACCTGTAAAATCCTAAAAACAACCTGCAAAACAGAGTTACCCATATATGTACAAAAAAAAAAAAAAATCAAATGTCATCTACCCTAGAGTTCAAATAATATATTCCAAAAAAAAAATCATCTACCCTAAAGTCGAAAAAAAAAAAAACAATCAACAAAATACACAGAGAAAAATAAAACAAATCAAAACAAAGTATATTCTCACAGAACAAAACAAAGCAGAGCATATTTACACAAAAGTCATGCTATTTTTCATCTTTCCCAATTTTGTTTTATATATTTTTTTTTTATATTTTGAGAGAGGAAAAAACATAAAAAAAACACAAATGACTTTTCATTTTTTTTTTTGCTCTTTTTCAAAAATTTTTTTTTAATTTTCATAAAGGATAGAAAATAGAGAACCAAAACATAACAAAAAAAAGAAAAAAAAAGAAAAAGAAAGGGTAAAACAAATAAGTTAAAATTTATTAAAGATTTGCACAATTAATTTTAATGGGCTTGACTCTCCAAAGAGATCCCCAGTGGAGTCGCCATCTGTCGCGACAGAAATCGCGAAGGGAACGGCAAGAAAAAGGTTTTATTAAGAAAAACATGTAGAGTCGCCACCAATTTTATTTAATTTGGGAAAAATTGGAAAACCTTTAAGAAAAATGCTCTTGGAAACCAAATCGAGTTCGGGAGTCACTTGCGCATAGGGAAGGATGGAGACTTAACCCCACGGCACCCCTAATGCACCCGTAAAAAACGGTTACCCAAATTAATTTGGCAAATAATTAATAATTTTTAACGTATTTATATTACCCCAGAGATTATTCACAAGCATGAAGAGATTAATAATTAATATTTACACCAAAAAAAAAGAAAAAGAAAGAATTTAATGGAAAAATTATTTTTGGTTAGCGGTTCCAAAGCGAGGTTGAACATGGCACCCCAGTCCATAGAGCAACCTTAGTTCTATGAGATTGAGCATGATACCTTTCATAGAGTAATCCCAAGATTAATGTAATACTAATTATATGATTTATTGTAAGCATAATTTGAGGTTAAGCATGACACTCAATCCATAGAGTAACTTTCAAAACAACCTGATTTTACTCTTGATGCTACCGAACCTATGGACAGCATGGGCCATTGAAGCACACCATTAAATTTGAAACAAATAAGTCCAAAAAGAATTGAAGAGCAAGAATATAGCAAGAAGTTATACAAGAGTTTAACGTGGTTGAAAGATATTCCCTTGACAACATAAGGCTACTACCATAAGGCTACTACCCAGATTACTATTATTGAAATTATCATCAACCATCCAAAATCATAGAATGTGGACCAAATCTCGTGTAAACTCATTATCCACAAAACAAGAGATGTGACAAAATATTCCCAATAATGCAGAGAACATCAGCAACGTAATCCTGAGTCCAAGCATTGGATCCAAGGGGTCAAAGAATGCTTAAAAAAAAAAAATTAAACAAAACAACTACTGCAGAGAGATTTTGTCAAGCATTTTATCAAACAACTAGTGCACATGCTGAAAATAAAGGAGATCATGCATGAGGTGAATGAAAATTGATTTTTATCAAGGCTGCAGCAGAACACTAAACCAGCTTCAGGTGTATGAATAACTCCTCATTTCAGCATCCAACTTAAACCAAATATCTGTACACAAAGTTATCATCACACATGAATTTAAGAAGAACAACAGGTTCAAATAATGGGAGGAAGTGAGCAAAAAAAAGGAAAGCAGAATTAACGAAGCAACAATGGATACAATTGAAATAAAAATATATTAAGCAACATCAAAGTGATAACCATAAACTAGATGCATAGATTCTTGAAAGCTCTTCAATACAAAGGTCAGAGAAAGAAAAAGAAATCTCTGTGTTGACAGAAGAGAACAATGTCTCACCAAGAATTACAAAATTTCTCTCAAGCCACCAGAAAACTCTCAACTCTCTCCCTCTAATCTCTCTGCGCCTATCAGTGGGTGTTTGCACCCTCCCCCCTCTGTTTTTTGCCTCTGTTTTGTGCTCTACGGGTATGCTATGGCCGTCCCCCTCTGTTGCCTTTCACCCCCCTATTTATAGAACCCGAACCTTTATTCCCTGCAAAAAATCAAAATGAACGCAATCAGTTCTTAATTTGAAACGAAAAAAGAAAAGAACGATGCATACCTCGCGTGATTGAGCGCGGATGGAAAAGGAAGGGAGAGATCGAGTGCGAGATTGGCGCTGGGGAGAGTTGCTGTGCGGCTAGGTTTGAGAAAGGAAAGAGGGGTGATGAGGAGAGATTGATGGAGGGGAAGAGAAAAAAATTTGGCTGAGAGAAGGGAGAGGAACGAGAGAATGGAGATTTAGGTAGGTGAAGAGAAAAAGGAAAGAATGGGGGAAAGAGAGAGGGCTGCGGCTAGGGTTTTTTCTTGAGAGGGAGGAGAGACGGGTTATGGGAGGAGATAGGCGGGTTATGGAGATAGACGGGTTATGGAGGAGAGAGACGGGTTATGGAGATAGACGGGTTATGGAGGAGATAGACGGGTTATGGAGCAAGGAGAAGGGAAATGGGTTTCTGGAGCAAGGGTATGGGCTGAAACTTGGTTTATTGGCCCAAAGACATTTTTCTTCTTATTTTTTCCTTATGAGTATCATAAACAAGACATAACTTAAAAACAACAAAATGTTCCATTTTATTTCTTTATCTATAAAAGAAACTGCATTAACAAGAAATTAAAATATTTTTTTGTGATTTTTATCTTTTATTTTTTTAGATTTTTTCTATATTTTAAATGCAAGCAAAAAAATAAATAAATGAAGCTCAAAATATTTTTGTGGTTTTTTCTTTTTATCATTTTTTTGGATTTTATTAAAAAGAGACTTTTTTATGATCTTGACTCTTTTCCATTTTTTGGTAAATTTAAGTAAAAAAATAAAAGGGATCCGGTCAAAATGAGGTGTTCACAATCCCTCCTACTCCTACATCTGAGGTTGTCGGCGATAAAACTATAGTTGAGGGAAAGGGTAGAAAGGTTAGGAAATCCATTGTTTGGGATCATTTCACTAAGCTTCCCTTGACAGAGACTAAGGGAGAACAAAAGGCCAAATGTAACCATTGTCGTTCCGTATATCTATGTCACCCAAACACACACGGCACAAATTCTGTGAACAAACACTTGCATAGGTGTCATCAATGGATATTTACTAAAGTGGGAAAGAAGGGAACAATCCATGGTTATATGGCAAGGATTAATGAGGGAGAAGATGCTTTAGATGAAAAAAATTCTGTTGGCTATAACCTAGATGATTGTAGGAGGGCCGTGTCTGAATTTGTTATATGTGATGAAATGCCATTTAGGGTTGTAGAAGAGCGTGGGTTCCGTAAAATGATTAACCGATTAGAGCCTAGATTTACACTACCATCTAGGTTCACAATTTCAAGGGACTGCTACCAATTGTTTTTGGATGAAAAGAAAAAGTTAAAGGCTTGGTTTATGAAGTCATGTCCCCGTGTTTGTATGACAACCGATTGTTGGACATCAAACCAGAATTTAGGGTACATGTGTTTGACGGGACATTTCATTGATGAAGAATGGAGGCTACAAAAAAGAATTTTGAACTTTTGTCTCGTTGAAAACCATAAGGGTGAAACCATTGGAAGGGAAGTTGAGAAATGTTTAAGAGAATGGGGAATTGAAAGAGTGTTCACAATCACGGTTGATAATGCAAGCTCAAACGATGGGGCCATTTCATACCTTCTAAAGAAACTAGATGCTCGGGGTGGGCTAGTTTGTGGGGGCAAATATTTGCATATGAGGTGTTGTGCTCATATTCTGAATTTGATTGTGGGTGATGGCATAAAGGAACAACAACCTTCCATTGATAGCATTAGGAATGCTGTGCGATATGTTAGATCTTCTCCTCAAAGACTTAAAAGATTTAAAGAATGCATTGAGGCTGAAATAATTAAGTCTCACAACCTTGTATGCTTGGATGTTCCAACTAGGTGGAATTCTACTTATATTATGTTGGAACATGCTGAGAAGTTTGAGAAGGCGTTTGATAGGCTCTATGATCAAGAATCAGATTATCGTAAATGGTTTCGTGAAGATGAGAAAGGGAAAAAGAAAGTTGGTCCACCAACAAATTTGGATTGGCAGAATGCTAAGATATTTATTCAGTTTTTGCAAATTTTCTATGAAATGACTTTATGTTTCTCTGGTTCTTTGCATGTGACATCAAACAAATGCTATCACGAAATTGCTAGGATACAATCTGCTTTGATATTATGGAGTAATAACCAATCTGAACTTTTGGGGTCTATGGCTTGTTCTATGAGAGCAAAATATGACAAATATTGGGGGAATGTCGAAAAGTTTAACCCATTGTTGTTTGTTGCCGTTGTCTTGGATCCTCGCTCCAAACTTGGTTATATCACTTAGAGTTTAGAGGATACTTATGATACAGGTTTGGCAGCCAACATGTCTATGTTGGTTAAAGACACTTTGGATGACTTGTACCAATTTTATGCAAAAGAAATTGGTGAAAAGAAGGAAAGTGAAGATGGTGGAGATTCTTCAAAGAGTGCGACCTTGGATGGCAATCTTCAAGGTTTAAATGTTGACAAAGGTGTTTTGGGGGATAGGATGCAAGTATGGAAAAAACAGAAGAGGGCACAAACCAATCTTGAAAAATCTGAACTTGAGAGATATTTGGGAGAAGAAACTTTGGATGATGTTGAGAATACTAACTTTAACGTCTTGGATTGGTGGAAGGCAAACTCTTCAAAATATAGAATCCTTTCAGTCATTGCTCGTGATGTATTTGCTGTTCCGGTTTCTACCGTGGCATCGGAGTCATGCTTTAGCACCAGCGGGCGTGTGCTTGATGTCTTCCGCAGTTCTTTGTCGCCCAGAATGGCTGAAGCTCTCATTTGCACTCAAAATTGGTTAAACCCTGCTGGCCTCAAGCTTGATGAAAAGGAATTTGATCAATTTGATAGCACTGAAAAGATCGTTGATGGTGAGTTTACTACTTTTTATTGTTGGATAATTCATTTAAAATTATGCATTTAATATAGATTTTTTCATATGTTTTGCAGATGTTTCTGCAAAGATTGTTGAGTCACAAGGAGCAACTGACAAGCAAGAAGTAATGAACATTGACTGATAGGCAGCCTATTTTGAACTCTGGGGTTAGTGTATTGTCTCATATGTTTGTTTTAGTTTTTTTTCTTTATTGTGAGCCTATTTTGTGCATAGTGCTAAGTTCTGAGAATGTGCTATCTGTTTTGTGCCTTATTGCAGTTTTGAAGATTCTCATTGGCTCAATAACATGCCAGATGGGATTGTTGCAGTTGTGGTTTGCTTGGAAGATATAATGCATAGCGTCTGCTTTAGTATAATGTTAAAGTCATGAATTTTCCCTCGTCTAATTTCTGTTTGAGCAGGCCCTTATTATGTGACTGCACCTTATCAATTTTATTGGTGATGTAGCCTGTATGGATTGAAATTCTGGTTGTTAAAGTTCTGTTTTGTAGTTCTTATGTTTTGAATTCTGGTTATGTTAGACATTGAAATCTGTTCTGCACTAATTTTGGTATAGTTTGTGCTTTGGTTATGTCAATTCCTCATTGTTCTAGTGTTCTGCATATCAGTGATATACTGCACTGACTTTTATGAATGGTTTGAGATGAAAACTAGAGCTATTGTAAAATTAGCAGTTCAAAACTAGAGGGTTTATATAAAAGCTTTAGTTGCTGAAGCAACATTTTTTGTGATAGGCAGCCTTGAAATTATGTAATTGCTAGTTGTAAGTTCAGCAGCATTTTTTTGTGATAGGCAGCCTTGAAATTATGTAGTTGTAAGAAGAATATAGGATGTGGGATTATGACATTGTGTAATTGCTGGAGTGAGATTTGATGTGAATTGCAGCAACTATATGGTCAATGGCTTTGTATAACTATAAACTATAAAAAGTGGCCATCAAATGGTAAAGTATAAAATTTTTCCATTTACTAAAATTTATTAATTTAGTTTACAAAGGATCTATGGAACTTCGGGTCAACCCGGTCTCGTCCCATCTAGACCCGGTCCTAAATCAACCCGCGTATGGTCGGGTTCCTTCGGGTTTATGGATGGGTTAGGGTTCAAATAATTGACTTGATCAATGTTTAGGGCCGGGTGAGGGACAAGCTCAACCCGTCCCAACCCGTCCCACGCTCACCTCTACTTTGGACTATGAATTCTTGCACACTTAGGATAAACTTGTTAGATCATAACAAATCTTTGGTCACCCAATTTAGTTCTTTATTAACATCAAAATTTTAAGGAGTTATAAACCATAACCACTTTGGTTCCAACACATACAAGATCATATTGGTACCCCCTTAGGCTTTGCCAGTACTCCTGGCGAAAACAAAGGGATGGTCCTCACTCAAGAAAGTCATAATTTCGTCGTCATTCCTGATAGTTATGAGTATTCTGATGTCAGGATCTTAATCCACTATGAAAAAAAAAAAAAAAAAAGAAATAGAACAAACACACCCTAAAAAACTAAATTAAAAACACAAAGATATTAATCCTAAAAAAAAACTTAAAAATAAACCTACTAAGTTAAATAAACAAAAAGAAAGAAAGAAAAAAAAATTACCTCTATGATGCGCAAAAACATTATACTTGAGATATGAGGCGCAAAAGTCCCCACATGCTTGACCCATCTAATCTCCCTTCAAAGATGTGCAGAAACACAAATTCCTCGATCTTAGGTGCACAAGAAAAAAAAACTTTTCACTAAAATGCTCGGGCTTTATACTTTGTATTAAGCCCAAACGTTAGAGGCCAAACTTTTTACTAAAAGCCATAGGCCTAAGGGTCTTACACATAGTATAAAGCCCAAATGTAATGGTTTCTAGATTTGCCCTAAACACATGAGAATCTTTACTCCATATAGGAGGTGAGGAGGGGGAATGAGCTTGCTTTCTCTGATGTGAGACTTTAGTCAAGTGAATAATTTTATTCGCAAGTGCACATCTTTGCTTTCTCTTTTTTATTTTCATTTTTATTTTTTAAGATTTTAGTAAAACGAAATTTAAAAATAATAATATTAAAAGTTAAAGATTAAAAAAAATTATAAATTGAAAAACATTTATTTATGATTTATTAGTTTTATTTATTTATTTTATTGGAATTAGTTTTTATTTCTTATCCAGTATCTTTAAGTATTTCATATTAACATATACTTGACAATAACTGAACAAAAACACTTAATAACATATAATAATATGATTTAGTTATATTGTACTGTCAGTGTAATTATTTTTTTACATTGTCAACCAATCAAGTATTGCCATATCATTAAAAATGTTTTACTCTTCTTGCAACTACCTTAAAAGTCATGCGTGAAATGATGTGTAATTGATTGATAGTGTAAAAAATTTTGTACCATATTAAAACTAAACTCATAATAATATAATGGCAAAACTACTTGATCGGTCTCTCAAGTTTATTCGTTTTTTCGAATTGGTCCATTAAGTTTATTTTGTGTCAAATAGATCTCATATGTCAAGTTCGGGAAACAACTTTTTTCTTTTCGCTCCATTCCTACAATTCCTCTCCTACTTAGCGTTTCCAATCCTAACTGGCTTGCTGACTGTGCAGCCAAACAGAAAAAAATTAATTTAAAAAAAAGAGATAATTAATAAATAAAAATAAATTAATAAATTAAAAATTGATCATCCTCTCCCTTACCCAGATTCCACCACCTCCTCCTCCTCTTCCTCCTCCTCCTCCTCGTCATCTTCTTCTTCTTACTCATCCTCCGACGACGACGACTCCGAACTGCGCGTCACTGCTATTAGCCACCACCTCGAAAGAGGCACTACCGTTCGACCATTGTCACCGTCGCACGATCCAGGACAGGGTGCACAGTAATACACCTCATTTCATTATTCTTTGCCCCTTGCCCCTTCCCCTTCCCCTTCCCCTTCCCCTCCTCCTTCTTCTTTTTCTCCCACAAAGAAAAATCAAATTTTGTTTTGAAAATGGAAATGTTGTGTCAAATTGAAGATTTAGGGTGTGTTTAGATTTCCATTTATAACTGACGTTTGTCAAAAGCAAAAAAAAGTTCTTTTCACATTGGATGATATTTTTATTACACTTCTCCCATTGCAAATTTGAGTTTGGTTGTGCCAATGGAAATCCAAACATGAACTTAGTAGCTAAAGATTTCTCTCTGATTTCACCATTGTTGTTCCTCCTGCAAGGTACTTCACCTCCTATTTTCACTCTTCTGCACTTCCAGCCTTGCCTGCTTCTTAATTTCTTCATCTTCATGGTTGTTGTTCTTGGGTGTGTGTTCCTTTTCTTTGTCGATTTCAACTACCTCGTGTTTTCCTTTGTTGAATTTACGTTATAGAAGAACAAGAAATTTTAATTCATGTGGGTAAAGAACAATACCTACGGGTAAAATGGAAGTGTAAAGAATAACAAGAAATTTTCAACCTGGAAAAGAACAAGAAATTTTTAGATCTGGGCAAGAAGATGAACAATTTTTAATTTATTAATTTATTATTTATTTATTATTTATATCTTTTTTTAAATTAATTTTTTTTTCATGTTTGGATACCCATTTAGCAAGGTAGTTAGGTTAGGAAATGTTACGTAGGAGAGGAATTGATGGAATGGAGCAAAAAGGAAAAAAGTTATTATCCGAACCTAACTTATGAGATTTATTTGACACAAAATAAACTTAAGGGACCAACTAAGTAGTTTTGCCTAATATAATGCATTAGTTATGGTTTTAGTGATTAATGGAGGGTTGAACGAAATTCCAGGTGACGAAACAAAAATTGGAAAACCACATGGCAATGGCATAATTGCACGAGACCATTTAAATTAAGAGAGTATCTTAATAGAAAAATGATTATCTCACATCATTTTCCAACAACATTTTTACACCTTCTTTATGGTGTGTTTGGTTTCGTATTGAAAATGTAGATTTTGGGCAAACGTCCCTTTTGAACCTTCTTAATTAACGGGAAATCAAACACATCCATAATCATTGATCATCTATTTATTGTTATTTCCAAAGCAAATGTGTTTTGATCAGGTTATAAGTTGTATGTATACGGGGTGTGGGAAAAAAATGATATGTTAATATCATTATTGTAACACCTCGATTTTTCATGC
Organism: Ammopiptanthus mongolicus; assembly: GCA_039655645.1. Taxonomy (NCBI): domain Eukaryota; kingdom Viridiplantae; phylum Streptophyta; class Magnoliopsida; order Fabales; family Fabaceae; genus Ammopiptanthus; species Ammopiptanthus mongolicus. The sequence goes on along the minus strand of CM077349.1, from coordinate 23,952,851 downwards.
TTTCTAAGGACAATAAACTCGATTAACGAGTTTATATTTTTATCTATGTGTTAGAAAATGATTTTTGGAAAACTAAAATCATATTTATACTCCGGGTAATCATGGGATCCTACGGTTAAATTTTGGGTCGAAAACTCAAATGAAGCCCGATCTACGTTTTTACGGATAATAGTGTTTTACTACTATAAAGACCTAATTTTGACTAACGGTCAGAACCACCCGTCTTAGAATTCAATCCTCCACATTTTCGAAAACAAGTGTCTTAACCTTCGAAAATAAAAATAATATATTATATTCGGACGTACACTCGAACCGAGAGACGTTTGAAGCTATAGATGGATCTAACGGGACTCGCTAACGGGTAATTTTGAAGTCACATCATCTTGGGACATCTGCCAGTTTCATGACGGTTTCGAAAAATATCGGGACGCGAAATGACCAAAATACCCCTAGTCTTTTAAAAAAATGACCAAACTACCCTTTCACTTAATTACAAGTTTGCCATTGATGTGAAAAATTTTCTATTTCACCCCTCCCACAAGGCCTCACGGCCAGAACTCTTTCTCTCCCCCAACACACCCATTTCTCACCATTTTTCATTTCTTCAAGCTTTTCTTCAAACTTTTCTTTATAGATCTTCAAGTTTTGAGTGGACTTTGTTGATTCCTTCTCTAGTTTCATCATCTAGGAGGTATTACCCTCAACTTCCATCTCTTAATCTCTCTTTAATCTCTATGATTCATGATGGTTTAGTTTTAGATCTAGAACTTCAAAAATTCATAAGATATTGTAGAAAAATCATTTTAATACCAAACCACTTTCTATGAACCTAGTTCATGCTTTTTGGCCGAAACCCCTATGTATGGGTGAGTAAAGTTTTGGTTTAAGTTTTGGTGTAATAAGCTTTGATCTAGCCTTACCACGCCTAGTAAGGATGGAATCCAAGAGATTAGAATTTTTGGACATCCCTAGCTATTTTATCTAGCTATGGCTGAACCTAGGAGGGTGTAAGTGATAGAGTTTTTTGTGTTTTAAAGTTGATGCATTGATTGATTGTGTGTGTATAGTTATCAACGAGTAATCGGACGAGGAACCGGATCGATCAGACGACTTTTCACTTACCAGGAAACTACAAGAGATAAGGGGGAAATGCCTGAAGGATTATCCCGATGACTGCATGTCATCATATTTGATCTGTGTACATGTAATTAAACTCTATGGTGATTGAATTATTTACTTTCGGCAATTATTTGATTGGTTGATAATTGTTTATTAATATGTATTATAGTAGTTGAATATGTGTTTTAACTGTATTATCTACTATAAACATATTCTGATATTGATTGTTGATTGGAAAGCCTGCCAGTGGTCAATGCTCAATTAATTAATGGTGATAAAAGCTTTAAAAAGCCTTGTATTAAATGATAAAGATTTATTTGGAAAACGTTGGGTATTTTCAACGACACAAGTTTACTAAAGAAAAAGAGGATCCAAAAGTAATTTATGAAGTTAGTAGGAAAAAAAATTAGTTTTTAAGAAAAAATTAATCCTTATGTGGAAAAAGTAAACTTAAGAGGCAAAAGTCAAGTTTTTGGAACTTAGGACGTTTTTAATGCTAAAACGAGGTTTTAATTCCGAAAAGATTCACGGAAAATGTTTTCGAAAAATAGAAATGCTGCTCTGGGATGACGTTTTGATCTCAGCTTTTTCCTTTCAAAAATAGGTTTTTGGGAAAGGGGTTTTCAATAAAAGTTAAGTTTTATCATAATTCGACGGTTTTCAAACCATTTTCAAAACCGAAAAGTTTTTCTATAAAACGAGTTTTTTCAACGGTGTAAAATCCGGCAACTTGGATGAGTTTCGGAGTTTTCGTTTTGGATTTGCGTTTTACAGAACGAAAAATGGTGAAAAACGATGAAAACGTGAACCTAGTATACAAGACGTCGGGATGCTAGTGTTCTGTAAAAATAGCACGACAAGTCGTGTAACGATGTTATGGACTGCGTGTCCTATGGACTATGTGTCCTCCTCTCGTTATGAGGAAACGTGATTAAAGGTTAATGATATTTTTTATTACCACGGACCTTGGGTTGGTGCATCGGGCTAGGACTCCGCGATTGAGCACTCGGACATTTCGTCCTGTGTTAATGGTGAAAGGTTTTAAAACGGCGTAAACGATGAATGGTCGGGAGCCTTGAGCTACGACAACGAAAGAATGAACACAAAGAAAAGTGGCAAGACTTGAAACGTTTTTCCATGCATTAAAAATTTGGCAGACATGCCAACAGTGTTATTCTGGATATCTTGGTGGTCAGGATATTCAAATGGTGTATATATCATTGTGCCTTGATGGACAATGAAAAACCATAAACGGTGATCGCCTACGCCTTGTGTTGGACAGTGCGCAATGGTTTTAACAACGGTGTGCCTTTTTGGCAAGCGAGCTTGATCAACTCAATTTCTGTAAAACGGTGTCGGTATCTCCGCAGATTAAGTAAAGAATTAGATGATGAATATTGGAGTGTCATGCATTTTTATAAATGACAATGACTGTCGGGTATAAGACCCCATGATATATTACTTGTTTATCAGTAGGACCTTACGCATTATGATTATTCATGCCTATGTGTTATTGATGTGATATACATGTTGTTATCGTGAGTGAATCCATATATTGGTATCTCACCCTTACATTTTTAGATGAGTTCCAAGATGCTACCGGAACATTCGGGAATCCATTTCCTGACGTTTGAGGGCACGGAAGGAGTGTGACGTACGAGAAGCCACCGTGTTTTAGTAGTAAGACCAGCAATAGGATATGTCCTATTTTATTTTGAACAACAGTTAGTTAATTGTTCTGGCTACTGAAAGCCAAGACTGTTTTGTATACCAGTATGTATATGGCCTATGTAGTATATTATGGTACTTTATTATGTATATTCTACTTGATGTTTATTTCCGTGCGTATTTACGTTATGTTGATGTGTAGTAAGCTAAGTTAGAAGAAAATATTTATCACGGATTTTCACAATAAGTTAAATACTTAGAAAATCTTATTTTCCGAAAGTAACCAGCAAAATTGAATTAAGTTTTATTTTCCACAATAGGTAACCATGTGGTGCCCGAAGGGGTATCACAATTGCTGATATTCTCAATAACGACCATGTCAGAAGAAATATTTGTTGGAATATTTTTTATTTAATTATATTCCAATGTCATAATATGGGCAGATATCGTCAATTAATTATATTAGCAATTTATCAATTAGGAGTCTTAATTGATCTGCGATCAAATTAAGTGATAAGGCTAATTAGATTTCTGATTTGATAATAAATTAATTAATTGATATGGGCTAAATATGAGTGGATGTCATTGATGGCATATTTCGGAATAATGGGAACCCTAATTGACATCACCCTATATATAGGTTGTGGTCCCCAATTCACCGGACAATATCGCATACCGTCTCTTCTCCCCATCTGAAGAGCGACTAAGGCATAAGGAGACCCGGTTGAGGAAGAACCACAAGCTAACGGGTGTTCATTATCCGTCTCTCTTTTCTCTCCCCTCTCTGTGTTTCAAGATTTTTGTCCTCTGTTCGTAAAAGTTGGTGATCAAGTTCATCCTTTGAAGAATGGGGACCGCTATGGATCCAGGTATATTCATAAGCAACGAATCCTAGTAATCTGACATGATGTTGATCCTAGGCTATATGGTCTATGTGCTTTAGAATGTATGCCTATAGATAACGCTTCCGCATAAAAAATAAAAAATATAAAAAAAATATCTAACAAGTGATATCAGAGCAGTAATCACTATTACATTATTAGGATTTGGATTTGTGAATATCATATTTGTATATATGCTATATCATTGGTTTTGACGTCAATGATAAGTCCAGTACGTGGTTCTAAGTTTTGTTTATATTTTTATACATATAAAACCTCCTTGCGGTATTTTTTTTTTATTTGCTCATGAGAGATCTAGGAGGCACCATGCCTTTGATTTTTTTTTTTTTGGATGTTTGCTATTTTGTCCTTTTCTGAAAATTTAGAATTGCATATTAAGTATGTATGTTTTGTTTTTTTCTGGAAAGTTTTGAAAGGCATTAGGAATCTTTGCATTTTTTTTTTTTTTTTGTATATACATGATGCTTGAAGGCTATTTGATAAAAATTTGTGGCCAACACTTATAAAGAATAAAGTAAAGACTTAGCAACGGGTTTGTTGCTTGTATATAACACCTACTTTTTTCTCACACACTTATCAGCGAGACCCTATACCCAGACCTGAGTGCAACTTAGATAGGGAAGAGGTTGAGTAGTGGTAGCCTTCTAGATATACATCCTGTTTGCTTATCACGAATGCCTGACTTAGAGTAATTCCTTTCGAGGATATTGTCACTTCTAATAGTTTACTTATGATTGTGGGTAATATTTCGAAATGAATCCAGACTCTAAGGACCAAAGATAAAACTATAGAACCACATATTGGGAAAGTTCACATATTAGAAGATTTTTTTTAAAGGTTCCTTTCTCACTAAGCATTAAGGTTTCCATGTTTTTAGTGTGAAAAAGGCAAATTTGGGACCCCCATTTATTAAAATTGTCTAGTAATTTTTGTTGAGTTGGTTGAAACAAAACGTTGCCAAAGTAACCTATGTTGCGTAAATTTGATTCAATTGGATTTACAAAAGATGTAATATGGAATTATTCATACAAGTTGTTGTCGGTCCGAGGGAAGGCACAACTTGGCCGGATAATTACTTACCTGTGATGGTAAATGTGTGGTGATTATAAAGTATTTTCCATGTGGATAATGGGATGCCCGAAGGTGACCATTATTTGACAGAACTTATCACCAATATTTGATCATTACGTTGAGAGTACCACTAGCAATTAATTCTTACAATCCAAAGATTGGGAATTGATGGTGCGCTTGGTATCTTGTTTGGGTCTTCAAATTTGCCAATTTGGATTTCGAATGAGTCAATTAAAGCATGAAGTCGCCAATGTGACCTCTCTTATGGAAATCACTCAAAAGAAATATTAAAGATTATATGGGTGTGCATTCATGCGGATATTAATCGGCCCAAAGGAAGGTTAATATTTGGCTGGGTTGCATTCACACATGTGATGGTAAACACATAGTGATTATAAAGATATGTTTCATGTGAATAACAGAGTATCCAAAGATAGCTGTTGTTTAACAGAAATTATCACCAATGTTTGATCATTACAATAAAATACCACTAGCAATTAATGTTATTGTCCAAAGACTTTATATTAATGGTGCACAAGGTATTTTGATGAGTATCTTAACGGTACTTATGTTCTCTTTAAGCTAATATTGCTTATGTATCTGCTGATTTAAATCAATTTCGATTCTCAAAAGTTCTGACTAATTTTTGGGATTGAAAGGAGAACATTATGATTGTTCTTGGTTCTAGACCATGCATAAAGATGGAGAAAACCACATTCTCACACACAATCCAGTTCCTCAAAAGAGAGGATCAAGTATATGAAGTGGTACCGCTCCAATTGCATGGGTCTTATGATCATAAAGGACGATATTCCTGAGATCATTAGGGGTATTATTTTGGATGACATAATTAATGCCAGAGGTTTCCTTCCTGAAATAAAAAAGTGTTTTCTAAAAGCGATAAAGATGAAAACAAGCACTCATTGGAGAGCTAGATTTTCATTAAGTATAAAGGCAAAGGAAATATAAGGAGCACATTATGGGAATGTCCAATTTTGCTCATAAACTTAAGGTGCTAAAACGTGGGCTGTCTAACGACTTGCCCATGCATTCAGCATTTAGTATTCCTTCATGCACAAGTCAGTTAATTTAAGTCATCTTACAGCTGTTATAAAGAGAAATGATATCTGAATGGATTCATTTCATAAGGTGTGTAACAAAGGAAACATTTCCTAAGGTGTGTAAGAAAGGAAACAATGAAGCAAGAGACGACAAATAGTGCTCATTTGACAAATACCTCTAAGGATAAAGGCTAACAAAAGAAAACTAAAGATAAAGCTGATAAGGGCCCGTCTCAAAAGAAATAACTAGGGTCACAATTATTTATTTTATAAGGACATCGGGTATCTAAAGAAGAAATGTCCCAAATATCATATTTGACATGCCTATATAGGATTGTCTGAACTGATGAAGGTCAATTGATGGTAAAAGATGCATCTATACTAGAGTTGACTAAGTCAGTAAAGAATAAGGCTATTGACATTTCAGATTGTTATTACTGGCTAATATTTGAAATTAAAAGATATTTTGGTTTAGTCATCATTTAGATGAAATTTGGCTTTAGTTTCTTATTGAACAAATCAGGATAATTTTGTTCATTTAGAAATAATGGATTCAATTTGTATTTTAAAAGTCAAATATTGTAGGAACCAGTCAAGTTATGGGCTAGACAAACTATAATTATTTGGTATTGAAACCTCTTGTTGTAAAACATTGAGCGAGACATCATATGACACTATGTGTAAAGTTGATAGTGATATTAAGGAGCGCTATGATACAAACATTCAGGGAACATCTCTATAAATAGAGTTGAGCAACTTGTATGAGGGAATCCTAGATTCCATTGGTCTTATACATTTTATTGTTTGTATTAAATGCATTAAATAAATCAGAACATGGCTACCAAGAATATAGTTAAGTCCTAGTAACAACTCTTAAAGGTATGGTGAGGAGTATGATTAGTCATTCTACCCTATCAGAGTCATTATGAGAGTAACACTAAAGATTGTAGCTTAAATGCTTGACAGAGTACCAACTAAAGTAACCGACCAATCACTTTCAAGTATGGGAACATCTAACTAAGGCAAGGCCTTATAAGCCTCGTGAAGGAAATTGGAGCCCCCCAAATATTGAGCAGCAACCTTATTGATACTCTAAAAGGTCAAAGGGGTATGTGAATTTTTTTTTTTTTAATCCCAAATTAAAGAAATCTTGAGACAGGAACTGACTAGTTCTTTGAGGATATTGAGTTTGGGGAGATAAGATTAGAGACATTATCTTTGAGGAAGAATTGGTTCTAATCTCTGAACCAATTCATATAGTTGCTATTGGTGTAGCAAATTTAGATCCTTGTGAGGATATTGTTGTTATTCTTCTCGTTCAAGATAAGGAAATTATTCCTGAAGTTCAAACTCAACACCCTCAAAAACTAGAGCATGATGAGCCGATGCCTTTTGCTATGATCCACTAAAGAAATGATGAATACTACTTTGGATAATTATATAGTATTTCTCCATGAACATAAGATAAATGGTATAATGGAAGATGATTCTATCAACTCTCATCAAACCAACATTTCTATTCGGAAAAGTGGATTGATGGTATGTGTACAAGCTCAACTTAGACAATAAGGTTAGAAACTTATCCTGTTACCTGAAGGTTTAAAAGGGTAATATGGAAAGGTATAAGGTTTGTCTAGTGACAAAAGGCTATACTCAAAAGAAAGGATTGCTTGTAAAGAGACATTCTCTTCAGTACCATTGAATGACTCTTTTAAGGACAATCATGGCTCACATTGCTTATTATAATTTGGAGCTTCACAAGATAGATGTCAAGATGGTGTTTCTGAATGGCAACATTGATGAAACAAATGTATATAATGCAAACCAGGAAACTTTGTGTCGAAAGACACAAAGAAGATGGTTTGAAAATTGACTGAATCTATCTGTGGGCTAAAGAAGACGTCTCGTTAGTGATACCACAAGTCTCATCAAGAAATTGTCTCATTTGGTTTCGAGATGAATATCGAGGACAACTGTGGGTATTACAAGTTCAGTGGGAGTAAGTTCATTTTTCTGGTATTATATGTTGATATCATGCTAGCCAAGAACGATATAGGCTTTTAGCGCGAAACCAAGAAATTTCTGACAAAGAATTTTGTGGGGAAAGATCTTGGGGATGTTTCTTTTGTCTTAGGAATTCGATACTTAGAGATCATTCTCAAGGTATCTTTGGGTTATCACAAAAGAGCTATATCAATATAGTTTCGGATAAGTTCGACATGAAAGATAGTAAACCAGAAGATACCCCGGTCACTAAGGGAGACATTTTAGTCTCAATTAAATGCCCCTATGAAAATATGGAAATTCAGGAAATGCAAAAGATTCCTATGGTTGTGGGAAGTCTGATGTATGTTCAAGTTTGTGCACATCCGGAAATACCGTACATAGTAGGATTATTAGGCAAATACTTGAGCAATTCAAGGTTTATTGGAAAAGCAATCATAAGGAATGTGAAATACTTAAAGAGAACAAAAGGGCATATGCTCACATATCAGAGATCTGACAGTTTAGAGATCATGAGGAACTCTGACTCCGATTTTACAGGATGCCAAGATAATAGGCATCCGACTATGGGATATGGCTGAAGTATTTTTTGTCACTTGGTTGCATACAGTAAAAGGTATTGAAATAACACTCAAGTCATGTTGTGACAAATAAGCCAGTCATATTGTACTTCAACAACAACATGAGTTCTACACAGTCAAAATTCATCGACATCAAGTACCTTGTAGTTAAGGAATGAGTTCAGGAAAAACAATTTTTTTGTAAAGCACATAGGGACAAATTCTATGCTAGCAGATCCACTAACTAAAGGCTTGGCACCTAAGGTTTTTCACCAGCATGTTGCTCATATGGGTGTTGTCACTAAGGATGACTTAGTTTAGTGGGAGTCTCTATTTGTGTTTTATGTTTGAGATACAAACCTTATGTTATTTTGGATTTTCTGTAGAAATAAAGTTATGTTTATAAATTCATTATGAACTTGTTTGTATCTTGTTGTGTAAAATTTATTTACACATTAAGGACTTTGGTTTGAAAAATTGATCTCACTAAAGACTTAAGTTGGACCAATTGGAAATAAGCATGATTCAGAGATCACATTGCATGAAATTTCCATGTCACTCATCCATATCGATCTATGTCATCAAGTGCATTGATGTGGTGGTCGTCAGGGTTTAGTCACAATAGACGTTAGTGACGATAGCCGCGGTGGTCCCATTGTTGATGTATGAGGTGAACCAGATTGTAAAGGGGAAATGTAAAGATAAATAGCATTTGGATGCACGCCTAAAGAATTCTGATATAATTATTACGATATATTGCCCAAGTGGGAGATTGTTGGAATATTCTTTATTTAATTATATTCCAATGTCATAATGTGGGCAAACATCGTCAATTAATTATATTAGCTATTTATCAATTAGGAATCTTAATTGATATGTGATCAAATTAAGTGATAAGGCTAATTAGATTTCTGATTTGATAATAAATTAGTTAATTGATATGCGCTAAATTTGAGTGGATGTCATTGATGGCCTATTTCGGAATAATGGGAACCCTAATTGGCCATCACCCTATATATAGGCTATGGTCCTCAATACACCGGACAATATATCATACCGTCTCTTCTCCCCATCTGAAGAGCGACTAAGACACAAGGAATCCCAGTTGAACAAGAACCACATGCCAACGGGTGTTCATTACCCGTCTCTCTTTTCTCTCCCCCTCTTTGTGTTTAAAGATTGCTGTCTTCCGTTTGTGAAAGTTGGTGATCAAGTTCATCCTTTGAAGAACGCTTAAGGTAATGGATCGCTATGGATCCAGGTATATTCATAAACAACGAATCTTAATAATCTGGCATGATGTTGATCCTAGGCTATATGATTTATGTGCTTTAGAATGTATATGGATAACGTTTCCGCATAAAGAATAAAGAATATAAAGAAAATATCTAACAATGTTTTTTTTTTTAAATCATTTATTTTTTTATAAAACTTTAGAATATTTTTAATTATAAATTATTTTAATATAAAATAAACTAACCCCGAAATACATACTCAACCCCTACCAATTAAATGATTTTTTTTTTAAAATCATTTATTTTTTCTACTTTAGAATATTTTTAATGGCGGCTTCTAGGGTGCATGACCAAATGGGTCTCTCACCATGAGAGACCTCAATTAGGGGCACCTAAGAAAACTTTTAATTATTTTTAAAATCCCCAAAATTTTCAAAATTAAAAAGTTCACCTCAAACCACCAACTTCTCTCTCATTCTCCCCTCTCTCTCTCCTCCTCCCTCGAGGCCTCCACCACCGCCACTACCTCCGCCCCCGACGCCACCCCCACCTCCACAAATCCCCAAATTTTTCAAAATTAAAAAGTTCACCACAAACCTTCATCCCCTTCTCTCTCACTCTCCCATCTCTCCCCTCCTCCCTCAAGAACGATGTGATTCAAGGAACTCAACTTTTGCAAAATCCTAGAATCAGAACTCACTCTTTCACTCACTCATTTCACGGTAACAAAAATGGCTACAACAACAGTAGGTAGTGACAGTTATGGCGGATGTGATGATAATGAAAGAGATCGAGGCCATAGCTTCGCGTCTCGGACTCGATTTTTCCACTATCGATCTCGATGCCATTCGTCTACCCCATGGTGATGATTGTGGCATTCCCGAGTATATATTTTCAATTTTCCTTTCATTTTCATGTTTCTTGCCACTAAAATAAAAACCTAAGTTGTGATGTTTTGTGATTCTGTTTTGATTTCAATGATAATGAGGATATTTACCAAGAGGAGAATCTGGAGTTTGAGTCTGGATTTGCCAACATTGTAGTTGTGGATAACCTTCTCGTTGTTCTGCGTGAGAAAATTTTTATTTTGAAAATTTTAGGGATTTGTGGAGGTGGGGGTGGCAGAGGAGGTTGTGGGGGAGGAGAGGAAAGTGAGAGAGAAGGGGATGGAAGTTTAGGGTCAACCTTTTAATTCTGAAAAATTTGGGGATTTTAAAAGTAATGAAAATTTTGTTTAGGTGCCCCTAATTGAGGTCTCTCACAGTGAGAGACCCATTTGGTCATGCACCGTAACATTTGCCACAAGATGATGGTTGTGACTGATCATATATGTATATCACTAACTACCTTAATTAACCTCGTGTGGTTATTTAGAAGGGATTGTACTATACCATGGCCATATCAAGAACTTTTATTTGTGTAGGGAAATGTAAAATGAAACTGATTATATATATGCAGACATTGACATACACGACAATTTTTTTTTTTTTGATAAAACATACACGACAAGTTGAAAGAATAGATATATGGAGTTGAAAATGAAAGGGCTGACCTAGTTAGGTTTGTTCATTTTACAAAGTAAAAGGCAGTGGCATATTCTGTAAATTGGAAGAGACAAAAGTATGGTTCCCTAACACGCGTGGGACTGATAACTGGGTATGGAAAGTACAAAATCAAGCGGCGCATAAACAGAAGAGATGCATTTCATGTTGTGATTTGAGGCCTTGAAATGACTTGAGGTTGAGTGTGGGCGATGAGGCCATGCCTTTGGTTCACTTCTCATGAATGGTTGAAGAAATCAACAATAACAAACAATCCTGGACCGGTATACTACATTCAGTTGCACCCAATTAAAAAAAAAAAAAAGTTTAATAATTATGTTTTGTTTGTTGGATTCAATTCGTTACGAAAATTTGATTATTTCAATAATCGATTATATAAATAATTAATTATAAAATCAGTTTTATATTTAGACGTATTTATTGAAAAGCAATTATATGATCATCTATTTCTTTTGGATTGTGTAAAATAATCACTTATATATAATAAATTATAAAAATGGATATGAAGCTATTTGTACAATTTAATAATATTTGTTTGGTAGTTAGTTTTGCAGGGATGAAATGTGAAAAGTATTATTAGTTTCAAAATAATCTAACAGTTTTTTAAATAAGCTTCAAACTTCTAGCTTATCTAAAAAGATCTTTTTTCTTATAAAAACAGTTATTTTGCAATTTAATCAGTTTACTCAAACATAAAGTTTTTTCTAAAAAAACAAATTTTACAATGAAAACGGCTTTTTGAATCTTACCCAAACACCCTCTTAGTGTAAAGTTTTTTATACTGTCAACCAATCAGAAATCATGACATGAAAAACTTTTAAAGTAGTTAAGATAAGAGTAAAATATTTTAGCTAATGTGTAGCAAAAAAATATTTTAACTGATGTGATAAATTATTATTGATTGACAATATAAATTAAAAATCTTTATACTGTCACTGCATATCAATTAAATTCTAGTTTGAAATATACTAGGAATAATATTACAAATATAATTGCGGTACGGATAAAATTGCAGACTCTCCTCCATTACAATTTCTACACAATGTAGCAAATCTTCATTAATGTAATTTGGGGACAAAAATGCAATCCCTCGACACCCCAACTTTTGAAGATTGCAAACTCTTCTGTATAACATTACTCACAATTTTATCTCTTCGATTGTCTATCATATCTTTACCAATTCCACAGTACAAATATTTATAACTCATAATATGAGTCAAATACTTTAACTTATGTGACAAATTCTGATTCGTTGTCTGTGTAAAAAAAATTTACACTGACAATGTATATCAATTAAATCCAAATAAGAAACTATCGATAATTATCACAATAAAAATTTGGGACAATACTAAGAAATAAGAATATTATTAGGGGGTGTATTGGATTAGGATTTTAAAAGACTATTTTGATATAAAAAATTTTTTGAATTTTAAAAGACTACGTAGGAATATAATGACTTATAAGATTTTTTTTAAAGTCTTTTATAATCAAAATTGTATAGATTGAATTTTAATGGATTTTTATCATAAAAATTTATAACACTTGGAAGGATTATATGGATTTATAAGATTTGAAAGAAGCACATGGTGGAGAATAAAAAATTCTATTTCTGTTATAGAGAATATACACATAAACTCTAATTAGAACATTATAGAGCAAGTTTAATTTTATAGTGGAAAAGATATTATATTCACAAAGGGTCTGATTGGTAAAACTAAAGGATAGCGGATAAGCTAACTGATAGCGGATGAGCTTATAACAGATAACGGATAGCGGATGAGTTGCCTGATAGAGAATAAGCTAGCTTATTGATGTGGAAGTGTTTTGTAAAACTAACAGTTGAACTAGCTAATAAATATAAAATGACATAAAAGAACATATGCTTATACCTTTTTATATAAATGTTTTTTATATAAAAAAAAATTACATAAATGGTAGTCTTATCTATTTATAATATGTTATATTATCATATAAATGTAAACTATCTCTTTATAAATAATTTAAATTATTATATACGTTAACAAAATAAAACAAAATAATAATAAAGAGTTGAAATAATAAATCAACAATAATATTTGTAATAAAAGATAATTCAAAAGAATGAAAATAGTATAATGATTAAACATTTCATTATATTATTATTGAAAAGGTAAAGGAGGAAATAAATTAAAATGTAAGGATAAAAGAGAGAAAAAAAGCCAGCTGCTATAAGCTAAAACGCTACTTGAAGTAGCATCTGGAAGAAACGCTATAAGCTCGTACAAAAACGCTATAAGCTAATAATTAATGCGCTTACCAAATAGGGCTATAAGCTATCTGTTATAATCTAGCGGATAAGACTTACCAAACAGGCTCAAAGATGTTTTGCTCACATGTTATTATATTTATGAAGTAAAAAAGGAAATTGTGAACTTAAAACAATAAGCGCATTAAAATTAAAGCTAAAGTTGTTTGGTAATTTATGTTGGGTTGAAGAGCATAGGAGAAAGGAGAGAGATGGAGGGAGGGAGGAGAGAGAGACGAAGAGAAATAAGGATTGGAAAATCCTTAGAAATATCATGTGTTAGAATGAGACTTTTTGTTACTAAAAATTCACACAAAATCCCACCAAATTAATCCACCTTAGAAAACAATCCATCGAAATTAGGAAGTTTTTGAATATCACAAGACTTTTTGTTACTTGTAAAAAAAAGTCTTGATTGAATACCACTAACTAGATTTGGACACCTTCTTTAAAAAATCCTAATAGTCTTGATTGAATACCACAAGACTTATTTAGATTACTTAAAAGTCTTGATTAAATACCACAAGACTTTTTTGTCATAAAAAAGTCTTTTAAAATCTTTTAAAATCCTAATCCAATACACACCTAAAGTAAAACACAATATATCAAGTTGAGCATATATAGTGTGGGTTTGGATGAACGTTTGAAAAACATGATTTTGGATGAAATTGATTTTGTAGAATTGATTTCAATGGAATTGAATTTGAAATAAAGTGATTTATGTTTAGATATATTCACGTAAAAGTGAGTTGAACAATAAATTTGAGGCTAAAATTATGTTTGGGGTAAAAGCTCCAAATCCTAGCTTCAAGTTAGAAATCATTTTACTTGAGAACACACAAATATGTCAAAATCAATTTTAGATCTCTAGAATCATTTTTATCTCTCACAAAAATGAATCCAAACATGCACATATATAAAATCGGGATATGACTTCTATAAAGTGGATTTGTCTTTCTAAAGTAAGCCAGTAAAAGATGTATTCACATTTGATTTGATAAAGTGCATAAAGATACCAATCTACTAAATGATCAAAGGGTGGATACGCCCTTACTTACTCACTTTAAAAATAAGCTCATTTTAGAGAAGTGCTTTTTTTCCATAAAACGATATATTTCCTCCTCCTTGCAAAAAGAAAATATTTATAATATTATTATTTTCCTACACCACTTAATATTTTACTTATTTAGTTAAAAGAAGGAGAGAGTATATTAAAAAATTGATTTTTTATTTTCTTATTTAGAAAGAATATAATAAAAGTGACGTGTAAAAATAAAAACTAAAAAAATATAATATTAATCAAAGTTCCCACAGGATTAAAAAAGAAGAAGAAGAATTGAACGCAAAAGGCTTTTTTTTTTTAATAGTTTAATTGGTTTATATTATTTGTGTAAAACTTTTTATAATTATTAATCAATCAAAAATTATGATATAAATAACTTTTAAAATAATTATAATAAAAGTTAAATAATTTTTTTGATATAATAATTCATGATTGATAGACACCAAAAAATTATTACCAATAAAATCGATAAAGTAGCTTCGATATTATTCTCCTCGCACAGTATCACAATTAAAAGGTCTTTCTGAATTGCTTACCACCGCATCACATATATATATATATATATATATATATATATATATATATATATATATATATATATTTTAAGGTAATTCTATCCAGAGAAATATGTTATTATAAGAGTGAGAGAAATAAATATGGACCATTGAATCATATATGGATGATAAGGATTAAAAGTTAGTTGGTGGTCATATGATCAGTTAAAAAAGTTACATGATTTTATATTCTAATCTTGATTATTCAAGTGTGATCGAAAAGTCCAGATTTATTTATCTCATTTCTCACAATAACACACTCATCTCAACTAACTTCTAATCCTGACCATCTATGTATAGTTTAATGGTCCAGATTTGTTCCTCTCATGTGATCACTTAAAAAAGTCACATGGCTTTATATTTTAATCTTGATCATTCATGTGTGATCCAAAGGTCCATATTTACTTATCTTATCTCTCACAGTAACACACTCATCTCAACCAACTTCTAATCCTAACCATTTATGTATGATTTAATGACCCGAATTTATTCCTTTTACTATCATAATAACACACTTCTCTTATTTGAGTCACCCTCTTTTTATATATATATATATATATAGAGAGAGAGAGAGAGAGGGAGATATAGATATATATAGAGAGACAGGGGTATAAGATTTAGCATATTCATATCATCAATTTTTATATAAATTAGCGAACCTTGTCACTTAAATATAACTAATTATCGTGAAATCTCACATTTCAAGATTTAACAAATTTAAATAATATTAATATCAAATTGTTGATTATTATAATCTTCATTGGTTTACTTTGTCTTTATCTCGTATTCCGATTTCTATTATAAGCAAAATTTAAATAAAACATATATATTAAAGAAGTTGGTTAATCTCATTTAATATTATTAAAAAATTAAAAATATTATCTAAAGTAATCTTCATAGAAAACTTCAATTTTTATTAATGCATCTCACATTGAATTATTGAAAAACAAAATTAGTATTAAATGAAGGATATTTTAAAAATAATATTATTAAATAGGATGAAAGTAATTAAAATTTATTTATATATTTGATCAAAAATATAGAACTTTTTTTACTTATAATAAAGATCGAAATGAGTATATCAGTATAGAACTTCAATTTTGCATCTTATGCCCCTGGTATGGTACCGATCTACTAAGACTAGATTTGTCATTTCATAGAAAATTATCTCCCCACCTCTTGTTAATTGTTTTTCTCTGCGTTGGAGTGAATTTTTTGCTGTCGGTCCCATCATGTTTTCTCTCCTTCATGTCAAAATTATAAAATCTTCATATTTTCTCATCCTTATTTTCACTGCAAATCAATATTTTAAATATTGATCTAATCGAATCAGTTTAATCGGTTAGATCGTTGATCAGATATTTTTTCGTTCCTGGTCAGATTAAAGAATCGGAAAAGTGATCCGATCATATAAAATCTGGTTAAATCGACATAAAATCGGTTAAACTGATGTAAATTCGATTTTGGAAATCGATCAGTTCATTGTTTCACTTATTTGTTTTTAAAAAAAAATAGGAAGATGCTTTTGGTTCAATTTGTTTGGAGGTTGAGGACTCTGATCCAGACTCAATTCACCTGGACCGATGGCTCTTATATGTTGCATTTAATGTAGTTTAATATTAAAATTATAACTGGTTATTAAGTCTGCAATTGAACAATTCAGACTTGATATGAAAAGTTGAAATCTTGATTGAAATTTGACTGGTTGACTAATCTCTTTATTAATATGTATTTATAATTATATATATATATATATATATATATATATATATATATATATATATATATATATAATTATACATCGATATGACTACGGATTAAATCGGAATCGATTAAAATTTGATTCACTCTCTTTTCCGATTCTTGGATTTGACTGGTTCTTACAACATTGCTCCAAACAAAGAAAGTGTTTCTCAATACACCACTTTTAAAATTAATCTCCCGGCTAAAAACAGTGAAAATACTTTAAAAAATATAGTATAAGTGGGTGTACATTACTGACTACTGAGTCAAAGGAGCTATATTGACTAGTAATGAAGCTGGGCGATGATTATAATCCATCTCCTATGTTATCCATGAAACAAGTTGGTGTTGGAGAGGGGTCCCATTCCCACTATGCTCCACCCGTTAAGAAGAAGAAACAGGGCCACATCACAGTGTTCCTATTCCTAGACTAATTAGGATCTGGCCTGCACTGTCTCTCGGTCTCCTCAGCCCCTTTAATTTGATAATTTATTTTTATTTTCATGTATATCATTCACTTTTTTTTAATTCTCATTGGGTTTTGGTTAAGCAGCAGACACGGGATAGCACACTTGACACAAGCATGGCACGCCCTCCTCAACCCTCGCTTAATTAACACATTACTTCACTTTCTCTCTCACACACAAACAAAGACAAGCCCAAAGAAAAAGACACACCCATACGTAGAAGAATAATGGTGTCGTCATGACGATGATTTATACGAAGCAAAGTCTGACGCAAACCCAACTTTGTTTTTAACATCAGGAAAGTTAGACCAAACCAAACCCTAGTTTGCCAACATCAAAATTAAAAACTCTGGGTTGAGCCGTTAAAGCAAGAGACATGACGGCTTTTCTCAGCTTTTGTTCCTCAACTTTCTTTACCAGCTGACGTTAGCCCAACGTTGACTGCTTTTTCTCTTGTCCATTATTTTATTTTTTTTAGAGTAAAGATCCAAATTAGTTCCTCAAATTTACAAACGCGAGACATATTAATCCTTAAATTTAGTTTTGATATCCATTTATTTATTTATGTGTCCCATTAACCATCTTACTTGATCCGTTAGTGATTCTATATGGTCCACAATGAATTTTCTTCGTCAAAAACGAATAAAAAATGTAAAAAACATGTATAATTTTAAATCTCAAAATATCTAAAAATTATGATTTTTTTTTACTTTTCATTTATTTCTCACGATAAAATTTGTTATGGGTCACACAGGATCATTAACGGACCAAATAGGATGATTAATGAAACACGTAAATAAATAAATAAACGTCCAAACTAACCTATGAACTAATGTGTTCTATATTTATAAATTTGAAGGATTAAATAATTAATTTATTTTTTTAGGGTCTAAAAATTATTTTCAAAAATTTGTTAAATTAATTTGGGTATTCACTCATTTTTTTATTTATTTTTTATTTTTTATTTTAATTTTCTTTGTTCTGATCACACATGGTTGTAGTAGTAAATCTCTTTCCCGTTTGTGTTTGTCGTTTTCACTTTGAACAACAGCAGCATGCAACAACACCACAACCCAAGAAACTGAACAGAACAAGTTCCATTCCTATAATTTTAGAGAATGGGGCTTCAGCATCCAATGTCATGTTCAGACCCCTCTTATTTTCAGGAACCTAGTAGCAACTTTTTCAGAATTAAATCACAACAACTGTTTTTATTTTATTTTATTTTGATTGTTTTTTTTTTTTTTTTTTTTTTTTTTTTGAAGTTTTGAACTATGAAGTAAGTCTTCTCAAGGTGTATCGGTGTTGGGATCTGACGGTGATTTTGTCTGACCTTGTGTTTCCACACTGTCATTCGGTTCAAGTGGTATGTCTGTCTGTCTGTCCATGTGCTGTTTGGGAACCCAAATATCATATCCACGTTTTGTATTGGTGCACTTCCCTTTCACAGAACAAAATGGTGCTTAATTTCTGAGACAACTTCTCTGTCATGGGTTTAAAACTTCAAAACATTATACCATCCATTTTGCACACCATGTCTTATTTAGCTGCAGCAGACGCGTGCGTGCATAGACATGCTATACTCCTTGTTTGTTTTTCATATTTATTTAGGATTAGGATTTTATTATTAATATAAATAGGACTGTTTTGTATCAAAGTTTTGTTTTATTCTCATACAAAAAATTTATAATACTAAATACAAAAAGTATTAAAATAAAAATAAAAAATAATACATCCAATGTCTCGAGAATATAAAAAATATTCAATATTTTATATTTAGTAAGTAGGATCATTATTTGGAGGATTGAATAAAAGGATTTAGAATTATTCTTTATATTATCATTATATCTCATCTCATCAGTTATATATCACTCCTTTCAATAATATCCTTAAGGATTTAATTACAATATACTATCAGTGTAACAAAAATTATATTGTCTACCCATCATATATTGACATATGATGAAAGGGCTTATTCCTCCAGGCTATTTTTCAACAAAACCTCCCCTACAGTAATGTCACCGCAGTAGAGTTTAACCTCCAAGTTCGGGATGGATTGGTGTGATTCCTCTACGCCTAGGACAATCATATATTGACACATCACTAAAAATGCCTACTTTTATAACAACTACCTTAAAAGTCACACATGGAGTGATGTGTGATTGATTGATGGTGTAAAAATTTTTACACTGACAAAATATCAAAATTAAACCGTATTCTTAATTTTCAAATGTTTCTCTTTTTCTCTCTTTATATCCTAACCCTAAACCTAATTTATTTAACATGATATCCACCTTGATTAGAGTCTATGAAAGTCGTCAATTGGGTGGTATGCACTCTCGACGGACCTCTAAAAATGACTTATGTGTTTGGGTGTGTGTATTTGCATAGCCTAGACGTGGGTTGAGAATCTCAAACTTACTTCTGCCATTTTGGTATGATATTTGGTTTACCTTTAAATTCAGTTGAATGCATTGATTTGGGGCCAAACCGGGATTTGGTTAGAAGTAAGAATTTGTTGTTTTTACATTCACCAAAAACCATACTACCCTTAAAAATTTATCACGTCACGTACCCGTCTAAAAGTTGAAGGATGATTTGATATTCAATTTGAATGCAACAATCCAAACAACATTCATTCTACCAAAACTATTTTTAACAATAAAATATCAAAACGCAAACCAATTACTACATGCTCACTTTTAATCAAAACCTGATTTTCGTAACTCAGTTTATCAAAATCGAGTTTTGCAAACTGGTTCTCAAACACACCCATTGATTCATTTACATTTTGGCCCAACAAATATATTTTTATTTTAATTTAATCTTTGAAAAGATTCTAAGCAACTTTGTCTTGAGGACGATCGCCCCAGTAGAAGATCCGTTGCCACATGATTGGCATTGTCGAGAGCAAGCCACTGCACCACAAGGTTGCCGACCTCACCAAGCCATCAGATGAGAACGTTACTTGAACTCATCCGTACACCTAACAGTAAAGGCCGCAATCTTTTGAGCCCAATTGTGCTAGGAACAGACACTAGTGCAAAATATGGATTCTACAACAGGTTTCTAGATCGGTTGAAA
This sequence comes from Ammopiptanthus mongolicus, assembly GCA_039655645.1. NCBI lineage: Eukaryota > Viridiplantae > Streptophyta > Magnoliopsida > Fabales > Fabaceae > Ammopiptanthus > Ammopiptanthus mongolicus. Next base: position 23,932,474 of record CM077349.1, on the reverse strand, counting down.
AGAAACCGATTTAAAAAAAGAGGCGGTGGCAATTTTGAAAATAAGGTCAAAATTATTTACATCGGTTCAGAAAGAACCCGATGTATAAAACATTTAACATCGGTTACATAGTTCAGCCGATGAAAACAATTTAAATAAAAAACTATTTATTTATTCCTGCCACGTATTTACATCGGTTATTACACAATCGATCTCATTAGTAAACTTTCAAACTTGGTTATTTGACAACCGATCTCATTATTAAACTTTCAAAATCGATTCTATTAACCAACCGATTTCAAATCTTCATTAAACCCATTTCACGTTCCAACGTTCTTTCATATCTTTCCCTCCTCACTGTTTGCCCTCTCTCTCGTTTGCTCCTTCTCGTTCATCCTTCACCACCGTAACCTAGCACCATCCTTCATCCTTCTCCTTCTCCTCACAAATCGTTGCTGCTCCTTCATCGTTGATACACTGCCCAGTAGCGCACGGCTTCACCCTCTCCTCTGAACCTCTGCACCAAACTTTGCCCACGGCTTCACCCTCTCCTCGGTGGAGAAACTTTGCCCAGGATCTCTTTCTTTCTCTCTATATTTTTGTTGTTGTCTGCTACCTGTTACTTTGGTTTTGCAATGTAACTTGATTAGTTTTACAGTATGGCATGTAACTTGATTAGTTTTACAGTATGGCATGTAACTTGGCAGGAAATCCATACGTGACATTCTAATGAAGAAAAACACTTCTCCTTCTGATTAGATTTTCTTATGAAATTAAAAGGAGAAAGGAAGAGAAAAAGTATTAATGTATTAGAATTTACTATTTAGTTTGAAAATGTGGTTGATTCAACTTGAGTAAATATGCAAGGAAACATAAAACTATAACTACAAAAATGTTTGACTAATTTAAAGAAAGGTGATGCGCTAATTTAGAGCTGGCAGTGATACTTAGGCAAGCATAGAGGAGACCATGGTCCAATCAAGCCCATTATAAGCTATTAAGTCAATTCTGGATGATAAAAGCAATTGTGCATATCCACTGACGCAATTTTTCACAGCAGGGACCTTTCATGCTTCTTGCATTTAAGCACAAAAACCTGCGCATCCTCTAAGTTGTCCTCTAGACATAGCACCTTGTTTTCACCATTTCCTTTTGTCTCTTGAGCACCAGGACAACAAACATTCTCAATTCTAACCACGAATGCATTAGATTGCTAACTAGGACTTGATAATAAGATCAAACTTCATTCCTTTCTGCAAACTCAGGACATGATATTAGTTTAACATGAATGGTTTTTAAATGTTAGGTTAAAAAACCTCTCATAGTTCTCTCAAACCCTCTCTTTGCTTTGTGTTTCTGATTTAGGGTGAAGGCAAGCCTCAACCCATCTCGAGCGCCCTCTCACTCATCACTCTCTATCTCCTCACTCTGAGCACAAGTAAGATATTTTATTCCAATATTTTGTTTGCTGCTTTAACTTAGGGATTGGACTGTTGGATTATCTTTTAGTGTTAATAAATTAGCAAAACCTTAGTTTCCCATTTGAGATTCAATATTAATGAGCATATGTGTACTTTATTAAGGTAATACTCATTGTATTGAATCTTGAATTGTCCAAGTTGGACAGTTTGGGGAAAAACTTATTCTTCATTTGGTTAATACTTATTCCTTAATTCTCATATCTTATACTTGAAGAAATTTCGGTCTGCTGCATTTCCTTTTGTTCTCCGGGTGCACACTTTGTCGCGGTGGATGTCACCGCATTCAAGTCGTGTACGTCGGAGACCGATGGGAAATGCTGCTGAAATTTCGTTAAGTATGGTCATGAAAGTTAAGGACTAACTGTTAACTGAGTGTTCAAGAAGTTTCTTCTCGAATGGGATAGGGCCATACCCTGTGATAAAAAGGAGTTGAAGATCTTGGACTAAGTGAAGTTGGTGTTGTTGTAGTTATGGATCGTAATTGGATCGATGCTAGACGCACAAGTCATGGGTATGAGAATGGAGTGGAAGAGTTTTTAGAATTTGCTAAAAGAAATGTTCCCGATAGTAATGGAAGGTTTTATTGTCCTTGTATTAATTGTTTGAATGAGAGACGACTGGAAGTTGAGAAAATACGAGAGCATCTTATTTGTGAAGGGATATGTAAGAGTTATACAAGATGGATAGGGCATGGTGAATTGTTAGACAAACCAAGTGTGTCCCAAAGAGAGGAGGTTGATGACGTAGATATGGACGATCGACTAGAGGACATGATCCGCGATATTGGACAAGAGTCATTTCAACGAGCAAATGTGTATCATACTTTGTGCAGTGATGCAGATAAGCCTTTGTATCCTGGGTGCTCTAATTTCACACGGCTGTCAGCGGTGTTAAGATTGGTAGTTGTGAAGGCGAGAAATGGGTGGAGTGATAAAAGCTTCACCGAATTGCTTGAGTTGTTGAAAGACATGCTTCCAGAAGGTAACACATTGCCGAACCGTAACTATGAGGCGAAGAAGATATTGTATCCGATGGGTATGGAGTATAAGAAAATACATGCATATCCTAATGATTGCATATTGTACAGGAATGACTTTGAAAAGATGCACGAGTGTCCAAGGTGTGGGGTATCACGCTACAAAGTGAACGATGGTGATTCAAATTGTGATGTGATCACAAAGGGTCCTCCTGCGAAGGTGTTATGGTATCTTCCAATAATTCCAAGGTTCAAGCGATTGTTCGCTAATATAAATGACGCAAAAAACATTAGGTGGCATGCAGATGAGAGAAAATGTGATGGACAGCTTCGCCATCCGGCTGATTCTTTGCAATGGAAGAGAATTGATAGTTTATTTCCAGATTTCGCCGATGAGAAAAGAAACCTTAGGCTTGGACTTGCTACCGATGGAATGAATCCGTATGGCACCTTAAGTAGTATTCATAGTTCATGGCCTGTTCTCCTGGTAATTTATAACCTACCTCCTTGGTTGTGCATGAAGCGCAAATACATTATGTTATCTATGATGATTTCGGGCCCAAAACAACCAGGAAATGACTTAGATGTTTATCTAAGTCCCTTGATTGAAGACTTGAGAAAGCTGTGGGTGGAAGGCGTTGATCTGTTTGACGGGTATTGCAATGAGACTTTCAAGATGCGTGCCATGTTATTTTGCACCATCAATGACTTTCCAGCATACGGGAACTTGTCCGGATATAGTGTTAAGGGGCATAAAGCATGCCCTGTATGTGAAGAAGGCACATGCTACCATCAACTACAACATGGAAGGAAGGCAGTTTATCTTGGGCATCGAAGATTTCTCACACCTGATCACCCGTATCATAGATTGAGAAAAGCTTTTAATGGATGCCAGGAGAATGAAATTGCTCCGACGGCCTTAACCGGAGATCAAGTTTATCAACGGGTTAAGGACATGGATATTATCTTTGGAAAGACCCATAAGAAGGCTACTGAGAAAAACATATGGAAGAAGAGGTCGATCTTCTTTGATCTTCCATACTGGTGCAAACTTGATGTAAGACATTGTATTGATGTGATGTATGTGGAGAAAAATGTATGTGATAGTGTAGTCGGGACGCTTCTTAACATTCAAGGCAAGACAAAGGATGGTGTCAATGCTCGTTTAGATCAAGTTGCGATGGGCATACGAGAGCAGTTAGCTCCACAATCAATAGGGGTTAAGCGGACTTATTTGCCCCCAGCATGTCATACTTTATCGAAAAAAGAGAAAAAAAAGTTTTTGTGAGTGTCTGCGGGGCGTCAAAGTGCCACAGGGTTACTCTTCAAATGTTAAGAGGCTTGCCTCAATGAAAGATCTCAAATTAGTTGGTTCAAAGTCTCATGATTGCCATGTCTTGATGCAACAACTACTACCAGTGGCTATTCGTGACATCTTGCCTAAAAAAGTGAGACATGCCATAACAAGGTTGTGCTTATTCTTCAATGCTATATGTAGCAAAGTCATTGACCTTTAAAAACTGGATGAGTTGGAAACTGAGGCTGCTATTATCTTGTGTCAATTGGAGATGTATTTTCCTCCTTCATTTTTTGACATCATGGTTCATTTAATTGTTCATCTAGTGAGGGAGATTAGATTGTGTGGCCCCGTTCATTTAAGGTGGATGTACCCAGTTGAGCGATACATGAAGATACTAAAAGGGTATGTGAAGAATCCACACCGTCCTGAAGCATCTATTGTTGAAAGGTATGTTGCAGAAGAAGCTATTGAGTTTTGTACAGACTACATGTCAGAAGCGGAACCTGTGGGGCCTCCTAAGTCTCGTCATGAGGGAAGATGTGATGGTAAGGGTACACGAGGTATTACTGTTAAGAGCATGGGTCGAGAGGAAGTGCTTCAAGCACATTTATATATATTGAATAACACCGATGAGGTTAATCCTTACTTATGTGATCACAAAACCATTGTCAAGCAAAATTACCCTCGAATGAACGAAAAATGGTTGTTGAACAAGCATAATAAAACTTTCTTAAACTGGTTTAAAGATCAAATTGCGGAGGATAATACTGCTTCTGATACATTAAAATGGTTAGCACACGGGCCTAACTTTGATGTCATATGTTGGAGTGGATACGATATCAATAAGTTTTCCTTCTATACAAAGTCCCAGGATGACAAGAGTACCGTGCAAAACAGTGGGGTTATGGTTGTAGCCGAGTCTATGCACTTCTCTAGTTCAAAAGATACAAACCCCGTTATGGCATCCATATCTTACTTTGGAGTCATTGAAGAGATTTGGTAGGTTGATTACACTAAATTTAGAGTACCTGTTTTTAAATGTAAGTGGGTTGACAGTAACAGTGGTGTACAAACCGATGAGTTTGGATTTACATTGGTAGACCTTGGCAAGGTAGGTCATATAGAAGAGCCTTTCATCATGGCTTTCCAAGCAAGACAAGTGTTTTATATCCATGATCCTTCTAACAAAAGATGGTCGGTGGTTCTCCAAGAAAAAAACATGCATAATGGTAGTGAGGAAAATCAAGATTCAACTCTCGATATTTCCGATACTCCTTCTTTCTCAACACGGATGCCTACTTTCAATGAGGAAAATGAAGCGGACGATGTACATGTCATTTGTGATGATCATCATGAAGGGATATGGGAGAACATTACTACTTGACCATGGTGTAAGTTATGTTTAAAGTTATATTTATTAGTTAAGTTATGTTTATCTAGATAATTATAAGTTAAGTTTTTTTTGTTATTTAATTTGATATTTATATGTTAAGTTATAGTGTAAGTTATGTTTATATTTGTTATTTATCCATCTTTACTGACATAGTTTATTATTTTTTGTATAAACAGGCATACATGACAGATCCCTCGGACATCCCTCCTATAGGCAGCGGGACGGATACCCCATTGACAAGTAAAAAAGGTAGACGCGCCACATGATTAAAAAAATTGGCCATCAATCGTAGTGGTAATCAAAGGATGAGGGTTGAGTTTGATGGAGATTGCTTACCTATAGGGCCAATGGAAGATCAGTTTAAGAGTTTTGTGGCCGTCCTTGCCAAAAGCAAGGCTAGTATACTTATTGAGGATTGGGACCATGTACCGACGAACGTGAAGGATCAGATATGGGATAGTATCATGGTATTTTACTTTTACCCTCTTTGGTTGCATATATTTTATTTCACCATATTATTTTCATATACACTAATTTCTCCATTTTGTTTTGTAAATATAGCTCACCTTTGAAGTGCCGGATACCGAGCGTATGAAGAAAAAATGGATTTCGTATGCGGGTGAGCGTTGGAGAGCATTTAAAACACAACTAAGCGGGAAATACATACATGGGCGTGCAGACAAATCTCCACTTGAGATGTACCCGTTTCTTGATCAAGAGACATGGGATAGATTTGTTCAGATCCGATTGGACCCCGCCTTTCAGGTTAACTTGAGTTATATTGTTTAACTTTACCAACCAAATTGATTTTATTAATATACTGAATTCAGTTGATGTTATTTATAATAGGAGAAAAGGAAAAAGGCGCAGGAGATCCAGAGTAAGAATCTCTACCCCCATCGTTTGTCTCGTGGGGGATATAAAAAGTTGAGGAGGAAGATGATTGAAGAGAAGAAGAAACAACTTTTGGAACAAGCATCCCAAGCTGATCCTACGGCTGATCCACCTCCAGAAGTTGTTGATCCACCTCCACCCCCACGCCACCATACATGGAAGAGAGCCCGACAAGGACCATCGGGACAATATACATCCGAGGAGGCACGTCTTGTTGCTGAAAAGATTGTAAGTATATATTCAATTCTAATTGTAATTGTAACATGCTTATCCATCATCTTACACAAATTAATGTGACAATTGTATGTTGTAGGATTCCTTGGACGAACAAAGCACGCAAGGAACCTTTGTGTCTACTAGACGCAAAGATGTCTTGGCTGTTGCGATTGGGAAAGAGGACCACCCAGGCCGTGTCCTTGGTGTTGGATGGGGTGTTGGCATTACCCAATACCATGGACCATCTTCACATCATCGGAAGAGGGATGATATTGAGTCCATCAAGGCGCAGCTTCGAGAAGAAATAAAACGAGATCTTCTCTCAGAGTTGGCATCTATGGGTTTTTCCCAGCAAAACACAAGTGCCCAACCGTCTGTACCTATGAGCACTATGGGTTCATGTGATCATTCACATCAGCCTGATAAGGAGGACGATCAATGTGAGTTGTATGTTGATGATCATCATGATCGCCAGGTAGTGGCATTTGGGAGGGTACACAACTTGGGAAATACCTTACACCACCAGACATTAAAGGATGATCATGTGAGGGTGGTGGTTGAAGATGTTCTAGATGTTGATGCTCTAGTCCCTGTGCCCACTGAGGAGGTTATTACAGTTGGCCAGGCCCCCGATAATTTCATCCCTTGGCCGAGAAGACTTGTGAGGTTTTTTGTTTCAGCCAAGGTATTCATGTAATTGTTCACTTACTTATGTTTTTCTATATTTACAATTGAAATAACTTAATTGTGTTTACTTGTGTTTACTAATGCTTTACCTCTGTTGTTTAGGATGATGGAAAAGATCATCGACCCAAAAGGCCTAGGTCGGATCCGAGAAAACTTGTGGCGTCTGGTTCATTGAAGGTATTCATATAATCATTCAATAAGTTAAGTTTTTTTTTATTTACAATTGAAATAACCTAACCGTGTTTACTAATGTTCTATATTTGCTGTTTAGGGTATTGACAAGGATGTTGAACTTGATGCTCTGGAACGTCTCGCATTAGCTGCCGTGAAACTTGGGAAGGAGTCCGCTTTTATAAATTTGGAACACGATGGCAAGCCCGACACTTTCTATATCCCCCAGAGGGACATTATGGAGATATGCATTGATAGTGAAATGCTTTGCATGACAGTTGTCTCATTATGGTGCACGTAAGTTATGTTATTTCAACTAATTAATTTGTAAGTTAACTAATTAAGTTTTTAACTATTATAATTAATATTTATTTCAATATCTTAGGTATCTGCATCGCCTGTGTATTGATAGGGGTAACCTCCATCTTTATGGATTCCTTGACCCTCAACTAATTCAGGGTGAGACACTTAGGTCAGATGAGATTACTGCGTACATGCGACGTGTGCTTGATGAAGGCAAAAAACAGTTCTACCTAGCACCTTACCTCCATCTGTAAGTACAAGTTTTACTAGTGATTTATAATTATCTGTGACTTGTCTCTAACTGTTTCCAAATGCAGTAAACATTGGCAATTATTGATCATCTGTCGTGGTATGAGTGTTGTGGTCTTCTTTTGTTCGTTGGGAAGGAAGCCGATGAAAGAAATCAAGCTTATTGTTGAAACGTAAGCTTTTAATTAATTTAATTTGTACTACATTTGCTTTATTAATTACTCTGAAATATATAACATACTTTAAATTCATATTTTCTTAATTATGATAGAGCTATGAACGCAAGTCGTGTTTTGGATGGTGGTAGGCCCAGGCCTATTAGGTGGATTTACCCTAATGTAAGTAGTTTATTAATTAGTACCCGAGATTCGATTGCAGTGTAAAATAGTTACTATTATGTTTTTACTCATTATATATTCAAATTGTGTATTCATTTGTAGTGTCATAGGCAACGTGGCGGCTGGGAGTGCGGATATTATGTCATAAAATGGATGTTCAACATTGTCTCCGCGAGTATTACAGATCGATGGAAGGAGTAATTAAGTAATAACATTTGTAAATAGTTATAGATTAATTATGTATAGTTATAGTTGATTAGTTATAATGTGCAGATTTTCGACAATCCGGAAGCATTCTCTGAAGAGGACATTAAGGACATCAAGGAGCGTTGAGCAAACTTCTTTCTTGAGATGACTTCTGAACATTAATTTATGGATGACATTTTATTTCTTTAATTAGTTTAATTTGTTATATTTCTTTGTTGTTTCTTTGTTATGTATTTAATTAATTAGTTTGAATTTATTACATTATATAATTAGTTGAGTTTGTTGAATCAAAAGCTGACTTTTGTATAATCAATAAAGTATAGTTTGGCTTACTTAGTATATAGTGATTTGGATTCTGTTATTGTTAGGATTTTATTTTGGCTGGGATTGTTCTGGTTGTACATATATGAAACAGGGTTAAGGATTGCCACTGGTTTAAAACAGAGTATTTAAAAAAAAATTGGACTATCAACATCGGTTACAATAGAGAACCGATGTTGAACTATCAATTTCAATCGGTTCTAAGTTACAACCGATGTGAAAAGATACTTTCAACATCGGTTACAAGACCAAACCGATGTTGAATTATAACTTTCAACATCGGTTCTATATTATAACCGATATGAAAAGATCTTTTTCAATAATTATTAATCTGTTGAATGAGCACTTTCAAAATCGGTTTGGTTTATAACCGATGTTGAAAGTTAACTTTCAACATCGGTTAAAAACCGATGTTAAAAGGTCTTACATTCTACATCATCTGTTTCTACATCAGTTCCATAACCGATTTAGAATGATATTTTTAACCGATTTTAAACATGTTTATTGCACTAGTGAGATATCTCACTCACTAGCAAGTGACAATAGAGAGGTGAAAAGGGTAATTCTTCAATCCACCAACTCCGAAGTTGAGTATCAATCCTTTAACATGTTAACCGATTACAGCAAGTCATTCCAATCATTTTTATTTCCTTTATTCTTAAAAAAAATCAACTTCAGGTATATGTCTTTCGGACTCTCCCTAACACCCCCGTCATGGTTCCAATTCGTTGTCCCCATTCCAGTCCAGCGCCACCCTCGACCATTGCAACCTCAAGTTCCTTTCTCCTTCATTCCACACAGCCCAGGTTCCCCACCAAGCGCCTCTCTCCCCCGCCATCCTCTACTTCGTTCGTCATCGTCCTCTATTCTCTCCTCTGCCATGCCACTGTCTTTTCAAACCCACCTCAGATCCTTGCGTGCCAGATCTACAATCCTCAATGCTTCAGCCACCATCATTCGAAACTAAACGCCACTGCCGTGTCGCACACTCTTCTGAAACCTATTGAAGGTTGTGTTTTTGCATCACCATATATGACTGTTTCAATCTCCATCACCAAATTTGAAGGTTATGACTTTGCATCATTGAAAAGCTACTAACTTTGTGAGGCTCCATGAAGATTAGGCATTTTTTTTATTTTTCTTTTGGTGTTGATTTTTACTGGTTTGATGATGCAAGAATTCTCATTTGTTCATTGTTTTGTTCATGTTCATTTGTTATGATGTTGATTTGTTCAGATTTGGTGATGAAAGAGTTCTCTAATTTGTTCATGTATTCCTTTTTTATGTTCATTTGTTCATCTATTGTTCATTGTTCTCTGTTCATTGTTGTGTTTCTATTGTTCATTGTTATATGTTCATTGTTTGAAGATTGGGGAAGGAGATATGCATTGATAATGTCTGGTAAGGAGAAGAGGAAAGGTTTTTGCAGTAACCCATTATCAAGTGTAATACGTATTTGGCAAGCCGCCCCATAACCGTTGTGACCGGTTGCCCATATTAGATCTCGTTCGTTCATTATAAAAATTAATAAATCTACGGTTATTTCACAAAGAGGATTCATCATCCAACATTAAGACAAAGGATTGAAGACAAAGTCAGGTGAAAAGGGGCTTCAAGCGTGACCTACATTAATAGGCTTTGAAGAATGGTCATTGACCCTTGAATGCCAATTAAATTCATCGCCTTCAGCCCATTTTTTTGTCACTAAATCGTCATCTAAGCATGTTTCTGGTGAGGTGGCCGATCGAATCTAGGAATGGCAACGGGGCGGAGCGGGCACAAGTATCACTCCCCCGTCCTATAGGGGAAAAACCCCGCCTGTTACCCGAGCAGGTACTCGCTAGATGGATTTTTAGTGGGTATCACGAATATCCACGAATATTTGTTACATTTGTAATCTTTCTTGCTGAAAATCCAAAAAAGTGGCAATTAGATCAAAATTAATTCTGAAGATTGAACACAATCAAGTATGCGATAAAGAAATTTTTGATATTCTCTACTCACTTCGCAGAGGTAAATATGAGCTTAGAACTGGTTATCACCAACGCAAGGGCGTTTCGTACAAATAAGGTCACAAAAAATATACATGCCAATCAAGACTGAAGAATAAAAGAAATTGTGAACACAAACACATTTTAAAGTAGCTACACCTTCATTCCTTCTCCATTTTTCAATTAAACCAAAACAATAAGCATAACCATAGTGATATAATTCTAAACGTGAACTAAACTTGCATATCTTCACCATACCTAAGCACCCCATCCTAAACCCAGGGAGAATATAGCTGATGGTGCAAAGGAAGATCCATTTAATCCTCGAGCAACAACCAAACCAGTACCCAGTTTGTAAGAGACCATTGCACCAGTACCCAGTTTGTGCAGAAATGGCTGAAGGTTGAGATCAAAGGTGAGATGAGAACGGCACAAAAAACAGATCAAAGAGATTGGGGTTAATTTGGAAATTAGGTATTTAGGTATATAAAGGGGTATTTAGGTAATTTTACTATCAGGTATGGATACTCGCGGGTACGAGTACCTCAATACCCGCCCCGTCCCGCCCCGTTACCAAGCGGGTAACGAAAATACCCATTTATTTTACCGGTGGGTAACCGTTAAGTCCCCTGCCCCATGCTCGTTGCGGATTTTATCCGCGGATATCCGCGGGTACGGGTAAAATTTCTATCCCTAATCGAATCCCACCAAGATCTAAAGTTGTCCTGCAATCAAATGAGAGAGAATGAAATTTATTTTATATTTGAGGGATACAAGACTAAATAAGTAAAATTGATAAGAGTTTTATATGATTTACAAATAGTAACAAAATTACCAGCTATTCAAGGTCATAAATCTTGTCCATAAAAACGTTTTCTTTTATTGGTTATAATTAGTCTTTTATTTCTCCAACTTTGTGTGTTTGTTCATATTGGTCTTTTAATTTTTGTGTCAAATTTGTCCTCTAACTTTAAAAAGTTATGAAAATGTTTTTCTATAACATGCACTATAACTTTTCTAGGCGGTCATCTTCTTTCCAAATTGAAAGCTAAGGGTTTGTCAAACTCCATTATTGTGCACCTCATTCCATGAAATTTTTGAATTTCGTTAAAAATAAAACAAATAATGTGGGACTTTCCTATAATCTTTGTTTTGAGAAATTTATTTAAACAAAGAATTGTGCTCAATCATATATTGTGTGAAGATAAATTTGTTTTCAAATTTTTTACCTCGGAAACCTATGATTTGCCTTGATGATGAATATGTCAATTTAAGCATGGTCCCTGCAAAGTTAATTCACCAATTTTGGGTTTAGTCTCTAAAATTTTTTCTTAGGATTTCATCCCAATAATCTCAATTTTCTTTGTAAGTAGTCTCTACCATCATCTCTCTCTGTTAACTGCTGACGTGGCAAACAGAACGTCACGTCACTGCCACGTGGAGGATTAATAATTTTTTAAGGTTTAAATAATTTTTGGTTCCTTCAAAGTTCACCAATATTGGTTTTAGTCAATATAAAAAATGGTGAATTCTATGGTACCCCAAGGATAACTTTACCCTGCCTAGGTGGCCCAATCAGATAGTGAGAACCATTTGACTTGATCGACTAATATGACTCATTTAATTGAGGTGACACATTCTGGTTGGGTAGGGTAACTTTTATCCCAAAATTATTGAGGGTAACGGAGAAGGCACCATAAAAAATTTCTTAAGATATCATCCCTGTAATCTCAATTTTTTTTGTAAATAGTCTCTACCATCATCTCTCATTGTTAGCTGCTGATGTGGCAAAATTTATGGTCATGTGTCATGTGGGTCAGTAACCTTGTGGACATTTGACGTGTGCGAGACAAAGTCTTAGAACCAAAACAGTAATGGCTAATGACCCCTAAAAGTTTTAATGATTAACAAAATTATTATATGATTGTTGAATTTACTCAAAGTCAAGTTTATGTTAATCCATAAGGTCAAAAAAGACCTTTGTATGTTTTTGACTTCAGATAGTTCTCCAAAACCAAAGTTTCACCTAGCTCTTAAAGGACAAAAAGGTCACTACAATATCTTCATCCAAAAAAACTACATGGTTCGTCCAAATAATCTGTTGGACTATAGTGGTAAAGGTTTACGTACAAAACATGATCATATAGTATTGTGCATCCAATTATCTATATTGTGCGTCCAAATGTTTGCACTGTTTTTGCGTCCAACTGTTCATACATATTGTGCGTCCAATTGTCTATATTGTGCGTTCAATTGTCTACACTACTTGTGCATCCAACTGTCTATATAAATTGTGCGTCCAACTTTTTATATATGCCCGTGCGTCCACTAACTTCTTTTTGCAGATGACGTGACTCTCTCTTATTCAAAAGTCTTAATTGGTTATAAGGAAATATCTTTTTCACATAAGACAAAAGAAGGTACGAACGTCGTACAAAGCAAACCACGTAGAGCAAAGATTCGTGTAGAGCAAAACGCTTGTCGGCCATAAAAGTAAATTAGTCTACTACCATTCAAGCTGCTACTACCTCGTCATTCTGAAAGGACAAATACACAACGGAGAACAACTGGCAAATGATTCTGTGCCTAACGAATATTTGAATGTGTCTAAACGGAAAAGTTTTCCCACTGTTTTGAAATCAGAAGGTCAAGACAAAGCTATAAGAAGGCCCTCTTCTGAAGAAGCAAAATAGAGAACACACGAGCAAGAAAATATTCAGGAGAATTCATTGTGCAAGCAAAAGCCTCAAAGCTTTCACTACATAGACACAATTCAACCCCCTTCTTGTGTTTCCCTGTTTCACTTTCATTTGGTATCAGAGCTCAGCCTCTGGGTTGAGCATTTAGCCGTGCTTGAGGAAAAGATCCAAAGCTCGATGGCAGGACAAGGGATGCCCAGTGGGAGTCAACCTGTTCTTGAAGGTACCTCCTTGACTAGACCGCCTTTTTTCAATGGCACTCACTACCTCTACTGGAAAGAATGATTCAAAGGATTCATCTTGAGTACTGGCTCTGCGCTCTGGCCATTAATCATGAACGGTCCTCATATCATCAACAATCCTGATAGCACTGAGAAAGATGAGTCTTAGTGGACTGATGGTGAGAGAAGAAGGATGGAGCAGAACTACAAAGCTAGATACACACTCATGTGTGCTCTTAGTCCAAACGAGTTCCAAAAGATTCATGCATGTGAATCAGCAAAACAAATCTGGGATACTCTATCAAATGTTCATGAAGGAACATCCAAAGTAAAGGACTCAAAGATCATTATTTTTATGAGCCAATATGAAATGTTCACTATGGAAAATTGAGAAACCATCGTTGATATGATAGGTCGTTTCCAAACTATCATCAACAATCTCAAGTCTCTTGGAAAGGTCTATACTACAAAAGATAATGTTATGAAGATCCTCAGGAGTTTACATGAGGAATGGAGAGCACTCATTACTGCAATCACGCAAGCCAAGGATTTGTTAACCTTGACTTTAGATGATCTTTGTGGGAACTCTTCAAGTTCATGACCAGGAGCTCAACTCCCTACAAAGAAAGGCAAGACTATTGCCTTAAAGAGTCAAAAATCTAGCAACTTGAAAGATCACAAAGCTAATGATTCCAGCGATGAAAATAATCAAGATGAAGAAGAAGAATCTGATGATGAGCTGTCTCTCATATCAAAGAAACTTGAATGTATTTTGAAAAAGAAAAATATGAGAAGAAGACCATTTAAAAAGAAAAATGTCAAAGATCATGGTGAAACCAAGGATAAAAATCCAATGGTTTGCTATGAGTGCAAGAAACCAGGCCACTTTTAGGCTGAGTGCCCTCAGCTGAAAGATAAGAAAAAGTTCTTCAAAAAGAAAAGCAAGAATCTCATGGCAACATGGGAAGATCTTGACTCCTCTGAAGAAGAGGAAAACGAAGAAGAGGCCAACCTATATCTTTGGTCTCAAAATCATCTCCCTAAAGATTCTTCTGAAGAAAAGGAACAATCTACCTCTTCAATCATCTCATATCTTGAGTCTGAGTCATTAAGAGAATTCAGTAACTTCTCTATAAATAGACCACCTATGTTCTATATAACTGGTGACTATGCCATGTGGAGAGAACTATTCATGAGATTCAGCTTGAAACAAAATGTTGATGACCTATGGAGAGCTTACACCGATGATAACTTTTGTCCAACCATTGTTATCAATGGTGAACGCATAGTCAAACCAAGAGCTGAATGTTCTGAAGAAGAAGAAAGAAGAGTGAGAATACATGCTAGAGCTGTCTAAACTCTTACATGTGCCTTGGACGCAAGAGCTGTCAACATGGTGATGTATTACGATATCGCGAAAAAAGTGCTTGACATGCTAGATGCCCTTTTTATGAGAAGGAGACCTGCTTTTTCTGAAGGACCACCTATTTATCAATCATTAGAATCAGAATATGAAGCTTTGAAAGAAAACTTCAGATCCTTTGTTGTAACCCAAGGATCAGAAGAACACTGGAAAACTCTCACTGACGAAACCTTCTGTCCCATCATCATCATCATCAATGGAGAATATATGATGAAACCTCTAGATCTCTGCACCTTTGAGGAAAGAAGAAGAGTTGATCTTGACTGTGAGGCAAAGGCCTTACTATTTCGGAGTGTTCATGAAGCAAGAAGAGATGTCCTGGCTGAAGAGACAACTGCTTGGGGAATGATGAATCTAATGGATATTCTTGAGAGATCTCCACCTGCATCCCCAACAGCAGATATGTGTCTCATGGCAAGTATTTCCTCTGAGACAGAAATAGAAGAAGATGAGGTAAATATATTTGACTATTCTAAAGATGCATATGAAGAGCTTTTAAATGAATCATGCACTATTTATTCTGAATATAAGGCTCTTAAAAGAAAATTTGCCAAACTCAATAAAGACTTTGACAAAGTCAAAATTGAGAATGGAGAACTAAGAGATGAGATAATCAGCCTAACTGAAATCTCAAGCTCTAAGTCCAGTACATCCTGTGAAGTTGAGAAACTTGAGCATCAAGTTACTTACATAACTGATAGTCTATCTAAATTCACTGATGGATCTAAGAATCTCAATCTAATTCTTAGATATAGATCTCCCTATGATAAATCTGGCATTGGATATGAAAAATAAAATCCAAAAATTTCTGAGACAAAAAGAGTAATGTATTGTTCTATTTGTGGTAAAATGGACACTTTGCGTCCAGATGCTTACACAAAAGAAAAGCTAGAACTTATAAGTCACCTGCAACTAACTAAAAAGGACCCAAGTCTATCTGGGTACCTAAAAGCAAAATAATCTCTGTTGCAGATTTGCATGACAACAGAAAGAAAACACCAATCATGATACCTGGACAGTGGATGCTCACGACACATGACGAGAGAAAGGTCTATGTTCCTAGACCTAAAGCCAAAGTCTGAGGTATAAGTTGTTTTCGGTGGCAATCAAAAGGGAAAGATTGTAGATATTGGTAAAATTGGTAAGAATAACTCTCCCTCAATAAATAATTTGTTGTTAGTTGAAGGGCTAAAACACAATCTGCTTAGCATAAGCCAATTGTGTGACAGCGGGTTTGTAGTGTCTTTCAACAAAGATAAATGTATAGTCAAATATGCTGATGAGTCCACTCTATTTATTGGTAAGAGGCAAAACAATGTATATAAAATTGACTTGGAAGACCTCTCTAATCAAAATATATCATGTCTAATGTCTGTGAATGATGAGCAATGGATTTGGCACAAAAAACTTGGTCATGCAAGCCTGGGATTAATCTCAAAGCTACAAAAGCATAACGTCGTACGAGGATTACCAAAGCTGGCCTATAAATCGGATGCTCTCTGTGATGCCTGTCAAAAGGGGAAACAAGTTAAAAATTCTTTTAATTCAAATAATATTGTTTCAACATCCAGACCTTTAGAATTACTACATTTAGATTTGTTTGGTCCAACAAGGACTGCCTCTCTAAGTGGGAAGAAATATGGACTTGTCATTATTGATGATTATTCTAGATGGACATGGGTAATGTTCCTAGCTCACAAAGACGAGTCTTTTGAGATATTCTCAATATTTTGTAAAAAGATTCAGAATGAGAAAGGTATATGTATCAATTCAATCCAAAGTGATCATGGAGGAGAGTTTGAGAATGTAAACTTCCAACTATTCTGTGAATAAAATGGTATTCTTCACCATTTCTCTGCCCCTAGAACACCTCAACAAAATGGGGTCGTTGAGAGAAAGAATAGGTCTCTTCAAGAGATGGCAAGAACATTACTCAATGATAACTTTGTCTAATGAGAACTTTTGGGCTGAGGCTGTTAACACAGCATGCTATATTCAAAATAGAGTATACATAAGTCCAATACTAAAAAAGACTCCATATGAACTGTGGAAAGGACGAAAACCCAACATATCATATTTTCATACTTTTGGATGTGCCTGTTTTATATTAAACACTAAAGATAATCTAGGAAAATTTGATGCTAAAGTTGATAATGGTATTTTCTTAGGATACTCTGAAACATCTAAAGCTTTCAAAATTGATAATTGTAGATCATTAATTGTTGAAGAATCTATTCATGTTAAATTTGATGATAAGAAGCCTGATAAGACATTATCAGAGCTGGACGAATCTTTTGCAGATCTGGATCTGAATGATCATCGTCCAACCAACAATGGAAAGGAAATCTTCGATGATGTCAAAGTTGATAATCATAATCCTCACTTGTCTAGTGATAACCAGAAAACTTGGCAATTCAAAGTTCACCATCCTGAAAGTCAAATTCTTGGTCAACCCAGTGACAAAGTAAGAACAAGGTCAACCTTCAGAAATCAAGGTGATTCAGCTTTCATCTTTGAGTTAGAACCAAAAACTGTGGATGAAGCTCTCTTGGATATTGGATGGATCTTGGCTATGCAAGAAGAACTCAATCAGTTCGAGAGAAACAAAGTTTGGACCTTAGTTCAATAACCTAAAGATAAATCCATTATTGGAACAAAGTGGGTATTTAGAAATAAGATGGATGAAAATGGAAAGGTTGTGAGAAACAAAGCAAGGTTAGTAGCACAAGGTTATTCTCAAGAAGAAGGTATTGATTACACTGAAACCTTCGCTCCTGTTGCTAGAATAGAAGCTATACGCATCTTACTATCTTTTGCTGCTCATCATAACATAACCTTATATCAAATGGATGTTAAAAGTGCTTTTCTGAATGGACTAATTAACGAAGAAGTCTACGTAATGCAACCCCCTGAGTTTGAAGATCATTCCCATCCTGAGTATGTATATAAGCTTCAGAAATCTATGTTGATGACATTATAATAATTCAAATCTATGTTGATGACATTATTTTTGGATCTACTAATGATTCTCTTTGTAAGGAATTTTCTGATCTTATGACAAAAGAATTCGAAATGAGCATGATGAGAGAGCTCAAATTCTTTCTGGGTCTGCAAGTAAGACAAACCTCTAAAAGTGTGTACATTTACCAGACCAAGTACACTAAAGATCTCTTGAAGAAATTTCAAATAGATGATAGCAAGCCAGAGTACACCTATGCACCCAACGTCCATTCTGACCAAAGACAACAAAGATAAAAAGGTAGATCAAAAGGTTTACAAAGGTATGATCGGATCTCTTTTATACCTCACTGCGTCCAGACCAGATATAATGTTTAGTGTATGTCTTTATGCACGTTTTCAAGCTGATCCATGTGAAAATCATTTAACTGCTGTCAAAAGGATTTTTAGATATCTAAAAGATACTTCTAATCTGGGTTTATTTTATGAGAAAACCAATGAGTACAGATTAATGGGATATTGTGATGCTGACTATGCTGGAGATAGAATTGAACGAAAAAGTACAAGTGGTGGATGTCATTATCTTGGAACTAATCTCATCTCATGGTCCAGTAAAAGACAAAGAACCATAGCCTTATCAACTGCTGAAGCTGAATATATCTCTGTGGCTAGTTGTTGCTCACAGCTTTTATGGATTAAGCATCAACTGGAAGACTACAATATTCATAAAAGTAAGATTCCAATTTATTGTGATAATACTGCTGCAATAAATTTATTGAAAAATCCTATATTGCATTCGAGGGCTAAGCATATAGAAATCAAACATCACTTTATCAGAGATTACATTCAAAAAGGTGTGTTTGATGTAAAATTTGTGGATACTGACCAGCAGTGATATCTTCACAAAACCTCTTGCAGAGGATAGATTTTCTTCAATAAGAAAATAGCTCAACATGCTCTATGTTGAATGACCTTGCGTCCAATAAATGCTTGTGTTAGAAAAGCATGCGCATAAAATGGTTGCATCCATCTACTGCTTTCTATTAGCTTACGTCATTATTTTGTGATATTTATTATTTGTCATAAATGTGTTTCTGTTAAAAACTCTTTATTTGTCCTCCACATAACTTCTATGCTGATTAAGCACTCTCGAGTCACGTCAAACGGTGTGCGTCTGTTACTTCACTCTTAAGTAGCCTCCCTCGGTAACCGCTAGTCATCATGGTTCTTTAACCACGGTTACTTTCTCTGACGTCTCGGTTACTTTTCTCTTCTCTATATTAATCTCAACCCGTGAGCTCAAACCTCACCAAACGTCCTCTCTTTGAAAACTCCTCTCTCTCCCACTCTCAACTATTCATCTTCACTCTCTTCACTCTCGTCCTAAAAATGGAAAGAAATCTGCGTTCTGGAGAAGGAAGCAGCATTCCTCAGGAGACCATTTCACCTCTTGGACATCCAACTCGTGAGATTCTAGACAACTGCCAGATCAACATTGAGCACCAGATCGACTTGAATATGCTAGCCAGATTGGGAGCAGACATTAGGATCTACATCATTGGTCTAGATGGGATCATTTCTTCATCAACTACCCAGAAGTCTATCCAAGACTTCTCACTGAGTTTTGGAAGACCACTCACCTGGAAAAAGAAGGTCTCATTTCTGGGTTTGTTCTGGGGACACAGAAGGTTGATGTCTCCAAAGTTTCTATAGCTTTTGCTACTGGGTGTCTATCTCTCGGTGCCACCTATTTCAAAACTTGGCACAACAAGTTTGGAGGAAAAGACAACGTCTCTAACTTCCTGAGAAATCCCGATGCTCAGCCAAATACACTCTTTCGTGCTGATATCATGAAGGACGAAGCCAGAGTTCTTAATCAAATCTTGAACAAGGTCGTTCTCCACAAAGCTGGGTCCAAAGACTCCATCTCTGAGATGCATTCTTCTCTGCTCACCCATCTGCTGTATGGTATCAAGGTCAATCTTCCCTCTCTTCTCTTTGATAGTTTCAAAGAAAATTGCATTGATGTCGTTTCTGTTAAAACCATTACATATGCAATCCTTCTCTCCCGCATCTTAGAAAATCAAGGGATTTATCGCATGCTCAACAAGGTTCATCCTAGCATCAGAACCTCCTATCAAACCGTAAGCTGCCCTGGGTTTGGAAAGGCGAACCTCTCCAAAATGCAACTCAAATCAGTGATGGTTTTGATCAAGCTCAGTCCACTACTGCTCAAGCTCAACACAAGGATGATCCTCAAAGCCCTCAGAGAAGGAAGCATCAGTCTCAAAACATTGCCAATCCTCCTCTTGTCTTCTCTGATTCGTCCACCCAAGCTCAAACTCAAAACATTTTTGAAGAGTTTGAAGAAAATCCGAGCCTGGAGTTTGCCTCAATGATGGAAGGTATTGCTTACACCATCCATGGAGAAAAGTTCATCAAGCTCAGTGGTGTGGTTGTTCCTTTTGTTGAAGAGATACATGGTCCTTTTCTTAAAGCTGACTTAGGCTCAATGCAGCAGGCTCCTGTATCATGTTAAGCTGGTCTGGAAGTTGGTTCCTCTAAACCTAGATATAGAAAGAGGAAGCTTCTGGTGGATGAAGACGACGAAGAAGATGATGAGGATGATGTTCCGATTGCCCTCCTTCTTGCTAAGAAAAATAAGGTATCTCCATCACCCTCAACCTTACCCAACCCGTCTGTACCCTCCATTCCTTCTGAAGCACCACCTTCTACCCCTCACCCCAATCCTAAACTGTCTGCGTCCATTCCTCTTCCACCTAAACCAATGCGAATCAAAATTATAGCCCAACGGCCACCTAGACCCAAAATCCTCATCCCAGACTCCTCACCCTCCACCCCCCCCCCACACACACACACAACAACCTGTTTCCCCACTTCCATCTCCACCTCCACCTCCCTCACCCGTCATCCTATCCTCAGATGAACACCAAGGAGCTCAAGATGCTTCACCCTCTGTACCACCATCACAGGTCCCGGAATCATCTTCTCCTCCTCCTGTTCTTCTGCTTCCATGGTACTCTCATGAAGAAGCCACATCTTCAGAGGTTCCAATGGATACTTCTCCTGTGTCTTTGCCTCCACCTGAGACCCAAGCAAATGCCTATTGTGCTGATTCTTCGGGTCCACTCAAAGATGCAAGCTGTGAAGTTGTTGCTGTTCCTTATTCCCAAGCGGAAGCAAGCTCGGTTCAGCACACTGAACGTCTTGATGCTAATTCCACCCTGTCTGGAGACTCTGTGGAACTACATCTAGATGATGAAGATGACAACTCTTCTGCAGCTGAAGAAGCTTGCCCTGCTCAAACTTCGACTCCCTCTCTACCTCCTGGTCTGTCTCCTGAATTTGATGACTTCTTGGTAGATCGGATCTCAGCAAGGGTCACTCAAAAGTTGGATCGAAAGATGGATCAGATGTTTTCCTACCTTCATCGCATCTTTCCTGACTTTCCTCCTCCATCTCCTTAAAATCTTTTCATTTTTTTTGCTGACAATGATGTGCATCCTCCCCTCTTTCCTTTTGTCTGATGACAAATAGGGGGAGAATATATGAAATGAAATGTGTAAAATTTGTTTTGAGTAAATATGAAATGCAAGTAGAATTTGAAAGTTTGGTTATATGTCTTGTTTTTATGCTTTCATAAAACTTATGTTCTGAATTATGTCTTTAATATGCAAATGCATAATCTCAGGGGGAGCTTTTATACATAAGAAAAACTGTTTATACTGTCTCAAAAACATGCTTCATAATAATGTTTTTCATAAAAAAAAAAGGGAGATTGTTAGAACCAAAACAGTAATGGCTAATGACCCCTAAAAGTTTTAATGATTAACAAAATTATTATATGATTGTTGAATTTACTCAAAGTCAAGTTTATGTTAATCCATAAGGTCAAAAAAGACCTTTGTAAGTTTCTGATTTCAAATAGTTCTCCAAAACCAAAGTTTCACCTAGCTCTTAAAGGACAAAAAGCTCACTGCAATATCTTCGTCCAAAGAAACTACATGGTTCGTCCAAATAATCTGTTGGACTGTAGTGGTAAAGGTTTACGTACAAAACATGATCATATAGTATTGTGCATCCAATTGTCTATATTGTGCGTCCAAATGTTTACATTGTTTTTGCGTCCAACTGTTTATACATATTGTGCGTCCAATTGTCTACACTACTTATGCGTCCAACTATCTATATAAATTGTGCGTCCAACTTTTTATATATGCCTGTGCGCCCACTAACTTTTTTTTGCAGATGACGTGACTCTCTTATTCAAAAGTCTTAATTGGTTATAAGGAAATATTTTTTTCACATAAGACAAAAGAAGGTACTAACGTCGTACAAAGTAAACCACATAGAGCAAAGATTTGTAGAGCAAAACGCTTGTCGACCATAAAAGCAAAATTAGTCTGTTACCATTCAAGCTGCTACTACCTCCTCATTCTGAAAGGACAAATACACAACGGAGAACAACTGGAAAATGATTCTATGCCTAACGGATATTTGAATGTGTCTAAACGGAAAATTTTTCCCACTGTTTTGAAATCAGAAGGTCAAGACAAAGCTATAAGAAGACCATCTTCTGAAGAAGCAAAATAGAGAACACACGAGCAAAAATATATTCAAGAGAATTCATTGTGCAAACAAAAGCCTCAAAGCTTTCACTCTCTAGAAATTGATCTGTAAACCTTCTCATTCTTTCATTGTAAAGTTGCAAACAGATTGTTAAAGAGCTATATCGTGTAAAACTCTCACTGTAGTGAGTTTGTAAAAAGCTCAGAAAAACCCCTCTCAAATCTTAGGATTTGTTGAGCCTGAAGAGGCTTGTCTGTAAAAGAATACTTATAGCCTGGAGAGGTGTAGAATACTTGGAGTTGTAGTCTTGGAGAGACTTGGAAACAGCTTGTGAAAAGTGCTAAAAGTTTTAGTGAAAAAACCTTCTGAAGGAAGGGACTGGACATAGCTCTTTGATTTGAAAGTGTGAACCAGGATATATCTCTGTGTGAATCTCTCTATCCCTATCTTGTTAAGTTTTTATTTATTACTAACTTGGGGATTGAAAACAAAGTATCTTAAACGCTTATAATCGTTTTGGTGTGTACTTTCATCTTACCTGCCTTAAACGTTTGCTTAAAAAGGGTTTTTGAAATTCGGTTAAGAAACACAATACAAACCCCCTTCTTGTGTTTCCCTGTTTCACTTTCACAAAGTTCTTTAAGTCGCAGGTATGGTCCCTTTACCATTTTCTTTGCTTTATCATAATCCCACTTTCAATTGTTTTTGTCCATTGTTTAAAGGTGGGGGTCTATTCAACCGAGATAACTGCTTGGACTGCGTTTAAGGCAAGAAAGATCGCAAAACAGGTGGTGGAGGGGGATGCTGCAAAACAATATAACTTATTATGGAGATATAATGCTGAATCAAGGAGGGCCAATAAAGGAAACACTTGTTAAAATGGCTTCATTGTTGGATGTAAGCCATTCATTGGGGTCAATGGATGTCACATAAAGACACAGTATGGTGGGCAGCTACTGATAGTAGTTGGGAGGGACCTGAATGTATGACTTTAACCTACTAAATTTTTACATCCCAAGGGTTGATACCCACCTTTGAGGAGATACTAGAGGGGATTGAACATAAATTCTGTTTAAGACACATATATAATAACATGAAGAAGAAATTTGGAGGAAGGACACTATTGCAAGATTTGATATGGCAGCTGCTGAAGCAACATTTGAAGAGGCTTGGAATAAGAAAATGTTGGAGATTAAATCCTTAGATGGGAGTGCTTATGGCTGGTTGTTACAGGTACCCCAATTAACATTATTATTAAATGTCAATTTTGTATGGTTTTAAAATTCAGTCAAATATAATTGGCTACCATTGTTACCGTACCCAATTTTTGGATGTGACATTGGCATGACTGATGTGACGTTCTGTTTGGCACGTAAGCAGTTAACAGATAAAGATGACGATAGGACTATTTACAGAAATTGAGATTACAAGGATGAAATCTTAAGAAAATTTTTATATTAACTAAAATCAAAATTGGTGAACTTTATGGTGGCCAAAAACTTATTTATTAATTATCCACGTGGCACTAACATGGCAAGGCTAACGTAGCGTTTCATTTGTCACGTTATAAGCAGTTAACAGATAGAGATGACGATAGAGATTGTTTACAAAAATTTTGAGATTACAGTGACGAAATCCTAATAAATGTTTTTACAGAGACTAAAATCAAAATTGGTAAACTTTGTAAAGATAAAAAACTTATTTATTAATCATCCATGTGACACTGATATAACATAACTGGCATGACATTCCATTTGTCATGTCAACAATTAACAAAGTAGATGACAATATGGACTATTTATAAAGATTTTAAGATTACATGAACGAAATCCTAAGAAATTTTTTATCATGACTAAAATCAAAATTGATACGTTTTACCGAATCAAAAACTTATTTAAACCTATTTTTTATTAATAATTAATGACTAAAAATGAAGAGAACACCGAGTGCACGATAAATATCATGTTTTTTTAGTTAATTGGTAAATCAATTGAAACCAAAATGGACGTTTTTTTTTGTCAGGTATAAGATTCTAGCTACTTGACCAGTTGACCATATCAATCAATAAAAAGATATACATAGTGGGACTTGACTTGAGAGAAAAAGGTTAGTCACACTCTTTGTATCTCCCAACAAAACTTTTGTTGCGTTCCTGAACAGCTTTTTTTGCCTCCGAGTATTTTCTCTTTTGCAATATACATATGCGTTTGGTCCTAATTAGTAAACCTTGAAACCAAGTTATAATCCCCAAATTCATGGGAACTCACATTTGACCCTTATTTGACTAGAAAAGGTATAGAGGAACGGTTAACCTTGATCACGGTCAAATTAAGACTCAGCTATCATGTTCTTTGTGCTGTCCATGTTATGTTATGTTATGATCAGAGAGTGTGGACAATGCTCTCATCTTCTGTCATATCCACTAACTCTTCTACTCCACCTTGCTTTTAAGCTTTTACTTTCGACTCTATTCAAAGCTCAATGTTCAAACTAAATGACCTATACACGAGAAGAATGCGCATTGCCATTCTCACGTCATAGACACGTGATTGTTCCATCACAATGCATCTTTCTTATATAGTAATGTTTTAAAAAAGCTAGATAATGTATCTTTTATAGTTTTATATATATTTACGTGCCAGAGTGAAAATGAAGTTGTAAAATAAACAGTGAAAATGTATGTTACTAAAAGTACTGAGTAACATTTTTATTAGTTGCATTGAATAATGCGTGTTTTACGAATGAAACCCACAAAAGTCTTATTACTGTTCCCCTCCCCTTTTTTCTTTCGATCGAATAAATAAAAGACTAATCTTTTGAGATACGGTTAGACACTTAAACAGGATCTCTTCCAATAGTATTTTTTTCATACGCGTAAATCCAGAGATCAAACCTAGGATCACATGCTTAAGGGACTCAAGCTCCTTCCACTTATACCACTATCAACACACATTGGTCCACCCTTTTTATGTTTACTATGCAAATTTATCCGTTTTTAAACATTTATCATGAAATGCGTTCAAACTTTTTCCGGTGAAAAAACATTGCAAAAATTATGCTAACCTCTTTTGGTTCAATTACATGGATTTAATATTAATACTCTCAATATAACAGATTTTTAGACCACCATCCAATCATTTATTTTCACGTCATTAAAAATACTGAACCCTCACAATAACTACTACAAAAGGCACATATAGATATGATGAATTGAGAATATAATTTTTTTTTCAATGTCAGTACATTAAAACTAAACTCTAATTACATACGATGTCTTTCAGTAAAAAAAATTCCAATACCAATATGTTAAAGTTAAACTTTAATTACATACCATATCTCTTATTTCAAAAACTATACATCAACCTCGCTTGAAGTTTGTTATTGTTACACTTACCACCCAATGCTAACTTGTTAATACGGGGATAGCAAATTTTCAGGGAAGTATAATCACACAACAAAAATCAACCCTCACCATCAACTCACCACCCAGAACCACTACGAATATTTAGAGCAACTGACCACTTAACTCAACCCACCATCACTCTCAACTCACCACTCAACCACCTTGAATAGGAACCTGGGCCACTAGCCACATGATTCAACCCACCATCACCCTCATCTCAACCTTAGAACCACCATGAATCAGCATCATAGCCACCCAAAACTCAAGCCAGTCGAACCCACAACATCTCATACCTACAAAACCAAATCCAAACCCTATTCAATCAAAGCCACAACAAAAAGACCAACCTCACCTCAAAATCCACTCATCTATCTCAATCTATTTCGTTTGGAGTGTTACAAAAAATCAAATTACAAAAAAAAGTATGAACTTTTTATAAAATTTAATATTTGTTTGATAGTTTTGCTGGAATAAAACAAAAAAAAATATTATTGATTTTAAAATAATCTAACATCTTTTTAAATAAGCTTCAAACTTCTGCTTCTTTAAAAACAATTTTTTCTTCATAAAAAAAGTTATTTTATAATTTGATCAGCTTATCCAAACATACAAACTTCTATTGAAAAGAGCTTTTACCAACTGTTTGGTTAATCTTACCGACACAGCTTAATTGCAAGTGCTGCTGCATTTTATAATTGCCGTTCCTTTCATTCTATTTGATCCCTATTCCCTAAGGCCGAAACCCCACCTTTACCATCAACTTAAACTCAAGTTTGTAGAAACACAATTCACACAAGATATTCTAACTAAAATAAATCAAAAATGAATATTTTAACAAATCTTGTCCTCTATAACTACAATTAGTGTTTAAAATTAACCTGACCCATAGTACAAAGTTTTGGCTCCAGCACAACATATAAATCCATAAAATACAAATACATAAGGACTGGTCTGTACACTACCCACCTGCAGGGAAGATGCAGATCATTTGAGGACATGCAATCTGGCTTTGACTGATGAGGAATTACACCAGTAACGACATACCTACAACCCTCCAAAACCACACATCTTAAACCCCAAGGCAACAATACCAGCTAAGTTTTACAAACATCAAAAGATAAATAACCCTACTCAAAAAAACCCTTAATCCTCAATGCAACACATAAAATAAAAATTATTCTAACTCCAGAAAATTAATACCATTTAACAAGTACAGAGGTTACAAAACATATACTATGTGCTCATCTGATTATAGTAAAAATCAGACTCCAATAGCAATGTTATGGGTGAAGGAGGCACTAGGGCTTTTCCTAGCAAACCTTCCTTACCTTCAAGCAGCTCTAGGACTAGGAACTTCATTGTCGAGAGATTGGTGCCATAGGCATTGATGAGGGCTGGTTATAGTAATTTCCATCTGAACCCTGAAAACCCTGATATGTACTCATTGGAGCAGGTGTAAATGGGGAGACACCATTCAGTGTAGCCCCAACCGCTGG
This sequence comes from Ammopiptanthus mongolicus, assembly GCA_039655645.1. NCBI lineage: Eukaryota > Viridiplantae > Streptophyta > Magnoliopsida > Fabales > Fabaceae > Ammopiptanthus > Ammopiptanthus mongolicus. Next base: position 23,905,178 of record CM077349.1, on the reverse strand, counting down.
ATAGGCTGCCATTGATGGCTGTTGTGTGATGCCATAGCTGTATGCCATACTGCTAATTGACCCAGCAGTCTGCATGAACTGCGGCACTGGGTACTGTGGCATTGGTGGCGGCGGCGGCAACGGGGGAGGTGATGATGAGGGTGGAGGTGGCGGTTCATTGGGATTAGATAGCTGGTTGGCCATAGATACATTGTGTTGAATTGAATCAGGAAGTGAAAATGAAGGAAGTGGTTGTTGTTGAGGATTCTGAGATGGTATATAAGATGACTGGTCGTTCTCAAGCTTAGTCCTTTTCTCAGAATGATAATCAGCAGTAGACTCTTTCATCGGATTGCCTATGACTCCTTCAGATGCTAGGGATGACAGCACATAAGACAGCATCTGAGCAGAAGATGTTGAAGCAGTCAGTTTTGCTGCCACTGCAGCGGCTGCAGACTTGCGCGTATCTTCCTCTGCGGATTTTTGAGGAAAAGATACTTGTGGTGTGTACATTAATGGAGCTGATTGCTCCCTATCACCAGAAATAAAACTTGCAGGTGCCATGGAGGTTTGAATTTCCTTTGAGCTCTGATCAGCTAATGACTGAATATTGTTGCCATTCAGTAGTTGTCGGCAGGTATTACCCGCCTGTTCTGACTGAACACGTGCAGCCTGAAATGTTACGAACACAATCACTCAGATGTTGATGAATTGAATAGTAGTTTTTTTTATTTTGTCCCCAGCTGCACCCGTTAGAACTGAAACTAAAACTCAAATAAATGTAATAAGAGCTTAATTGGTATGCACTATCAATGTAAAGTTTTTAACATTGTCTACTAATCACAAATCATGATATGGGTGACTTTTAAGATAGTTAGATAAGAGTCTGTTATAATAATTGGATCTAACTCCACTCCAAAAGCTAGCTCATAGAGGGAGGGATACCCAAGTTATTATAAGAAGTTCTTTGCACATATACTCAACCGATGTGAGACTTTTTGACACTTAACACCCCCTCACGTGTCTGGACATCTGCAGCGTGAAGATTGCAGAACTGGACATCTGCGGGTGACCCAACATTGTGGTAAGCTCTGATACCATGTTATAATAATTGAGCCAACTCCACTCCAAAAGCTAGCTCATAGAGGGAGGCACGCTCAAGTTATTATAAATGATTCTTTGCACATATACTCAACCGATGTGAGACTTTTTGACACTTAACAGAGTCAAACATATTTTGCTGATGCGGCAATTTATGATTGACTGACAGTGTAAAAAATCATTACACTGACAGTCTATATCAATTAAATCCATATAATAAGCATAATAAGAAAACGGTATCCACCTAAAATAAAAATCCAGTTGTCGTATTATTTTGATATGTAACAGAGAAAGATGTTCAAAACATTGAGAAAAAATAGGGTTGCTTTTAATGGGAAAAGGAAAAATATAGGATCAAAGAATAGTTCCAGATACTCCTAAATTACGATTTACATGACAAACTTCACCACATCGCTCTCCTGTAAAAAAAACACATTTTTACTGACTGCTACTTCTCTTCCTTCACCAATACAGTTATCTGTTAGCTACAAAATTATTTGAAATAATTGTGAATTTTTCAATCTATAAATAACTAAAGCCTTCAACGCATGCATAACATATATCAAGGCTACCACGTTATCTGTTTCATGCTGGCCAAATTCTAAATTCCTGTTGTGTAGTTAGGGAAAAGGATGAACTACTGAGTGTGGACTGTTATTATTATTCTTTGAATTGCTTTTTTTACCCATTGGTGGTTGACAGCCTTTTTCCAATAGTTTAATAAAATAGGAGTCTAAATAAAAATATATAAATATTATAAGAAACAAATTGAAGTTTACAAAATCATGTCATAAGGTAATAAGAACCCTGCCACCAACAGGAACCTTTTTAAAAAACTGGATCAATTGAAAACAAAGAACACATAATGTAGAACAAAGAAAAAAGCAAGTGAAACTGAGAAAGACAACAGAAGAACAAGGCTCATGTTTTGGTTGTCCTAAATTTTCTTTTCTTGATTTTATTCCGCCCCCGTTGATAAAGACAATAATGTCCTCACAGTGAAGTTACTCATAACCATTGACTTTCAGATAAATGATAGGTCAATTTTTGGTGCAAATGTCATTGGGCTTAAAATCAATCATGAGATTTTGGCATCTCATATATCTATAAAAATATAGAGAATGAGAGAAACTATATAACTACTCAATGAATTTGGGTAAGTTCCAAACCTGAATCTGGCTACGGACTTGACCCAGCTTGAATTCCTGAGGAACAAAACTATGTCAGAATTACATAATATAGGCTTCAGCGATTTTGTTAAGATAAATTTAGTCTTAAAAAAAAAAACCTGATCCTGAAGAGCCTCTCTCAGGTGAGACACAAGCCTAGCTCTTGATGATTCTATTGCAGTTAATTGCTCAATGCAGTCCCTCAGTACAGCATTATGCCCCTGGAGTTCATCCACTAGTACAGATCCATGGAATTGCCCTATTGATTGATGATTAAATAATAAAGGATATCAACAAGTATTCCAACAATAATTTTTTTTTAATTAACATTAACATGCCAATACATATACAAAGTGCATGAGATGAATAGGTGATTTAACAGAAAGCTAAAATCAGATATTGACTTGAGCTGATGCACTCAATCACTAACAAGAAGATGCAGGACAAAGGCTTTGTCTATGTAACTTTTGTAGAATTGTGGTTTTTGATAAAACTCAATGGCATCGATTGATTCATGTAGCCAGCCTCATCTAATAATAGGAACAGGCTTGGTTTCTGTATTATTATAACTTTTGCAGAAATTATTTTTAGATATCATTTAGTTATTTTGAGTAATTTATGGTAGAATTAGACTCCTATCAGGACACTATGAATTAGAAAATTCCTAGAAGATTGCATTATAGCTATCTTTTGCTTTGTTTTGTCACTCTCTCTCTCTCTACTAACATTATTGAGTGCTACAGCTTTTATCTCGGGGCTTTCATCCTACATAACAAAACCAAGAATTTCAAAATATTTTAGTCAGCTTCTTTTTTTCGATATATTTTAGCCAGCTTCTTATCGCTTATATGATTTTCTGAAAAAACTGAGTTTCAGAGTCATGACAGCTACCAAGATTAATTAAGGTCTGAAATTTTCCGTGTTCCAGTGTTTTCTCTTCCTCTCTGTTAATAATTAATTAACCCTAATCTGCATTTTGCATCCTAGCTGAGTTGGCTACTTTGAGTCAAACCAAACACACAACTAAACCTTTCGCATTTAGGTAGTACAAATACAATAATAAAAGAAAACCAGCAACGAGTTATTCATGCTCAAGACAGAACACTCGTATGGATGAATCACAAATTCACAATTTACTACAAATTGGAAAAACAAATACAACCAGTTGATAGTTTGATATACCTGAATTACTATCATGACCTATTTCCTTATCGGCTTTCTCAAGACAGCTAATGGCATTCCTGCATTTACTCAATATAGCATCTTCGTCTGTCTGCCCTCCATAAATAACTTGATAACCTGAAACTATTTTCTCCAATGCATTCCCAGCAGCTGGTCTCTGAAAGGTGGGAACAAAGTATAGGAGATGGAATCAACATGCAGAGCAAGTATATGAAGACAGTATGTGCACAAAATCAAATAAATAAATGCATAAACTATTACCAGTTTCTTGTTCATAGGTTTCACATCACGGCTATTATTTTCCACATGCCTCCCAACAAACTCTTCCTTAAGAATTTGACCACGAGAACCAAAAACTTTTCTATCTTCCCATATACCAATCTGCATAAAGGAGAAAGTGATTATGTAACAAAAGTAATTTCACCAATGCCATCATTTCACATAATTTATTTTACTACATTTAAAGTACAAGAGAAACATGAATAAAAAACAAAACATATTTATCAAAGCTCAATTATAAGAAATGGGAAGAATGACAGAATTCTAGCATTCCTACAAGCAAATGGCATTTCATTATAAGAGCAACCCTGAACCTGTGAATCAGCCAATAATGGTATAGGCAGTTGAAGCAAAGAGCACATTATTTCAATTGAGTAACCTCCAGGAAAAACCATCAATTTAGGACAACCAAAGAATGTTCTCCATTGTGCAAATATTACAAAACTCTACAAATGCCACCAGAAAAATACTTTTTTTAATTATACAACCAAAGGGTTATGGAGGAGGAAATTGCCCACAGCCAAATCCAAACCTGGGCTGTGGCTGTAAGACAGCCACCCAAATACCAGCAGCTGGAAGGCCAACAATAAACACAATAACACATAGCAATAGTAAGAAAAGTAGTTATTCCAGACACTATATGGATAAAAAATGATAGGAGGTAATGGTGAATATCATGAAAGCAGTTTCTTAAATCACTCAGGAACGTGATAGTTTTAGAATCATATAAACTTTCCTTTATTATTTAATTTCTATTTCAAATATTGTAGGTAAAATTGAATGCTAATGCGTCTTTTTGAAAAAGTTTTACGAATTTCCATTTGTGCAATTTAGCACTGCTTATTAAAGATTAAACAGTTTATTAACAAAAGAGGGAAATCATGTAGCCCTGTTGTAACGCTCTCACTTTGAAATAAGACATTGTTATAATTATGTAAAGTACAAGATTATTAAGACAGTTTATTAGTTAGTTGAAGATTTAGCTCTATTTTAGGCAAGTAACTATTACGCTAGATCTATATATTGTAATGAACCTTGTACAAGTTAATTCATTCAAAGTTTTTGAATTCAAGTTGGTATCAGAGCTCCTGACCTAGGAGACTCTGCTTCTGCAATCAAACAGTAGTTGCCGTCACAGCAGCAGTCTGCCTTCATTGCGGCTGTTCTTCCTGCTGCCACTCAACCTGCCTTCATTGCAGCCAGCCTTCACCACAGTTGCCCTTCCGTCGTCACCCAGCGCTGCAGTTGCCTAGTGCCTCTGCCAGCACCTCTATTCAATTCAAGCGCCACTCACCCTGCTATAGCCTCTCTCTTTCAACCAGAATGTCCCGAACAGTCTCAAACAGCACCTTCCAAAAGAGTACCGTCCCAAAGAACACCCTGAACCACACTTCAGCCACCATGTCTGAGACTGAAATGACCAATACCTCAACCTCTACCCCCTCTAATTCCTCAATCACCACAACTCTGAATCCCAATGACCCTACCTGTCCTACACCCAACCTATCGCCTCAACAGAATAATTTACTTGCAAAGGCCCTAACTTATCTGTACAACCCTTAAAGGCCGTAGAAAGTTAAATCACATTGAAGGGACAGCCCTTGTTAAGAATGACCTGCAAAGGAGCGCGATGATGAAGATTCTCTTATCATGATAAGGCTTTGAAACTCGATGACACTTGAGGTTATATTCCTACCTACTGCCTATAAACTTTGGGAGAACCTTCACCAGACAAAACATAGATTTTTGCTATGAGTTGAAAACAAAGATTTTTGCTCCCAAACAGGGTCCCTTTCAGTTATTACTATGGGACTCTCAATAGACTGTGCACTGAGTTGGATCAATACCAAAATCTGAAAATGGAGTGCAAGGATGCTTCTACTTGGGCTAGTTTTGTTGAACGAGAGACCACATATTTCAGAACATATCAGGTCTGACCTCTGAGTATGGTCTTATTAGGGTTCAGATTCTGGGAAATGAGAAACTATCGTACCTTTCCAAGATATTTTACACTATTCGCGAAGAAGGGGTTGTAGGGTTGTCATGCTTGACAGCAAACCTTTTGATGGGTCAACTTTGGTGACATCCAAGTCCCCTAAACTGGCATCTTCCATTCTTCCTCTACTACCTCCAGACCTAACAGAGGTAGTCATTGGTGCAGTTATTGCAAGACGTCAAGTCACACTAAGGAGAACTGCTTTAGACTCCACGGAAAGGAACAAGTTATTAACCATACGAAAGAGTTCAAAGACATCCAATGAGCTAGGCAAATTTGACCTCTTCTGATTCCATACCTACCGGGTGGCAGATGAAATCCCAACCCTCTATAAGGATGAGTTGGAGCGACAAAGGACTCCCATTGACCCTCTCAAATAAGACTTTTTGGCACTTGTTCTCTAGCTATGACAAGTAAGAGTTTATGTTCCCAACTCTTTAATGCTTCTAGTACTGTTTCTGAAGATTCATGGGTTATTAACTCTGGTGCTACTGACCATATGACCTTTTACTCTCCTCATACTATAATCGTGGCTGATGGCTCTCATCCTTAGTTGATGGTTGTAATAATATCTAACTCCAACCTTCCCTACACTTAAAAAATGTATTCATGTTTCCAAATTTTCAACTAATCTTATTTCCACCCATGAGCTTACCCAAGACTTAAATTGTGTTGTATAAATTTTCATTCTCTGTGTCTTTCAGGATCTTGCGATGGGCAAGACGATTGGACTTGCTATAGAACAAAGAGGGTTGTACTATCTCCTCAATATATGTGATGAAAGTGGTCAGACTCTTGCTTCTAAAATGTAGCTACAACACAAGCGTCTCGGGCATCCTCTTTAATCGGCTGAAGTCTATGTTTCCATCTATATTCTCAAAAGAGTTTGATGAGTCTTTTCAGTTTGGTGTTTGTGAGTTTGCTAAACACCATCTTGTAACTTTTTTCTTCTATTTCTAATAAAAGTGTTTGTAAAAGTTGTATTGGAATGTTGTGTGTCTTACGTGACCACACAGTCTCTATTTATAATCAGAGAATACAATCGTATAATTAATTACAAAGGATCAAATCAAATCCTTGATTTGTATAACTATATCCCTAACTATCAGCACGTATTAACTCTATAATAAGCACATGTTAAATATGCTTTCTAACACTCCCCCTCAAGCTGGATCGTATATGTTATATGAACCAAGCTTGTTACAAATATAATCAACCCGAGAGCCTTTGAGGGACTTAGTAAACATATCAGCCAATTGGTCCTCAGACTTGACAAAATCGGTGGTGATTTCTCCAGAAAGAACTTTTTCTCTTACATAGTGACAGTCTATCTCTATGTGTTTGGTCCGTTCATGGAAGACCGGATTTGATGCAATGCGAAGTGCAGCTTGATTATCACAGATAAGTTTTGTATCCTGGAGTTCTCCTAATTTCAGCTGTTGGAGTAGATTACTAAGCCATGCAAGTTCCTTTGTAGCTGACATCATAGCACGGTATTCGGCTTCTGCATTGGATAGGGCAACTGTGTTTTGCTTCTTGCTCCTCCATGAGATCATATTTCCTCCAATGAGAACACAATATCCAGAAGTGGATCTTCTATCTGATGGTGATCCTGCCCAGTCAGCATCTGAGTAATAAGTAATTTTGGCATTGCCTTTATCTTCATATAATAGTCCTCTACCTGGTGCATTTTTGATGTATCGAAGAATACGGATGACCGCATTCCAATGGCTATCACAAGGAGCATTCAGAAACTGGCTTACAATACTCACAGCAAAAGTGATATCTGGTCTGGTGACCGTGAGATAATTGAGTCGGCCTACAAGACGTCGGTATCTTCCCGGGTCTTTCAATGTCTCCCCCTGACCCGGAAGAAGCTTGACATTGGGATCCATAGGAGTATCAGCTAGGCGGCAGTCAAGCATACCTGTTTCAGTAAGAATATCCAGAGCATACTTCCGTTGGTTAATTGCAATGCCTGAAGAGGACTGAGCAACTTCAATCCCCAAGAAGTATTTGAGAGGATCCAAGTCTTTTGTCTGAAAGTGTTTGAAGAGATGGGCTTTGAGCCGCTGGATACCGTCTGTGTCATCACCGGTAATGACGATGTCATCAACATATACTAATAGAAAGATGCGTCGACCGGTAGGATAATGGATGGAGAAAACAGAATGATCTGATTCACACTTGGTCATGCCAAATTGTATTAAGGCGGAGCTAAACCGACCAAACCAAGCACGAGGAGACTGTTTCAATCCATAAAGAGCCCGGAAAAGCCGACAAACAAGGCGAGAATCACCAGGAATAGTAAAACCTGGGGGCTGGTCCATATAAACTTCCTCCTGCAACTCTCCGTGCAAAAATGCATTTTTAATGTCTAGTTGATGAAGTGGCCAATGATGAATGGCAGCCATGGCAAGAAATAGACGAACAGAAGTCATTTTGGCCATTGGAGAAAAGGTGTCTCCATAATCGAGACCAAAGATCTATGTATAACCTTTAGCCACCAGACGAGCTTTGAAACGATCAATCTGACCATCTGGCCCGACCTTCACTGTATAAACCCATCGACAGCCTACTGTAGTTTTATCTGGAGGTAACGGAACAATCTCCCAAGTGTTATTTGAGTGCAATGCTGCCATCTCTTCCAACATCGCCTGACGCCAGTTCGGATCAGTCATGGCTTCACCTGTAGACTTAGGAATAGACACAGAATCCAAAGTAGAAACAAAAGAAACATAGGATGTAGACAACCGGTCATAGTTTAAAACACAAGCATATTTAGGATTAGGGTTGCGAGAGGACCGAATACCTTTCCTTAATGCTACAGGAAGTTCAGGTGCAGGCGACGTAGATGGAGGGGCAATTGGAGCAGGAGATGAGATTGGTGGATCAATGCCAGGAGGTACTGCTGGAGGCTGTGTTCGCCGCTGGTAGACATGCAAAGGAGGTGGAGTAGAAGTTACAATAGGTACCGGAACAGTAGGTGGGATATCCCGAAGGTCCGCTGTGAAGGTATCATAAAGTAAAACAGAAGAGGAGAAGAACAGGCAAGTCTCAAAAAATGTGACATCAGCAGAAACAATGTATCGTTGTAGTAGAGGACAGAAACGATAACCTTTTTGTACACGTGAGTAGCCCAGAAAAATACATTTGAGAGATTTAGCTGAGAGTTTATTTTTACCTGGAGTGGGGTCATGGACAAAACATGTGCAACCAAAGACACGAAGAGGAATGGGATATAGATCCTGCTTTGGGTATAGAAGAGAGTACGGAATCTGATCATGAAGGACAGAGGAAGGCATGCGATTGATAAGGTAACAGGCCGTGAGGAGCGCATCACCCCAAAAACGAAGAGGAACATTATGGTGAAGGAGAAGGGTGCGCGCTGTTTCAACTAAATGGCGGTTCTTTCTTTCGGCCACACCATTCTGTTGTGGTGTGTGCGCACATGATGTTTGGTGAACAATTCCCTGGGAAGACAAAAGTGATTGAAACTGGGATGACAAATATTCACGAGCATTATCAGTGCGTAACATTTTAATAGAAGTACCAAACTGGTTTTGAACTTCTGCACAAAATCCTTGAAAAATAGTAAAAACATCAAAACGATTTTTCATTAAAAATAACCAAGTACATCGGGAAAAATCGTCAATAAATGTGACACAGTAATAATAGCCTAAAGTTGAACAGACACGACTAGGACCCCAAATATCAGAATGAACTAAAGCAAAAGGTGACACAGCATTTTTATTGACTCGCTGACTATAAGTTTGACGAGTATGCTTTCCTAACTGACATGACTGACACTCAAATGAGAAAAGCTTAGAAAAACTAGGAACCATAAGACGCATTTTATTGAGGCTAGGGTGACCCAAACGTTGATGTGTAAGGGTTTGAGAAGCAGCAGAGACACATGCCACCGGCAGTGAAAGGTGATATAATCCTCCAGACTCATGTCCTATTCCAATCGTCCGTCCAGTACGTCGTTCCTGCACATAAACAGAATTATTAACAAAAAGGACTGAATAATCAAGGGTATGAGTGAGTTTGTTAATGGATATTAAATTAAAAGGACAACCAGGAACATAAAGTACAGAATGTAAGGAAAGGTTGGGAAGGGGTTGTGCTTAACCAATGCCTTGAACTTTGATTTTAGAGCCATTTGCCATGGTGACAGAGGGCAAAGAATTTGAGTAAGACAGATGAGAGAAAAAAGATTTGTTACCGGTCATAGGTCAGAAGCACCAGAGTCAAGTACCCATGGTCCAAGAGGAGGACTGAGAGACAAAGGCTACAGGATTATCAGACTGAGCGACGACAGCAGAGGGTGTTGGCTGATTGGCTGCTTTGAACTGAAGGAACTCGTTGTAATCAGCAGCCGAAATAGTAACATCGTTAGTAATTGCAGTGTGAGCAACAACGTTGGTGAACGTCACAGTGTCAGAATCGGAATTATCACCCATGAGTTTTTGTAGGTGAAAAACAGTTGGACAGGGGCGCCTGGTGGTGGGGAAGGCGGCGGAAGTGGCGGCGGGTGGTGGGCCGGGCCGGAAAAGGTGAAAAAAATGCGATCTGGGCGAGGGCACGTGTGGTACACGCGCAGGAGTGTGGCGGCGCGTGGAGGCGCGTGCGGCGGCGTCTGGTGACGCGCTTTTGGCCGTAGGGTCGACTCGGGGAGGTGGTGCGACCGGTGGTGGCAGACCGGATATACGAGTCACGGTTGCGGAGAAAAGTGGCTTCTCAGTCACGCGGCTACTATTCACGCAGGAAGGAAAAAGAAGAGAGGCGGCGACTGAGGCAGGAGATCAGAACCTAAACTACTGATACCATGTAAAAGTTGTATTGGAATGTTGTGTGTCTTACGTGACCGCACAGTCTCTATTTATAATCAGAGAATACAATCGTATAATTAATTACAAAGGATCAAATCAAATCCTTGATTTGTATAACTATATCCCTAACTATCAGCACGTATTAACTCTATAATAAGCACATGTTAAATATGCTTTCTAACAGTGTTGAACCGTTTGCACTTGTTCACTTTGATGTTTAGAGTTGTCCATTTATTTCAAATATTCCTGGCACTAAATGGTTTGTTTCCCTCATTTATGACTGTACTAGAGTGACTTGGCTTCTCTTAATGAAAGACAAATCAGAAGTGTCCCAATTATTTATTCGGTTCTATTGTATGGTTCAAACACAATTTGAAAGAATCATTAAATGTTTGTGTTCTGATAATGGGAGAGTATGTCAAACACAATTTGTCTAAATCTCTTAAAAGAGCATGGTATTGGTCATGAACACACATGTGTTGATACTCTTCAGCAAAATGGTGTTGCAAAAAGGAAAAGTCATCTACTAATCACCAGAGCTTTACTATTCCAAATGTTTGTTCCAAGCTCATCACATATATCTTTCCTTCAATTCCTATTATGCAAAGTCTACATTCTCATGTCTGTTGGTTGTGTGGCCTTTGTTCGTGTCTATGTAGTCAATAGCGGCATGTAGTGGCGCTACAGCGCCGTAGCGGAGCGGCCATGGGCCGCTACAGAATCACGCGTAGCGGAGCATTTTCCTATAGCGACCGTCGCGGCCGCAAATAGCGGAGCGGGGCAGAACAAATCGCGGGTTGTAGCACCGCTACTGTGAGGCAAGGGTGTTTTGTCATTTTTGCCTTCACACGAGTCATTACTACCCTTTTTTTGGATAAACATGTCATTTCCAAAAACCCTTTTCTCATACATTTAGGGCTCATTACACATTTGTAAACAAAACGTTGCCCTCAGTTGTGCCCTCACAAATTGAACCGAGAAGACCCATCGAGAAGCGACTCCACCTTCTCCGGCATCGGCGCTCCTCTTCGGCAACTCCATCTTCTCCGATGGCGGCGCTCTTCTCTTGGCTTCTTCTACTCGATTTTCTTCCTCTTTGATCTTGGACAGCATATTGGCTTCTTCTTCTTCTTCTCGATTTTTTCTTTCTTATTGCTGCAATTGATAAGTTGATAACATGGCCTCATCCCAACCTCCTCTTCCACCAACTCCCCGGAGCAATGCATCATTTATTGCCTCTGTTGCATTGATTAAACCCACTGCAGATAACATTGACATGGCTTCGCAATGGAACAATTTGAAGGACCCCAACAATAGGAAGAGTGTCACTTGTGTTTTTTGTGGCAAAATTAATACAGGTATGATAACTAGAGCTAAAAGACACCAAATAGGAATGAGAGGGAATGTCAACGCTTGCAAGAAAGTTCCTCTAGAAGTCAAGTTGTTGTCTTGTTGATCAAGGAAGCCATGGAGGAAAACAAAGAGTGACAGTGTCCATATTCTTGAGCTGAAGGAAGACATGGAAGATGAGGTGGCTGAAATTTACAGCATCCGAGCCGGAAAACAACCAACAACTGATGCTGCCCCTGCTGCCAAAAAGGGTAAAACAGTGAAAGGCCCCTTAGATTTACTTTATTTTAATCCAGAAGAGTCCCTTAAAAGGGGAAAGGCTATGAGGCAAACAAGCATGAATGATTGAGTTAAGGAAGCACGGGCTAGGACTGTTCAATTTATTGCTCGGTGCTTTTATAAGTGTGGAATTCCTTTCAATGTGCTGCACGACAAAAGCTTCCATCTTATGGTTGAGGCTATTGGCATGTATGGTCCACATCTGAAGGCTCCAAGCTATCATGAGATGAGGGTTCCACTATTGAAAAAAACTAGAAATCACTAAAGATGTTGGAGCCGCATGTTGTAGAGCGAGTGGTTGTTCTATCATGTCCGATGCATGGACAGGTCGCAAGAATAGAGTGTTGATTAATTTCATTGTCAATTGTCCACATGGGACTATGTTTGTAGAGAGCATCGATACATCTGGGTACATGAAGACTGGAGAGACGCAATTTGATCTCTTGGACTCTTTTGTGGAAGAGATGGGAGAAGACAACGTTATGCAAGTTGTCACCGATAATGGCAGCAACTTTTTAAAGGCTGGTAAGAATCTTTTTTAATGCTACCTTAGCTATTGGACTCCTTTCTATTGCTACCTTAGCTATTGTACTCTGTTTAATCATGTCATTTAATTTGGTCTTGTAGGTCGATTTTTAGAGGCAAAAATAAAAAAGCTCTTTTGGACACCATGTGCTGCACACTGCATTGATCTAATGTTGGAAGACATTGGGAAAGTTCCAAGAATCAAAAGGGCATGCCAAAGAGGGGTCTCTCTATAGGCTTCATTTACAATCATGGTATGACCTTGAACACGATGAGAAAGTTCACCAACAAGGTGAATTGGTAAGGGCTAGAATCACACGGTTTGCCACTCACTTCCTCACACTACAAAGGTTGCACAAACAGAAAAGCAACCTTTGTAGGATGTTCACCTTGAATGAGTGGTTGGACTCAAAGGCAGCTAAGGACCCTAAGAGGAAAAAGGCAAGGGACATTGTACTAATGCCAACATTTTGGAATGATGTGCTCTGTATTCTCAAGGCCATGGGACCTCTTGTGCAAGTACTGAGGCTTGTTGATAATGAGAGAAAGCCTGCCATGGGTTACATCTATGAGGCGATGGATAGGGCCAAGGAATCCATAATACAATCTTTTGATGGAGTAGAAGATAACTACAAAGATCTATTTGCCATCATTGATAAAAGATGGGAATGCCAACTTCATCATCCATTGCATGCAACTGGCCATTTCTTTAATCCCGAGTTCTTCTATGGTAACCCAGATGTTAATTCAAATTCTAAAGCAAATATGGGGCTTCCTTAAATGCATTGAGAGGCTAAGTGCTAGTGCGGAAGAAAAGGATAAAGTTACCATCAAGCTAGAAATTTATAGGAGGTTTGAAGGAATCTTTAGCTTGAAGGGTGCTGAAAGAAATAGAACAACTATGGCTCTTGGTAAGTTAAAGTGCATTGTCTTGATAAATTTAATTAGATTTACATGAGCTTTTGTGTTAATAGGAATCCTAATTGGTTATTCATTACAGCTGTGTGGTGGAAGACATATGGGTCAAATGTTCCAAGTTTGCAAAGAATTGCAATAAGAGTATGAAATTTGACATGTAGTGCTTTGGGTTGTGAGTGCAACTGGAATACCTTTGAGCAAGTAAATCTGAAATGATTTTAATTTGCAAACATTGATATAGTGGTTGAGAAAGAAACTAACACGCATTTTGTATTCCAAGAAAAGAAACAAGCTTGAGCATCAAAAGTTGCAAGATTTGGTTTATATCAAGTATTAACCAAACGCTTAAGGAACGTTTTGATAGTCGTGACTTAATTGATCCCATTGCCCTAAGGAAATTGATCTTTGTAATGAGTGGCTGGCAAGAGAAGCGGCTGAAGATGACTTGGTCTTTGATGATGATAATTTGACTTGGAGCATGTTGCTAACATGGCTGGAGTTGGTGAGCCGGCAACAATCGCAAGGCAGCAAACAAGATCAATGAACCAAGCTGCCCCTATAGTGACCCAAGACATAGAGGCAGAAGAGGAGGAAGACAGAGAACAATTGATATCTAGTAGTGATGAGGAGAATGAACATGATGTTGTGGAAGAGCTTGAAGATAGTGATTCCACTTAAAAAATCACTTGTATTTGTTTTAAATGCTTAGACTAGTTATTTTATGCCTTAGAGGCTTAGACTTATTTGGTTTATATTGGATTTGAATCTTAGTAACTATGCATTTTGATTCTTAATTATGAATATGTCTTCAATTATGTGTATTTGTCTATCTTTTAGCATTTATATGTCTATGGTATAACTTATTTGTATTGTTTCCTTAAACTTCGATGTAGCGGCCATCCCGCTACCCTCTATACCACTATAGCGGATTTGAACACAACTGCTACACTCCGCTATCCGGGATTAACCACATAGGTTCATGTCCACCAGCAGCATTGCAACAAACTTGATCTTGATGCTATCAAATGTATTATCTTAGGTTATGCTCCTGACAAGAAAGGATACAAATGTTACCACCTTTCAAGTCATTTTTTTGGTTTCCATGGATGACACTTTTTACGAAAATGAGTCCTTTACTCATCCTCAATTTTATGGGAGAGAATTGTAGAAGCTAAGTCCCTATTTTCTAAGTCCTTTTATCCCATGCTACCTTAGTCATAGTCGGCACCTAAATCTATTTCTGGAGCAGTTATAATCGAGTTTACCTCTCCTAATGCATAGGAATTAGTATCTTCTTTTGGTACTTTACTTGAACCAACTAAGGTCACCCCAACAAAGGTTGGTACACCAAAATTGGTGTATCAGAGGAGGGGAGAACCCAAACTAGACCAACATCAACTTCAAACGTACGAACCCACGGAAAGTACTGAAGATACTAGTCCTTCTGCTTCTGAACCTGATACTTTAATCATACAAGTAACTATGATCCTAACCCTACTAAATTACCATTGCCTTGAGGAAAGGGAAAAGGTCTTGTACCTGGTACCCTATTTTTCTATTTATTTCTTCTAAAAACCTTTCTTTGAAGCATAAGAGTTTCATCTCAACATCAATACAAGAAGCATTGAAGGATAAACATTGGCTTCAAGCCAAGAATGAGGAGATTAGTGCATTGGAAAGAACAGAACATGGGAGGTTGTTGAAAGACTAGAAGACAAAAGGCCAATCGGGTGCAAATGGATCTATACTTTGAAATATTGGTGCATGATAAATTGAATCAATATAAGGCAAGGTTAGTTGCAAGAGGATAAACTCAGACATATGAAATTAACTATCAGGAGACATTTGCCATGTAGCAAAGATGAACACTATGAAAGTCTTTCTCTTGTTGCCCAGTCTGGTAGGGAATTCCACCAGTTAGGTGTAAAAAATGTCTTCCTCCATGGAGTACCTAGAAGAGGAAGTTTACATGAAGATTCCACTTGGATATGATTCTACTAGTGCAAGGAATAAGGTGTGTAAGTTGAAAAGGGCTTTATATGGATTCAAGCAATATTCACATGCATGGTTTGAAAGATTCACAAATGCAATGGTATCCTTGGGAAACAAAGTCAGGTGTATACTTGTATATGTTGATGATATCATTATATCCGACGATTATCCAAATGATTAGCATCTGAATTTGAAATGAAGAACCTTATAAGGCTAAAGTACTTCCTTGGAATTGAAGTTTCCTACTCCAAACAAGGTATCTTGATCTTGATCTTCTCAATTAGACCGAAAAGCTAGGTTGTAAGGCTACTATTGTACTCACTCAGCAGAATCACGGATTGGGGAATGATGAAGAGTACTAACATTGCTAGAGCACAATATCATAGGGTAGTAGGAAAATTGATATCTAGCACATACTAGACCAGATTTAGCAGATGTTGTTAGTACTGTTAGCCAGTTTAAGCATGACCATAGGGTGTGAAACTTGCAGGCCGTGGACAAATCAATTAGTAAACAATTTAGACTGTTACTACCAGAAAACTTTGCCCATTTCTTTAAATTGTCTGGACCTAACATTGTGCCTAGCCTTTAGGTAAGGAGATTCACAAGTCAGTACCTGCGTTGAAAGTTAGCCAAAAGCAACATTAGGAAAAGGGCTTTGCATTGATTTACACGTAGCTCACAATAAGGGTAAAATGTGTGAGAAGAGCTAGCTTTCTCCAATTCCAATTTTCAAGCAAGTGTAGAAATAGGCACCAAAACAACATGCCGAAGGCGCTGAGGCGAGGCACAGGAAGGGTTCAGCAGCACCTCTTGGTGCTTTAAGTGCCTTTATAGATAACAATAAAAAAATATCTGAAAGACCAGCCATCTAAAAGTATCGGACTTACAGAAATCTTCTATATCTGCCTGGATCAAGATAGGGCTCCCTTTGATTAGGTAGAAGCTTCACATTTGGGCCATAGGAGTATCAACAGGTTTACAATCAAGCATCCTTGTTTCTTCTAGAATATCAAGGGCATATTTCCTATGAGAAATAGCAACATTTGTTCTTGATTGGGCTACTTCAATCCCAATAAAGTATCGCAATCGGCCAAGATCCTAAGTTATAAAATGCTTAAACAGGTGTTCCTTCAATTTCTTAATACCTTCATGATCATCACTTAGTATGACAATATCATCCACATACACCAGAAGATAAATAAGTTTATTCAATGTTGAGCATCTAAAGAATACAAAATGGTCCGCCTCACAACGAGTCATGCCAAACTGTTGAATGACTTTACTAAACTTCTCAAACCATGAACGAGGTGATTGTTTTAAACCATACAAGGACTTTTGTAGCCTACAAACAAGGCTTGACTCCCCTTGAGCAACAAAGCCGGGTGGTTGCTCCATATAGATTTCCTCCTGCAGATCACCATGTAAGAAGGCATTTTTAATATCCAACTGATACAAGGGTCCATATCTCATGGTAGCCACAAACAAGAACAAATGAACAGACACCATTTTAGAAACAGGAGATAAAGTATCGCTTTAATCTAAACCAAAGATCTGATTGTATCCCTTTGCTACCAGTCGGGCTTTCAATCGGTCCATCTACCCATCAGAGACAACTTTAACAATACCCACCAACAGCCAACGGTAGATTTTCCAAGAGGAGGTGAAACAAGGATCCATGTATGATTGGCTTCCAAAGTAATCATCTCATCAATCATTGTTTGTCGCCATCTTGGATGGGATGGTGCTTCCTGAACATTCTTAGGAATGGTAACAGTTGACAAAGCAGACATAAAGGCAAAATGGGAAAGGGATAAACCATAGTTATAAATCCCGGATAGCGAAGCGTAGCAACTGACCCCAAAAACGCTATAGCGGTATAACGCATAGCAGGATGGCCGCTATTTTAGGTTTTTTTATACAGTTTAGATAATATTAGTTTTATACTATATACATATACATGCTCAAAAAATTAAAAAAAGCTCAAAATCCATGACATATTCAATGAAAAGATGCAAATACTGAGAACAAAGAAAGTGGAGAACTGAGAAAATGAGAACTCAGAAAGTGTATAAACGGAAAGCACTAAGAACTCAGAAAGTGTAGAAACGGAGAACTGAGAAATGTACAGAGAGCACTGAGAACTTAGAATTAAGAGCACCCACTCTGGTCGGAAAGTGCAGAACCAAGAACATCGAGAACTGAGTTGAGAGGGAGGACTGAGAACTGCCAGAAACTCACCGGAAATGACAATCGGAACTGAGAGTCGAGACTTGAGAGGGAGAACCAAGAACAGTGAGCACTGAGAACTGAAATGGGTTGAGAGAAGTGAGAGTTCAGAGAAAAGAAGCAAAAAACGAAAAAGTGAAAGTTGTGAAAGCGGTGGGTTTCAGAACCCTATTAACAAAAATTGGCTGAAAGCCAAAAATACCCTCCAACATTGGCATCCAACAGAAATATTCATGGGCAAAAAATGAATTTCGACCCCTGAAACAATAACGGCCCAAGAGCACCCGCTCCACCACTTTTCAGCGCTATTTCCGTCGCTATAGCGGCCACTACTGCCACTCCAGAAAAACGCTGAGCTAAGCCACCGTCATAGCGACCACCCGCCGATCTGCACTGCTACACCACTATAGCATGCTATTGACTTCCCTGGGATAAAACATGGTAACTCAGAAAATTGTAAATGCGATGAGGACGGAGAGTAAAGTGTCTACCACTACAGAGTGCAATAGGTAGGTCGGCGGAAATTTCAGAGGGGACCGCAGTGGGAGAGCCGATTGGAGCGGGAGCTGAATCAAGAGAGTCAATAGGCAGTGTGATCTTAGAAACTTCAGGATTCTGATACTCATAAGTAATACCAAATCGATGCAATGGACGGTCATCCTGTGACTGTGGAGTTTGAGGGTTAAAGACAAATGGTGTAAAAAGAAGAATGGGTAGTACCTGAGATAGAGTAGAGTCAGATGGGGTATCCTCAAAGAATGTAACATCTGCGGATACATAAAAGCGATATGTAGAGGGGGAATAACATCGATATCCTTTCTGAACTCGAAAATATCCAAGAAAGATACAGTTAACATCCCGAGCAGACAATTGGCCAAGAGTGAAATCATGAACAAAACAAGTTGAACCAAACATATGAGGGGGAAACAATATAAAGGAGATCATTGAGAAAGAGAAGGAAGAATTTCATTACCTAGAACAGAAGATGGCATTCGATTGACCAGATAACAGGCTGTAAGATCAGCATCACCCTAAAACTTCAAGGGTTCATTAGCATTTATTAAGAGAGTCCAAGCTATGTCAACAAGATGACGATGTTTGCATTCAGCCACACCATTTTGTTGTAGTGTGTGAGGACAAGTGGACCGATGTATGATATCATGAAAACTCAAACGATTTAAAGGACTCAAAAAAAATTCTTTTGCATTATCACTGCGCAAAACATGAATTGTTTTTCCAAACTAATTCTTTATTTCTAAACAAAAAGTTTGAAAAACATCAAATAACTCAGAGTGACCCTTCATTAAAAATAACCAAGTACATCGTGAAAAGTCATCTATGGAAGTAACAAAATACCTACATCCGGAAACAAAGGGAACACGACTGGGACCCCACACATCAAAATGAACAAGATCAAAAGGAGACATAGTTTGACTATTGAAACTACTAGGAAAAGATACTCTAACATGTTCACCAAGTTGACACGACTCATAATTCAAGGTTTTCAAAAGTGAAAGATAAGGGACCATTTGCTTTAGTTTGTCCAAACTTAGATGACCCGGACGACAATGTAGGAGATCGACAAACTCTGAGACAACACATATGGTGGAAGAGGCAGGTTGAAGGTAGTAGAGCCCTCGTGATTCAAATCCAGCTTCAATCCTTTATCCCGTACTTCGGTCCTGGATAAGAAAGGAATCAGAATTAAAAGTTATGAATCAATTTAAATTGGGAGTAATTTGGCTAATTAAAATTAAATTAAAGGGAAAATCGGATACAAACAAGACTGAATTTAAAGGTAAGGATGGAAGAGGTGAAGCTTGACCAAATAACGGTGTGAGACGTTTTAAGGAATGACAATTTAGATAAAGAAGAAATCACCAACTAAGTGACCACAATCACCAAAGTCTAAAATTCAGGGTCCAACGGCTGTAGATTGAGAGAGACAAACTGTAGAATTATCAATATGAGCAACGGTGGCTGAAGAAGAAGAAGCTTGTTGCTGAGTGGCCTTCAACAAAAGGTACTCCTTATATTCATTGGCAGAAAGTAGATGATCTTTATCAGACTCGATCTTGTGCTCAACAGTTGGTTCAAGAGACTGAGCTACATTGGCAGTTGTATTCGAGAATATATATAGGGAATAGCATTGATCTTGAGAGTGTTCATCTCGCTTGAAATAAGAACAGTAAAAATTACCTCAACCACTTCTGCCATGGCCACCACCTCTACCACCACAACTTCGTCATCCTCGATCAATTGAGTTTGAGACAAAGACCAAAGAATCAGATGTTGTTTGAGAATAAACTCCAAAGGAAGTTGTTGGAGAAGGAACTCGAAGCAAACAATCAATGAGTTCCTCCATCATAGGATTATTAGGATTAGTTAAACTCTGATTCCAAACAAATTCAAAGTCTTTGCGGAGGCCATAAAGAACAAACACCATAAGCATGTTATCAAGCTGACTTGATATCTTTTGTACATCATCTTTAACTAGCATCAATTTAAGCTCCTCACAAATGAATTGTGCTCTATTCAGATAGAAGGACAAATCAAGATCAGTCATCTGAATTGTTACCAAACTATGAATTGTCTCATATGGCCGCTGTATATCATTAGCATAAACAGTTTGAGCCTTCTTCCAAATTTCTTATCATGTTCTGTAAGGTCAGAAATGCACCATTAATCTTGGTTCAGTAGGCTAGCACAACAACAATACAAGCTGATAATCTGCCTGCTGCCACTCAGCTTTCTCAATTTCAACAATATCAGTAGCCTTTTTAGTGAGATGGTCAGACAGTCTTTGACCAAGAAAGCATACCTTAGCAGCATTACGCCAATCCAAATAATTCTTACCATTCAACTTCTCAATAGTAATGATGGGGGACCAAAAAATGCGAATCAAATTCTTCTTCTCTGGATTGGACCCTCCCTTAGTAGATTTAGCCATAAGAGAAATTCAGACAAAAAGTACCCAGAAACAAGAAAAGAGCACAGGGAACAAAAGAGGGGTAGCACAACGAAAGGCCCAGAAACCAAACAGGGGCAAAACAGAACCAGGAGTAGATGGAAAACACAGTGGCTGACGCGTTGTTGCCAAAGGCGGTTAGAAGGGTGGCGGGTCGATCACACACGCCGAAGAGTGAGGCTGCTGGTGATGGCGCGTGAGGGCAATGCTAGCGGCAGCGCTTGAAAGAATCCTAGTAGACAGCTTCTGAGGTGAACATCGATGTTACTTTGGACATCGGCCAACTTACAAACAATGGGTCAGCGCTGATAGCAGCTGAAACCCGAAACAAAACACCAGGAAAGAACTAGAAAAGCTCTGGTACAAACTTGAAGTTAGAACTGAATATTTCACTATGTATTAACATTGCAATAGGAGATTACAATATATATATACACTTGACTAGTGTAACTTGAACCCTAGAACAATAATTATATACGCTAAATCATAAGAGAATAATTACAATGAATACAAGAATACTATGTATTAAACACCATCGTCCACATACTATCATCATACTCAATACTAACCAACCCCCTAGCATCTTGAGGGCACCCTTCGCCATTAACTACCTTGATTCCATGTACAAGCAAAAGTAAGGGGAATTTGGTCCAAAAAACAATAGCTAACAAAAGCCTTGACAAGATGATATCTTTACCAAATGATATATAGAATAGAGGTACTAGTGAAACTTCCCCCTCACACGAATGTTCATACTAGATTGTCCTGTTTCTTGATATCCATTCAAAGTAGAGTATCATACTAGTGTATCAGAATTCAGAATCTAACAGATTAAACACTAAACTGTTAAATTTTTCCTTTTCTTTCTTTCTTTTTGTTCCTTCTGTCATGCAATTCATTTTTTGAACAAAATGGAAGGTATAAATTAACTCGGAACAGACACATTGCATTTAGAGTAAGCGTGTAAGAATAAAACGCTGGAATACACAACACCAAAGTTATTCATCTCTTTAAAATCAAAAGAACTAAGAACATTTTGTTAGCTCCAAATTACAATACAATTCCTAATGCTTTTGTTAATATGCAAAAAACAGAAGAGATAATGTCAAAAAGCATGTATCTCATTAAATAATTAAGAAAAACGAATTATTAAAATACCAGCCGACGCGCAGCATTCCTCCCAAATTCATCTCCATTTTCAATCACATCTCGAAGAGCATCAGGAAGAACCTTCCAGAATTCACCTACAAATTCACAACCCTTTCTCCTGCTGTTCTGTAATATATCATTAGCAAGATATAGAAATGCCAGTCTCTTCTCACGGGGAGAAGAATGAAATTGTCTGTCCCATGTTTCAACAACTTGTTTGGCTTTATTCATATGAAAAATGCACCAATGTGACAAAGCTTAACCACATTAAGGATAACAACCAAGCAGCAGCAAATATATACATGCAACAAATGTGAAAAGAATCCAAAGAATTCATAACCATGTTGTGTGTGTAAATATTTGTGTGTGTGTGTGTGCATCTATGTTAAACTGCAAGAGTGTGTTTGTCTAAGCACATATACAGATGAATTTTGAATGGGATTAATGCTAGCCATCATATGGTAAAGAAGGAAACAATAGTTGCGTTGCATTGTTTACTTGTAAATATAGAATTTCATAAACAGTTTCTCATTTGATGGGGAGTTAGAGCAGTTTAGCATTGCAACAAAACCAAAAAGGAGAGGAGGGTGCTTGGCAGACCAGTTGAAGGGAGATTACGACCTTGACAACATTACAGCGCTAATGTTCCAACTTCCAAATAAATTAAAACAGACTCAGAGAAATATGTGATGTTAGACAGGAAAACTAAAGCTGAATGAACCCAACAAAGTGGAAACAGATAAAAGAACTGCTTGAACAGTACAATACTGAAGACAAACAGGAAAAATACAAATTATAGCCCATAAACAATTCTTGAAGGATACTCTCTATGCTCGTCTGAGAACCATTCAGCTTGGCTAGTTTTTCCACTAAAATCTGTGGATTGAATGTGCTACCCATCTTTCCAATTAGAGCTGGCACAACTGATCAACTAGAACACCAACTTTCACAAAAACCTTCAGGGAATAAAATATGGGAAACACAAACATTAGGATAGAGTCAATCCCCAGCACATAAATTAAAATACAATGCAAAAAAATACAGATATATTTTGATTGATACACAAGTATATACATCAGCTGAGCTGTTACAACAAATATGTAGGTTAAGCAAATTTGACAAAGGAACCCTCAAAACAGAACACCCCCACGAAATGCCCTTGAAATATCATGTTTTAGCATCTGAGTGAGCTGAACTTGTGGATCCCTATCCTAGGCATTTAACAGTTATAAACTCCTAACAAATGTAACTTTTCCAAAAAGGAAATCATATTCATATATATCAAACACCTATGGAGAATGGACTACAAGCAGTAAGTAGTCTACTACAGACATCCACAGCAAAGCATTCCAAATGTCTGTTCAGAGTAGGCTCTCCAATTTTTGTCATTTTATAAAAGGTAAGATATTGGAATATCATTTAATGACTGAATCACTGTCTATTATGGGTATTGATACATCAAGGTAGAACATTACACGTGTCCTTGCTTTGGAATTCACTTAAGCTGTCTAAATGTATGTCAACAAGAAGAGCAAATATACAGATTAATGCAACTATATCTAAGCACTTACAAGAATATATAATTTATGCAGCCCGTCATTTCATGGACAAAAGCAAGAATACAAACATCAAAGAACAGCAGCCACAAGTAACATGGGTTTAGGCAAACTAACAGTGAATTTTAGGATTAACAAACAACTAAAATGATAGATTCAGGCTTGAGATGTAATGTTTTAAAAGATGGATAGACGTCAATGCTTAGGGCATTAATAAATTAATATTACAAGTATAGAATTGAAATGAGGAAGGTTTTCGGTTTTCAATAAACCGAAAAATACACAGCAAAAGAAAAAGCTGGTTTTCAAAGTAAAATTACCGAAGTTAAATTTGCTATAGAAAGCTAACCAGATAAGCCTATAAAGAAATAAACAAATGTAAAAGAAAAGTATACCTAGGCAATCAAAGCTATGAGAAATAGAATAGAATAGATGTCAAATCGTGAATCACATCAACAATCGTTTGTTTAATTTTAGAATCATGAATTGTGAACTGTAACATATTATAGGATTCAAAAACACATCAATTAAAAAAAAAATTAAATATACAGGATTCCCCCTTCCCCTCCATGACAAAGGACTCCGTAGCTCCTTTTCTTTGTGAACCATCAATAGGACTAGCTCTCTCTTTGAAGAGTTCAGCAACATCATAGTCTTCAGTTTTTATCCTTATCCTCAGCATCTTCAAGAATAATCTTTAAATCTTCAAGACCATCGGTACACACACAGCAACTTCTTGACATGTTTATGATAAATGGTGCTTATGCTTAATGCACCACCCCGCGTTGTTTGCAGAAATAACCAAATTTAATGTGTAATATATTGTCAAGAACAGTGCAATGTTCCCAGCTAACATCCTTCTTCCCCTTCTTAGCCTTAGGAGCTGTAAATAAAAGTGACTGCTTGAAGCCCTTGTTTCAGAAGAATGAAAATAGAGCAGTGGAACAGCCAAATTGGGTGCATTCAGTAATGCCCTTATAGTTCCTTTTATTTGCAATTAAAGCCTCCTGCCCCTTCACTTTTATGAGAATTGGGAGAAAAAAATCCAAAAAGAAAAAGAAAAACTGAATCGCAAGATCCAGTGATACAGAATCGCACCAATTAGAGAAATTCATGCATGGTTCAAAGCCATCTGCAATTCATCATATGATACGAATCGCTGGCTTGCCAAATGGTATCGAATCTTGCGATTCGAATCATGAATCGTGCGATACTAGCAACTATTTATTATGCAAAAAACCCTTAACAAGATCGAAAGATTTAATATCTAATTAATTGGCAAATTAGTTATTGTTTTAATTATAAGCGTCCAATATGAAATAAAAAATTTATACATAAATGTGATGAGTTATTTATGCCCTAAAAAATGAAAGCTGAAATTGCAATTTAAATGCAATCAGATATCCCGCTAGATACAGGGAGACATGCACAAAGGACAAGCCACAGATACACAAGGACGCATTCGTGACAATCACGCGCACACTTGACAATATTAATGACATCAAACCACAAGCGACAACCAAAGCACATAAAGAGAAAAAAACAGATGCAAAAGCATAAGAAAAATTAAATGCAAGTAAACACAGTATAAGTTGCATTCGATCGACCAGCTTAACTAAAGTGTAAGCCAAATCTTCCACTTTAGCCAGCCAAGTTTCTTGATAAGAAGCTTCTTAAATTCACATCATAATAACTTAACAACAATTATGCGATATCATTATCTCAGGCGGAAAAAATAATTTACATTTAAGCACTGTTATGGCTGTAGACCGTGGACTTAATTGAAAGGCATTAAATCCAAGGTTCATAACCATATCATGAAACAAGAATTCAGATTCCACATGAAGAAAATACAAAAACTAAAATAAAAAAAAAAAAAGACAAACAGAAAGGAAAACACACACAGACACTCAATTTTATTAGGGATTGCCATAGCTCATTAGTTGAGGAGTTCGAAATAGTGAAACTACCTACTGTATCAGAGTTTCCCAACCAAACGGTTCCATTATTCTTCAATTCATCAACAGATAAACTAACAAAGTGCATAAATGCGAAGCAATTCTCGCAGTTCAATGATTAATTAAACAAGAAGCAAAAAGCATGTAACAAATGAAATTAAAAAATAATAACAATCAATACAAACCCAATCAGTTATTAAAAATCATATCAGAGTATACACATATAGGATAAGAGAAGCAAGAGAAAAATGAAAAGAAAAAAAAAGGGACAAAGGAACAGAAAAATAAAATTGCAATTAAAAATTAAGAGAATAGAAGAAAAAGAAAGGAACATACATAGCAGTAGCAACGAAGAATGCGGGTGAAGATAAGCGAAGAATGAAGCAACGACGATTCGTGCTGAGCTGAGATTTTTTTGGTGTGTGGGGTTAGAGAGAGAAAGAGAGAGTAGCGAACCAAACTGGTTTCAGAATTGCAGTTCTTGTGTTGTAACCTCCTTAACGAGGTTGTGTGTCGAGTTTTTAGTTCGGCTTTGGGTTTGTGTTGTGTTGTGCTGTGACAGACGAAACAAAACAAGAGGGTGTTTATTCTCAGGATGTTTTTCTAGGTACCCCGAATTGCCCCTGACTCTGTTTCAGAAGCAAATCAACAAACAATTCAGACGACGTCGTTTATGTTTTACACCTTATAATGTAATAATGTTTGTTAACTTGTTTGCAGATGTAGTACTATTTGTTTGTGGGTCTTATAGTAATTTTACTTGAACGGTTGAGCCTTACACGAGTTTAATCTTCAATGGTTTGTTTAACCCTACGTTACACTAGCCTTGTGCTACTAAAGTCTAAATAATTGTTAGGTTTCACATTCTGTGTTTTTATTTTTTTAAAAAAATATATGAAAGAAAATATGTTTAATTTATTATATTTTTAAAAGAAAATTTGATGTATTTCATGATAATTAGTAATTTTAACTATGTATATTGTTTCACTAGGATGAATTAAGAGGTGTTTCTCATTTAGATCAAAGATAATTCTCATTTAGATCAAAGATGAGTCCCATATGTTTCATTTATGATAGACATATTAGACGTGTTATTTATGCAAGAAAAGTCCATTAGTGCATATAAGGCTTTAACATCATGTATTCAATAACATAATTTTTTTTCTTTCATATTGTTTAGAAGAAATACATTAACCTTTTTGAGGTTTGGTTTAATTACATATTGTATACCTCTTATTTCGTAAATTACACGACCTCTCATGAGATTTATGTTATCATTACACTTATCCCTGAAAAGTGATGATTAAAGTTATTTTTTTATCCAAGATAAGTTGAGTGTAACTTTTAAAACAAAAAAAAAGTGTTAGGCATAATTAAATCCAACCTTAAAAGAGGTTAGTATAATTTTCCCTATTCTTCTTCCAAAGAGTAATAATCTTTGAGCTTCGCACTTCTCACCCCACCTCTCTTTGGTGAATGTTCTTTCTTTTATTTCTAAGTCGGTGTTTGGATAAAACATTTTAAAATTCAAAAAATAAAGGAAATTTAATTGTTATTTTAATTGAATTTCCTTCAATTGCAAAATTTCCTGTTTGGATAAAGAAATTAAGTTCCTTTCATTTAGGAAATTTCTTATTTGAATAAAGCAATTAAATTTCCTTCATTTAAAAATTTCTTTTTGGAAAAAATAATTAAATTTCCTTCTTTTACAAAATTCTTTATTTGGATATTCATATTTGGTAAAACTATTTTTATCCTAAAAAATAAAAAAAGTATTATTGCATACACATGTGAGTGCATACATGCAATTTTTTGTAGTGGCTCTCTTTCACTTAGGTTTTTTAATAATATCGAGCATCCACTAAAAAATAGTTACGCTACTACCATTGACCTATTATCGACAACAGAAAAGCCTTTGAAAATAAAAAGAGTAAACTAAAGTAGTTACAATCCATCTATTCCAAATTTTTATCATTGCTACCATTACTCGGGGCTAAATCGTTAGTAACTTTGACACTAACTTGCTAGAAATAAATTACAGTTAGTCTAATCGTGGGTAAATGGCATGAAATTCACACCAAATACAGAGCGTGCTTTTACCAATGGATAAGTGCTTAATGAAAGGTTTAGGAAGGATCACGTATTTCTCATATATTTTTTCCCATTAGCTTCACGGTTTGGT
Source organism: Ammopiptanthus mongolicus (assembly GCA_039655645.1). Taxonomy (NCBI): domain Eukaryota; kingdom Viridiplantae; phylum Streptophyta; class Magnoliopsida; order Fabales; family Fabaceae; genus Ammopiptanthus; species Ammopiptanthus mongolicus. Next base: position 23,877,531 of record CM077349.1, on the reverse strand, counting down.
GTAGTGAAAATAATCTTGTAAATTTGGAAGTGAAATTATTGACGACTGAGTTGTCAATAATTTTATCGTGGACTTAATCGTTGGTAAATTACTGAAATTTTAACGAAATGACCCTGCATAAAATTACCAGCGGCATGGTCCTCAATAACTATAATTCAACCACCATAGTTTTTCCTCAAGCAATCTTTAAGTTTGTTGCTTTATTACCGAGGTTTAGGTGGATGGTAGAATACTACTAGCAATGTCTAGTGACCAATTATACTATTTACTAACACATGTAATATCCACCACTTTGAGACCATTAATAATCTTTTGGTAATTTTTTATCGACAACTTTTTACCATTATTGATAACTTTAAGTTGTTAGTAACAAAAAAAAATTCATGAAGTCATTGAAGCATGTGGTTAGACACACAGATTTTGTGGCATCAGAGAATTTATCTTGCCATCCAGTTTGTCAAAACTTTGAGTGACCAATGATACCATTTCCTGATAGTGTGATATCCACCACTTTGAGATCATTAATAATTTGTTGGTAATTTTTTATCGACAACTTTTTACCATTATTGATGACTTTTAGCCGTTAGTAATGAAAAAATTCATGAAGTCATCGAAGACATTTGGTTAGACACACAGATTTTGTGGCATAAGGAAAATTATCTTGTCAAAGTTTTTGTCAAAATTTTGTCCAACCCATCTCGATTCTTATCACTACCCATTGCCTTCTTGATCATGTTTAATACTTACCATTAATCCTAATTCATGTAAATCACATAAGTGAAAGATTTTTTTTGGAAATTGTTTACCTAATAAGTATAAATACTATTGCCACCAATTTTTTTTTTTGGGGACCTCACCCATTAAAATCCACGAATCATACCAAAGGAAGCATTTGAAGATCTACCTTGGTTGATTGGAGACCCCATGTTAGGTGTTTGATTTTGTCAAATGCAGAAAAGTGTACTAGGCCAAAAAATTGTGTTCTCCTATCGGAGAATTCTCATATAAATAGTATTTAATTACGAGCTAACAAGTTAATTCTTAGTCCAAAATATTAGTTAACTGGCATATTGTTGTGGTACGAATTGGTGCTAATCGAGGCTTCGGTTAATTCGTTTCCTATGATTTCTTAATCATTCGATTATGCTAAATAATTGTTAGATGAAAGAAAATATGTTTTATTTATTTATTTATTTTTAAATTGATGTATTTCATGATCATTAGTAACTTTAACTATGTATATTGTTTCACTCGGATAAACTAAGAGGTGTTTCTCATTTAGAAAAAAGATGAATCTTGAGTTTTTATGGGTTGAATTGATGAAATTTTGAACATTGAATGTACTTGAAAAAGCAGTGTAGCAAAATTATTACGAATTGATGTGTTATTATATGATTTATTTCATTCCACAATATAATGTTAAAGAAAATGAGAAAGGAGCGAGAAACAAACAAACAACATTTTTTTATATATTGTGTCACACGAAAATAGTTTCATACATTTATAAGCATTTCTTTTCAATTTAAACTATGCTATATAGTATGAAAAAGATATGAACAAAATAGTACGAATTAACATGACATCATTTTATTGTATTTCATTCCACAATATATATATATATATATATATATAATTATATAATGTAAAAGGAAAGGAGAAAGAAGCTGAAGAAAACAAACCACATTTTTCATACACCGTGTCACATGAATACCGTTTTGGTACATTTATAAGCATTTATTTTTCTATTTGAACTATGTTATATAGTATGAAAAAGATATGTATAAAATCAGAATGAATTGACTTGTCATCATTTGATTTTATTTCATTCCACAATATAATTTTAAAGGAAATGAGAAAGGAGCTTAAGAAAATAAATCACGTTTTTCATATACCTGTTAGATGAATATTGTTTCGTACATTTATAAGCAATTATCTTTCTATTTTGTTCTTGTGATGAGTTTTGAAGTTGAAATTACCTTTAAATATAATCACTGCGGTGGTTTAGGATTTGTTTGTGATCATTCAAGAGCAATTTGGCCCCAGAGTTAACCGATAAATAACTAACATATTAATGATTAAGATCAAAGATCTATAATGATCAGTTTTAGACACTAGTAGAAAGTATCCTTTTCACGTCAGGATTTAACATCAGTTATTTCTAAATGGATGTTAAAAATGGAGGCGGTGACAAACTTGTAAATAAATGGTTGAGGGAACACACTTTTAACATCGGTTATTTTGAAAACCGATGTTAAAAGTAGAGACGGTGGCAAACTTGTAAATAAATGGTTGATGGAACAAACTTTTAACATCGGTTTCTTTTTAACCGATATTAAAAAGTGACTTTTGACATCAGTTAAAAAGAAACCGATGTTAAAAAGTGAGTTTTAACATCGTTTCATTTTCCAACCGATGTTAAATGTCAAAATTTTAAATTTAAGTCTCGCGCGTTTCTTTCTTTATCTTGTACAATATTCTCGCTACTCATCATCTATGTTCTGTGGAAGCCCTCACTCTCGTCGTTTGGTCGCCGCATTTCTTCAGCCGTCCACCGAGCGAGCCACCATGATCATCATGAGGTCCACCACCAGAAGAAAACACTACCGCGAGCCGCGAGGTCCATAATCCGTGCCATTGTAAGTCCTCCACACCACCTTGTTTCTTCATTTATTTTTGTTTCTAGTTTACGTTTTTGGTTAGATTTAAGGATTTAAGGATTTCTCTTGTTTTGGTTTAGGGATTTATTTCGTTCTGGATGAAACCCTCAAATCTTGTCATGAGGGCTTATCTGAAGCAATCGCAATACAAAAACTCAAGGTTAACTTTCTTCCTTTTCTTTTTTATTTTAATCCTTTCACGTTTAAACTATATTTTGCATTTCAAATGTAATTGACTGAAAATAAAGTAACTAATTGGTTATAATTAGGGTTTTTTTCTATGTATTGCATAGCGAGCATTTACCCACATGCATTTGGAATAATTTTTGGTTGTTGTTTGTTTGTTAAAAAGTCAAGATTTTTTATTATCTAGATGATTCTGTTTGTCAACCTGATAAATGAGCTTCGATCATTATACAATCATAATTACTATTGCCCGATATTTTATTTTTGGTGAAATTGCTTGAACTTGATGAATTATATTTTTATTTGTTGTGCTTGTATTAGTTTCTTTTATTTTCAAATGTATGGTTAGATTGTATAGTCCATTATAAAGAGTTAGCATATATTATGGAATTATGGAATTACAACTCGCACGGACCGATTCTCTATTCTAGCCATTTTTGTGACCTCAAGAGGATGTAGCTTATACTACTCTTGGTCAGACATGAGCGTGGAAACTTATTCTTGCTTAGATTTTTAGATATGTGAGATTGTTTGCACCTCGTATGTGAGTTTTAGCCTCTAAATTATCTATACATTATCTCATAAAACTAATATTTATGTGTGGTTGTTTAGGTCTCTCCTCATCATCTGTAAATATTGTTTCTTGTCAGGAGCATGGGGGTAATTTTAATGAAGCTGTTAATGCACATTTTAGTAAAGGAGACAGAAATTTGTCAATAAGGTGCGCTCTTTTACTACCCTTAATATCAGATTTAGAAATCTACATTGTCCAACTAGTATTGCTCTATCTTCTACATGTTCCTGTTAATTCATGTGATATTGATATATAAATTCATTCCTTGGTTCCAGAATGCATGATACATTTGTTGCTATTCCACAAGATGATTTCATGGATATAGATGATGAATTTCATGCTGAAATTCGCAGACCTCTATTACTTTTGTGAGAGCTTTTAAAGACAGAGCGTTTTGCACAATTCTTTTTTGACTATACTAAATATGAATTCTGGATTTATATAAGATATATATAGTTCATGTTTATACTGTTGAGTTCTGAACTTTAGGATTTGTTGTACTGATTTCTAGACTTCTGGATATATGTATAGTGTGTACTGATTTTGCAGGGAGGGAAAGAAATTATGAAATAAAATTAGATTTTTTTAAAAAAAAAATTACTTTTGACATCGGTTATGGATTAAACCGATGTCAAAAGTACACTTTTAACATTGGTTGTTTACAGAACCGATGTTAAAAGTGTGACTTTTAACATCGGTTGTGGCCTTCAACTGATGTCAAAAGTCTACTTTTAACATCGGTTACGTTTAGAACCGATGTTAAAAGTGACTTTTGACATCGGTCAATAACCGATGTTAAAAGTCACACTTTTAACCTCGTCTGTATTAACATCGCTGAAACAACCGATGTTAAAAGTCATTTTTAACCGATGTTAAAAGTGTTTTCTGCACTACTGAGAGCTGGCATTGTTTCTTTAATATATTTGTTGTGGATTTATAGGTTTTCTTGTGATCATTGGAACACAATTCGGATTTCAGATTTAATGTATAAAGTAAATGACATATTAATGATGGACATTAAAGATATTATGAGCATATTTATGACGTGATTTAGTAGAAGCTATTTTATTGCTATTGTTGCTCCATGTTAAGGCACATTTAAAAATTTATGTGGTAGGACTGACTAGATCAATCATGCATGAATATAAGTAATTTATATAATATATAGAAGAGAAGTCATTATAAGGAAAGTCCCATTTGTTTGATTTATGATAGAAGTGTTAGACATGTTATTTATGCAATAAAGTTCACCGGTGAATATAAGGCTTTAACAACATGTATTCATTAGTAAAAAAAAAAAAAAAAAACATATATTCAATCACATATATTAAAATGTCACAAAATCCCATAAAATAATATATTTTGTAACAAATTTTAGAATTACTTTTTTTTTTATTTTTTTCTCTCATATTGTTTAGGAGAAATACATTAACCCTTTTTGAGGTTTGGTTTAATTACATGTAGTATACCTCTTATTTCGTAAATTACACGACTTTTCATGAGGTTTATGTTATCATTACACTTATTCCTTTAAAGTGATAATTAAAGTTATTTTTGACCCAAGAGAAGTTGAGTGTAAATTTTAAAACAAAAAGAGTGTTAGGCATGATTAAATCCAATCTTAAAAGAAGTCCGTATGATTTTCCGTATTCTTTTCCGAAAGAGTAATAAAGGATATGATCTCTGAGCTTCGCGCTTCTCACCCCTCCCCTCTTTGGTGAATCAACGATCACTCTGTTCTTTTATCTCTAAGTGGATGTTTGGATAAAACATTTAAAAATTATAAAAATGAAGGGAATTTGATTCCTATTTAATTGAATTTCCTTAATTGCAAAATTTCCTGTTTAGATAAAGTAATTAAGTTCCTTTCATTTACGAAATTTCTTATTTGAAAAAAAAAAATTAAATTTCCTTCATTTAAAAATTTATTGTTTGGAAAAAATAATTAAATTTTCTTCTTTTACAAAATGCTTTATTTGGATATTCATATTTGGTAAAACTATTTCTATCATAAAAAACAAAAACAACAGTATTATTGCATACACATGTGGGCGCACACACACAATTTTTTGTAGTGGCTCTCCTTCACTTAGGTTTTTTAATATTATCGAGCATCCGCTACAAAAAAAGTTGTGCTACGATCAATGGTCTATTATAAAAAAAAACGCCGTTGAAAAGTAATCCCCTTCTCCTGGACTCGGGGTAAGGACTAAAGATGGAGTTCATGTTCTTTCAGGTTTAGCACCATAGGCTAAGTCCACTAGTCTTGCATTAATTCCTCAGGTAAAGTTAGTTGGTGGAATATCCCTACCCCACAATCCATCTATTCCAGAATTTCACCATTGGTACCATTACTGAGGGCTAAATCGTCCGGCACCAACTTGCTAGAAATAAATTTCGGTTGGTCTAATAGTGGGTAAATGGCATGAAATTGACACCAAATAAAGATCATGCTTTTACCAAGGGCTAAACTTCAATAGACTATGGTCATTAGTAGTTTCAAAGAACCCTAAATGCCATCATTGCGTTTATTGAGGAATAGAACCTTGCTAAAGTTACTAACGACTACGTAGTTGGTAATTTCAAAGAACCCAAAACGCCACCATTTTGCATTTACCGCGGGCCAAGCCCTCGATAATTTTACCAATAGGCTATTTGTAACACCCCGTTTTCTTGATTAGTGTGTGGGGCATAATTTAAGCATATTTAAGCGCTTAATTATGTTTTTTACGGGTTGAGATAGTTATGGTCCAAATTTGAGACAATTTGACCTTGGAATGAGCTCAGAAAGTGCAAAAACGTGAAATAAGGGGCCTAGAACGCGAAGAAATGCTAATCGAACGATTAATTAATGGAGGGTTAGAATAATAAAATTATACAGGGACTTGAGTACAATAGGCTTTTAGGGATAGCCTATAAATAATATGAAAAAATGTTCCGATAGTGACTTACACGGGAAATATGTGAAAGAAAACATTCGGACATGCCGACGGGATAACACGCGGTGATACGTGTCACGACACCAACATGACACTTTTATTCCACTACCTACTCCTAAGACCACCTAAATGCATGGCACCTAATCTAAACCAAGACACCTAACTAACCTAAACTATGACACTTGTTTTCCATTAAAAGTCACCTAATGATATCTAATAACCTAAAACACTAAACAAAACAAAAAGTCACTCCATCTTCTTCATCTTGTCCGTACATCCAGCAAAGAGAAGAGAAGTGAAGTTATTTCACTTTCATAAGAAGCCATTTTTGAAGACCTTGAAGCTTGAGTTAGAGTAGTTTCGGTCATCAGAATTTTTAACCGCTCGCGTACTCGGTTTCGTAACTGCGACACCTTCATATTGTTGTCATTGCATGTGAGTTTCCTCGAGATAATTTGGGACATTGTGGTGATGAACTTTGTTCCTTTTAAGCTCTTTAAGTTTGTTCGACTCTTGTTCTTACTTTGACATCGTATTGGTGCGTTTTAGGCTTTTACGGGTGTTTCTGCGCTATTGATCGTTCGAGAAGTCGCACGAAGGATCGTGCTTGGTGCTTGGGCTGCGAGACAGACGCTGTTTAGGTGAGAAACCCTCTTTCAATTTTGTGGTTGAACCCTGATGCAAGCCAAGGATGTTCAACTTTGAAGAGAAGAACCAAGCCAAGTATGGAACAAGAAAAACCGAATTGAAATTTGTTGAAAACTTTATTTTCGTTGGTGATGACCTGTCTATCTTGTTTTGGTTGTATCTTGAGATCCAGATATCCGATGGATGCGTTCTTTAATGCATTGGAAAGCTACAATAATTATCTACAAATCATATTACCATCTTTTTGACCCAATTCGGCTTCTAACATGGTGAAAATTGGAATACAAGTTTAGGACGAAATTCTGGGCGGGATTTTTCTTGTATTTTGGGCTTTCTTTGTATTGGGCTTTTGTTTTATGCAAGATAGACTCCTTATGCTGAAGTAGGCATTACTTAGGTGAAGATTAGGGTTAGCCGTCACTTTCTTAAAATAAAAATTCTATAAATAGGACTTGTATTACCTCATTTCTTAACTTTGAATGAAATTAGAATTTATCCTATTTGGGTATTTTTGTGAGTTGAGCATTGGCTCCTCCTCTTCAAGTTCTTGGATTAGAACTTGCTTGATTATTATCAAAGAGTTCTATCTCTTTGTGGCGAATTTTACTTGGCTTATCAATCTTCCCATTCTATGGATGATTGTGGCGCCTTCCCCTTCATCTTCTTCCTCTTCCATTTGCTTAATTTCTTTTATGTTCTTCTTTACATTTGCGTCATTTACATTCTGTTTTTAGTCGTTGCACTTTAATTCTTTATTTGGTTAAGTTTCTTGTTTAGTTATTTCCATTCTTTAGATGTTTCCTTTTGTTAATCATATTCGGGTGACAACCGCACCTTCTTCTTCCCCAATTCTTTTCATCTTTTTAACATAAGAACTAAGAATAAGCTCTTGGATAGATCCTTCAAATTTGATGATTCTAACTTGGATCATATCAAACCCTTACTTGCCTTGATTCTATATTCTTCGATCGTTTATCGTTGATTTTGTTGTCATTTCTGAGTTTTTGGCCGTTTATGGACCCCGTGCGTGTACTCGGGGCGATCGTTAGCCCAACGTGCATGCTGAGAGTATCTTTGCCAGTGTGAGGAGCTGTGTGGTGTGTTCGTTGAAAAGCGTGCAAGGTTACCGATTGCGGAGTCGCAGGCAGGAGTTGTATGAGAAAGCGTGCCGAATCGTTCAAGTGGGGAGAAACAGTTACACACGTCAAGGAGGCAAGAGTAGTTTATATAAATCTGTGTATGTTAATGTTAAGGTTGAGCCATCGCAAAGTACCTAAACCCTAGGTTTACTCTACTTTGGGCTATCACCACTGTGTTTAGTACCCTAGGTTAGCAGATTTGTGATGTTTAAAAGCATGTGTTGTTATCTGCTATATGAGTAACTGCTAACAGGGACATGAAATATATGATATGTGATCTAGCATGTTTATCTGGTTATTATAATTACTGCTTTATGAGCATGATATTGAGGAACTGTTGTATTGCTTTGGTTGGCATGAATGCATGAGAAATCAGTGGTTTAGCATGTTTAGGCCTAAGAACCCGATATTAGTACTTGAGCTGGTAGTCGTGTATTTGAGGTTATGTTTGAAGCCTGAGGTGCTGTGAGCACGTGATGAGTTGCACTAGGCGCATGGGTCGAGTCTGCATATGGTGCGATATCAGCTCAAGAGGATGGATGACATGCATAGCATCAGCATATTTTGGCCAAGTGGCGAGTCGTGTGGCGTGAGGCATACGAGGTTGGTGCACAGTACGGGTGCGGAAAAAAAGGGAAGGTCTGAGAGACCTAGGGGATATATTGGACGCAACTGTGCCCACATGAGACCGGTATGGTAGCTCCTATGGTGTCGTGGTAGTCCTAGTAAAGTTTGGTTATCCCGACTGGATCCTCAGTCTTTCCAATTGCTGGTGGATCTTCCGAGGAGGCCCAGACAACCCTCTCTGTCAGGGACAGTTGAGTGGTGATGCACTCTTATAGGTAGGGGTGTTCGCGGATTGGATTGGATCGGTTTTGAGCCAAAAAACCATCCGATCCAAAGATGAAAACAACTTGCGGTTTGGATTGGATCGGTTTGCTTACTTAAAAAAATCCGATCCAATCCAATCCAATCAAATGCGGTTTGGATTGGATTGGATTGGATAATTCGATTTTTACCGATACATCGTTACATAGTTATATTAAGTCGAAAACCAACATTAAACCTATATATACTAGAATTAATGTAGTTCTAGTTCCTAAGTACATGCATAAAATCTTCTAGTAAATGAATAACTATTGATTCCTAGGTACATGAATAACTATACACATTCCAATACATCTAGTATTTGACAATTCCAACAAAAATATTAAAGAGAATGAGAGTGTTCGTTCATAAAAGTATGAAAAACAATACTTAAGTATGAGTAGTACTATAATTTAAAAAATAATAGTATATGTATATAGTAGGTCGGTTTGGATTGGATTGGATTGGTTTTCACTAGGGGATCCGAAATCCGATCCAATCCAATGAAAAAAAAGCGGTTTTTTCGGTTTTCGGTTTTTCGGTTTTCGGTTTTTCGGTTCGGTTTTTGCGGTTTGAATTGGTTTGGATCGGTTGATGAACACCCCTACTTATAGGTCACGGCGAGCGGAACGGATTACCAGAACAAACCAATTTGTCCGATTAGCAGACGTATCTAATATCTTTGTCCTAGGGTGGACGTTTAGTACCGGCCGACATGCATAGAAAGAGTATGTGTACATCTAGCTTGGGGATGACGGTAGTGTCAGAGTATTCGGGAAATGGTTGTGTGTGTTATATATGCTGCTTTGCTTTATCAAGTATATGATGTGTTGTATATCTTATCTCCCTGCTTTTTCTTTGTATGTTATGTTGCTCGATTTGCGAGCAGACAACAATCTAGCTGAGGATGGCTGTGGTTCCAAGGAGCGGAAGACCCATCCACGGCAATCAGAGGGGCCGAAGTGGAAGGTTTTAGTCCGGTCAAAAGCCTTACAGTAGGCATTACAAAGAGTTGGAAAAGTCGGAGGGTAGAGGCAGAATGCAAGTCAAAGATTGAAAGGTTGCTTCATTTGCGGGGGACCACATCTTGCAAGGGACTACAGAAGTCAAGTTCCGGCCAGAACAATGACATGATTCTTCTGTGGAAAGCCGGGACACATGGCCAAAGACTACAGATACGGAGGAGCAAGATAATCGGTGTGGCGAGCAAAATGCAAGACCACAAGCCACGGGGATGGTGTTTACCGTGAGGGGAGCTGAATCCTCTCGACGTCCAGATCTGATTCAAGGTAAGTGTTTAGTTTTGGGCAAACTCTTATCTGTATTTTTTGATTCGGGGGCTACCCATTCGTTTATTTCTTTGGAATGTATGGATCACTTAGGGTTACTCGTTTCATCTTTGCCGTATGATCTTACTATTTCAACACCTACGGGTGATACCTTAACTACCTTGTTTATATGCTTGAAATGCCCTATCACCATAAAAAAACAGACATTCCCTTGTAGACCTATTCTATTTGCCTATGCAGCAGAGTGATGTTATCCTAAGCATGAATTGGCTTTCGGCTAACGATGTAGTCTTGGACTGTGCCAAAAAGACCCTTAGTTTTTCCGAGCTATCTGGGTTGACACTTGCTAACGAAGGTATTCTGACGTGTATACGGTCTGAAGAGTATGTTGTAACACCCCGATTTTCACAGCTTTTTAAGATCGGTAGTTTATATAAATAAGTTTATATTTTATCCGAGATTTAGAAAATGATTTTGAATAAACCAAGATCATATTTATACTCTATACTATCGTAGAGAGTTACGGTTAAATTTTGGGTTGAAAATTCAGCCGGAACTCGGTCTGTGTTTTCACTGACTGTAAGATTTTTGCTGATCAGAAAACCTAATTTTGACTCGAGAACGAAATGGTTAGATTTTATATCTCATTTCCAACGATATTGGTTATTTTGAAAATTTTCAAAATAAATAAGTTATTATACTTTATTCGGGCGTAAAACCTAAATCGGATAAACGACGGAGTCGAAAACGGACGTGCAGAGACAAAACCAGATATCGGACGAGGGACACAGGTCACCCGAGTGTGGTGAGTCAGAGGGTGAGTCACCACCATGACTCATCACAAGTCATCATTACTTTCTGAGACGACCCGTCGTCCCCTTAAAGAACCTAAGATATTACCCAATTGAGTACTTGTGGAATGGCTTGCACTACTTTCTTTTCTTATAACTCATGCCCCACTCATAAGGGGGTACATAACATATCATATACATCGAGTCTTTGGGTCCATTTGGGATTTGTGACACCCCCTTCTGGGGCACCACATGGTTACCCGTTGGGAAAAATAAACTTTAATTAATTTATGCTGGTTACTTTTGGAAAATAAGATTTTCTAAGTGTTTAATTTATTTCGAAAATCCGTGATAAATTTTTTCTTCTAGCTTAGCTTACCATACATCAACGTTACATAAACATGCATGTAAATAACGTCAAGCAGAGTATACACAATAAGGTACCATAATATACTATATAGGCCTTATACATACGGCCCTCAAAACAGTCATGGCTTTCTGTAGCTAGAGTAACTAACTAACTGTTGACGTATCCTATAGCTGGTCATACTACTAAAACACTATGACTCCTCGTACGACACCCTCCTTCCGTGCCCTCAAGCGTCAGGGAATGGGTTCCCGAATGTTCCGATGGCATCTTGAAACTCATCTAAAGATGTAAGGGTGAGATACCAATATATGGATTCACACATGATAATAACATGTATTACACATCAGTAGCATATAAGCATAAATAATCATTATGCATAAAGTTCTACTAGATAAACAAGTAGTATATCATGGGGTCTCATACCCGACAGTCATCATTATTTTCAAAAGAAATGCATGACACTTCAATGTTCGTCATCTAATTCTTTACTTAATCTCCGAAGATCCCAACACCGTTTTATGAAAAACTAAGCTTATCAGGCTCGATTGCCAAAAAGGGCATACCGTTGGTAAAACCATTGCACACTGTCCAACACATGGTATAGGCGATCACCGTTATGGTTTTTTTCATTGTCTATCAAGGCACAATGATATATACACCGTTTTAATATCCTGACCACCAAGATATCCAGAAGAACACCGTTGGCACGTTTGCCGAATTTTAATGCATGGAAAAACGTTTCAAGTCTTGTCACTTTTCTTTGTGTTCGTTCTTTCATTATCGTAGCTCAAGGCTCCCAACCATTCATAAGTTACATCGTTTTAAAACCTTTCATTGTTAACACAGGACGAAACGTCCGAGTGCTCAATCACGGAGCCCTAGACCGATGCACTAGCCCAAGGTCCGTGGTAATAGAAAACATCATTCACCTTTAATCACGTTTCCTCATAACAAGAGGAAGACACATAGTCCATAGGACACGCAGTCCATACATCGTTGCACGGCTTCTCTTTATTTTTACAGAACACTAACATCCCGACATCTCATATGCTAGGTTCACGTCTTCATCGTTTTTCATCGTTTTTCGTTCTGTGAAACACAAATCCAGAACGAAAACTCCGCAACTCATCCAAGTTGTTGGATTTTACACCGTTGGGGAAAATTCGTTTACAGAAAAACTTTTCTGTTTGATAACCACCGTATTTCTGAGAAAACTTAACTTTTATTGAAAGTTCCTTTCCCAAAAACCAATTTTTGAAAGGAAATAGCTGAGACAAAAAACGTAGTCCCAAAATAGCCTGACTATTTTTCGAAAACATTTTTCGTTAAACTTTTCGAAATTAAACATCGTTTTAGCGTTAAAAACGTCCTAAGTTCCAAAAACTTGACTTTTTCCTCTTAATGTTACATTTTCCCCATAAAGATTAATTTATTCATAAAAACTAACTTTTCCTACTAACTTCATAAGTTACTTTTGGATCCACTTTATCTTTAGAAAAACAACGTTGTTGAAAATACCCAACGTTTCCCAAATAAATCTTTGGCATTTAATTCAAAGCTTTTTAAGGCTTTTATCCCCGTTAATTAATTGAACACTGACCACTGTTAGGCTTCTCAATCAACAATCAACATCATAATATGTTTATAGTAGATAGTACAGTAAAAATACATATTCAACTACTATAACACATATTAACCAACAATTATCCACAAATCAAATAATTACGGAAAGTAAATAAATCAACTACCACACAGATAATTACACAATTATAGACCAAAAATGATGACATGCAGTCATCGGGAGAATCCCTCAGGCATTTCCCCCTTACCTCTTGAAGTTCCCGGTAAGCAAAAAGTTGTCCGATCGGTCCGAAAGTCGCCCGGTTTCTCATCCGATTACTCGTCGGTAACTACACACAATCAATCAATCAATACAATAACTCATCGTTTTTCATCGCTTTTCGTTCTGTGAAACACAAATCCAAAACGAAAACTCCACAACTCATCCAAGTTGTCGAATTTTACACCGTTGGGGAAAATTCGTTTTACAGAAAAACTTTTCTGTTTGAAAACCACCGTATTTCTGAGAAAACTTTTATTGAAAGTCCCTTCCCCAAAAACCAATTTTTGAAAGGAAACAGCTGAGACCAAAAACGTCATCCCAGAACAGCCTTACTGTTTTTTGAAAACATTTTCCATAAAACTTTTCGGAATTAAACATCATTTTAGCGTTAAAAACGTCCTAAGTTCTAAAAACTTGACTTTTTCCTCTTAATGTTACATTTTCCACATAAAGATTAATTTATTCATAAAAACTAACTTTTCCTACTAACTTCATAAATTACTTTTGGATCCACTTTATCTTTAGAAAAACACCGTTGTTGAAAATACCCAACGTTTCCCAAATAAATCTTTGGCATTTAATTCAAAGATTTTTAAGGTTTTTATCCCCGTTAATTAATTGAGCACTGACCACTGTCAGGCTTTCCAGTCAACAATCAACATCATAATATGTTTATAGCAAATAGTACGGTTAAAATACATATTCAACTACTTTAACACATATTAACCAACAATTATCCAAAAATCAAATAATTGCGGAAAGTAAATAAATCAACTACCACACAGATAATTACACAATTACAGACCAAAAATGATGATATGTAGTCATCGGGAGAATCCCTCAGGCATTTCCCCTTACCTCTTTAAGCTCCCGATAAGCGAAAAGTTGTCCGATCGGTCCGGAAGTCGTCCGGTTTCTCGTCCGATTACTCGTCGACAACTACACACAATCAATCAATCAATCAATACAACAACTTTAAATCACAAAATTTTCTCATAATTCCCCCCTCCTAGCTTCGGCCATGTGTAAGAAAATATGGCTAGGGAGTTCCAAAAATTCCCATCTCTTGGATTCCATCCTTACTAGGTGTGGTAAGGCCAGATCAAAGCCTATTGTTCCAAAACTTGAACCAAAACTCCCTCCCCCCATCAATGGAGGTTTCGGCCCCTTTTTCCCAATTGAGCTAGAGAGCTGTTTTGGTTTCCAACTCTTGGATTAGGATAGACAATCATGAACTAGGTTCAAAGAAATTGATTTGGTATTAAAAGGATTTTTCTACAATTTCTTATTGATTTTGAAGTTCTAAGTTCAAAACTAAACCTCCATGAAACTTGAAGATTAAAGAGAGATTAAGAGATGAAAGTTGAGGGTAATACCTCCTAGATGACAAAGCTTGTGAAGAAATCAACAAAAGTCACTCAAAAGCTTGAAGATCTATGGAGAAAAGTGAAGAAAAAACTTGAAGGAAAAGAAGAAATGGTGAGAAAAATGAGATGGGGAAGAAAGAAAGACTTGGCCAAAAGGCCAGGTGTGAGTGAAGGTGAGGTATTTATTTTGTGCTACAATGGCAAACTTGTAGTTACGTTTAGGACGTTTTGGTAATTTCATCCAAAGTCCTATAAATATCTAGATATTTGTTTTGATGTAATATTGGCGAGGATAAGTAATAATGATGATGATAAGGTGATGTGACTTCAACTTTATCCGTAGCGGGTCTCGGTAAATCCTATATTCAGCTCCGTTGTCCACCCGATTTAGGTTTTACGCCCAAATAACGTATAATGACTTATTTATTTTGAAAATTTTCAAAATAACCAATATCGTTGGAAATAAAATATAAAACCTAATGGTTTCGTTCACGAGTCAAAATTAGGTCGTCTAGGAAGTAAAATCATATTGTCAGTGTAAAACGCAGACCGGACTCCGTCTGAGTTTTCGACCAAAATTTAACCATAGTTTCCTATGATAACGTAGAGCATGACTATGGTCTCGGATTATTTTATTTCACTCTCTAGACCCCCCAATAAAATACAAACGAGTAAATACTGTTTAATTAAAACAGGAAGCTCGAAAGCTTGAAAAATCGGGATGTTACAGGGTTGTTCAATCAAGGTACCCCACCCTGTTGGTTTTAGTTTCGTTCCTCGGAGATACCACACTCTCCTGCCAACATCAACATCCCTCCTTAATGCCTGGGTGACATACGGGGTCCCTCTCACCGTCGGCGTTATTTTAATACCAGGGCCTCTCATTCCTCGATTGGCCTACCCAAAGATTCATATCAATATCATGTCAATCCATTACACTAAGTACCCTTTTCAATATTCAATCACAATCATACGTGGCAACAACACAATCATCCAATTCACATATTATCATCACTTTATCAATACTTTCCGAGATGTGCATTAACATAATCCAATATAATATATAGTCACAAAATAGATAAAAATCCATTCTATAAGTATCTTTACTAAAATTCAAGCATAGAGAGAATCAATATTAGAAAGGCAACACCACTAAATGCTCTTTTAAGGTGTAGTTACTTTTAATGCTCTTTTTTGATATGTTGAATGCTGTCTTTTAAATGTTGAATGTTGTTTTTTTATTTGCTGAATGTTGGCTTTTGAATGCTGAATGCATGAGAATCTATAGAATGCTTTGTAAGCACTTTTACTTTTAAAGAAGGAAAATAGACCGTGCTTCTTCAAGCAAACGCTATCATAGGTGAAACTATGATAGTGCTTTCTTATAAAAGCGCTTGTTGGAAACTAAGATAGCACCTCTTAAGTTATGTGCCATCCTTAGTGAGACCCTATGACAACGCTTCTACAAAGACCTGTTATCTCAGTTATAACTAGGATAGCGTTTCTTTGGGGAAGCGCTATCGTAGATACATCTACGCCATTGATACATCTACAGTGGCGCTTAGAAAGCAATATCATTGTTTACCTCATGTAATAGTGCCAAGATAGATAACGCTCGAAAGTGTTATAAAAAGCGAAAAATAAACATTATTAAATCCCGAGTCTGTGGTAGTGATTCTTGTGATTTTATATCTTCTCGTTGGAATGTCTCATGAAAATAAAATTATTTTCATATTATTTTGGTGATATCTGAAATTAAAGAAAATAAATATCATCAAGGATGGGTTTAGAGTTATTCTTTGAGAGAGTTTTTGATGCTCCTTACATGAAAATTGTAACATATGTCCACACTTGATCGGGTCAATCTGGTCCCGTCCCATTTAGACCCGGTCTTAAACCAACCTACATATGATTGGGTTCCTTCAGGTCTAGGGTCGATTTTGATTCAAAGAATTGGTCCGATCAATGTTTAAGGTCGGGTGAGGGTCAAATCTAACCCGTCTCACGCTCATCCCTAAACAATTATTCCAGTTTGCGGGGACAGCTATGCATGATGGGGCTTCGGTGGATTATTTTATACAAGAATTTTATCATAGATAATTGACAATTTTGTTTGGAATTGAGCATCACTTTTTTGGATTTCAAATGGCCGAACAATTTATTTATTATACAAATTTTTTTTGTAGTTATGGGTGAATGTTGAAAGTACTTCTGATTTATAAGTGAACTGAATTACCAAGAAGGATTTATGGGTTCATATGCCTAAAATTTAGGGCCATGTTGGAAGATTGTTGCCTTGGTGGTTCTCTGTTTAGGATATGTGTAAATCTCTGTTTATGATTGCTTTTTTGTAACGTGCATGTATTATTAATACCTGCTATTTAGAAGCCTCCTCTTCTTTTGTGATTAAGGCAATAGCAAAGAGAGGCCGACGGGAGAGAAGAAGACTTTTAAAAAAATTATCTTAAAAATTAAAATAAACTAAAATAAATATTTTATTATCTGTCATGTAACTTTTAAAACAATTGTTAAAAAAAATTACTATTTTAATATTAAAATAAATATAATAAATATTTAATTATCTGTCATGCCATGTGGAATTAAAGAAATATTTCTTGTTATGTGGCGATGTTGGCATGGACATTCATTTGACATGTCATCAATTAATAATTGTAGATGACGACAAAGACTAATTCCAAAAATTTATAAGTTACAAACAATGAAATCGAAGGAAAAAAATAGGGACTAAAACTAAAATGACTTATATTTGTAGCGAGCAAAAACTTCGTTAAGCCATTTATTTTTTATTTTGCTCTTTTTTTGCATCATTTCAATCTCACAAAAACATGTCCAATATTTAGGCTCTATTTGTCAAAATAGTTGATAACTAGCTTATAGTTGACAAGTGTATAATTGATAGTTAAAAGGCTAGCTGATTGAATTTAAAAGATTTGATAAAATTAACAGTTGAATTAGCTTATAAATGTAAAGTCACATAAAAGAACATATTTGTATGATTTCTATATAAATTCTCTTTAAAATTTAATTAAAGCTATATAGCTAGAACATTAATTTTTCAATTTTATTTCTAAATTATTTTATTGAATAATATAAATAAAACGACATTTTTATATGACTTTTTTATATGAATTTTATTTAAGAGAGACATGGTAAAGTAGAAATTTCATTAAATTAATAAGGATAAAAATGAGGAAAAATTTAATAAACTATATAAGTCATAAGCTAAATAAAATAACTTATGAAGAAAAATTATAATCTAATGAGATTCATTTGCTTACCAAACATCTTTACTTTAGTCTTATAAACTAGTTTATTGAACACTACAACAGATTTAGGATTTATTAGCGCGTATTTAGGGCGTCTGATAGCGCTTTCGAGCGCTATTTTGAGGCCCACTATTGAATGTTGTAAACAACGATGACGTTTCCGAAGCGTTGTCGTATAGTTTACTACAATAGCGTGTATCCAACGAAACGTTGTAATTGTCTTCACTAAAATATGCATCCTAGCAGTTGTGCTGACGTGGGGTTAGAATACAGATAATGCATCAATAATTATGCGCTATCATAGTTACCCGTAATTGACATCACCTTTATAATAAAACACTATCCTAGGGTGAACAACGATGGCGTAATTTTAAAGAGGCGTTTTCTATCCTCCACGTCTTTTTTCTGTTGCTTTCTGCAAATTTCAATTTATTCAACAATAAAAAAAAACAGCATTCAAGGATCAAAAAACAACATTCAGCAAGAAAAAAAAAATAGCATTCAGGGATCAAAAAACAGCATTCAGCAATCAACACCAATCATATGAATCAACAGAATCGATCTATAACACCCTGATTTTCGATGCTTTTTAAGGTCGATAAATTATATAAATAAGTTTATATTTTATCCTAGACTTAGAAAATGATTTTGGATAAACCAAGATCATATTCACCCTCTACACTATCGTAGGGAGCTACGGTTAAATTTTGGGTTAAAAATTCAGACGGAGCCTGGTCTGCGTTTTCACTGAGAGTAAGTTTTATTGACGAGAAAACTTAATTTTGACTCGTGAATGAAACAGTTAGGTTTAGAATCGAATTTCCAGCAACTTTGGTAAAATTGATTTTTCGCACTAAAAAGTGAACTAATATAAGTTATACAGGAGAAATCTTAAATCGCGTAATTAACGGAGCTAAATACGAATTTAAAATACGAATTTACCGTGATATGCTAACGGATAAACTTGAAGTCACATCAAGTCATATCTCCTAGGAAAGGGTGCCAGTGACTCACCATGTCATCATGACGTTCTAAAATATCTGAACGCGTTCACACTGAGAAAATAACAGAATGCCCTTGGCCTTTTTCCTAAATGACACTTTTGTCCCTAAAGGAAAAAAACTATTTTGCCCCTAGGAATTCATGAAAACCCATCCTTGCCCTCACCCTCATCATTACCTCTAGAAAAATATATAGATATTTATGGCATTTGAGGTGAAATTACCATTATGGCCCCTTACCTTTTTGTTTTAATACCAATATCGTCCCTAAGTGAAATTACTCTTTGGTCCCTAAATGAACAAAGTTTGAACCTTCTTACCCCTCATTAGTCACGCCTAAATGGCCCTCCCATTGGCTAACAAACACAAAATCTTACTTGTGTTATGATCTTTAAGATCAAAAACTTGAGTTTTGGTTTTCTCTCAAGTGTTCTTCAAGTTCTTGGAGTTCTTGAGTTCTTCTTCACTTTCTCTCAATTTTCCCATCAATCAAGAGGTAAACTCTCTTGACTCAAGTTAGTAAACTTGTTCCTTGCTTCATTGTCTTGAGATCTATGTCTTTCATTTTCTCAAGTGATCCACAAGCAATTTGGTGAAGCACAACTTGCTTGATCCTTGCAATTTTTTCATCATCCAAGAGGTAATCTCTTCTCTCTATGATCAATCATATGCTCTTCTTCATTCATTTTGTAAGATTATGCAATGAATCATCATCATCCATTTTCATGAAACTTACTTCAAAAATCTCTAGAAAATCATAGAAAAATCATATGATCATGAAACCAATTTCTATGAACTCATCAAGACCTCTATGTTCATCATTCAAGAGCATGAATCAAACTAAAATTTCTTCCCTATTTTTCCCAAGCATGGCCGAACCTCATCCTATTGGATTAGATGGGTTTTGATTCAAATATTTGACAAATGATTAGTGATTATGTCTCCATCATACTTAAGGATCATTAATGCAAGAGTTAGTGAAATTTCAACATCCTTAACCTAATTAATTAGTGAAGGCCGAATCTACTTCATAGAGGATTAAAACGTCTTTTCAAATATTAACTTGTGCTATGTAGTTTGGTGAAGGATTTGTTGAGTAGTTGTAGTTTAGCGATTCGTGGAATACGATGAGCTTCGGAGGATCGTTCAAACCAAAGACCGTGAATACCAATTGGTAGCTTCACTTGATTTGATGGAGTTGGTGATTTATGGTGTAGAGGGAAGTGTTGAAAGATCGAAGGGAAAGAACCTTAGTTGACTTCAAGAGGTAAGGGGAGTTTGCCTGAGGGATTTTTCCCGATGACTGTATGTTATCCGTGATTGATCTGTGTAGCTCTGTTTGAGCTTCGTAGTGATTGTAATAATGTTCCATGCTTAGTATATGTTGTGATGATGTATGCTTGGATGGAAAAATGTTTTCATGTATGTTGAATACTGTACTTTGATCTCTAGATCAAGTAAGGATTTTTATGCTTGTTTATGGTTGAATGATGTATGATTATTGTTCATCATAATATTTTGATCATTTTGAGCTATTACTTGACAAGTTAGTGAAGTAAAATCTTCACATTCCACATGGTATAGCATTCGACCATAACGGTTACAAAAGGAAGAACATGAGCTTGTTCTTGAACTTAAATGTTTTTGAAAGCAAATAAGTGTTTTAGTAACTTGTATTTCAAAAACAAACAAGAAGTGATTTTGATCCAAAGTTCGATTAGGGTTTCGACCCATAGGTGTTTTTAACTAAGGTGAAAATATGTTTCACTTTAGTTAAAGTTTGTTCTATTAACTAAGTGTTTTAAGAATAAAATGATAAAAGTGATTTCATGAAGGTAAAATTAATATGAAGTTATCTTAGGTTTAGTAGGATGCCACATTCTTTTTTTAAAAAAATAAGTTAACATTCAATCTTCAAAGTATAAAGAGGACTTTGTCCTAAAGTTTAAATTTAAATGAATCATAGTTCGAAAACTAAATGAAATTCCATTTTCTTTTCCGCTAACTTAGATCACAATTTTACACTAAGTTAGCGAACCTTGATGTTTATCCGGTGGATAGACATTACTTTATCGCATCTGGTTTGTGTAAGCATTGGCATTTCATTTCATGAATTTGTAAGGCTTTGAGCCTAGGAGTTGAGCTTACACCTAGATGCTGGTGCGAATCTTACAGTGACGATCTTAAATGGTCTTTGGAGGTATCAGGGTTGGAAAGGCTGACGTGTGACCAGTTGGTAGCTCTTCTTTGTCATGGCGACTCTGAGCAATACACTGATATCCTCTACTAGATGCCGTACTTTTCATGTTTGGTCGAGAGTGTTTCCGTAAAGCCAGATACGTGCACGTTACATTTGTTGTAGCATTTTGCCCATGGTTGGCAATAACCGGAACATGTCCTCCCATTCACTCACTCCGACGTATTTGTTAGCTCCATAGTGTAGGGGTCAGAGTTTTACCCTTGTGGCATACAACGTTGAGTCATGTACATTACATTGCATAACATGGTTGTTGATGATTACATTTACTTCTTGTACATCACTATTCTGCTTTCGAAGATGTCTTATGCTCCCAATTAATTAACATGGAATGTTGCGATTTAGGGTATGCATGTAGGGGTGGCAAAGTTGGTTGTGACCCGCAGGTCAACCCGCCAACCAGCCAAAATTTGGCGGGGTGAGTTGGGGTCCTCAACCCACCAACCCACCTTGACCCGCCCCGCTTAACCCACCTAAAAACGGGTCGGTAGCGGGTTGGACCATCAACCCGCCATATTAAAAAATTAATTTTTTAATTACTTAATTATTTAATATTATTTAATTTAATTTAATTGTTTCTTGAAATTATTTCATTCTAAAAAAATAATGTCTTTACTTTTGTAACACGAATTGTATGCTATAAGATAAGCTTATTCCAAATTTTTAATAATAATTTAAGAAAGGCCTTGAAGATTGCCCAAAAAAAGAAATGTTATATGATTTTTTTTAATTTTTTTATTTTTACAGTGGGTCAATCCGCCAACCCACCATTAGGCGGGGTGGGTTAGGGGGTTCAACCCATACAACTAAAACGGGTAAGCCCTCCCCGTCCCGTTTAAGGTGGGTTAATGGCGGGGCGAGGCAGGGCGGGGTGGATTGACCCACTTTGCTATCCCTATATGCATGTTGGGTATGTCATTACCTGGTGTATCCTCCTGCGTTACTTCTGCTATTGTGCTGTGTTGATACTACATATGTTCATATGCTGTTGTGTGTGTCGTGCATGTGGTTATCGTATTTAAATCCATATATTGGTTACTCACCCTTGCCTGTACATGTTGGAAACCATGTTGTGTTTTTGGATACATGTACAGATGCTTCTCAACGGTCATTTGGGTGACCTCGAGACCCTGTAAAGCTTGATTTCCTTGACATCGACGACGAAGATGTGTGGACTGTTAACGACGAGACCCAGTCTCATTTGTACGATGTATGCTAGGTAGTAGGTTCTATTGTCCTCAAAGTTCTTTTATCAAATCAGCTCTTACGATTTTTAACGTTTAAGTTGAGAAAGTCTGTATAAGTGATTTTGACAACCTTTGTACAGTTTGAGACGTTAGTGTGAAAAACAATTTCAGGAAAGCTTATGTGTCATGGTAAAATGATTTATGAATAAACCCAGTTTATGTGTGTTATCAAGTATAATGTGATTTTATTATTGTGATGTGTGTATTACTTTTCCGAAGTATTACATAGAAAATTTTTACTCCTGAGCTTCCTGACTTAAAGTAAATTATCCTTTTTTCGAAAGCAACCAGCAATTCTCTTTTAAATTTAACTCCGCACATGTTTAATATGTAATTCCCAAGGGAGGTGTTACACGATCATAATCAAACGTTGGTTCTTAAATACAGATATGATAATGCAAA
Source organism: Ammopiptanthus mongolicus (assembly GCA_039655645.1). Taxonomy (NCBI): domain Eukaryota; kingdom Viridiplantae; phylum Streptophyta; class Magnoliopsida; order Fabales; family Fabaceae; genus Ammopiptanthus; species Ammopiptanthus mongolicus. Next base: position 23,854,667 of record CM077349.1, on the reverse strand, counting down.
AACAAAAGACATTTACCTGCATCCTTTTTAACACTAACAACCAGAATCTCCCAACGTGCTGGTTGTTGACATTTACCAGCATCAAAATTAGAACACACAAGTAAAAAGTCGGTGGACAATAATAAGTGAAGGATCTACAAACCAAATAAATAAAACATACATGTTTAAGTATATATTTTCCTTTTCCTTTTCCTTGTCAGATTGAGACTTGTCTGTCCTTTATGAGTACGATTAAATATTGGTTTGACATAAATCCCCTCATCATGATCATCCCTCGTATACAGCTCATGTTCATCTCCATCCGGATCAATCGCAAGTGATTGGGATGTCCCTTGAAAAGGATCATCCTCTATAGCAGTAGCTTCATTATTAGCTTCATCATCAATGTTATTGACATTTATTTTGTGGGTCAAAAGAACAATGGACCATTTCTTATCAGATGGATCGATGACATAGAACACTTGAACAGCTTGAGATGCCAAAATAAAAGGCTCATCTTTATATCCCACCCTATTCAAATCCACCAGCATGAACCCCAACTCATCCACCTAAACATCGTTATTATTGTCAACCCACTTATATTGGAACATAGGTACCCAAATCGTTGTGTAGTCCAACTTCCATATGTGCTCAATGACACCAAAGTATGACATATTCGCATAAATGGGGTTCCTATCTTTGGCACTTGCCATGTGCATAGCTTGAGCTACAAGAGTCACACCACTATTTTGCATTGTACTCCAATCATCATGTTCTGTCGTATAGAAACCGTACCCATTAATTAGATAATAGGTGTAAGAGAAGACATGTATACTTGGACTTTGTGCTAACCCTCTCAATCTTTCTGAAACTGAATCAGGATCTACTTCACAATCCGCAAAAATCCGACCTTTTAGCCATGTTATAAACGAGCGATTGTGTTCTTCTGTTATCCATTTCTCAGATTTATTCGAGTACGAATGCCTAAGTTTGTCATTGTGTCTTTCAACATATGGCTCAACCTCATCGGCGTTGTGTAGAACATATAAGTGCGTTTGCTCCCATTCTGCCTCTTGCATTGTATTTTAGTTCTTGTTATCCCTGCACCTGATGTTCTTCCCCTGTGACGAGACTTTTAAAGCCCTATGGACTCGAAGTTGGACATGTATTCACTACAGAATTCCACAACTTCTTCCACTATGTATCGTTCAACAATACATCCCTATGGTCGTGATCAGTTTTTCACATACCCTTTTAATATCTTCATATAACGCTTGAATGGATACATCCATCTCATATAAGCGGGCTCACATAGTTGTGTCTCTCTAACCAGGTGAACTGCTAGATGAACTATTATGTCAAAGAACGAAGGTGCAAAATACATCTCAAGCTCACACAAAGTCACAATAGTTCCTCTTTGTAATGTCGGTAACTTCGATGGGTCAATCACTTTGCTGCAAATCGCCTCAAAGACGTTACATAGTTTACTTATGGACGATCACACTTTTTTGGGCAAAATGGAGCGTATTCCGATTGGTAGCAAATCCTCCATGAGAACATGACAATCATGAGACTTTAGACCCTTTAACTTCATTTCTTTCATCGATACAAGGTTCCTAATGTTTGAAGAGTACCCCCTGTGGAACTTTAACTTCATAGAGAAACTTACAAAAAGCAAATTTCTCCTTTCTAGATAGAGTATGAGCCCCTAGAGGTAGATATGTACGTCTTCCCTTCTTTTTCGGTCCTAATTCTATTCTTATTCTCATACTAACCAAGTCCATCCTAGCATTAATGCTATCTTTAGTCTTTCCTGGAACATGGAGTAACGTACCGATGACACTATTACAAATATTTTTTTCAACATGTATCACATCAATGAAATGTCTAGCATATAATGACTTCCAATATGGCAACTCAAAGAAGATAGACCTTTTCTTCCACCCTCCTGTGACAAGATCTCTCGCAAAAGGTTTACCGAAATTAGTTCACAAATGACCGACCTTTTCATACAGCTGCTCATCCGTCTTTGGCGAAGGAGCTTTATCTTTTTCTGAGATCCCATTGAACGCCTTTCTCTACCATCGATAATGATGTGATTGAGGCAAAAATCTACAGTGTCCGAGGAAGACATTCTTCTTACAATGTTCGAATCGAATCCAATGTGTATCATCTTCACATATAGGGCATGCACACTGACCTTTGATACTTTATCCTAACAGATTATCGTATGCCGTAAAATCAATGATTGTGTCGAACAGCATAGCCCTCAAGTTGAAAGTTTCTTTTTCAACCCATTGTACATCTCCACACCTGTCTCCCACATTTCTTCAAGTCTTCGATTAAAGGAGCCAAGTATATGTCTATATCATTTCCAGGTTGTTTGGGCTCAGAGATTAACAAAGAAAACATCATATGTTTGCGCTTCATACATAGCCATGGAGGTAGGTTATAAATCACCGGTCATGTACGGTGAGTGCTACTTTGAAAACCACGAGGGTTAAATCAGTTAGTAGACAACACAAGACATAGATTTCTTGCTTCTTGCCTCAAATCAGGATAATCGTGATCAAATTTCGACTACTGAAAAGAATTTGTCGGGTGTCCAAGCTTGCCGTCAACAACCTTTTCATCCTTATGTCATCTTAACTACTTTATAAGTTTTGCACTATAATACATGCGCCTAAATATGGGTATAATGGGAAAATACCATACAACCTTCTTTGGACTCGATTTTTTCATTTGCTTATATCATGGGGCATGACATTTTGGACACTCTCTTAATGATTCATATTCATGCCGAAATAAAATGCAATCATTAGGACAAGCATGTATCCTCTCATAGGTCATGCCAATAAAGCATAGCATTCGTTTAACATCATATGTTCGACTAGGAAGCACATTATCCTATGGCAACATTACTTTCAGCAATGTAAGTAACTCTGTAAAGCTCTTGTCAGACCGTCCATTGCCCGATTTTAGTTTGTACAACCTTAACACCGCTGACAATCTTTTGAATTTAGTACAACCAGGATACAATGGTTTCTCTATATCACTTACCAATCTCTTAAACAATTGAGGACAATCATGGAGATCCTCTTCAACCGCATCTGCCATGTCTTCAAAATGGTCACCCCCATTTGTATTTGTGTCGGTATCATTTGATGCGTATCTCGAACTGCTCCTCATATCATTAGACTCAACTCTTGTCTCACTATGCATTGTCCAACATGTATAACTTTGATCAATTCCATGAAAGAATAAATGATGTTCCAGATCGTCTGCAATAATTCGTCTTGAATAACAACACTTTAAATAAGGGCACATGAGTCTATTACGGCTGCTTGCATGCTCAACTGCAACCCTAATAAACTCATGGACTCCCTCCTCATATTCCCTCGACATATGACTTGCAGCCATCCATTATGGATCTATACTTTCCCAATCTACATATTAGAACAAGTATGTATCATGTATGAAAAGCCTAAACTAAAACAAGATGGAAAAAAGAAAGAAATACCTGAAAGCCTCGAGTGGTTAGAATGTCCAAAGAGCTTCGAAAACTTGAATAACAACTAAAGGATGAAAGTAAGAGAACTTGAACTAAAGAATGAAATTAACAAAGCTTCATCTCAACACATGACAGTCACCATAGACCCTAAACTAAAGAATGAAAGTAAGAGAAATATTTGAAGTGTAGTTCCTATCACGCTCTCGTGGTGTTGAACTTGGAAGTGCATTCAAAGAGTTAGAACACCTGACAGAACTTCACCTCAACACATGACAGTCACCATAAACCCTAAACTATAAGGATTGAAAGTAAGAGAAATACCTGAAGTGTAGTTCCTTAAACGCTCCCGTGGTGCTGAGCACATTCAAAGAGTTGGAGATGGAGTACCCTCGTGAGAGAGATTTTCGCGGTGAGCTATGGTTTTCGCAGTGAATGAGAGAGTGGGAAGAGAGAACGTGTTTTAATTTTAAAATTGGACAAACGATAGCGTTTTATTTAAGTAGAGCCATTGTATCTTGTATCATTGATAGCGCTTCCATATTAAAACGTTGTTATATCTAATATCTTTAACAACACTTGTCCAATAAAACACTATTATATATTTACATCGTATTTTTTTAAAGAAGTATTGAGGAAAATTGTATACTTTAATATCGTATTCTTGATTATTGGCTATCTAAATTCCTTTTTTGAATATAATATATTTTGCCTTGCTTTGAATTTCTAATGCAAGCAGAACATTCTTTTCACTAAAAACTTTTAATTTTTACAAGCAGATACTTTTTTCTTTATTTCATTATCAGATTATATTGCGTTGATTAAGTTTGAAAATCCATTTACAGCATTAAATAAAAGAGAATGCAAAGAACGTAATTTTTATTTTATTTCATATGTTTCAAATTCATACATACATCTTTACCTTGACAATTAAAAATTGAATACGTTGTTACAAAGACAATCAAAAAATTGAATACATTGTTACAGACACACTTGTGCGAAGGAACGAAAGACCGCTTGTTGTGCAAAAGAAGAAAAACATCTATTGTTCAGTATATTATCTTCTCTTTGACTCCAATTACATATTGTCTTCGTTAATGATAGTATAGCTAAGAGCCATAGATGCTAACCGAATCAGAAACTTCTTACAAGGATCAAGTACTTGGAGCAAGACTTGACCGAGTTCTACCCAATCTAGTGACAAGAAGCAAGTTTCACTCATCTATGTCACGTGTTTGATGATCGGTGGATCGATTGAGTTCCACCTAATCCTTGGTTTCCCAGCCCTCAACTCACCAATGGCACTCTTGTCAAGTGATTGATGAGTTGGTACATCTTTTTTTCGCCTATCAAGTTGCAGTCTTCAGTAATCTTCCAAATCTCAAGACTGCCAATTTGCATTTTATACTGAAAACGAAATAAACACAAAACAATGTTAAACAAGTATCATGAGAATATTTAAACTGTTTAAAGAAAACCACACGTTACCTTTTGAATTTCATCATTGAAATTCTTTTGCTGCAGATCATTTAAGGCCTTAATCTCTTCCAATTTCTTATTAACTTGTTGATGCTCATTGATTGAGTTCGTTAGGAGGGACATTAGTGTTGATAGACGGAAAAAGTCATGGGAAGTTCATAAGAGAGATCCAGAAATAACAGAGATGTAGAAATGAAGAATATAGAGATGTTCTAAATTGTGCGTGAAGCATAAGAACACAGATAAGGGTTATTTGCAGGGGAGTTTGGTTCAATCGATCTGTATTCTGAGCGTTGAATTGATTATGGACAGTTTTCTATGCATTGAAGGTTGAATATCGCGTTTTTTGTGCAGATGTTTATTAACGTTCATGAACTGTGTCAACTAACCTGCAAAGAGTCGGTCAACTAGATTGTGTTCATATTTAATATGCTAGTAAGATAGCGTTTCCACAAGCAGTTGCTATAATATGGATGCTTTTAATAGCGTTTGTCCAAAGAAACGCCATTCAATATGAACGTTTTAATAGCGCTTCTTCGAGAAGATGCTATTAAAGTATGAACGCATTTTTTTCATAAATGGGAACGAGTAAAGATAGCGTTTGGAAAGTCGATCGCTATAAAGGGTGTGCATTTTAATTGCGTTTCCCTGGTTGTGGGTTGTTAAACACCTCTGCACATTTTTTTAAAGCGTTGCATTGCAAAACCGCTGTTAAGTGCCCACTATGAAATCCCGAATCTATTGTATTGGAACTTGCCAAATAGAACCTTAATATCTCATATTGTGTTACTGGTTTTGATGTGCACAAAACATTTCCCATTAATTAATTATGTACCAAATATCTTGGTCAAAAGGAAACATAAAATTACACAAAGTTGATTAACAATTGACGTAGGTAGATGGTACATGAGGTTAGAAAAACAGAGATATCATTTGACATAAAGAAAATGTCCTATATTCTATTCTCTTTGCACTAGTGCAGGAAACCCTTTTAACGTCTGTTAAAAAAGGCTTTTAACGTCGGTTATGGAGGCGACGTTAATAGAGAAGATGTTAAAAGTGTGCCTTTTAACGTCGGTTGGAAACTGATGTTAAAAGTCACGGTTAGACAGAACAATAGACGTTAAAAGTCATACTTTTTATGTCTCATACTAAGACAACAGATGTTAAAAGTCTGTTTTTGAGAGAAACCGACGTTAAAAGGATATCTTAACATCTGTTTTTATTTTTAACCGACGTTAAAAGTAAATTTTTTTTTTAAATTTCAGTTTTATAGTGAATCCTTATCATCTCCCTGCAGAATTCTACAAACACACTATCTAATAAATCCATACTTTTCAACATTACTCAAAGAAGTCCAAAATCTAGAATTCAACATACTCCACACTACAGTGATCATCATTTATATATATATATATATATATATATATATACATTTGCACAAACATAATTCATAATTCTATATAAGTACCCTACAATTCAATATGCAGAATTCTATATATATATATATGTGTGTGTGTGTGTGTGTAGAATTCTATAAACATATACATATATCTAGAATTCTATACAAGTACACAAGTCACTATATATACACAAAACTAATCAATATCTTCTCAGTATTCAGGATCTACATCTACATTTTTCTCTGCAGCATACTTAAAAAAGAAGGTTGAAAAGCGCTCCCTCAAGTCTGTGAATTCCTAATCAGTGAGACTAGACTGATTATTGAAAGCCTGCAGAAGTTTAAATAAACTCAACATTAATTTAAGTCATCAACAAAAATAAGACATAATCAATATTAACTTGTTAAAAATCTATTAATTACCTGCTCTCATCCATCAGTAATACCCGCAGAGACAATGGTCAACATGTAGCTCATCACATAATATGCACACTCCCAACAGCCTTTTTGACGACAAGACTACAAATGAATATGAAATTGATCAATATCAAGTAGTAAATGTATAAATATAGTAAAAATAATAATTACTATTTAACTACTATTTAATAAATTACTTACCTTTGGGACAATCCAATCAGGGTTTCTTTTTGACATGACAGTCCTACTTTTCCCATTCGTGCAAGTGAGACTACATGCAATCATAGCTCTATATGATAAAAAAAATATTCATGTCAATTACATGCATGTTCATGAAATAAGATAAAAGAAAATGTTACAAATTATATTATATTAAAGTTTACGTACGTATCGATTGCGTTCTTCACCTCCTTCACCCGCTTACGGTGCAATGAGCATAAGAAGACGATAGTATGCTGGCTAGGAATAAGTAGAAGCAACTGCCAATGGCCATTCCTTACGAATGGTGCCATATATATATGTTTTCGATTGAAGTCAAGTAGTTTCTGCATGTATCCACTAATCGCCTGCACCTAGAGTGATGCCGGGGTCTAAGAATCCATAAATATTATCGTTGCCCCTTTCAAGAGTTAGGCGATTCAGATACCTAAGATATGAAATAAGTTGATGTTAATTACGTAATATATTGAAATAAATTATAATATTGAAATACCTAAAATGCAATATAAAGTGACAAAATGTACTTACGTGCACAATATACTTAGAACCGTATTGGCTATCCATTAACCATCAACGTATATGTGTCCCATATCCTCACCAGTGAATGCAAAAATAGGGGTGTTCACATTGCCATCGTGTTCCAACGGCATAATAATGTCTTCATTTTTATAATCCACCCCAAATGCAGCCAAGCGAGCTACCAAAGATTGACGCCTTTTCGGCTTCGTCTTCAATGGAGCTGTGTTGCCCTAAACAACAAAGATAAACCATTAAACATGGTTAAGTTATTTCAATTGTAAATAATTAAGAAAACATAAGTAATTGAATGATCGTGAATACCTGAGGTAAAGAAGGAGACTTCCTTCTCTGCTGGGACGGCTTCAATGGACCAACTTTGTCAATGTCCTAAACAATTAACAAACATAAAGCATTAGTAAATATAGTCAAGTCATTTCAATTGTAAATAGAGAAACGACTTGTTAATTAATTGATTGAATGAATATGAATGTATCTCATCATCAACCTCCACATGTGTGTTTGGACAACTCCCCTTTGTGCTCACATGTGAAGGTTGGTTTATTGGGGTTGCTTCGGATTGCATAGATGAAAACTCCTTCAAAAGCGATCGCATCAGACTTGGGTCCTTCAAAAGCGAACTCAAAAGCTCCTCTTTAATCTCCTCTTTAAGCTCTTGTTTAAGCTCCTCCCTACTGATCATCGCCTGCTCGCCTTACCCATGTGACGTGCATGATCCATGGAATTTCTTAATTCCCACTATCCCTGGAACACCACGGACACGGCCATGGTGGTAGTCTTTGCCTAAGGCAACGGCCAGGATATCCGAACGTCCCTGTGGAACGAAGGATTCTTGCGAGCTTTGTTCCTTCAACGAAACCCACATGGACGAAATTCAAAAAAAATGTGTAATTAAGACAATGTGTAAATAATTTTGTTACAATTACAAGTAGAAAGGCAGCTAGTTTGTTACTTACAATAATTTCGGCAACAACGCGTGTGGCTTCAACTTTAAAACCTCCAGATTTAGTCTTTCAGCCTTCCACCCATGTGTCCTCGGGTGGGGGTGGAGACGGAGGATCAACAACGATTTCCTCTCCTGCTTCTTCCTGCTCGTTTAACTTCTCTTGCCTCTTTCTCAACTTCTCCTCCAACATCTTCTTCTGAACCAATCTATTCCCACCTTGAGACATGGTGTGGGGGTGTACATTCTTTTTCTGAATTGCTTTAGCCTTTTCTCTTTTTGTCTGTTACAAATAACACGTACTCAATTTAGTTAAACCAAGAAATTAATTAGGTTGGCCTATTAATAAAAAAACTTAACTTCAACTAAACAAAAAGTCAGGAGCACTTTGGCTCGCAACAAACATATCCCATGTCTCCTGATCAAGGAATGAGTAAGTCTCAAGAGGATATTCGCCGGCCTTCTCTCCAAATATGTACTTTTGACCCAAAAAAGACTTAAACCCCGTCCAACGCTTAGCCGCAAGAGATAGCCATTTTTTCTTACTTGCAGGAGTATTCGGCAAGTCCCACGTGAGCGACATTAATTACAGAACAAAAATAAGGAATTAGTGGATGATAATATGCTTAAATAATGTAAATACAAACAAAGAGGGTAAAAGTAAAATACTGTGATTGACTCCCAAATCTGATCCTTCACGGTCTGAGGTACTGACGCCTAATCATCGATCAGAATGCTAGTATGGCTTTTAGCTTGCACAACCACTTAATTGGTGAAAATCTTAGCATTATCTCCCATGGGCTCCCCATGTCTGATGGAGGCAAATGAGGGGCAAATCAATTTTGCAACAAAAGAAGATCAATCCATTCAAGTCCAAGAAAAACCATTCAAGTCCAGGTGACCAGTGTTCTTATTTTGGCTATATCTTGAGTTATAGATGTCCGATTGAATTGGTTCTTAATTAGTTGGAAAGATAAGAGATATATATACAATGTTTATTTGAAACTCAAGACCTGATTCGTACTCTATCATGATCAAAACCGAGATAGAAGTTAGGGACGCTGTTCTGGACGGATTTGGTCTTATTTAGCAATTTTTAGGCTTGTAATTGGGTTTTGGTTTTAATTGTATAATGGGCTTCATGGTCCACGAAAATGCTCACCTCCTTAACCTTGAATGTTCCTTAGCTTCTATAAATAGGACGTGTATTGCCTCATTTTTTTATAACTTTGAATGAAATTAGAATTTATCCTATTTGGGTATTTTCGTGAGTTGAGCATTGGCTCCTCCTCTTCAAGTTCTTGGATTAGAACTTGCTTGATTCTTATCAAAGAGTTCTATCTCTTTGTGGCAAATCTTCCTTGGCTTATCAATCTTCCCATTCTATGGATGATTGTGGCGCCTTCCCCTTCATCTTCTTCCTCTTCCATTTGCTTTATTTCTTTTATGTTCTTCTTTACATTTGCGTCATTTACATTCTGTTTTTAGTCATTGCACTTTAATTCTTTGTTTGGTTAAGTTTCTTGTTTAATTATTTCCATTCTTTAGATGTTTCCTTTTGTTAATCATATTCGGGTGACAACCGCACCCTCTTCTTCCTCAATTCTTTTCATCTTTTTAACATAAGAACTAAGAACAAGCTCTTGGATAGATCCTTCAAATTTGATGATTCTAACTTGGATCATATCATGTGGCATCAGATCTAGGTTCCTTGAGCTTAATTTCTTTTTTAGTTTGGGTTTTGCTAGTTGGATTGTGTTGAAATTTTTGCAATTTTTGAGCTATTTTTTTAACCTTGAAACCCATGCCCAACCCCATATTTTGATCATCAATTTTGATCATTTGTGGTGTTGTAATGAGTTGTTAGACCATTGGGGTTTGTAATTCATAGCATCCAAAAGATGTTTCATAGCTGAAGTTGCTTCCTTTCCTGATATTCCATGTTTTAGATTTTTGAATTTTTTTGAATTCTTCATCTTGTTCTTGGAGTTTGAGCCACTTTGATCTTAATGAATTTCAAAAATTGGTGTTAGAGTGCTAATCTACACCTTGATTGAAAGGTCTTTACAAGTGGAATCAAGTATACCAATCAATTTTAAGCTTAAAGCATGAACTAGACATCAATTTGGGGGAACTTAATTTCTGGGCACACTTCCCAAGAACAAGCTCTTGGATAGATCCTTCAAATTTGATGATTCTAACTTGGATCATATCATGTGGTATCAGAGCTTTATCTTTAAATTTCGAAGTTTTGTCTTAATAGGTTTCTTTTCTTGAACTTCTTGATTGATTGCTAGTTTGGATTTTTCACAAAGATTTGGTACTTGTTTACATTCTTGAATTAGTATAGTTCTTTTCCAAGGATACTGAAAGAGGACTTTGAGTGAGAAAAGGCAAGAGTGCAAAACAAACCAATGGTGTGGAAAAAGCCAATTTGAGTGAAACACTTAGTGAGGAACATGATGAGACCTTTAGATAGGATTGAGGGAGTGAAAAAACCTACTTTCCAAGGAAGAAATGACCCTGACGCCTACTTAGAATGGGAGATGAAAATAGAACGAATCTTCTCTTGTCACCACTATAGTGAACAAAAGAAGATAAAGATAGCATCTCTTGGGTTTGTTAATTATGCCTTGATATGGTAGGATCAATTCCAAAAGGAAAGAAGGAGATATGATAAGCAACCTATTGCTAATTGGAGGAAGATGAAAGCCGTGATAAGGAAGAGACATGTTTCATGCCACTATCAAAGGGATCTTCGCAACCAATTGCAAAGGTTAACACAAGGCACTAAGAGTGTGGATGAGCATTACAAAGAAATGGAGATGACCTTGATTAGAGCCAATAGTGATGAAGGAAGAAAGGCAACAATGGCTCGGTTTCTCCATAGCCTAAACCAAGACATCTAAGACATTGTTGGGCTTCAACACTATGTGGAGCTTGATGACTTAGTGCACCAATCCATGAAGGTCGAGCAACAACTCAAAAGAAAGAGGCACAAAATATATTGCAATGTCCCTTCTACTCCAACTCTTAAACTTAGAAGTAGAGATATGAGGTGCCTAGTGTGTTTTGGAGGGGACATTTGGATTATCAATGCCCAAATGGGAAGGAAAAGAGTGAAAAAAATATTGAGAGAAAAGAGGAGAGATTGAAAAGAAAGATTGATAATTTTGAAGCATATTGGAAGAAAATGTCTCAAGACAAAATTCAAGAGACAAATTTGAGATTGAAAAGAGATGAAGAAAAGAAAGAGGGAGAGAAATTAGAACAAGAGAGTGAGGTCCATGTTGAGAGAAAACTTGAGAGGGAGGTGAAAACAAAAGAGAGTGATGCTAAAGAAAAAGAGGCAAAAGAGAATGAGAGAATTGAGTATGTGCCTTCAAAGGAAGCTTAAAAGACAACCAATGCACTTGAAGAAGTGTGTCCAAAGGAAACACCCCACGGTTTGCTTACTTGCATGGCTCCCCAAAATCATGAACATTCTACCCCTATATTTGATAACATGTTTGGTAAATTGCATGGGTCTTGCTACTTTCCTACATTAAATAGGTTTGATTACTTGCTTAATGAATTGCATGACTATTGCCATTTTTCTAAGTTGGATTTGAAAAGTGGGTATCATGATATGAGGGTATAGAATTTTTATGCTAAATTTGATAAAAATTCATCTTGCACAAATCATGTTAGCCTTCTTGGGTTTAATGTAAGTTCTCAAGAATTGCATGTGGACTCGTTTGATAGGCTCACTAATGCATTCATTCTTGCTTTACCTATTCTTGCAAAATCCTTTCGAATTGAATGTGATGCATCTAATGTGAACATGGGGGCTGTTTTACTTCAAAAAGGACCACCGATTGTTTATTTGAGGTAAAAGTACAATGGGTCCAAACTTGAGTATTCCACCTATGAGAATAACTTGATGCATTTCAAAAAGGATGCAATACTCTCAAATGTCATCATGCCCAAGCATAGAGAGATAAATATGGTCGTCAATGCAAATTCTCAAAGGTATAACTTTCCTACTCTCCTTGAACTTCAATTTCTAGACTTCACCAATCTTAAGGTGTTGTATGAGCATAATGAAAAATTTCCTAACATCTTTGCCACATGTGGTGAGTTCTTTAAATTTATATTTGATCCTGGAGGATTGGGTGATGCACATAAGAAAAATAAAAGGATTCCTACTCAAGGAAATCCAATGTTTGATTTACTTTCAATTTCCATAAACTTAGTTCTTTCTCTTGATGTAGTTATGGAGATAATAAATTCAAGGTCGAATTTTCTCTAAGAAGGGGGGAATGATGGAGGCAAAGGAGGGGCAAGTTAATTTTGCAACAAAAGAAGATCAATCCATTCAAGTCCAAGAAAAATCATTCAAGTCCAAGTGACCAGTGTTCTTATTTTGGCTATATCTTGCCATTATAGATGTCCGATTGAAGTGATTCTTAATTCATTGGAAAGATAAGAGATATATCTACAATTTTTATTTGAAGCTCAAGACCTGATTCGTACTCTATCATGATCAAAACCGGGATAGAAGTTAGGGACGCTGTTCTGGACGGATTTGGTCTCATTTAGCAATTTTTAGGCTTGTAATTGGGTTTTGGTTTTAATTGTATAATGTGCTTCATGGTCCACGAAAATGCTCACGTCCTTAACCTAGAATGTTCCTTAGCTTCTATAAATAGGACTTGTATTGCCTCATTTTTGATAACTTTGAATGAAATTAGAATTTATCCTATTTGGGTATTTTCGTGAGTTGAGCATTGGCTCCTCCTCTTCAAGTTCTTGGATTAGAACTTGCTTGATTCTTATCAAAGAGTTCTATCTCTTTGTGGCAAATCTTCCTTGGCTTATCAATCTTCCCATTCTATGGATGATTGTGGCGCCTTCCCCTTCATCTTCTTCCTCTTCCATTTGCTTTATTTCTTTTATGTTCTTCTTTACATTTGCGTCATTTACATTCTGTTTTTAGTCATTGCACTTTAATTCTTTGTTTGGTTAAGTTTCTTGTTTAATTATTTCCATTCTTTAGATGTTTCCTTTTGTTAATCATATTCGGGTGACAACCGCACCCTCTTCTTCCTCAATTCTTTTCATCTTTTTAACATAAGAATTAAGAACAAGCTCTTGGATAGATCCTTCAAATTTGATGATTCTAACTTGGATCATATCAATGTCCATCAAACTGGATCTGAAGCCTCTAGTCATTAATCCTAGATAGGGTCAACTTTTTCAAAGTTGTGGCTGATCTACCCCTTTTTTGGAAGGCAGACTACCCGACCCGCTTTATGAATGAGAGCCTGCTGAATCGGCTATATGTATGCCTGTTTAGACAAAAAAATAAATAAATTAGGATTAATGACATGGATAAATAAAAATGGATAGTTTAACATGGATAAATAAAAATATAAGCCTACTTTATTTAAACAAAACTTATACTATGTATGCATACTTTAATTTAAACATAACTTACACTATATTAATTTAGATCAATATCCCTTCATGATGATCATCACGAGTGGCATGTACATCGCCCACCTCATTTATGTTGAGAAAATAGGAGTCTCTGGAATATCAAGAGTTGAATTTTGATTTTCATCACTACCATTATGCATGCATTTTCGTTGGAGAACCACTGACCACTTTTGTTAGAAGGATCATTGATATAAAAGACTTGTTTTGCTTGGGAAGCCATGATGAAAGGCTCTTCCATATGACCTACCTTGTCAAGATCTACCAATGTAAATCCTAATTCATCGGTTTGTACACCACTTTTATTGTCAACCCACTTACATTTAAAAACTGCCACTCTAAATTTAGTGTAATCGACCTCCCAAATATCTTCAATAACTCCAGAGTAAGAGTCAGGTGCCATAATGGGGTTTGTATCCTTTGAAGTAGAGAAGTGCATGGACTCACCCACGATCATAACCCCACTATTTTGCACGGTACTCTTGTCGTCCTGGGACTTTGTATAAAAGGAAAACTTATTGATGTCGTATCCGTTGCAACATATGACATTAAAGTTAGGTCCATGTGCTAGCCATTTTAATGTATCAAAATCAGTATCATCCTTTAAAATTTCTTCTTTAAACCAATTTAGGAAAGTCTTGTTATAATGGTTCAATAACCATTTTTCGTTCTTTCGAGGGTTATCTTCCTTGACCTTTCGTTTGTGAGCAAATAGAAAAGGTTCAACATCATCAGTGTTATTCAATATATATAAATGTGCTTGAAGCACTTCTTCCTGACCCTTGCTCATAAGAGTTACTCTTCGTGTAACCTTACTTGTATATCTTCCCTCATGACGAGACTTAGGAATCCCGATAGGTTCTGTTTCAGAAAGGTAGTCTGAACAAAACTTAATAGCTTCTTCTGCAACGTACCTTTGAACAATAGATGCTTCAGGACGGTGCAGATTCTTTACATACCCTTTCAAGATCTTCATGTATCGCTCAATTGGGTACATCCACCTTAAATAAATAAGGCCACACAATCTAATCTCCCGCACCAGATGAACAATTAAGTGAACCATGATGTCGAAAAATGAAGAAGGAAAATACATCTCCAATTGATACAAGATAGTAGCAACCTCTTCTTCCAACTGATCCAACTTTTGGGGGTCAATGACTTTACTACATATAGCATTGAAAAATGAGCACAACCTAGTTATGGCATGTCTAACATTTTTAGGAGAAATACCACGAATAGCCACTGGCAGTAGTTGCTGCATCAAGACATGGCAATCATGAGACTTTAAGCCAACTAACTTGAGATCACTTGAGACAAGCCTCTTGACATTTGAAGAGTAACCCTGTGGCACTTTGACGCCCCATAGACACTCATAGAAACTTGTTTTCTTTTTTTTTTTGACAAAGTATGACATGTAACATCCCGATTTTCAAGTTTTCTAAATAAACAGTATTTATGAAATTGTATTTTATTGGAGGGTCTAGAGAGTGAAATAAAATAAACCGAGATCATAGTCAAGCTCTACGCAATCGTAGGAAGCTATGATTAAATTTTGGGTCGAAAACTCAGACGGAGCCCGATCTGCCTTTTTCACTGATAGTAGTGTTTTACTATTATAAAGACATAATTTGGATTCGTGAACCAGACAGTTAGTCTTATAATCATGTTTCCTACCTTTTTGCTAAAATTGGTTTCGCGCCTTAAAAATCGGAATAATAATAAACTATTCGGGCGAAAACTCGAACCGGGAGACAAACGGAGCTGCGTGTGGATTTATTGGGACCCACTAATGGATAAACACGAAGTCACATCAGGTCACATCATCTAGGAAAGCATGCCAGAGTCATGATTGCTTTTTCAAAATATCTGGACGCGAAAT
Organism: Ammopiptanthus mongolicus; assembly: GCA_039655645.1. Taxonomy (NCBI): domain Eukaryota; kingdom Viridiplantae; phylum Streptophyta; class Magnoliopsida; order Fabales; family Fabaceae; genus Ammopiptanthus; species Ammopiptanthus mongolicus. The sequence goes on along the minus strand of CM077349.1, from coordinate 23,838,826 downwards.
GACCAAAATGCCCTTGGACTTTTAAGGAAAAGACCATTTGGTCCTTAGGCAAAAAGACCATAATGCCCTTAATGAATTTTTTTGTGGACATCCTTGTCCCACACCACATCATATTCGAACCCCTTTCCATCTTCTTTCTTCTTCACTTCTTTTCTTCTTCTTCTTCTTCTTCTTCTTCTCCACTTCATCTTCGTCCATTTTCTTTCATTTCCTTCAAGCTTTTCAAGAACTTTTGAGAAGCAAAGTTGATCACCTCATCCATCGTCATCATCTAGGAGCTATGAACTTCATCCTTGAGCTCCTAAACTTCATGTTTCCCCTATTGATTCCTGCATTTTCAAGCTTTTCTCAACTTGAAGCTTAAACTTCAAAAATCTCTAGAAAATTCTAGAAAAATCCTTTTAATGTCAAACCAATTTCTATGAGCTAGCTTCATCCTCTTTTATCACTATCTAAGAGCATGAAATCAAATAAGTTTCCTAGCCTATTTAACTTAAAGTGGCCGAACCTAGGAGTTTTGGGGGAAATGGGTTTTTGGTTCAAATTTGTGAAATGATTCTTAATCTCACCTCTTTCATTCTATGATCATGCAATCCATGTGATTAGAAATCCAAATCAAACTCTAATCTATTTTTAATTTGGATGGCTGATGAGATGACCCGCCGTCCCATCAGTAGAGCCAAAGATATTAACTAACCTTAATCGCATTATAAACGTTAGCATGCCTTATTAATACGAAGTGAAGCCAAAATTGAGCGCGGAAGCAAACAAATATATGACACGCAACGCTTCAGAGTACACAGCTTTAAAATATAAATAATTATATCACATACATCAGTCGCCTCGTCATTGGGACTACAGTAATAAAGTAAAGCATACGAGTATATTAATACAGACCAAAATAAAAGCATGACAAGTAGGCCGAGAGACAATCCTCCGGCTAACCGCGATCACTACCCAACCTCTCGAAGCTAGGGTCCATGGCACGTCCTCCGGCGTCAGGCTAATTGGTTCCTTCTCGAGGTCTTTCCACAAAACAGAAATAACATATACAGAAAAATGCGGGAGATAAGAAACATAATTCATCAATATGGGAGAGGGGCATTAGTACAGCATATATATATACATCACGCAACACAGATAACATATACAACACAACATCACCCATCTCTTAAGTCACCCATCACAATCATCTCAAACATCATTCTCTCAAATAAGCCTATAAGAGGGATACTAGTCCCTATGTATATGCTGACTTCCCTATATGCATGTCGGCCGATACATCACGTCCCCAATTGGACATCCCCGTTGGGATTACATCACATCACATCACATCCCGCCTCGGGATTTTAAGTAACGTCCCCAATTGGACATCCCCCTTTGGGACCAAATGCTGTGGTATGAGATGATATGAAAATGCAACAAACATCCATCGCAGGTTGATATCGGGACCTCACGCCTAAGCACTCGTCCACGACCACGACACATCGCACCACATCAACATCAACATCACATCATCATCAACATCATATCATCATCAACATCACATCATCAGCATCAGCATCAGCATCACGACGCCTTGCGTCTATGAGCCACAGCTCCGCGATCGGGACCACAACGATATCAACCCGAACAACATCATCACTCACCATACTCTCATCAACACCCAATCATCAGTCAAATCACAATAACATTACAACAGTAATTCATTCCAGTGCAGATATCATCATAAATTCGAATAACAGTAAATCACGCAAACAGTTCAACAAAATAAAACCAACAGGTAGTCAAATAAACAATTCATCACATCAACCTCAATCAATCACAATATCCATATTATAAACTTAATTGGTAATAGCCCAAAATTATCTACACCCACGGTCCAGGCACTTTATCCAGGGCTCAACCTCTAATAGGGTTTAAGGGTTCCCCTACACACACACACACACACACACACACACACACACACACACACACACACACACACACACACATATATATATATATATATATATATATAAACTATACTAAGCTTGCCTTCTCGACGATATTAGTTTTTTCTCCCCACCTTAGTGATTTCCTCGTGCAGCTCCGGTTACGACTCCGCAGCTGTCAGTCGTGTGCGTTGTCGAATGTTCGAGTCCTGTCCGGTTCTATAAAACAGAACACAGCCAGAAATTAATACAGTTAAATCAAAAACTCCCTAATTCCCTAGGATTAGCTACTGCCCCTATTTAATTAATTAGGCTAGGGATGTCTAAAAATTCCTAACTCTTGGATCCATGATCGTTAGGTATCGCTAAACATAATCAATGAAGGCATCAGCTCAAAAAAATAAAGATTTCTCCTACTGCACTACCCCTAGGGTTCGGCCCTATTGAATGAAAAATATGAAAAATAGCTAGAGAGCTCCAAAAATTCTCATTTCTTGGATAACACCCGAACTAAATGTGATAACCCTAGATATCAACTCAAAACATCAAAAACCAATCAAAAACCCTACCTTGCACTAAAGGGGGTTTCGGCCTCTCCATTAAAAAAATAGCTAGAGAGATTTCTTGGCTCTAATCTCTTGGATCATGCAAGTATGTCATGAACCTAGGCCATAGAAATTGGTTTGGTATTAAAATGATTTTTCTACAATTTTTCATTGAATTTTGAAGATTTGGGGGTAAAAACCCTAACATTTCTAATCATGGAAATTTGAGGAGAATAAAGAGAGATTGAGAGAGACAGAGAGAGCTAGCTACCTCCTATGGTGATCTCCTTCAAAAATGAGTGAAGAAGCTTCACAAAAATCAAGCTTCACAAAAATCAAGCTTTCCAAGCTCCAAAAATGGAGAAATGGTGAGAAGAAAAGAAAGAAAGGAGAGAAAGAAGGAGAAGAGGGTGGGCTGCTGGAGTTTTCTCGAAGAACTGGGGGAAAAATGAGTGAAGAATAGTGAAGAATAGGGTATTTAAAGAATTAACATAAAACTTAGGAATAGGTAAAAGTAATAAAAGGTAACTAGTAAAAACTAACCAAGGGCAATTTGGTCAATTCACTTCTGGACATTTCGAAAATCCTCATGACACTGGTGGGAGTCCCCAAATAATTTAACATAGCCTTGGTATGAAAATTATCAACTCAAGGTTCACAAAAAACCCTAAGACAACTCGAATTGTCTACCCGATCGATTTTCGGCCCGAATATAAAATATTATTTATATTTTTGGACGTCAGGACACATTTTAACAAAAAGGTAGAGAATTGAATTTTAAGACTAATGGTTTTGACCGTTAGTCGAAATGAGGTCTTGATAGTAGAAAGATACTATCATCCGAAAAAACATAGATCGGGCTCCGTTTGAGTTTTCGGCCCAAACTTAACCATAGCCTCCTACGATGGCGTAGAGCGTGAATATGGCCTCGGAATAATTTATTAAATTTTCTAGACCCTCCAATAAAATACAATTACTTAAATACTGATTAATTAAAAGATTAAGAAAATCGAGGTGTTACAGCTGAAACCCTAGCTTGTTGGTTGAAGGGTTTTGGTTCAAATCTTTGACAATTGATCATAGATTATGTCTTAGGTATGGTTAAGGATCATTGATCCAAGAGTTGGTAGAATTTCAACATCTCTAGCCTATTTAATTAAATAGGGGCAGAACCTTGGTCGTGTGGACTAGAGGGTTTTTGATTGAATCGTATTGATTTCTGGTTGTGATTTGTTGTGAAGGATCCAACGATGTTCGAACATTTGAAAGCGCGTACGATTGACAGTTGCAGAGCCGCAGTCGGAGTCGCACGGGAACACTATTAAGGTGGGGGAAAGAACCACAATATCGTCGGGGATGCAAGATTTAAAATAATATATACTGATATGCGTAGGGCGACCTAAACCCTACTAGAGGTCAATTGGCCGATAGGTTGATTTTAGTGTATGTCGAGGTTGCTTGTTCTGTGATTGGAGGTTTATTATAATATATGTGATATGTATGTTATGCCTGTTTCTGGTTGCTTTATGATGTGATGTTGTGACTGCTAATGTCTGAGTAGAGATAGGCAGTAAATTCTGATAAGTTGGGAGATGAATATGTGGTAAGAAAGTCGAGGATATATATATGTTATAGTGCTCAACCTAGAGATCCAGCTGATCTGTTTATGTTGTGATTTAAAGTTGATACCCGGTTAAGCCGAAGAAAGTTGGTCGTGGTTGTTATAAGTCGTGGTTGAGGCACTAAGTGTTGATCCGAGATGAGTCGGTGAGGTTCATGTTGCATAGTTGTTGTTCATCACGGTGTTGGCGTATGGGCAATTTCGATCTTGCCTGCGGGGAGATGATCGTACCCATTAGTTGTTAACGGACGAACGAATGTTCCGATCTGGCCTGCGGGCGGGGGGATATGTCGTTACCGTAAGTTACGTTGTTGACGGGCGAATATTCCGACCTAGCTTGCGGGCGAGGGAATATGTCGTATCCATGAGACGAGTTGAGCCAGCAGGCTGTTGGCCGAACCTTGCATTACGGGGGAATATGTTGTATCCATGATTTGGGAGTTGATTGATTGACAGTGCTGTGTTGTTGAGTGCTGCTATCTATATAAATTATTTTATATCTGTTTTCCCATTTATGATGAATTGTTGTTTCTTATCCCCTATATTTTCTCTATATCGTATTTTATTTATTCTCGATCGCACGAGAAGATCCTGTTGAGGAATTGCCAGAGGAGCTTGATGGCATACCGGTTGAGCCTGATGCTGGCGGGAGAGCCTTGGATCCCAATGCTGGGGGACTTTGAGCTGCTCTATGCAGAGGACGACCGTCTCGACTGACTACTTTTAGCGAAGAGTGGTGTATACGGGCCCGACTACCGTATACGTTAGAGTCGTGGTTGGGTAGACAGTCTTAGTTTTGTTATAGCCAGTACATAGGGTTGAGTGAAATGTATTTTTGGGGCCAAGAGAGGAAATCTGATGTATTTTATTTTATTGCCATGCTTTCATTTTATTTACTAGTTGCGTACTCTGAAATAATTGGTATCAGTTATTGCATGCTCTACTGATGGAGCCAGTACTCTTATGTCTGTATAAATTATTGTGGTATCTGTGTTGTTTGTTTTAATATTTTCTACATTTTTATATTACCATGCTGCGCTGCAACGTTAAGAATTTGAGTTCGGGTTACCAATGGGACCTCCGAGGAAGGGGTTCTCTCATTTTAGTGGTATCAGAGCAGTTTGATTCTTAATCAAGGACTGCTTGGGTTAAGTTGTGATTTCTGGCCGTGTCTAGTTGAACTCGCATTGGGTATTGACTATGCTTAGAAGTTGGGTAGAGTGTCTGATACGCTAGTTATCGTAAGAGGTAACTGTTTGAACATTTGTGATGCATATGATGCATGCATATGATAATATGGTCTTGTATGTCTTACAAATGTGAGCTGATAATTTCTTCCACAGGAAATTAAATGGCTCACAGATGACCTAGAGGACATGGCGGAAGGGTCACAACGAGTGTCGTTGAACTCGGGAATGGTTACGAAGGAAATTCCCACGTTGGTGATAGGATAGAATCAACGGAAACCCGGAGGACAGTTAGGGAATTAGCAACGGCAATGCTGCATCAGACACAACAGAACGCTCAACTACTACAGTTGACCATGCAATAATACCAGACAGAATCAGCAAGGTGAAGTCGTAATGGAAGACACTGGACTGAATACTTTTCTGAAAAGGAAGCCGTCGCAGTTCAATGGCGACTTCAACCTACAAGGAGCTGAACTATGGATACAAGAGCTTGAGAAAATCTTTGCGGCAATGCATTGCCGTGAGGACAGAAAAGTGACATATGCATCCTTCATGTTGATGGGAGGTGCAGAACTGTGGTGGAAATGCAAGCAGAGGATGCTTAAAGCAGAAGACAGAATCATCAACTGGGGACTGTTTCGGGAATGCTTTCTGGAGAAGTATTTCCCTAGAATGATGAGAAGAGAGAAAGAGAAAGACCAGCTGAACAATAGCAACAACCAAGTGGATGCTTCAGATGTGGAGAATCGCATCTGATTAGAGATTATTCGGTGAGGGAGACTCGCCAATGCTTTTGGTGTGGCCAGATGGGTCACATAGCTCCAGAATGTTCACAAGGAGCAAGGTATAACACAGGCGGGCGTGGCCCAGTGACCGAAGCCTAAGGAGCAGGACAGCAGGCGGTGAGACTGCAAGTCACCGGAAGGGTGTTTATCGTAAGAGGAGCTGAATCCTCTCAATCCCTTGATCTTATACAAGGTATGTGCCTAGTGTCAGGTAAACTCTTATCAATATTGTTTGACTCGGGAGCTACGCATTCCTTCATATCCCAAGAGTGTGTGGATCATTTGAAATTGCCTGTTTCTTTGCTTCCTCATGACTTAACTGTTTTTACCCCTATTAGTAATTCTTTGACAACCATGACTATCTACTTTAAATGCCCTATTATCGTTGAAAATCGAACTTTTCTTGTTGACCTTGTTTTTTTGCCTATGCAACAACTCGATATAATTTTAGGCACGAATTGGCTATCGGCTAACCATGTAGTGTTAGACTGTTCTAAAAAGACCTTATCATTCCCTGAGTAGTCTAGATTGATGCCTGCCAAGGATAGTAACCTAAGTAGTAAATCTCAGAAACACGTATTGCTATTCTTTATGGAAGCTAAGGAATCTCCTAAGTTGGATCCGTTGCCTATAGTGCGAAAGTTTCCGGAAGTTTTCCCCGATGACGTTTCAGGTTTACCACCGGAGAGAGAAATAGAATTCGCTATAGATCTCGTACCGTGAACTGGACCGATTTCAATAGCACCTTATCGAATGGCTCCAACAGAGTTAGCAGAGTTGAAAAAGCAGTTGGATGACATTTGGATAAGGAGTTTATAAGACCGAGTACTTCACCTTGGGGATCGTCGGTGTTGTTCATTAAGAAAAAGGACGGAAGTTCAAGGCTGAGCGTGGATTATCGACAGCTGAACAAGACGACAGTCAAGAATAAGTATTTGTTGCCTAGGATTGATGATTTGATGGACCAGTTGAAAGAAGCGGTAGTGTTTTCAAAGATTGACTTAAGATTTGGTTATCACCAGATTCGAGTCAAGAGGGAGGATGTACTGAAGACGGCGTTTGGGAGTCAATATGGACACTATGAGTATCTAGTTATGCCTTTTGGTGTGATTAATGCTCCGGCAGTATTTATGGATTACATGAACCGGATTTTCCGACCGTCCTTTGTCTTGCCTTGAATGTTGAGAAGCGTTCCGATTAAACTATCACACACATTTTTCTCCACATGCATCACATCAATACAGTGTCTGACATCAAGTTTGCACCAGTATGGAAGATCAAAGAAGATAGACCTCTTCTTCCATATGTTTTTCTCAGTAGCCTTAGCCTTCTTTTGGGCCTTGCCGATGATAACATTGATGTCCTTCACCCGTTGATAAACTTGCTCTCCGGTTAAGGCCTTCGGAGCAATTTCACTCTCCTGGCATCTATTAAAAGCTTTTTTCAATATACGATATGGCTGATCACGTCTGAGAAATCCTCGATGTCCAAGGTAATCTGTCTTCCTTCCATGATGCAATTGAGTGAAGCATGTGCCTTCTTCACATATAGGGCATGCTTTATGCCCCTTAAGACTGTACCCTCACAAGTTCTCGTATGTTAGAAAGTCATTGATGGTGCAAAATAACATGGCACGCATCTTGAAAGTCTCATGAGAATACCTATCAACTACATGAACACCTTTCACCCACAACTTTTTCAAGTCTTCAATCAAGGGCCTTAGATAAACATCTAAGTCATTTCCTGGTTGTTTTGGGCCGGAAATGATCATAGATAATGTAACACCCCCTCGAGGTGTCACGTATCGTAACCCAAAATTCATGTGATTCGGTTAATTAAAACTCTTTCGAAAATATTTATTAGATTTATTGCTGAAATTCTGATACCAATTTAAACATTAACAATAAAAAAGGAATAAATTCAAACTCATCATTTATGAAACTCATTCACTTCGCCTTAAGGCATACATCAAGTCACTTTCTTAATACACATCATACTGAGTCACGGTCAATGGACCTGACTTTAAATATCAAAATCCTAAGAGCTAGTCTATCAAAACTCTAGGAATAATAAAGCATACTACCTAGCATGCACCGCCCAACATATACTGGGCCTCGTCATCAACAGTCCACCGTCTTCGTCGTCGACACCAAGTAACTCAAACGCAGGATCCCGCAGTGGCCCAGAGGACCGCTGGAAAATATCTATACATGTGTTCAAAAAACACAACAGGGTGACCAACATGTACAGGCAAGGGTGAGATATTCTTTCACAAGTTTATCATAATAGCCACACAAGTAAAACAACATATACATAATGCATCAACACAGTTACAATAACAGAAGTAACACAGGACAACGCACCATGTAACAGCATGTCCACAAGTATACCATAAATTGCAGTATATCATATTAATCAATTAGCAGCATAAGGCAACTTTGAAAGCAGAATAATGAGGTACAATAAGTAAATGTAATCACCAACAGCCATGCAATGCAATGCGATGTACATGACTCAATGCCATATGCCACAAAGGTAAAACTCTGACCCCTACTCCATGGAGCTAACAAATCGTCGGAGAGAGTGAATGGGAGGACGTGTTCCGGTTATTGCCAGCCATGAGCAAGATGCTACAACATTTGTAACTTGCACGTATCTGGCTTTACGGTAAGACTCTCGACTAAACATGAAAAGTATGGCATCTAGTAGAGGATATCAGTGTATTGTGCGGATTCGCCACGACACAGAAGAATCACCAACCAGTCTCATGTCAGCCCTTCCAACCCTGATACCTCCAAAAGACCATTGAAGATCGTCACCGTAAGATTCGCACCTGCATCAAGGTGTAAGCTCAACTCCTAGGCTCATAGCCTTACAACTATGCACATGAAATGTCGATGCTTACACAAAGCAGATGCGATAAAGCAATGTCTATCCATTGGATAAACCTCAAGGTCCACTAATGTTCTATTCCTTAAGAACTATATGCGTTTTTGTTTTATAAAACATTTATCCACATTTATCCACAGGATAAATACCATGTGATTCCTTTGCAGTGATCCAGACTACTTTTAGAATTACCGACTGTCCCTACAGACCAACACAAGTCTTTTCAGCGTGTTTTGTCCTCACTCACATGCTTTTTTGGAAACTTCCCTGAAGGTCATCCATCTCATAATTAATCCAAGTCAAGCACGCTTAACTATGGAGTTATTATGTTCTAGGCTCCCAAAAATAAGATAAATCTTGTCGATATAGGTAGTACCAATTAATTCTTATAGGCCTTCCCTCAGCTATACAGTCCCATACTTGCACAGCCTCAGGTTCTCTCTCGTTTCGGTCATCACAAAACTAAAACAATCGAACGATTGACCTAGATCCGAATTCACCAATCCGTTATCGAACTACTGTTTCAAAACCCAAAACGTTTCGTGTTTGTGTTTATGTCTTATGAACCACCTCTAAAATCCTAAGTGTTATGAAGAAGGATTGAGAATCTTCGTAGAGAAGTCTTTGATGTACTAAGTCATCAATTGGTATAATACATGGTCTTGTTCCACCATATACCACACTTAATTATCCCTTGTCTTCAACTCTAAGTTAATTACTTAACTTAGGTTTTCACACGTAAGCTTTACGATTTGAGTTAAAAATTCCTTTTGTAAATCAAAACAACGTTTTCAATTGAGGAAAACAAGGAAAAGGCAAAACAAGGTACTCGCCTGAATTTCATTCAGCGAGATTACATTCGCTTAGCGAAATTGAGGCAGTGATGCCTAGCTTGGAATTTCTCTGTATCGCTTAACGAGATTCACTTTGCTTAGCGACACTTGCCTCAAGCAAAGCACTTTAACTAAATTTTGAAAAGAGTTTTTCCTTACTAACTTAGTGTAAAAACTATGCATGCTCTAAGTTAGTGTGAAAGAAGTATAATCTCATTAAAACTATGTTAACTTTCATAAAAGACATTTTCGTTTTCGGAACACCAAATACTTTCAGAAGATCTTTCTTTGACAAACTAAATACTTTTTAGTAAAATCGGCCATTATAACGTTTAGCTTAGAAGCTTTTCATTCCTCAAAATCAAGCTATAGCCAATGCAATGCTATGCTCTCACACACACACACACACACACACATCAAATCTCAATTCAAGGCATCCATGCCACAATTCATATTCACATATCCAAGCATGTACTTCATGAAAATAAATCAAGTACATACACAACATATAGTCATTCAAAACTCAAATCAACATTATGCATATGTTCTATCCAAGGCAAAATGCCACAATTCACATCACAACCAACCTCATGTGGCTATTGTAACATCCTAAAATTAAAAATAATTGGAGATAATAACGTTAGAGAAATTAGATAATTTTTGGGAGGCTTAGACTGCATGTTTTGGGCCTTTGAATTAATTAGAAAGGATAAAAGATAATTAAAATCTGCAACAATAATAGAACTCTATCTAGACTTTATCTAAAACTTATTTAATAACAAACTCTAACTACACTCTATCTAAAACTTATTCAAAGACTCTATCTAAAACTTAATTCAAAAATCAGTCTCTATGTCAGGATGCGTTAAAAATAGGTTTAAAAATAGGGAATCAGTGCAACACTATATATATACCTTCATATAACACCATAGTGCGGCTAGGAACCCTTTTTGCATCCTAAAACACCTTAGTAACGGTTGTAGAGCATCTTCATGCTTGGGAGATGGGGTTGCAACAAGCAATGAGTTTGGAAGGAGAACAATAACAACAACAACAACAACAAGAGGAAGATGAAGATGAAGAAGAAGGAGAAGGAGAAGGAGAAGGGGATTCAAGACTGAAGAAGGCGACATCTAAGATTCGCCATAGGGTACGCTTGGAGATTCTTGGAGGCCTTCAAGAGGTGAGTAGAAATACTCTTTCTCACCCTTTTCATGGTGCAAATTGATTTGGGGTTTGGGTTATGTTTTCAAAATGCGTTTTTGGAAAATAATCATGCGTTTGGTCAAATCCTGATTTTACAAATTTGGGGGTTTTCCTTCTAAGGTGTTCCTGCTGTTAATTAAATGGTTATTATTGAAATTGATGCTATGATATATATGATACATACGTGATTTGGTTGAATTGATATGTTATATATGCACTATTTGACGATATTTGTGATATTGGCATGATTCAATAACTGTTAATATGTTGGATGTTGTTTGCTGCAATACCGCCTATGATAGGGGTATCGAAAGTAACACTGCCAATGATTTGGGGTGTCGAAATATGAAATACCGCCATGATGGGGTATCGAAAGTAACATCGCCACATGTTGGGATGTCGAAATGAGTAATACCACCAGTGTACAATGGTTGGTATCGAAATGAGTAATGTCACTGAAGAGAAGGTGACATCGAAATACCTTCATGAGTAAGGTAGGCAATGGGACGCCATTGTTATGTGCAGTTTGAAAGTCATATGACATATGAGAATATTTGAGATTGTTTGATATATGAGATTTTGTCATATTTGATTTATGATGTATTAATGATGATTGTTACTGTCAATAATAATTTATATTATTATTATTATTTTACTATACATTATTTTGAAAATAGCGGGTACCATGGATAGTTTTTCCGGTTACCGCACCGGCTGAGAACAATGCTTTTGTGAAAACCCTTTAAACTGTATTTCTGTTCACTGGGATTTTATATCTCATTAGTAGTATTGTTTTCAGAGCCTGAGGATGTCCCTGTTGAGCAGCCAGACGTTTTGAAGACTATCTCTTTAGCTTTAGAGCTTGGTTAGTATTGTATGGCATATGCCAGGAGGACCTTTATTATTTTTTAGTTATTTTCTTATGCGAGATGTTATAGACGCCCTGTTTTGAAGTTTTGAAACTGATTATGTTATTCGGTTTTTGAATTAATGTAAACAATTATTTTGGACTAATATTATATTAAGTATTTATTCAGTGTTTATTTAAGAAATTTTTTTTTATTTTTCCTGATTTTATTTAAATTATTAATTTGGGTTACTAATGTAACGAAGGGCGTTACAACTATCAAACTCATTGGAGCTAATCTCCCTTTACCATTTAGGAGTCATCCTCCAAAGGTAAGTCGCCCGATCGGTTAGCGAATTCTCCCGATTCCTCGTCCGATTATCCGACAACAACTACAAACACAAAACCAATCTAATCATCAACAATTAATACACAAATTTCCCTAATCCCTTAGGAGCTAGGTTCGGCCACAAATGATGAAATGAGCTGGGGATCACATTTGGTCCCAATCTTTTGGATGGTTGGTTCTTAAGCTTGATTAACACTAAATCAAGTCCTAATACTCAAAGATATGAAACAAAACTCAATGTTCTTCACATTCAGGGTTTCGGCCATACAAGGGAAATCATGGCTAGGGATTGATTTGGTTTTTCATCACTTGGATTCAAAGACAATAGGAAAGGTTAGGATGGAATCAAGAGTTAGAAATAAAAAATTTGAACAAAATACTATTCATCATCACTATTGAGGGTTCGCCACTTTGGGGATTAAGAGCTAGGATGAGAATTCGATCATATGCTCTTGGGTCTAGGTAGAGGATGTTGAAGTGAGCTCAAAGAAATTGGTTTCCCATTAAAAGGATTTTTCTACAATTTCCTATGAATTTTCAAAGTTTTGGATCATAAACTTGATTTTCATGAAAACAAGATTTGATCTTGAGATTGAGAGAGATTCAAGAAGCTAGGAGATCATAGAAGTGATCTTACCTAAGAATGGATGAAGATTGATCAAAGAATCAAGCTTTTCCTCCATGGATTCAAGCTTTCCTTTCATGAAAATGGTGGAGTTTTGGCCAAAGGAGGAAGGTGAAGCTTTGAGCTTCTTTGGGGCTGTTCTTGATGCATGAATGGGGCTGAGAAAGGGCTATTACACCCTTAAAACAAGTCACTTAAGGGCAAAATGGTCATTTGCTTCAAGGGTAAAATGGTAAAAGTGAAAAAGATTAAGGTTAGGGGTATTTTGGTAATTTCGCATCCAGATATTTCCGAACGTCATGACGACTCTGGCATGCTCCCCCAAGTGATATAACATGATGTGACATCAAGATTAACCGTTGGCGGGTCTCGATAAGTCCATATGCGGCTCCGTTCGCCACCTGATTGAGGATTTCGCTCGAATGGAGGTTAGGAAATGATTTTTGTGAAATTTAACCAAAACGTAGAAAATTAAATCCTGAGACTTACTGTCTCATTCACGAGTCTAAATTAGGTCTCGATAGAAGAAAAACACTACTGCCCGTGAAAAACGCAGCCCGGGCTCCGTTTGAGCTTTCACCCGAAATTTAACCATGGCTTTCTATGGTTGTGTAGGACATTCCTATGTTCTCAGAATATTTTACTTCACTCTCTAGACCCTCCAATAAAATACAAACGTTAAAATACTGAAGAATTATAAAACGTGAAAATCGGGGCGTTACAGATAACATCATTTATTTGCGCTTCATGCACAACCAAGGAGGTAGGTTGTAAATTACCAGGAGAACAGGCCATGAACTATGAATACTACTTAAGTTACCATACGGATTCATTCCATCCGTAGAAATTCCAAGCTTAAGGTTTCTTGGCTCATTGGCGAAATCCGGAAACAAAGTATCAATTCTCTTCCATTGTAGAGAATCAGCCGGATGACGAAGTTGTCCATCACATTTCCTCTCGTCTGCATGCCATCTAATGTTCTTTGCGTCTTTTACAATAGCGAACAATCGCTTGAACCTTGGAATTATTGGAAGATACCACAACACTTTTCGCAGGAGGACCTTTTTTTTTCCACATCACAACTAGAATCATCACCATCCTTCACTTTATAGCATGATAACCCATATGGGGCAGTCGTGCATCTGTTCATAACCATCAGTGTACAATATACAATCATTAGGGCATGCGTGTATCTTCTTATACTCCATACCCATCGGACACAATACATTCTTCACCTCATAGTTACGGTCTGGCAATGTGTTGCCTTCGCGAAGCATTTCTTTCAACAACTTAAGCAATTCGATGAAGCTTTTATCACTCCACCCATTTCTCGCCTTCACACAGAACAATTTTAACACCGTCGACGATCGTGTATAAATAGTGCACCCCGGATACTAAGGCTTATCCGCATCACTGCACAAATTATCATACACATGTGCTCGCTGAAAAGACTCTTGTCCAATATCATGGATCATGTCCTCTAGTCGATCATCCTCCATATCTACGTCAACTTCCTCACTTTGGGACACACTTGACTTGTTATTTAACAAGACATCACCATGCCATATCCATCTTGTATAACTCAAGCAAATCCCGTTACAAATAAGATGAGTGCGTATATCCTTAACTTCACATTTCCTTGTATTCAAACACTTGACACAAGGACATTTTTTTGAGCAAATTCTATAAACTCTTCCACTCCCTTCCGATACTCGTCACTTGTATGTTTACTAACCATCCGACTATGATTCATAAATAGATAGGTTCTATAGAATTACACACATAAATCCAATATAAAGCACAATGGGGGGAGATTGGAAAAGCATTAGTATTTGAACCCTATAAACCAAGACAATTTCATGGCAATATTGTCCTAACCTTTAATACCCTAATAACCTAACCTATATATCCAAATAGTGTAAATATAGGACATTTAGAGAAGGGCTGTGGAGTGGTTGTATGGGACATTTAGATTAAGGCTATCCCTTTAGTGTTTACCAAACAAAAAATGTGGATATATAGAAAGCAAAAATTGCCAATATATTGGAAGCTTACCTTTAGGAAGCAAAAACTGTCAATATATTGGAAACTTACCTTTAGGAAGCTTACATTTTAGGAAGCAAAAAATGTGGCTAGTAAATCAATTCAAATCTCTTTTTTATAATGAGTTTCAAACATGAAAACTAATTTTTAAATTTAAATCAAATTAAACCAGCAAACCAACAAAACCTAAATGTGAAATAATAGATTTTAATGGAAGCTTACCTTTAGGAAGCAAGATCGAATGGTGGCCGGAAGATTGACGACGGTGAGAATTGCAGACTTGAGGCGTGAAAATGACCTAAATGAGAAAAGAAAGGGGAACAGAATGAAGGAAAAGAATGAGGGAAGAGAAAGGAGAAAAGAGAGAAGGAGAAGAGAAAGGATATATACTAGCCGGAATGAGTTGCGACGGTAGTAGCAACAGCGGGCACGACGGTCTTAGTGGCAGAGAGAGTGAGATTTTTGAGAGATAGAGACGTTGGAATAGTGAAAGGTGAAGAGGGCACGCGAGACTTAACGTTCTAAAAATTAGAAACTTCTTTTAACGTCGGTTATTGTATACCCCGACATTAGAAAGTCATTATTTAACGTCAGTTATTATAATACCCGACATTAAAGTATTTGTTTTACTTTTAACGTCTGTTTTCTTAATAACCGACGTTAAAAATGTTTGTGGTGAATAATTATTTACGGTACTGGCACCGTCTTTTTTTTAACATCCTTTTTAATTTAACCAACGTTAAATCATGTCGTTAAAACCATATTTTCCACTAGTGTTGGTTGGGAGGGATTCAACTAACGGAATTAAAATGTTTCATTTTTTTAATCTCATATTCTATTTTATTTATAAATCACACAAAATATAAAATGGATTTAATTGGTATACATTGTCAGTGTAAATATTTTTTATACAGACAACCAATCAGAATTTGCCACATAAGTTAAAATGTTTGATTCTTATCCTAACTACCTTAAAATTCACACACACAATGATTTCTGATTGGTTGTCAGTATAAAAAAACTTTATATTGACCGTGTATAACAATTAAACTCATATAAAATAGAAATCATATATCATAATTTATAGCGTTCTAATAAGTTTACCAAATGCTAGCTAAACGGCTCATAATTCATCATCATTCATTTGCTAGCAATTAATTATGTACCAAATATCTTGATTAAAAGGGGAAAAAAATTTCACGAAGTCAATTGAAATCAATTGAATGAAACAAAATAGGCATGATTCTAAGTTTGGAACACAATCCTGTGTACAAACAAAAGTAAGAAATTTTCATGAGACCCACCTTTCCTCGCTGTCTTGTCACAATAACAGAACCATCAAAGCAAAGCTTCAACATGCACGTAGACGTGCATGGCCTTTCCTTCTCTTTGGACCATCATCATGCCAACAAAAGCAGGAACTCCATTTGGGTGTTTTCAATTTTTATTTGTTTCAGGGTTAAATATATATATTATATATATAAAAAAAAAAACTGCGATACGATTGATATCTCTACTATACTCCATGAGTGGTGGTGGTGGTGGTGGTTGATGAATTGAAGGGGTCATGTTTTCCTTCTACCAATGGACTGATGAGGCTTCCCATCAAACAACTCATCAATATAAGTCTCTATATCATCAGCCTGATACTTTATATACTTCTCTGTTTGTCTCCCCGGGTCCAAGTACTGTGCAAACCTTCCAAGGAACGACCTATAAGCTGGGATCACAACTGCAGATATCGAAACCCTTAGCTCTGATTGAAGCTGCTCGTCCTTCACAACCCACGAGCTCTGTGTTCTGTGTATCTCATCAAACAAAGCGTTGAAGCTCTTGAACCTCTCTTTCAGCACCGGTTTCTGCACCTTCCCATTCACGTTCAACCCTTCATGGGTCAGACATGCCACCACTCTATTCCACGTCTCCCTCTGATAGTTCTTGTGGTATGTCCTCAGCTCCGATGATCTCTTCCTGCACCACGTGTCACCCATCAATTGGGCCATCTCAGAGGAACCTTTGATCTTTTGCAGAATGTACCTTCCATTGTTCATCATAAAGAAGTTGCTTAAGGCAACGTCCTTATAAAGCCTTCCCTTTCCTTCAAGGCTTGTATCCAGCAGCTCCATCACCCTCGTTACCTGCGCCGCGAACGGTGACGAGATCTCGCGGTTGTCACCACCGCCGATAATATTGTCGTCGTTTTCATGATGTGGTCTGCTTGTGGAATCGGCACGCTCGATCTTCGAGTGTTCCTTGAAAACCTGCTCCAATGTTTCTTTATAATCTCCTGCTATGTTCAGGTAGTTCATGATGTAGCGTGTGAGAGGGTGCACCGCTCCGCCGGGGACAGGAGTTTTACCTGTCTCTGATTTTATTGAGTTTTCGAGGTCGCAGAAAATAGAGATAGCGGCCTCGCCAAGTCTGCACTTGGCGAGCGTCATCTCTGTCTTTAGCTCCTCCACACATTCTTCTGGGAACAACCCGTCCAGCTTTGGGATAACATCCCGTAGCGTCTCATACATGTCTAGAAGCTTGAAAAGTTTCTCTCCGGCGCGCTTCGTCAACGCCGCCCCTTCCGCGAAGTTCAGAAGCTGGATCACCACGCCGCGGGAGAGGTTGCTGAAGAGCCCCGCCGCCACGTTGTGGTGTTCCGCGAACACGGACTCGGCCAGCTTCCTCTCGCCGGAGAAATACACGGCGGCGCATTGCTTGAACGTGTTGATCCACGCCGGGACCATGTCCCTAGCCAGAGTATCCCACTGCGCCTTCTGCATCTCGTCGATGCTGATTTTCTCGAACCCTAATTTCTGCAAGCTCTCCTCGAAAGCGTTCCTCCTTAAAATCATGTACACCTGGCAGCACTCCGATTGGTAACCGCCTAATAACATCGCTTTCGCGATCTTGTTGAGGTTAACAATTGCTTCCTCCGGGTAACCAGGGAAATCCGGATCCGATTCTTCTGGTTTTTCAGGATCCGGATCTTGTTGTTGTTGTTGTTGTTGTTCTAATGCAACTTGCTTCCCTTTGTGATCAACCTGGTTCTGATTCCCATTATTCCCACCGGGATCCAATTCGGTTGGGACGTTGTTTCTAGATTCTTCCATTAACAAACGGAAATCTTCCTCTAAATAGGACATCGTACGCTGCTGGATCAAGCCAATGCGGTTCATCAACGAATCCTTTTCTCCTTTGGTATGATCTTCACCACATTCGGTTTGATGAGTCAGCAACTTCATCAGTTTCGAAATCCGATTCACTGCTTCCAGAAACAACGAGTCCTCGTTTGGTTCCTCTCCCCATTTTGCTTTGCCTTCCCCTGCGTCATACTTTGCTATCTTTTCCTCCATCAGATCTAAGAACCTCTCCATGAAATCTGGGATCTCAAACGACGTCGTTTCTTTCTCTTTCTCTGCATCTCCATTATCATTATTACCATTCTCTCCTTTTTCATTTTCCTTCTGTTGCAGAGTGACGAGGAATCGATCAATGTCTTCTGAAACCTTCTCGAAGCTTGGAGGAGGAGACTCAGATTCCGGTGGAACCTCTACAGCGTCCTCATCCTCCTCGTTCGCATGATCTCTCTCGTTAACATGCGGTTCCGTTTCAACGGTTTCGCCGTTTGGTTTGGGATCGGTTTCTGTGGGGTCCGCCATCGGAGTACGTGGCGTTTCGCCGGCGTTTTTCTCCTCAGCGAAACTACCGGAATTTTCAGCGAGGTTCTTCTCCTCCATGATGGTTGTTACGACGGTTATGTTTCTTTTATCTCCTCTTACAGAAAGGTCAAAAGAAAAAGCGTTTCTTCAATTACAAATGCGAGGACTCAGGAGAATCACCGGTTTGTTTGCTTTTCTTTTTAAATAATTAATTAATTTTCTCGGCCTTTTTCTAATCTCCATAGAAAGGGTTGACCGTTGACGTTACTAATTCTTTCTCCGACGTCGTTTCGTGCTTCCCACTAACTAAGATTCATTGATTGTGAAAGATTGGCCTTTTATTAATGCCTTATTTTTCGGAAGCGGTGCATAATGCGCGCCATTCACTTACACGACCGGATCCGGATTCTCGTAAAAACGGTTTAGTTTTCGGATCGGATCCAAACCCGAGGAATATGAGAACAACGCGTGTGCGTGTGCGTGTGCGTGTGCGTGTGCGTGTATGAGAGAGGAGAAGCAAACACAAATAGATAGAGAAGAAGTGAACACACTTCAGATCCGGTTGAACAGGAAGCTGAGCTAAGCAGAAGTTGAGAACTGGAAAAAAAAAAAAAGTTTTGAAAGTGATAGAGAGAGAGAATGAGATATGGCGGAGTTAGAAGGAGGCGAATGTTGTTACAACCATTTCTTGTGTTGTGTGCGTTGGTGACTTGTTTGGGACTGTTGATGTTGGCACTGAGGCCGTTGGATCCTCCTATTACCGTTGATTTCCCGAGAGATTTCGAGTTCGAAGATTCCAACAGCTCCAGTTTCGATGGCGGCGTTCGCGTCGGTAACGTCGGTGAGAAACCGTGCGCCACGGTGGAAGAGATGGGGAAGGATTTCGTAACAGATGTTGGAAATGAAACCCTGAGAGTGAGAAAAATCATCGAAAATCATTTTGTTTTGAACGGTAGTTACCCTTCTGTCTTAAATTTAGTTACGAAACTGATTTGGACAACTTGTCGCGACACTTTATTTTGTAGTTTATGAACAAAGTATTGTGCATGAAAGTATCAGATATGGTGAGAAGTTATTCTGAATCTGTTCTAATAATAATGCTCAATTAGTTATTATGCAGTTTCTGTGCTAATTATCAATGACAGCTTTTCACTACTCTATTTTATTTTTTTATTTTAAAAAAAATACTAAATATCAAAGTCATAGATGTACACCTCTAAGTGAGATTCATGCCATAAATAAAGTATAAACCTCGTAAATAAAAACCATGTGTTTCTTGTGCATAAAAGTATCAATAACTGCAGCAGTTATCCGAATAGGTTGGTATAGTTTATGACGAAAGAATTGTGGATGAAAGTATCACAAATCGTGAGAAGTTAATCTGTTTAAATAATATTGCTCAATTAGTTATTATGCAGTTTCTGTACTAATTATCTATGACACTATCAAAGTCACAGTTATGCACCTCTTAGTGAGATTCATGACATAAATAAATTATAAACCTTGTAAATAAGAACCATGTGTTTCTACGAAGAAAGTTCTCAAATCAGAAGGTGACATTGGCTGCTTTTGTTTCAGGTGCTTCAAGAGTCAGGGATTTGCCCTCAGAGCAGTTCTGTAGTCATGGATTTGTTTTGGGAAAGACTGCAGAGGCAGGTTTTGGGAATGAAATGTACAAGGTCTTAACTGCTGCAGCATTGAGTATAATGTTAAACCGGTCCTTGATCATTGGCCAAACCAGGCATATTGGTTCTTTCTCAAGCCTTTCTTTTTTCATTTTTAAGAACTAACTTTTGCATTTTTTGCTGACAACTGAAGTTCTAACTAATAGTTCCTTTTAGTGTTAGCCTGCAAGATTCAGGGACTAGTTCTGCATGAAAAATGAAAAATTCTATACAAAACTAAAACCTGAATCACTCCAGTCTCAACCTAAATTTTAAGGAGATACTAAATCTTGGAGCATCTGCTTCCTATGACCCTTATATAAATACCTGTGTTAATTCTTTTAAGTATATATTGACAACTTGTTCTAGAAACATTTTGCAACATCCAAATACCAACCTATGTTCATACACTTTTGACTATTTATGTAGATTGTTTATGGCCACTGAGATATGAAAATCTATAGTCTATAGCGTCTTGGAATTATCTACTAAGTTTGCTAATTGGACTTAGTTTTATCATTCAGTATCTGATTATCACCTTGTTTCTACATTTCAGAGGTAAATATCCTTTTGGGGATTATATTTCCTATTCCAACTTTACCTTTACTATGAAAGAAATAAAGCATTTGTGGAGACAAAATGGTTGTGAAAGAAAATATGGGAGGCAACTAGTTATGAGGACGGATGATTTTGAAAAGCCATCTCAAACAAATGTTCTCTGTAGCAATTGGAAGGAATGGAAGCAACCTATCATATGGTAAAGCGAGATGGTTTTTCTACTTATCAGTCTTTTAAGCATCATATGATGACATTGAACCTTATGTTTTAGGTTTCAAGGAACTAATGATGCTGTGGCGGCACAATTTTTCTTGAAGAATATACACTCTCCAATGCGGATTGCTGCTTTTGATTTATTTGGTAACCCACTAGTTCTAGGATCTCGGCCAAATGTATTTGGGGAGATCATGAGAGTTCTCATAACCCCTTCAAAAGATGTTGAGGCAGCTGTCAATTGGGTTATTGGTGGTGGGGAGAATCCTGACATCTCATTGCATATGAGGATGCTTATGAATAGGTAATGGAAGTACACACTAATTTCATTGAATTGGAACTGTCATGCTTGATTGATGAATTAGGGTAGTAAAGCCTACCACCCTTATATGGTCATGCTTTATCATGTTTCTTAGTAAGTTTTTTTACTCCTTTTCGATTAATTTCAAGTGAAATAGGTGGTGGCTTTAAAAAAAAAGAAAGAATGAAATATCACAGTTTATCTGATAATTTCATTGGACAATAAAACATACATGTAAGTTGATAGGTTCCTGATCTGGTTAGTTACAAGTAGGGGCCTGATAAGCCCAATGATTCGCTTATATGGGCTTATTCTCCATTTGGGAGAGAGACTACCTTGTAATAACAAATGGGAGGGAAAGTTTGTTAGAGGAGAGAGAGAGAACAAATCTGTTATATAGGGCAGTTCAGAGGGATAGGGGGGTATGCTGAATGTAATTTGAGTTGTTGGAGCTTAGAGAGTATTCTGTAGCTTGGGGGCCGTAGGTGTTCACCGTGGCTGGGAGCTTATGCTCTTACATTTTCTGTATTTCGTCTTCTTTCCTGTTGTAATTCTCTTTCAATTCCAATCAATAAAACAGTCTTCCTTTCATCTTTGTGTTTGAGTTACATTTCTATATTTGAGATAGGAAATTGTTCCTATCATAAGTCTCCCTTCAGCATATTAGAAGATAAGGTAGCCTTTGACATTCCTTCTCAACTTCATCTATCCTGACATGAATTATTTTAATTAGGAATAGCATCGAGCATGCCTTGCTTTGGGATGGGTATTACGATTTATACCTCCGTGGGAATAGTAACTCCTCCTCTACTTTATCTACCCTGTTTTGATTCTGTTCGCTTGCCTTGTAGCTTTTTGTTTGATAGTAGTCTTGACTTCTATTTGAATGAAGTGGGATTTGCCCATTGGCAATTGAGATTCCTTGTTTGTTTTTATTTTTATCAAACGCCTCTTTATATTTGTTTCGATTCTCATTCTCCACCTCTGTGCTTTTTGTATTTCATCAAATTCCTCTTTAATTTGTTTACGGCCATTGATATGGCAAATGTCACTTACATAGTTATATGTGTCTATACAATTTGCAAATAAATATCTACATCTAATCAATCTATTTTCTTGTCTTTCTTTGATATCATTCTAAACTGTAAAATATCTAAAACCATATATAAATGTATTAAAATATGTAAAACAATGTGCTATATAATATTAATGAAAGAGGAAACTTCTGGCCCCTGTTGAAGCATCTCCACACGTCTACGCTAATGAACCCCTAACATTTTTAGACATTTTTTCTAGGTACATTATTATCAATTTGTCACTTACAAATGTGTTGAAACTCTCTTCAAGATGATGGTAGTTCCCCACTGACAACAATTCTGAAATAGTACTCGGAATGTGGGATACATCACTTAGTTTGATATGGTTTAGTTGGTGTGCTACTTTGAGCCCTGATATTTTTTAAACACTCAGCAGAACAATTGTGAGAATTTTATATATGGCATTATATAATAAATATGAGATAACTAATTGCCTCCTCTCCTACTCCTACTCACAGGCAGGGGACAAATCTTATATATTATTACAAGTCAAGTTGAAGAGATTTCTGTCATCAAAATCTTAAAAGTACTTTTTCAACTGTTGTTCAAACAGGTCAGTTAATATAACAGACAGAACTCATCCAAGAAGTCTAACAATATATTTGAGTCGAATATCATATTTTAAGCAATCTTGGTTTCCTTTCCTTTCTGCTACCCTCTGTCTCTCTTTTTGACACCAGACATTTCTGTCTGCCCATTCAACTAACAGATAAATCAAAAGAAAAAAGTCAGAAGAAAGAACATCAACCATTAACTTAATCACTTTGTTCATTGCTGCTGCCTTGACTCTTGGGTGTTAAGGCATTCAAACAGCTATCTAAAATGATATTTCTCTTTGAATATGTTAACTAATTATAGCTTCTTCAGTGGCATATGATAACAGTATATATGAATAACATAAACCCGAAAAGTACAAAAGGAAATTAGGAAAATCCTGGTCACATCATAAAATGGTATTATGTAGTGAAAGGATGTCTATTCTGGTGTCTCATCCGAACCTCTTATATGCTCTTGAAATAGGTATCTGTCATCCTTTAGAAAAGCGTATGTATTTACATCCATATTTGACCCAAATATCCGTGGAGCATCTCAACTTTTTTTTTTTTTTTGTTTTGTATAGGAATGGGGCATCTCAACTCGTAAGATTTGGATATAACTGACTCATGCTATTTTTATCATTTTTCAGATCTGTAAGAGCTGTACAGGCTGCATTGCGTTGCTTAAAAAAAGCAATACAAAGTAAACACCTAAGGTCAAGACCAAAGGTGGTTCTGGTGTCAGATACACCTCTTGCTAAAAGTATCATACCCAACATAAGTGAATTTGCGGAGGTAGTTTTTCAGTTCTCGGGTGATATATTGTTTGCAAATGTTGGTGGACGAGTCATTTGAGTACAACATAGGCCACTTTTAAAGCAAAAAAAAATGTTTTTATTAGTCAGCGACAACGGAAATTACTACTTTGAAATTAGAACTGGCAATGTGCTGTCTTCCTTGTTGCCTATCTTCTGTATTATGCACTTATTTTCTTCATTATCTAGTTTTTAATTGCTTACTTTCTGAACATGATGTATGAGGCAACCATCAATGGATGCAGTAAAATTTGTATGCCTTTGATTCTTATGCATGTGTGATTTGACCAGGTTCTTCATTTCGATTATGAAAATTACAAAGGAAGTATGTTTGAAGGCTTACCCAAGTCAGATTTTAGAGTGAAGGACTGGGGCCCAGCACCCAGATGGGTTGCTTTTGTAGACTTTTTTCTTGCATCTCGTGCTAGATATGCTGCTATTTCGGGAGCTCATAGACGTGTTGGAACTACCTATGCTCAATTAATTGCTGCACTGGCTGCAGCACGCAGCCTGGGTACTTGCATTACCTTTATCACCCTTATTAATTTTTATTAATGTCTCTTGAAACATACTGCTGACGCATCTGAAAATTGTTTTCTTCAGGAAACAATTCGTCTGGTTCAAGTTTTTCATTTTTTAGCAGCTTCCAGAGTAATTTATTGACTGATGGTTTAAAGAATCAGATTGGTTGGGGCCACGTGTGGAACAGATATGCTGGACCATTGAGTTGTCATAACCAGGCCAATCAGTGCGCCTTCACACCACTTCTTCCTCCTGCTTGGTGGGACGGCCTTTGGCAGTCTCCTATTCCACGGGATATTAATCGCCTTGCTTCCTATGGCATCCAACTATCTGGTTTTGGCACAGTTGATGATGATTCCCTTCAGAATTACTGTAATTCAAGGAAAAATGTTGTGAGAACCATTACATTCAATTTGTAGTGTTTGTAAGTCAAATTTCATTGTATTCTTTTTTTGGATAACTATAATAATTATTAGTATAGAATTAGTTATATCATTCTTTTTGCGTTCAAGTTTTCTTAGCCCATTTTCTATCAATTTAACTAGCTAAAAGGGCTACACAGCTGGAAAAATGACTTTTTAGCTGTTGAAATTGTACAGCTGGAAAAATGACTTTTCAACTGGTCAATCTATTCTCCAGCTTTCCCAATCGGTCAGCTCCTTCTTGGCCCAACTACCACCTATCCCATTGCCTATTGTCCCTGCTCGCACCACTCATTGCCACCGCCAGTGAAACCCTCACCCCCACCATTCATCCCTCAACCATCCCCTTCAACCCTCGCCACCGCCAACTGGCTTTTTCTCCTTTTTCTTGCGGTATATTCTTAGCTTGACAACCCAATCCGAGTTGACTTGAGGCTCCAGTTGGTTGTAGTGATTTTACTCATAGATGGTGAGGATTATACAGCAAACATAGGGGGCTGGTTCAAACCGGTCAACAGTCGTGCTGTTGTAGGAGCCAATGCCAACATAGGTGCTGCTTTCACATCCAGCATGCTGCATGCATAACCAGCTTGGGGCTTCTAGGTGTCTCAGAATGATGGAAAATTTGGAGCTTTTGTCCTTTTTCGATGGCAATGCAAGTTGGGTTTTGCAGATAGTTGCCTACACAAAGCTTGGAGTTTTTTTACGTATGGTGACAGGGGCACACGGCCATGTGTCTATAAGACAGGACTGTCATAGTAGCCGGTGATTTTCACTGTGGTCATTGTTAAAGAATTTGAAACTTCCTCTAAACATGTTGGGTTTATCTTGGGTGGCTCATGTTTGCGGCTGCGAGAGCAAGTAAGAGGGAGGGGATTTTGTCAACTGGGAACAATGAAGAAACAAGAACAATTTGCAGAATATTTCCTTATCCATCTCACTTGAAATATTGTATTAATTATTTATTCCTCCAAAGATATAATTTCCGATATCTTTTTCAGTTGTTATCCTTATGTAGATGTTGATATTTTATATAGGTAAATAGATTTATTCTTTTGCATTCATCCTTGGTGACTATTGAGGATACTATATTTTTTCCTATATTTGGTGCAGGTAAATAACAACTTCTTTTCAGTTGCCAATGCAAACAAAGAAATCAATGTAACTATGTTACGCTTTTTGTCTGTTCCTTTTAGCAAAGAAATATCATAGTACGTATAATTTATATTTTAATTGGAATGTGTTGATCTTATTCATTTCTATTCTTTATCGGGTAGACCTGTCATTCAAGTATGACATAGTATGGTAGTTTTTTTTAATGTTTGTGATTTGGCTATCAGATTGGTGTGTGCTGAATACATGCATTCTCTGTGTCTCACCTCTCTCTGAATACATGCATTGAAAATTTTGTCCCTTTTATATATCTATCAAATAACTATATGTTCCTTCGCATAAAATGTAGTAATTGTCCTTATGTTGTTAGCTATAGCAACTTGGGTCCCAATGTTTATGATCAAGCTCGTGTAGCTTGCACCAAGAGCAAAAGGAGTTACATCTGCTGCCAAAAGGGTTAGTCTATAATTAAAGTAAAAGGACACCAAGGCCTACAGCAGCTAAACTCAATAGCATGAGCGTTCTTCACTGTTGCTGTCTCTGTTACACGGAATGCCAAGCAAGTAAAAGACAAGCTACTGGATTTTGCTGCTGGATGCCAAGCTACTGGAAGATGTAGTTCTATGAAAGTATAACATGGCTCTTGTATTAAGTTACAGAATTAGTTTAGGGCAATCATATGTAACATGGATATTGTATTTAGGCAACAATATGTATACAAAACTCTTTTTTGTATTGTGAGAAATTTTGTCAATAGTAATATTATATGGCTATTGTTTCTTTATCCTTTGCACTGTAATCTTTCTTAGCATTTAAAGTGGCAAGTTTATATGTTAATAGTATCAACGAGCAAAAAATAGTAGTTGCAGATCCAATAGTGCAATATCAATAGACAATGTGTCCTCTTCATGCTTTCATTAACATAATCTCTTTCATTGACAAAGAAGCAAACTTCCAATAATAACAAATGTAAACTTCGTTGACACAATCTAAGTGCATGACTCTAAAATTACTCCATCACTTGGTAGTCAAGCATCATAGACCTACATCATATATACTCACAAATTACTCCTCAACTACTTAATCCATCATCACAGACCTGCATAAGCATAAATGCAATACTAGTTAGTTGTAATAATGAATAAAATACAATAGAAAAATTCAAAGAATGTGAGAATGCTTACATGTACATTAATCATTCAGATTTTTTCTTGCAAGTCTTGCTGCTGTGACCATGTTCTCCACACTCCTGTCATGTTTTCCTTTTGACTATTGATTTATTAAGTGATACTTGAAGTCCACTCTTAAATCTACAATTTTGAGTCACTTTTTCCCATCCTTCTTTCTCCCCTTTGTTTGTGATATGTGTGGGTCTGCAAGAATCAATTGTGGTGCTTCGCTCACTTGCTCCAATCAACGAATCACCACCTCACTTTGGCCATCACTTTGGGGATGATAGGATATACTCTTAACGCAACTCGGAGCCACTGAAGGAACAGTTGCTTTCAAAATTTACTAAGAAATGAAGGGTCAAGATCAGACACAATGGATTTAGGAAACCCATGGAGTCGAACAACAGAAGTAATGAAAACAAGAGCCACTAATTTACTAAGAAATGAAGGGTCAAGATCAGACACAATGGATTTAGGAAACCCATGGAGTCGAACAATAGAAGTAATGAAAACAAGAGCCACTAATTCTGCAGTATAACCAGGTTTGAGAGTAGAAAAAGGAGCTACTTTGGTAAATTTATCCAGCACTACCAAAATGGAAGTATAATTATCTGATTTAGGAAGCTAGACAATGAAATCCGTGATAATTTGCTCCCATGGTTTGGAAGGCACTGATAGTGGTTGAAGTAAGCCCTGTGGCTTAGAAGTAGAAAGCTAGGTTATCTTGTACCCAAAAAAAAAAAAACTAGGTTATCTAGCAAACGTGACAGTTCTGCACATAACTGTTGACATCTTGCCTTAATCCTAGCCAATAGAAAACTGTTTCAATATGCTTAAATGTTTTAAGACCCCCCATGTCCAGTCTTAGGTGAATCAAGGAACTGCCACAGTATTTGCTTCCTTAATGTGGCATCATCTGGTATCCAAATTCTGTTATTGTAGAACAAGAGATTGTTCCTAACAGCATGTAAGGAATGACCATGCTGAAGTTGGCATTGTTGCATCAATGCTTGCAGCTCCTGATCAAAAGCATTTGCCTTTGGAATGTCATCCAATAAGGAGCTTAGAGCAGAACATGGAGATCATGTTTCCGTATAAAGCATCGACTACCTGATTCTGCTTGCCAGGACAACAGATGAACTCATAATCATAACCAAGGGTAAAAAGGAAGAACCCATAGCATTAACATGGAGATCATGTTTCGATATAAAGCATCGACTACGTGATTCTGCTTGCCAGGACAATAGCATAATCATAACCAAGTAGCTTGGTCAAGTAGAACTGCTGTTTTGGTGTCCGCACCACCTGAGGCATCAATTCCTTCAAACTCTAATGATATTTTTTAATACAAAACCTCCTTCCAAATAAGTAAAGCCTCCATCAATTCACAGCTTGAGTCACTGCATATAACTCCACAGCATAGGCAGAAGCCACTTGAAGTCTAGGAGATAACTTATTACTGAAAGAGGCAATAGGGTGGCCTACTTGAGTTAGCACTGCACCAATACTCGTAAGTAAATGCATCGTCCTTAAGTAAATCAATTAAAAGAGAAGTGATGTGAGCATAATGCTTGACAAAACGCATGTTGTATCCAGTCAACCCCAAGAATGCTCTAAAGTTGTTTCACTGCAGAAAATGGAAGAAATTTTGTTAGGATCCACATGGACCCCTTGGTGACTAACACATTTCCTACGTAGTATACCTGAGTCTGACAGAACAGACACTTAGAGTATATTGTGGTTAGGATAGTGTCAAGATGTTGAAGATGTTCTGATAATGTCTAGATGAGTATATCATCGAAAAATACTACAATAAAGCTTCTGAGATATGATGGAAATACTTTATTCATTATGACTTGAAAAGTAGCTAGTGCATTGGCCAACCCAAATGGCATTACCAAGAATTCATAAATTAATGTCCCAAATTGAGTTCTAAATGTTGTTTTACTGATATGATCAGCATGCATCCGATGTGGTGGTATCCAGACCTCAAATTCAACTTTGAGAAAAACTTTGATCCATGTAACTCATCTAAGATTTCCTCAATACAAGTCATCAGAAAGATCCAAGAGAGACTCCAAGGTACTTTCACAACGTAAAGGGGCATTGCCATGCACTGAAAGGACTTCAGTTTGCTTTCGAAATGCACAATTTTCAATTAAAAAAGCCATAGGCAGCAAACAATAGCTCAAGTTCATAAAACTGTTATTTCATGGTCATCACAATTGGGCTCACACGCATTAGTTGGATGCACATATACACACTTATTCTCAACTTCTAGCATATAAAATATATGAATACAGAATACCTACAGGGATTGTAACAATTGATTCAGAAGCACCAAAGATTAAAGCAAACTGCAAATGGTCTATTTATACAGGGAATAGAGCATACTATTATACTTATTAGTACATTTTTCTGTAGTTTTTTGGTCTGCTAAAGAGAAATTGTAGACCTGCATATGAATTTTTAAGGTGCTCAAAAGGTTTGAATAAAAATTGCTTAATAAGACACTAGGGTTGATCTTTGTGAGCAGCCAATATTTAACAAATGGGTTCAATATTTAAATTCCCAGATTTAGTTCCTGACTATTTTATTCATGTGGCAAATCTTGTGAAGCATTAACACATAAGATACATTACCTAGCTCCATTACCTACTGTAGAGGTATATAAGCTATGACTTTGCAGTTTGCATGAACAACTAAGCACTTCTGAAACAGTTGGATGAGATTAATTGAAGAAGAAATTCCCAGACAGTATAACCTTTATGAGGTCCAAAGTGGTTACAAAGTCATCGGTAGCAAGGAAACCGAACTGAACAGAGAAATCAGAAGAAGGATATTACGGAGAAATTGTCAAAAGAATTTGGACCATTTCTCGATTTGTGCGTGTCATCCTTGCGCAGGGGCCATGCTAATCTTCTCTGTATCGTTCCAATTTTATCGGATGTCCCCGAAGGGACAACCATTGCTCTAGATAGTTGTTTTATAAATGCTAAGATACTCATAAATATAGCCAATGTGGGACTTCGACAACAGTGATGAGGTAACATGGAATTCAATTGCTAACTCAACTGAAGCATACACGAACCGAGTCAAGCTCAGCCTTTACCAGATAGATACAAACAAGATGAATTAATTTGAGTCCGTTGGATAGAAAGAAGACGAAACTTCATTCCTCACAGTTTAAGAATGCTAAGAGCATCGATAGTGAGAGTTTCCTGTGCGCTGTTTATGAATAAAATATTATTATAATATGTTATATATGATTTTGGTTTTCTTAAATTTAAAATGAGTTTCTTATCTAAAGAATCTAAAAAGAAAATTCATTAGCATTTAAATATTATTTTTTTTACATTTGATAGTGTAAATGTGAGTGAAAGAATATAAGATGTTGAAGGGACAGAAAAGTTAAGGAACTTGATAATAAAAACCCTCATCAGAGTGAAAATTGAGTGGGTGTCATAAATTTGAGTTAGCATATATGCATCCACTTAAAAACTTAAAATGGGTTCCTTCAAATTTTGCCATTGGAGATTCTCCAAGAGCATCTTTAGTGGGAGTTCTATAGGGGTTTCTTAAGAATAAAATATTATTATAATATGCCACATACGATTTTGGTTTCCTTAAATTTAAAACCGGTGCCTTATCTAAGGAACCTAAAAAGAGAGTTTCATATCATTTAAATATTTTTTTTTTTTGCATTTGATAGTGTAAAGATGAGAGAGAGAATATGAGATATTGAAAGGAGAGAGAAGATAAGAAGCTTAACAATAAAAATCCTTATTAAAATAAAAATTAAGTCGATGATATAAATTTAAATTAGCATATATGAATTTACTTAAAAACTTAAAATGAGTTATATATTATAGTAATAGTTTAATGTATTTTTCAGAAGTTTAAGGACGAACAAATGTGTGGTGTACGTAAAACTAGGTACCTACTTAGCCTTAGCCTTATAGCCCTCTTGATTACTCTGCTATGCAACCATCCACTAATCAACCTTTTCACCTCATTTGTATTTTTTCTTATTTCATCATTATTCTACAGTTACCTGTTACCGTGGGGAAATTTCTGCTTAGATCATCCACGGGTACGATGAACGGATGTATCATATTTTTTTATTATTTTGTTTGCATTTTTTTAAAAAAATATAGAAAATAACATATTAAAAGATCAATAAATACATATTTATGTTTTATTTGAATGGTTCGGGAAAGGACTTTGTATGTTTGAGTCAGGAAAGATAAATCATTGAGGAAAGTGAACATAAAAAATGAAAAAATATAACCTTAGTTTTCTATTCTAATCATTGAAATATTCATTTAGTGCAAAGAAAAGTATAATAAAAAATATTTAAGGCGCAGTTTGAAAAGTTCCTTCTTCTATTCTAATCATTGAAATATTCATTTAGTGCAAAGAAAAGTATAATACTTCAAAGGATATTTCAAAAAGGCGCAGTTTGAAAAGTTCCTTCTAATACTTGGATCTCCATTAGAGCAAATCAGTGGTCGTCCTTGTAACATCGTAAGCTTCACAGTAACCAACCCCAACAACAGTCTACAACAACAACAATTGTGACCATTAAAGCCAAACCCATAAAATTTACAATTTTTTGCGAAGAAAAATAAAATATTAATATATCATTATTCACAATCTGTACAACCTTTGTTCTTTTGAAGATAATTTAAGACTGAAATCTAACCACAAAAAAAGAACGTAGCCTAGTATATTGTTCTTTTCGATAAGATATTAATCTTGATTTTACCACCATTTACATATATTCGAAGAGATTAAAGGCATTTCTAGCTATGTATGTCATAACACTGAAATATAAACACAATTTAGCAAGAACTTTATACGAGGAAGAAAAATGATGATCCAGTGTAAATCTCATTAAAGAAACTTGTATATTAATATTGCTTGACATTAAGTATTTTTAAATTCAATATTTTTGGCAAGACCAAGATGATGTCTTAGGTTTTGAAATGTTTGGATGATATGAGTGCCCATTGTTTATGAGATTTTTTTATCCATTGTTTATGGTATTTCAGTTGTAATACTTTTATCTCTGGTTTGATCTTATTGGACCATAAAAGGATGATAATTTAAATGTGATTAAAGAAACAAAAACGTATACAGAGAAGCATAAAAACATTGTGATTCAATCCTTTATCTATCTTCACTTCTTTCAACTTAGTGGTAGACATATCCACATGAAGCATAGAAACACATTCAACAGAAAAGAACCTTCTTTCATAGGCATCACATTAGGAAAAAAGTTTTTGGCCTGAGATGCAAGACATTTTTCTCCATCGCTTTATTGAAATAGTAGGTTGTGCAAATCAATAATTAATTGAATGACATATACATATTGAATTTAAAATTCATAAGTCTTAGCAACTTCGCTGCACAACTTGAAAAATCTCATATTATCAAATACTTAAAAAATCTTGAATTCTCAAATGCAAATTTAGTTTCCTCGCTCATCTCTTCAAGGGATTTTATTTGAGCTCGGCCTTTCTTTGAGATCCCCTTGCCTGCTGGAGATTAATTCCCGGTGGTGATGTCTATGAAGAGACCACGGTATTCATTGTGGCCACAATAGCATGGGAAATGCGCAAGGGCTCACATGTAGTCTGAGAGTTGTATCAGTACTAACTACTTACTCATTCTACGTACACGCAGTGATTTTCTTTTTAATTTATCTTTTAAGTCATGCAATCACTTGTAAATTACGCACAGTTTGCAATCCGGTTCATTCTTCAACTTGATCTGATGTCCAAAACTTTGGATCATACGCACGGGTTCATATGCTTTTCAAATTCTGTCACAATTAGGTAAATATTTTTATATGTAAGAATAACCTTTTTATGCATATTGGACATCTGTCTATACTTTTATGGTGCAAATGTAAGCTTTATGTCGCCTTCAACAAATCATTCCATTTTGTCATATTATCATTCTTGTGAATGTTGTGAGCCTTCTTAATCATACTCATTCAGCCGATTTCTTCAAAATATCGGATCTTGCTTGCTTCTATGCAATTCACAATTATGGGCTTCAAACACTCCTTTTCTTCGAGTTTCCTGTGGTGCTGTGTATGAATTCCCACCAAGAACCTACAAAATCCAAATATATTTTTCTTTCATAATTGGATAATCTATTAATCAAACAGATTCATTCCATTTTTGTTTTCTGTATTAAGGATTGAAACACGATTTGTCTTGCACTGTGTGATAATTGTTCCATAAGCTATAATAATGGTACTGTTGTATTGGGTCGATCCAGAATTAGAATCTCTCTTCTCTTCATGTGCTTACACTTTCATTGGCATTACCTCCCAACTTCTGCCCATCATAGACAAAAATTGCACATTGTTCCCATAAACATGTTTAATCAAATAAACCTTCATGATCATGAATTAATTATTGGGAAAAGTCCATATAGATGAATTACCCGCACTTCTGTAATAGCATGGAGTGCAAAAGGTGGTGTTCTCATGGCTTTCTGGTCCAAATATCTAGAAATAGATATAGCAGATAATGTCAGCTTGAGAAAACAAATTACTTATGAAAAAAAATTAACAACCAACAATTATATCACAGTGCAAAATAAAAGTATGAAAGAATTAGGGCATCTTAAAGTTCTGCTTGAATTCATAGGAAACTTTTCTCACCGGAGTAGTTTTCTTCATGTATTGAATTAAATCCCAAATCTTGGTAAAAACATCAACTTACAAACCACCATGCACTAATGATCCATGTTTAACAATGAGCTCCTATGACATGAGAAAAATGATAAAGGAATATATATACCATGTGGAAGAATAAAATCTATAACATGCAAAGTTTAAAAACAGGTAAGCTCTTTTTAATTTTGATTTTATTTTTTACCAAAAAAATAATAATTCTATTTGAAATACAGGAATGAATAACAGGTACAATAATAGAAGCAAGATACATGAGCTAAATATATAAATAAGAAAAAACCAGGATCCTCATCAAAGAAGCATTTTATAATTACTTGATACTTGATGTATACCATAAGCATCTTCTCTGCAACCATGGATCTGATCCTTTCAAGCGTTCTTAACTGCCCATGGCTCTGCCATGAGATAGGATTGGTTTTAGGACCTCCACTTGGTGCTCAGGCATATGGTTTGATGAGACGTTAAACACCAGGTAGTAAATGCATGGAAGGATGAACCCAATATGGAGAATTTTTTACTCCCAGTTTTCCTCCCATTCTGGAGAGCATTCTCATTTTTGACAATGTCAAGGTGCGATCCACATGTGCGCACAACTTATAAAAGAGAGAAGAGAGATGGAAAAGTATTTACATGAGCATTTTTGCATTCTTAGCCCAAGTTTTTATTAATCAAACTCCTCAATGTAGTCAATTTTGCATCTTTAATTTCCAAAATAGTAGAATAATTGATAGGATGATTCAATGAGAAATTAAAACATATAGCAACAATCCAAATTACTTAAAATAACTCCCAAAGTGTAAAAAAATGAAAACTCAAGTAAATAGAGCAGATCAATGACCCTGGATTTTAACCATTCTCTAACACAAGATCAAGTACTCTTGTCTGTTCTTCCAACCACAAAACTTTTTTGGTATTTGTATCGCGGCAGCATTGGCTAAACCATCTCCTTGTCCAGATTTGCATGCCTTCGAAGCTATAAGGGCTTGCTGATTTGACAATCCAAACTCATCATCTTCATAATGAGTTAATTGCTTCCTCTGAAATGATTGCATTCTGAATACTTGATGTATATGATCAACATCTTTGTAACCACTTGCATTTTAATGGGAGTCACTAAAAAATCAACCCAGAAAATATTCTCTTAACTAATAACTAATTTGGAGTGTGCTAAGCAAGTTATACGGACAAAGCCTACCTTCTCATAGCCACTTCTTCCTCGTAACCTCCACGTAAAGAACATGGAAATTCAACTCCTTCCCTCCAATCATAGGAATCCTTGAGAAGATTATGACAGCAAAAACATCAAAGCTTTAAAATTGCAAACACACAAATCAAAACTTTTTAAGAGTAGATCCTGTAAGGGTCTCCACCACTTGCACATGCCACCATCAACACTACCAACAATAAGACAGAACCTAGACCCCTGGACTAACCCATTTCTCGGTTTCTTTTCTCCTTCCTTCTCTAACCCAAATATGGATATGGGAAAATGACACTTTATTTCAAATATTAAGCAAAGAAACCAAGCCAGCCAAGTAATGTTACTTGTTTCCTTAAAGCACAACTCCCACTTTTTCTTTGTGCAAAGCATTCATTGTCTACACTTTTCTTGCATTAGACCATTCTCCACACAGATGATATAATAAAGAGAGACAATGTCAGTGAGAAGAGGAAATCAGATTCAGAGGACTCTTGAACAAAAGTACAATAAATTTCTAATCAAAATGCACATAATCTTTCTAGAATCCTATGACTGTACTTTAGCAGATTTAACCATGGTATGAATTAATACTTGTCAGAAATCAAGTTGCCTCTTGATTCACTAAACATTTACAAATGATTCGCCATTTTTGTTGTTTTCAGATTGTTTTTTCGTTTCTAGTTGTTTAGCCTCTCCTTGTTGCTCTTGCCTGCAATGACAAACAATCAACACCGCAGAGTTAGTCTATAGATACGTCCTATACTGTTACCCACAAAAAGCCATTATAAACAAAACTTACCAAGTGATATTAGGATATCAAAACTAAGATGGACGTCAACATAAAAGTACACCAAATATCAAATAACATGGTTCCAAGGAAGGGACTGCTGGATGACTACTTTAATTTTATGATGCACATTAGCACATCTTGTTATACCATAATACAGTAGACACAAATAGTTTGATACCTTATTAAATACATTGTTTGTCTCCACATTAGTTGCTTTTGCTTTTGCTGTAGTTATAAAGATATATGATATCTATATAACAACTAAACCACACTATATATGCACCCAATATTTCCCCGTCACACTTCCAATGAAGCTTTTGTTTTTTTTTTCCAAGTTCCTTCACCAACAAAAACAAATTTCTTGTTCTAGCAATTGCTTGTGGAATTGGCATAATACAATCTTTATGAAGCATAACAAATATAAACCCTTAACAAATGTGAACTTCAAAACAAACAGCAGTAATTCCAAATGCATGCAAATTATTAGCAACATCACAACTGAGAGACATGTTTCTTATTCGCAGAACGGAATGAACACACATGCTCACACATAATCAGAGAGAGAGAGAGAGACTTACCTATCAATAGTCAGTATAGTGCAAAAAAAAAAAGCGTATATATTTTGGAAAAAACTCATTAAGCTAGATATGTTATAATTCATGATTTCAACATAGATATAATATTTATTTGGTTATTTCCTTGCACTGCAAGAAGTTATGAGCCAAGAGAGTATAAAAAGAATGTTATAGTAACACTATCAAGAATGCACATATATATAAATGTATGTCTGCATCAATATAGACAATATTTTATTTTTAATCGGTGCACATCTATTAGTGTTAATATACCAAGCCTTTAGATGAAAAAAAAATCATATTCATAGATTGACCTTAAGTCATTATCATGAACAGAGACACTTTTTACATGAATATAGATTCAATGTCCAAATAAAAAAACGATATCTTGCAAATTAAAGGAGAACTTACCACACCAAAGGAACAACTGTTAGAAACTTCATGTTGCGAGTGAGCTGCTTTCAATTGTCTATCTGCTCCCACCATGTCAACTATTGTAGATCCCATAAAAATTCACCCAGTATATGTCAGATTAAAAGAAAGCAAAGAAGATACAACGAAAAGGGGAAGAAATATTAGAGAAATTCAAGACTTGTAATCTAAAGGAAAAAAGTTATGATATGTATTATTACAGTTGTAAGTTGAGTATGTGCTCGTAACATAACAGTGATATTTTATTAGGACAACAAAATAAAAGTTGAGATAATCAAATTATAATATCAATTTAAAATTTATCAAAATAAGAACCAAGTAATGTTATGGCTCATTTATTAATTCTTAATCATAAACAATGACAGAGAATGCTAGCTCCGCTTCACATTGCACATGGCCTAGAGTTGCCCTGAGTAGTACACAATAAGAGGTCTAGCAGCCATACATTATACTATGCATGTTCGACAGACTTATTTAGGCTCTAAAGCCACACTTAAAGATTTTGAGAAGACTACCCAAGTTCCTGATGAGTTTTAAACAATACATGCTCATCATCTAGAAAAGAAAAGCCACCAAATAAAAATACATGGTAGAGTCCACAACAGGTACCTAGCAAGAAAAGTCCAAGTAAAGCTACATAGCCAGAGTCCATAATATAGATATATATAATATCACCATGCCATCAGATTATTGCAGGTTATGCCTCAAAAAGCATAAACCTTAGATAGGTAATACTTCAAACTTAAATATGTCAATTGAGAATTGTAAGAATCGTAAAGATTTGTACGGATAAATTGTAGGAATCTTTATAAAATATCGTGGACCATTTTAAAGTGAAGAATAAAAATTGGGGCTTAAATCAGTATTTGTTATCCAACACGTTATGCTCTGATAGATGATAAATAAATGTCAAATCATTTGATGAGGCATCCAGGAGGGTAGAGACCCCAAATTAGACCTGAAGTTAATTGAATTCAGTATAAATTAACAGAGAATTTGATCTGAGAAAAGAAAACATAAAGGATAAATCAGCAATGTCATCAACAAGTAAATCATGCAGGTATATTTACCAACACACAAACAGCAGCAATGTCGTCAACAGTTAAATCAATCCAACTCCAAACCTGTATAAAGTAGACTGTTTATTAGATGAAACCTTGGAGAAGTCATTTTTAATCTTTACCTGGTAATAGTTTCCCATCAAAATATATTAGTCACACATTTCAAAACATTGCAAATCAAAAGGAAGGCATAGAATTTACTTATAAAGTTTCCTCATCTACACAGAGTTGTTTTTCTTGCACCGTGCTTGAAGTCCACTTCTTTCCTAACCTGGTGAGCAATCATGTCAGAGTCCTTTTCTGTGTTACTGTAAAATTATTCCTTTCCTCTAGCCTTGATAGGTTCTACCTTTGATGTTCTACATGCCATTTAGAAAAATATCTCTTTTAAGTCCATTTATCCATCCAAAAAGTAATTTTTTTTACTGGAGCCTGAAATCATAATTCTAACACCTTGTTTTCAAAGAGACTATTTTGTAATGTAGCCAAGTTTTCCTTCTCTGTGACCAAGTGAACAAAAATTGTGTTGTCGATGATTGTCAGTTCGAGGCTTTGTTCTGATAGCATCCAGTTTTCAAACATTTTGGAGCTACCTTTTAATGCTGAATTGTAGCATCATAGCAAAATATATTTATATTATCTGGAGAAATCATTAGGAAATTAAATTTATGAAAAAGCAGGCAATGTATTTATATCACGTGGAGAAAAAAGTTGATAAATCAAGCCAGAAAAAAGGAAAGAAATAAATATTAAAATAGTTTGGACCAAACATTTCCATAGAATTATAAAGTTCAAGGAGAAACTATTAAAACCGAAATGAAAGCAGAGTCATCTATGTATATTTACTTCACAAAAATTATGTATATATATATATATATATATATATATATATATATATATATATAGAGAGAGAGAGAGAGAGAGAGAGAGAGAGAGAGAGAGAGAGAGAGATTGACGCCCTTTCCTAGCCTCCCTTCTACAGCTGTTATCCCATAGATGCCCTTCATATCTACCAGTCCATTTGTGTCTGAAAGGTACCCCAAAAAAATACAATAATCAAACATCTAGGTGATGTGTTAAAATAGGCCATATTTAAGACCCTAAAGTTTACACTATGGTCAACGACTAAATTACAATCTGCACTAAAGAAGCAACTTTTTCCAAATTCCAACATATACTTGAAGGATCCTTTGGTGTGTAAAAGAGGAAGCTTTCACGTCAATAGCAAAAGCTAAATTATTATAAAAACAAATCATAAATACTGAGCAAAATGGAAAAATAATAAAAAGAAATATTACCAGTGACGCCTCTGTAAATTGAAGTACGGTGGCCAAAGGTATCTACAATCTTCTTAGAGGAATCTGAATCTGCTGCAACGATGGTCTTCCTTCTGCACACCAATTCATAGATTAGTAAATTCCAAAACTTGAAGATACACAGTTCCTAAGTTTAAAACGTTTTGGCAGATTCAACCGAAGTAAACAAAAAAACGGAGGGAATTGAAGTTGTGAACATACAGTGAAGGACCACTGCCGTCGTCAGACCACCCCGAGCTCACCTACTTGACCAGTGGATTGAATTTCGATCTCGCTGATTTCGGTGAAGATGCAACTAATAGAGGGAATGGTGAAAACAGTGAAGATGCAACAGAGATGAAGAGAGAAAAACGGTGCCTCCAAAAGAAAGTAATGCAGAGAAAATAAAGAAAATAAACAATAGATAGAGTGTTTGTAAGGAGCTTCAGACAATTAGGGTAGAAAGAATACAAAAGGCCCATGTGTGTTGTGTTTACACTGTTATCCCTCATATGTCTGCAGATTACTTCATTGAGTGAAGTGATTTTATCATGATACCCCCAGAAACTACCTTTCTTTTAATAATAAAGATACTATTCATTTTTTTCTTCTATAATTTGGCTTTTTTTTTTTTAATATCATCAATTTTCTTTTTAATAACGTAAATGCCATGGTTTCATTTTTAATTTCCTATATACCATGGTTTTTGGGTTAGTTGAGAAGTCGCCCTTCATAGGTCACACTTTTCAACGTCTTTTTTTTAAAATTTTAATTAATTGTTTAATTAGTTTAATTATTATTTAATTTAGTTAATTATTTTGTTTAAATAATTGGTTAAAATAGTTAATTAAATTAATTAATGATAAAAATTAATTTAATTAATTTAGTTAATCAAATATAGTTACCAACCTGGTGTTGGGAGAGTTGGTAACATGACTCTCCCCTAAGAAAAATGATGCAAGTTCGATTTCTGGAATCGTCCAGTTGGGAGGCGGCACAACCCCATATGTAAAAAATCGGACATTCATCGTTGCTGAACCAAGGATTAGTCTCATAGCCGATCCAAAGGGCCGAAGCTGTGGGGACACCCCGGTGGATCCACTCGGAGCCCAAGGCCCTAATTACGATGAGTTTCGAAACAAAACAAAAAGTTAATCAAATGTAGTTAATGATGTTGCACTTTTCGTCCCCTAACTTTTTTAATTGTGTGATTTTGATCCCTCAAAATTGCACTTTGTCCCTCAACTTTTTCAATTGTGCTATTTTGGTCCCTCAAGAAATTTAATTGCACTTTTCATCCCTCAAATTTGTGAAATTGTGCAAAATTAGTCCTTGTAGAGACCAAAATAAAGGCTTTCATTACACAATTTCACAAAGTTGAGGGATGAAAAGTGTAATTAAATTTCTTAAGGGACCAAAATCACACAATTGAAAAAGATAAGGGACGAAAAGTGCAATTAAAATTTTTAAGGGACCAAAATCGTACAATTTAAAAAGTTGAGGGACTAAAAATGCAATTAAACCTTAATTTTAACACTAGAAGATTTGTTGTATCTTTAATCAATGTTAAATATTATATTTTTTATAGGTGTGTTATTCATTATTATTATGGTATTAACTAAATTAATTATAATTATAATTATTATTATAATTAATTATTCAAATTTTAAACAAAATGATTAACTAAATTAATTACTAATTAAAATAATTAAACAAATAATTAAAAATTAAAAAAATAAAAATAAAAAAGACGTTGAGAAGTGGCACCCAAAAAGGGCAACTTCGGCTGCGACTTCTCACCTAAAACTAAAAGAATGATATGAAGGGAATTAAAAACAAAACCATGGTATTCCCGTAATTAAAAACAAAAATGATGATATTAAAAAAAAAAGCCTATAATTTCCCTTTGCCGTTTTAAAATAAAAATATTTTCCCTCTATCTAGGGAATTCGGCTTTTTGACTTAATTGATAAATTAGAGTAAGTTAGAAAAAAATTATCTACCGCATACAAGTCCTAAACTTGGTTGGAGGGGAGACTTCCAAAAGTGAAGTCATACCTTAAAAATATGAGACATTATTTTAAAAAAATTCAAGGAAGTCACAAATACTGTGTACAACTGAATCATTTGTTAATATTTTTTTAAAAAAGTAAGGCAAGTCATATATACATCATACAACTTACATGAAGTTTTATTTTTTTAGAAATATTAATGCAAGACTCCAACTTAATATACCATTTGGTCATTTGTTTATATATTTTATATTTTTCAAAACCCAAATGCAAGTTTCCTATTAAGTATACAACTTGGTGACGTTTAAGATGGAGTTCCCATGTTTTGGAAGCATCAGTGGAGTGTGTTTAGGTCATTTCCCGATTTCTTTTGTTATTTTAAATTTTTTTATTTTGGAAATCCCATTTCTACCCCTTTCCTCACCACCGCCCCAACTGCTAGAATCTCATTCCACTCTCGCTGGAAACACAAAGCACCACTAGCAGAATACAAATCCATCTCAAAATGAACCCATAACTTCCGATGACGATGAGCACTAACTAGAAGATCCAAAACCACCTACCACCACTATCAACAACCCCTCCTCCATTACTATCGGCAAAAAAATTAATCGGCCACAAGTTTTGATTTTGGATCCGCCTCTATTTCATCCTTCTCTGACCCCGCTCTTTGTTTCAGCTTCACTAGATTAGAGAGTGTAGATCGAATAAGAAGATCATTTAATCTAAATGAATAATCAGTTGTTTACAAAACATAAATTAATTATTCACATCCAAACTCACAATTTTACAATTAAAAAGTTCAAAAATCTGAATAGTCGGGTAGAGAGAAAATGAGAAAGATACAAAAGGGAACAACTAGAAAAGCTTCAACCTTTAGCAATTCCTTGCTATGCAGTGTTATCACTCCAATCCTTGACCATTAGATCGAATGAGAAGAAAGGTCATGGTTCAACTTCAACCAGTTGGGGAGGCACGAACGGCGGCGGCGAACATCGCACATCGAAACCGCCCGCTGCCCTCACATAGTGGTGGCTCACAGTGCGGTCGGGATGCGTCCAAGGGAGGAGATCTGGGCGTTTGGGTGCTGGCCTCGACGATTCGAGTCTAGTGTGGTGGCTCGCTGTCTGAACGGCTCGGCACGATGGTCGTCGTGCATTGAAGCGAAAGTATAGCGACGCTGCTTGTTGAGTCTCCAAATGTCTGATGTGCATTTACCTTAGTTTTGATGAGATTAAAACAGTTATTCAATGATTTAATTGAACCCGTATGTGGTATTTAACTCGTCTACTTAGTGTGCAGATTATAACATTAAGCGTCTATATGAACTGTTCACACGTCTGAACTAGCTTAAGTTCACACGTCTGAACTAACTAAAGTTCATTCGTCTGAACTGAGATAAATTCACTCGTCTGAACTAGCTAAGGTTCACTCATCTGAACTAAGAGAGGTTCACTCGTCTGAACTAAGAGAAGTTCACTCGTCTAATGAAGTCTTCAACCGTCTGATCAAAGGAAGACTCATCCGTCTAAAATACTTTGCAACTGACGTCATCTCTTTGTTAAAGAGTCAACCCGTCTAATGAAGCTACCCATCCGTCCAAAGACTAACGTTAAAAAATACATTGGATGAAAGCCGTCTCAACTCTGATAAGGAACTTCAACAAAGTGTTTTGCCTGAACACAACTGCATCTTACACCAAAAGGGAAAGTCTTCCTCTGCAAACAAAAAGCACGTATACAGACCTGCTGAGACCAAAGGTATATCAGAAGTCTGTATCACTCTGATGAGAGAGAACAAGCGAAGTTCCCTATGCTTTAATGGCTGATCAGAACGACTCTATTGCATTTATTGAAGATCTGCAAGAAGCCAAGACTTCAGACCTTGTGTCTAACGGCTTTAAAATTTTGAAGCCTATTTAATGAAGAAGACTTTGAAGATTCCAGTAGACAAGAGAACGATCAAAGCAATCAAGAGCAATTACTCTGTGCATTTATATCTTCATTCTTTCATTATTTATTCTTCAATCATTTTGAAGTTATTACGCAGTCTTTTAGAACTTCACATTTAATACACTCGTCTGAGTGCTTGTGAAAGACTTGCAAAGTGTAATCTTTTTACAACTTCTCTCAAACAAACCCGTCTGAGCCTGAAGAGGCTAAGTGTGCAAATAATACTTGTCTGGAGCCTGGAGAGGCTAGGTGCGAAAACAATACTCGTCTGGAGCCTGGAGAGGCTAGGTGTGAAAACAATACTCGTCTGGAGCCTGGAGAGGCTAGGTGTGAAAACAATACTCGTCTGGAGCCTGAAGAGGCTAGGTGTGAAAATAATACTTGTCTGTCCTGTAACCTAAATCAGTTATAGTGAGAAAACTTGGTGCTGCCAAGGACTGGGCGTAGCCTCATTGTTAAGAGGTGAACCAGGATAAAACCTGCTGAGTGATCTCTCTTTCCCTTAACTCTTTAGTTTGATTATTTGTCTTAACTATCATCTAAGTAAAGGGGTTTATAATTGTGTTTATCAAAACTTTTCTTATCTTGCATGATTGTGTGTTTTCTGTGAAAACCTTCAGACGAGTTATCAATCTGATTGACCTATCTGTGTTTACTCGTCTATTATAACCCGTCTGTGCTTGCGAAAAAGTTTCTAAATTCCGCATAAATTTGTCAAACACCATTCAACCCCCTTTCTAGTGTTTGCATCTGTCTATTTCAGTTGGTATCATAGCTCAGCCTCTGGGTTGAGCACCTAACAGTGTAGAGAAAAGATCCTGAAGAATAGACAATGTATTCTGGAGCAAGCTCAAGTGGGAACCCCCAACCTAAAGGAGGCTCTATAACCAGATCCCCTTTCTTTGATGGTGTAAACTACAACTAATGGAAAGAAATGTTTCACTGGTTCATCTTGTCAACAAATTCTGATGTATAGGATGTCATTATTGATGGTCCTTACACTCCTCAAAATAATGATGGCTCAGACAAGCCTAAGGCTCAGTGGACACCT
Organism: Ammopiptanthus mongolicus; assembly: GCA_039655645.1. Lineage (NCBI taxonomy): Eukaryota > Viridiplantae > Streptophyta > Magnoliopsida > Fabales > Fabaceae > Ammopiptanthus > Ammopiptanthus mongolicus. The sequence goes on along the minus strand of CM077349.1, from coordinate 23,794,812 downwards.
GCAGAAAAGACAAGATGGGATCTAAACCATAAAGCTAGATATGCTATAATCTGTGCTCTCAGTCTAGAAGAGTTTGAAAAGGTTCATGCTTGTGATTCTGCTAAAGAAATGTGGGACTCCTTATCTGTCACACATGAAGGAGAAGAGATAGAAGAGGAAGCCAATCTCTGTCTGATGGCCAATATGGATTCAGAACCTGAAACTGAGGTACATTATGAATTTGAAGAATTGCATGATGCTTATGATGAGCTGGTAGAGGAATCCAAAGGCTTATCTAAGGCCTTCAAATCCCTCAAGAGAGATTATGTTAAACTCCTCAGTGAGCATAAACAAAAATCTCAAGAGTGTGAGATGCTGGCCAAAGAGAATAGCCAGCTGAGGACTAAAAAGTCTGATAAAGCTTTGATCTCAAGTGAAGCATCACATTCTGAAGAAGTGGTCACACTTCAACAGAAAGTGAAGGAGCTCACTTCTGATCTTGCTAGATTTGTTAATGGCAGAGACAATCTGACAAAATTGATAGGATGTCAGAGACACTCTCTTAACAAAGAAGGCATTGGATATGATCATCAAGCTGATCATAAAGTATCAACAAAATCTTCAACTGTCTATGTTAAACCCACTCCAGTTAGATTTAGATCCGTCTGTAACTTCTGTGAAAAAGCTGGACATTTTATGTCTAAGTGTTTTCACAAGAAGAAGAGGAAGTCTTCACAGACTCCTACAACTAACAGAAAAGGACCCAAAAAAATATGGGTACCTAAAGATAAAATAATTTCTGTTGCAGACATCCTTAATAGGACAAAGCAGACGCCTCTGCTGGTACCTGGACAGTGGCTGCTCGCGACATATGACAGGAGAAAGGTCTATGTTCCAAGACCTCCAGCCTAAGAATGGTGGATTTGTTGGCTTGTAGGCAATCAAAAAGGAAGAGTAACTGGTGTTGGTACAATTTGTGATAAACCCCCTCTTCCCTCTATCTCAAATGTACTTATGGTTGAAGGACTAAGACACATTTTACTTAGCATAAGTCAATTATGTGATAGTGGATTTGATGTCTCCTTCACTAAGAATGAATGCATAATCAAAGACAAGAGTGGCAAGACCCTCTTTTCAGCTAATAGACAGCAAAATCTTTATAAGATTGAGCTAACTGAACTCTCAGATCAAAGTGTAACCTGTCTGATGTCTAAAGAGGATGAAAGATGGTTATGGCATAAGAAACTAGGACATGCTCGTATGAAACTTATTTCGAAATTAAAAAAGGATAACCCTGTGAAAGGATTGCCTGATATTAGTTTCAAGAAAGATATCTTATGTGATGCATGTCAGAGAGGTAAACAAGTAAAATCAAGTTTCAAATCAAAAAACATTGTATCAACCTCTAGACCTCTTCAGTTGTTACACATGGATCTGTTTGGACCAGTTAGTGTTGCCAGTTTAGCTGGAAGGAAATATGGATTTGTCATTGTTGATGACTATTCTAGATTTACTTGGGCACTTTTCTTAACCCACAAGGATGAGTCTTTTAAGGCCTTCTCTGTATTCTGTAGGAAAGTACAAAATGGGCAAGGTTTCTGTATTTCTACCCTTAGAAGTGATCATGGGGGAGAATTTGAAAATGAGCAATTCAAACTGTTCTGTGAAGAGAATGGAATCTCTCACAACTTCTCTGCACCAAGAACTCCATAGCAAAATGGAGTGGTTGAGAGAAAGAACAGATCTCTGCAAGAGATGGCTAGATCAATGCTCAATGAAAATAATCTCCCTAAGTACTTCTGGGCTGAAGCAGTAAACACTGCATGTTATGTGCAAAATAGAATACTTGTAAAGTCTATCCTAAAGAAGATTCCTTATGAATTGTGGAAAGGTAGAAAACCCAACATATCTTATTTCCATGCATTTGGATATGAATGCTTCATCTTAAATACCAAGGATCAACTTGGAAAGTTTGATTCCAAGGTAGACAAAGGTATCTTCATTGGATATTTTGAAGTGTTTAAAGCATATAGAGTTTTTAACTCTAGAACCTCTGTTGTTGAGGAATCCATTCATGTAAAATTCAATGATAATCTAAAGACTGATAGGGAACTATCAGATCTAGGAGATGATCTTGCAGGACTTGATCTTACCCAGCAGATAAGTCAACAGCCAGACGTATCAAAAATTGAATCTGCTGAGGAATCTGTCAGACAAGTGGAGCAGACGAGTCATCAGTCTAATCAACAACAGAATGATGATCTCAGAAGAGACTGGAAGTTCAAAGCTCATCATCCTGAAGATCTTATCATTGGAAGTCCCTCTGAAGGTGTTAGAACCAGATCTGTCTTAAGAGAGTCAAGCAATATGGCTTTTTTATCTGAAATTGAACCAAAGCATATTGAGGAAGCTCTTGAAGATGAAAGCTGGATTCTTGCTATGCAAGAGGAACTTAACCAGTTCAAAAGGAATGATGTCTGGAAACTTGTCTCCAAACCAACAGACAAGTCTGTTATTGGAACAAGATGGGTTTTCAGAAACAAGCTAGATGAAGATGGCAAAGTTGTCAGAAACAAAGCAAGGTTAGTAGCTCAAGGCTACAACCAACAAGAAGACATGTGATGGAATCTACATCCATCAACAAAGGTACATCAAGAAGATTCTAAAGAAGTACAAAATGGATAGCTCAATGATCATGAAAACTCCAATGCAAACTAATGCTAATCTAAGCAAAGATGATGAAGTTAAAAAGGTAGACCAAACTGCCTACAGAGGTATGATTGGATCTCTTCTTTACTTAACATCTAGCAGACCTGATATTCAATTTAGTGTCTGTATGTGTGCTAGATTCCAATCTGATCCCAAAGAATCTCATCTTAAGGCTGTTAAAAGAATCTTTAGATATTTGCTTTGAACCACTAATCTTGGTTTAATGTATTTGAGAACACAAGATTACAGATTAGTTGGCTTTTGTGATGCTGACTTTGCTGGAGATAGACTTGAAAGGAAAAGCACCAGTGGAGGATGTCACTTCATTGGAGCAAACTTAGTCTCTTGGTCAAGCAAAAGACAGACGACTATCGCCCTCTCAACTGCAGAAGCAGAATATGTCTCTGCTGCAAGTTGCTGCTCGCAGCTATTATGGGTAAAACATCAACTAGAAGATTACTCTATATTTGAGCATAATATACCTGTCTGGTGTGATAATTCTAGTGCTATTTGCTTAACTAAGAATCCCATACAACATTCTAAGGCTAAGCACATAGAAATCAAACATCACTTCATAAGAGATTATGTTCAAAAAGGTGTATTTGATGTTAAGTTTGTTAAAACTGAAAATCAATGGGCTGATATCTTTACAAAACCATTAGCTGAGGATAGGTTTAAGTTTATAAGAGACAACTTGAATATGCATTGCCTTGCTGAATAACCTGTCTGATGAGTGTTTATGATACCCGTCTATGTTTAATCGTCTGACCTTATGAGTCATTCGCTCTTCTTTTAAAAAATTCTTTTTAAATGGCTATTTCATTTTCTTTTAAGTGTCGTTTCATTATCTGAGGCAAAATGTGTACGTGGATGTTTTTGTCTTATTTTAAATCTGAACCGTTCTTTTCCTTTTTAAAATCTCCATCCGTACGTTTTTCTAAATCACTCTCTTTATTTCTCTCTCATTTCGTCTTCTTCCCTCTTCACTCACTCTCTGACTCCCAAACTTCTCTAACCCTAACTTCTCTGAAATGGCACCCCCAAAGCAACTCTCTGCTGATGTCATTGCTAAGCGTTACAACCTTGATGACGAGATCTTCAAGCTTTGCTTTTTGAAGTAGCATCTCTCAGGACCTTGGTAAAAGCTGCTCACCAAGATCTTGCTGCAGAAAGAAGAGCTAGAACTGTTTTAGAAGCTAGAGTAGAAGCTCTTTTTGATCTTTTTAACACTTACGTGTAATTTTTTTTTCCTTGTACACAGCCAATGATGGTTTAAATGTAATTACCTCCTCTGTTTCTCTTTTTTGATTATGACAAAAGGGGGAGAAAGTTAAATGAAAAATGTTTATGTTACAACTATCTGTTATGAACAAATATTTATCTAAATATTGTGTATCTTTTCTTTTCTCTCTGTCTATATTCTATTGCTTTTGATAATGTCAAAAGGGGGAGAAAATACTAAGATAAGACTAAGATAAAAAGTTAAATGCTTATCTGCCTGAGTATGTTATAATTATGGAACAATGTTTTAATCTGTCTAATCATATACATGACTGATTTATGTGAATTTTCTTAAGTTCGTTAAATCATTTAACATGTTTTGTCATCATGAAAAAGGGGGAGATTGTTGAGTCTCCAAATGTCTGATGTGCATTTACCTTAGTTTTGATGAGATTAAAACAGTTATTCAATGATTTAGTTGAACCCGTCTGTGGTATTTAACTCGTCTACTTAGTGTGCAGATTATAACATTAAGCGTCTATATGAACTGTTCACACGTCTGAACTAGCTTAAGTTCACACGTCTGAACTAACTAAAGTTCACTCGTCTGAACTGAGATAAGTTCACTCGTCTGAACTAGCTAAGGTTCACTCGTCTGACCTAAGAGAGGTTCACTTGTCTGAACTAAGAGAAGTTCACTCGTCTAATGAAGTCTTCAACCGTCTGATCAAAGGAAGACTCACTCGTCTAAAAGACTTTGCAACTGATGTCATCTCTTTGTTAAAGAGTCAACCCGTCTAATGAAGCTACTCATCCATCCAAAGACTAACGTTAAAGAATACATTGGATGAAAGCTGTCTCGACTCTGATAAGGAACTTCAACAAAGTGCTTTTCCTGGACACAACTGCATCTTACACCAAAAGGGAAAGTCTTCCCTCTGCAAACAAAAAGCACGTATACAGATCTGCTGAGACCAAAGGTATATTAGAAGTCTGTATCACTCTGATGAGAGAGAACAAGCGAAGTTCCCTATGCTTTAATGGCTGATCAGAACGACTCTATTGCATTTATTGAAGATCTGCAAGAAGCCAAGACTTCAGACCTTGTGTCTAACGGCTTTCAAATTTTGAAATTTATTTAATGAAGAAGACTTTGAAGATTCCAGTAGACAAGAGAACGATCAAAGCAATCAAGAGCAATTACTCTGTGCATTTATATCTTCATTCTTTCATTATTTATTCTTCAATCATTTTGAAGTTATTACGCAGTCTTTTAGAACTTCACATTTAATACACTCGTCTGAGTGCTTGTGAAAGACTTGCAAAGTGTAATCTTTTTACAACTTCTCTCAAACAAACCCGTCTGAGCCTGAAGAGGCTAAGTGTGCAAATAATACTTGTCTGGAGCCTGGAGAGGCTAGGTGTGAAAACAATACTCGTCTGGTGCCTGGAGAGGCTAGGTGTGAAAACAATACTCTCTGGAGCCTGAAGAGGCTAGGTGTGAAAATAATACTTGTCTGTCCTGTAACCTAAATCAGTTATAGTGAGAAAACTTGGTGCTGCCAAGGACTGGGCGTAGCCTCATTGTTAAGAGGTGAACCAGGATAAAACCTGCTGAGTGATCTCTCTTTCCCTTAACTCTTTAGTTTGATTATTTGTCTTAACTATCATCTAAGTAAAGGGGTTTATAATTGTGTTTATCAAAACTTTTCTTATCTTGCATGATTGTGTGTTTTCTGTGAAAACCTTCAGACGAGTTATCAGTCTGATTGACCTGTCTGTGTTTACTCGTCTATTATAACCCGTCTGTGCTTGCGAAAAAGCTTCTAAATTCCGCATAAATTTGTCAAACACCATTCAACCCCCTTCTAGTGTTTACATCTGTCTATTTCACTGCTATGGCGGGAAGCGACAGTTCTGGTGGCAGAACGACGAGCAAACTAGAACGACTGGCCTGAAGTGGCTCGACGATGAAGGCAACGGTTCCGGGTCTGTGATTTCGCAATGGTTGGTCCTCAAATCTCATCGCAAACACCCTCCCCATCTGCAATTTGTTCTCGATGATGGCGGAATAGATTTTTCGGCGTCATGAAGGCGGAAACAACGACGACGATGAAGGCACAAGTGGCGGAAGCCATGTCGGCGCAGCAAGCTTGGAGGATGAGGGTTTGGGGGAGGGATGAGTTGGGAGTAAGGATAATGTTGTAATTTGACTTTTTTAAGTTACCTATATTACCCTTATGTTTTTTTTAGCATACAATCTGAATCATAGGATTATTTTAATAATATATGCAATGATTGAAATTGTACTACCATCGGTATACCCCAAAAGTGAGGCTTCACCATAGAAGCCGCCATACGACTTGCTTTTTAATTTTCTCTTGTCATATACCCTATCTTTAATTGTGCTATCTATATAAAGCATGTCATTGTAAGATGGTTATATTTTATAGGTTTAATTTTTGTATTTTATTCCTTTTGGATTAATATACTAAAATCAAGTAAGCTATACTTATATAATGATTTGATGACTACTTTTCCATTACCTATATAAATTTCTTCAATTTCTAGATATTATAACTTGAAAAAATTACTTGTTTTTCTTTTACTATTGATAATAGTTTACTGATATAATGATATTGATGGATATATACCCAACCAAATATGTCTTACTACTGAGATAACACTCGTACGTTACACGAGTTTTTTTGGATTTTTTACCCATCTAGTGTAATTTGGTTAGACAATTGCGGAACTAGTGTAGTTTTAAAAAAATAATATGATTGGGGCCAATCATGTTTAAGATCAACGACTTATATATCAAAGTCGTTCATCTAAACAACGATTTACTTTTATAATGGTTAAATTAAAAAAAAAACAAATTCCATTGAGGTCGTAGAACCTAGATACGGCTTACTTTTTATGTTTTTTTTTTACGTAAAAACGAAGTCGTTGGTCTAAACCACGACTAACTTACATGTTTTTTCCATAAAATGACCAAGTCGTATGCTCAAACTACGACTTTGGTTTTACATTATTTTTTTAAAAAATTCATATGGAAGTCGTATGCACCATAAACGACTCTTCTAAAGTTATTGTTTTTTAATATAAATATGGGCAAGTCGTAGATGCAGTGTACGACTTGCCCTAAATCCTAAATTGAAAATCGTTGATAACGTGTACGACTCTAAATTCACACAGTTCTTTTCGCGAAATTTTAAATTAACAATGGAAAATTTTGCACATAATTATTATACAAAATACTAACAAAAAAAGTTAAATTAGTGGTGGGATGATGTCCCACGATGAGGTATTCTTCTATGACGTTGTGGTAGAATTCTTCGAGGTTGTTCCGCCTGTTGTGTTTGTCCACCTCTTGTTCTATAACGTCTTTGTGGTAAGGGTGTGGGTTCTTCATTAGTATAATCATCGTTACCATCGTCATCGTCACTAGCACCATCGTTGTTGTTCTCGTCATCGTCATTCAGCTCTGTTATTTGATGAGGTAGTATAGACGATAATCTTCCAACAGCGTTTGATGGTACGCAGACGGAGGTGTAGCAAAATTGGCGGCAAACATTGACGAGGTTGATTAAAAAATGTTCGAACTCGAAAGATGCTGGAAAGAAAATTGTGGCACATATCCAGCGAAGCCTTGTGATTGCGTTGCAGGTGAAACATGTTGTGTCTGTGGTGGAAAAGACTCAGTCGGGACTGTAAAATGTTGAGTCGATGCAACTTCCTGATAGTAGGCTGAGAAAGCTAATGGATAGATCTCGTCTAAAGCACTCAACATACTATTACATGCTGAACTAATATGGTGTATAGTATGGAATGGGTTATTGGCAGTGGTGGGTGAGAGAGTATAATTCTTTACCAAGTGTATAAACTTACCACACGCTCGCGCGAAATATACTTTCAAGTCCGAGGTATATACCACTGCATATATGTTGAGTTTTCATGGAGAAATCCGTTGTAATGATCACCTTGAAGTAGCCAATTGAGTCGGTCATTCCACGCATCAATCCACTTACGGTGACGGTGAGGCCAATAAACATCGGTTTTTCAGCGCATATCAATTTCATGAAGTTTGTCCAAGTTAGAAGGGTCACACGGAATGGGCTGATGCAATCCAAAGTGACGCATGACCCTATCTACTGGATGCCACTCGACAATGTCAAAACATATTAAAGGCACCAAGGCAACGGCCATCGCGGAGACATCAACATTAATGAACCACCTTATTTTTGGTCTGTCATAAGGCGTCCATATAAACTGCATCACAATTGTAGTTGTAAGTATACATAATTTATTTAGAATATTAAAATCCTTGTTAAATAAATTAAATAGTAAAGAGATGGACCTCATCAATTCACAATCGATCAAACATGCAACGTATTATATTAGTTGCGTGGCTAGGGATGTTGGTCGTGCGCATGGGATAAGACCACCTGAGCCAATTGAGTCGGTCATTTCACACATCAATCCACTTACAATGACGATGAGGCCAATAAACATCAGTTTTTCCTCACATATCGATTTTGTGAAGTTTGTCCAAGTTAGGAGGGTCACACGGAATGGGCTGATGCAATCCAAAGTGACGCATGACCCTATCTACTGGGTGCTACTCGACAATGGCAAAACATATTAAGGGCACCAACGCAACAGCCACCGTGGAGACATCAACATTAATGAACCGGCTTATTTCTGGTCTGTCATAAGGCGTCCATATAAACTGCATCACAATTGTAGTTGTAAGTATACAAAATTTATTTAGAATTTTAAAGTCCTTGTTAAATATATTAAGTAGTAAAGAGATGGACCTCATCAATTCGCAATCGATCAAACATGCAACGTATTATATTAGTTGCATGGCTAGGGATGTCGGTCGTGTGCATGGGACGAGACCACCTGATAAATTTAACATGTTCTGAGTATGTTTATGAAATTTATATTATTATCTATCTTTTTTTTAAAAAAACAAAAAATCAGTGCCCATACTTACGAGCAAGTGGAAATCCAAGTCTTTGTTGCACCTCTTCGTCTAATATGTAATGTATACGCAGTGCAATGCATGGAATCCGATCCCATGCCCATGATTGGAGGAGTAACAAGCACCCTCCAAATAAGTATGACAAAACAGCTGCACCCCAAATGTAATTCCTTGCAGCTGACAAATCTCCTAACAAAAGCAGATACATCAAATGAACGCGAGAGCCTGATGTGTCTGGCAGGAGAAGACCTCAATCATCCTCATGATATATGTTCTAGCATAATGCTCAATAATAACATTAGTTGGATTATGAGGGAGTTCTTGGAACTGAGATTCAAACCAAGTTAACTTAACACTAGATCCCTTGAGACAGTTTGCGGGTGGGATGACCTCCAATAATTGTAAACAAACGGAGTCCCAATCTGTAGTAGTCGTGCCAGTGAGAACGTCACCATCAATAGGAAGCCCAAGTTGGAAGAAGACATTTTGTAGAGTTATCGTGCACTCTCCATGTGGAAAGTGAGAAGTGTGTGTTTCAGGTCTCCATCGTTCGACCAATGCGGTGATTAGATGGTGGTTGATGGTCACTTGTCTGAGTGTTAAGACATGTTCAAAACCTGCTTCAATTATTACATTTTCTACACGTCTATCTAGCGGGGGACCCCAAATATAATGATGTCTTGGTCGAATCAATCTTTCTTCTCCATTCCATACATTTGCTGAAATATATGTATCTTGTTTCCGCAATAGTGATCGATCAATCGGTCCGGGTCCAAAATATGCCATAATTTTTTGTTAATGTAAATACCTGAAAATAAAATTAATTGATCAGATAACCAAAGAAAAAGAAAATACTAACAAAAAAGACATACAATAAATTTTTAAAAAAATATTACCAAACGAGAAAGAAAAGACTAACAATAAAAGAGTACCAGGAGTGCTAATATGGTTGCAAAAAATTTTCAACTCATGTACTGATAATGAAAAACCCTTGTCCTATAATCCTAAGCTAAAGAAAAAGGAAAGAATGAGAGATTCACGTGTTCGCGGTGAATCATGATTGTGTGCTCCACATGGCTTCTCTGTCTACCAATACATTTCTATCTTGGGCAACATTCTCCTCTGATTCAGTAGGGTGTACTCTGTATGAAGATAATCGAGAGCAAATAGAAACAAAACTTAGTAAGCAGGCTATAAGAATGATTATGTGTAAATTGTAAAATACCGTTGATCCTATGGATGGAATAAATTTTCTCCAAGTATCATATAAGTTTATGGTTGGTGAACTGAAAGTGAATGCAGAGATGTGAGTTCATGCAGATGTACGTGAGAAAGGAAGCATGGTCCTAGGAAGATGATAGAATTAAAAAACAAAGAGAGAAAATGTGATCATTATATATAGAAGTTTGGACAGCTTTACGTGAGGAATCTTGCCACTAATCAAACCCTGCATGATGCTGCTCTCACGAGCCAAAAGGTGTAGCAATCTTCACGAGCCATGCTGCTGGATCGATGTGAGTTCACGCATGCTGGGGAACAGTTCACGCTGCAAGATTCTTGCATCTGCGTCGTTCTGCAGCTTCTGTTCGGGAGAAATGGCCAAGCGCGTCACTTCATGAGGATTGAGGAATCTGATTCCTTGAGCATGAACTCTCACGCTTGGACAAAGGCATCAACTGCAATATGAGATGACCAAAGCTGAGTGGAGTCAAAAGCACGTCCCTTCATCTTTGATACGCGAGAAAAGCTTGAGCTGATTCCATCTGCAAGATTCTTGCAATGCATTCCATCTTTGATACGCTAGCTGGAGCACGAGGGAGAACAGGGATCAGCTAGCTGCGATGTTATGGCACACTGCTACCATTTGGGCAGCCTTTGAAATGCAAGATTCCCTGCCTTCTTTGTCGTACGTGCTTCATTTGTCTTCATGTGTTTGCTCATGTGCATGTGTGATGCTTTGGAATATATATTTCATTCACGGGAACTGATCTTTTTGGAGACGGAAATGAATCCCTGTAATCACTTTTTTTTTTTATTACTGTAGGGAGAATCGGAACCATTAATTAAAATTTGTGTAGATAATTATATTAATATAAAAATGATATATAAGATCTTGATCATAGATTAAAGTGAATGCGTAAAATTTATGAATGCAGAGGATCCAGATTCTTTTGGAGACATATTAAGTTATACACCTTAAGTCTAAAACACTGGAATTAATTGTCTTTGTGAGTCCTTTTAGATTAGTATTATGGAATAGGAATCCTAGCACTAATATAAAAAACGTCTCCCTTGTGGAATTGTTTAATCACGTTGATCCATGCTTGTTTTGACTGAAATGACATACCCACCCAAAGATCATTATTGAAGCTTACACTGCTACCTCCTCTTTCAGGTCCACAACCATTCAAAAATTTAGGATCTTCAGTTGCTTGACTATTGAAGTTAGTAAGAAATGGTGATGGTGTAACATGCATTTCCATACTGAATTGTGCAACACCTTCAGCACTTCCCCTACCACCATCATCGTGTATCTCATGATCTTCTTCCTCCTCACTGAATTCACTAACATTACCCTAACTTTTGATTCATTAGAAATCCAGGAGGTACTACCAAGATTCATCTACAAATAATTCAAACACAATGATTAACTATCTATTTGGAACAAAACAAAACATATGTAATTTAGCACAAAAATAAAGTTATTACCTTTTATATATCTCACTAAATTCAAGGATCGATGTTGATAATAAATAGTTCCTACGGAGATCTTCACGGCCTGAAATCTCCTCAATCACAAGTGTATAACATGTTGCGAATGGTAGATTATATAGCTCTAACGTTACCAACGAATTTGAATTTAGGGTTTATGGCAAGTCGTACACTATACCTACGACTTGCCTATATTTTTTATTTTAAAAAAAAATAGTAACTTTAGAAAAGTCGTACATGATGCATATGATTTCTTTATGAATTTTTTTATGAAGAAAAAAAAGTAAAACCAAAGTCGTAGTTTTAGCCTGCAACTTGGTATTTTATGAAAAAAAGTATATAAGTTAGTTGTGGTCTAGACAAACGACTTCATTTTTATGTTAAAAAAAATTGAAAAAAGTAAGTCGTATGTAAGCTTCAAGACTTCAATGGAGTTTTTTTTAATTTTAATTTAATCATTATAAAAGTAAATCGTTTCTCAAATATATCACTTTCATAAATAAGTCGTTGATCTTAAACATGACTTACCACAATCATGTTATTTTTTAAAAAACTATACTAATTCCGAAGTTTTCCAACCTAAAAAGTCCAGTTTTTTTATATTTTAAATTTGTAATATTTTATTTGTCAATTTTTTTTATAAAAAGTTGTTAAATTGATTATAGTTTAAATATATTAAGAATATGATGATAAATAATTTATTTTATTTTCAATTTTGCAACAAAATGAAATAAATTAAAGGTAATTACAATGTTAGAGTTTGATAAATATTTCATTGTCGACAATATTTTTAGTGTAGTCTATATATTTTTCATCATGCTCAACAATGACAATATTCAATCCTTTTGGGTAAAATCACTCTTGATAATGAACACATAAATTTTCATGACAAAATACGGATTTTGACTAATATAACCCCCACAGTTTAGTGATTACCCTTGATCTTTATATGGAATTGTCTTCTTCTCACAATTAAAGACCACTTCGAATAATTTGTTGTTAAAACTATTCGTGCACGGATAAATTCTTTTACGCCAATGATGCTTTCTGTAATTATTTTTCATAGGTTATTTTTCTTTTCATGTAACATTATAAGACCATCTCTATCGCCATGTTCTTATGTGGTTCTTAACAATAAGAACCTGTTCTTATTTTTTCACACCATTGGAGTGTTCCACTATGTCATCCACCCTGGTGAACAGTTCTTCTTGTAGAAGAACTGGTTCTTAGCCATAAAAAATGATTTCCCAACATCAGGCACAAAAAGGAGCCAAGTTAACAGATACCAGAAAAATGAAATTCATCAAGCCATGCATGCCATGAGAATACAGTGACAACATCAGAATACAGTTAGAGCACCTCGACGGGGAAGAGGGGAAAATCATCTGTATACATAGACAACATGAAAAATCATCAAAATCCAAAAAATGGAAAAATCATCAAAGAATATACAGATCTGGAAAAATGAAAATCTAAAAAAAAAAAAAAAATGAAAAACCAGAGCAGCAGATCTATCGCCGCCAGATGCAGTGGTGCCGGAGATGGAGCTATCGTGCCGGAGACGGAGGTATCGGAACACTCTTCTGCACGTGTCTATGGTGGCCCGATGTACCAGATCTTTCGTGATGGACCAGATATATGGCCGCCCGATGTAGCGGCGACGGAGACGGAGAGGGGTGTTTGAGAGCGAACACTCTTCTGAGATGAAGATGAAGGGCGAGAGGGGTATTTAAGAGAGATGGGCGAGAAGGGAGATACAGGGAGATGAAGGGCAAGATCTAATGCTCAGACAAAAATGAAGGGAGATACAGAGATGAAGCGAGAAGTTTGTAGAGATACAGGGAGATGAAGGAACCCATGATGAATTCCACTGTTACCGTTTCACACAAAATGACAAGGAATTTCTTACCGTTTCACACAACGAAATATCCATTGGGTAAATTATTTTTACCGTTTGATGTTAATCTATATAAAATGTAGCTAAATTGTATGCATTTTTCACTCATCTTGTCCACTCCCAATTACTTTTGTTTATTATTATCCTTACAGCCTAATTTCATTCTTCTTGTCCCAATCAACTCAACTCTTTCTTAAATTTTATCCAAAATCTTCAACCTCCTAGTACAATTGAAAATTCTCAAAATCTTCTATTTTTTCCTATGTTTCCTTCCCCATCAATGAATCCTCCATTGAAAGATGAAGCTATACGGACAGCAGAATCCATTGATAGTTCTTCAAATAAAAGTGTAAAGATGTGGGGTCCATTGTGGGACCCACTAAAAATAAAAACTGTGATTTCTTAAATCTGATGTGGCATTATGGAGTCCACAAAAAATGAGTTAAGAATCCATTTTGGGTTCTTGCATCGGAGGTGTTCTAAGTTTTTAGTTAGATAGACAGATTATCTAATACATCTTTAATTTAGCTTATTAAAATTTAAAAAAAAATTACAGTCAAAATATTCTGAAAAGAGCTATTTTAATTGAAAAAATTAAATGCAAAACAATTTGATTTAAATATTCTAATAATTTTATAAAAATTAATAAAAATTTATAATTATATGAGTTGGGGGTGAGGTGAGCACCCTGAAGCTGGAACATGTTTAAAATAGTGTCATCATTACACACTCATTTTATACGATAGAACCCCTCAAATTGAGAGGTCAAGACATACTTGATCTAGACCTTGAAGTAGAACTTTGAAGCAATGGAGTAATGACCAATGGTTATACAACTACAGATTCAAAAATTTGAAGCAATGGAATAATGACCAATGGTTATAAAATTACATGGTAGCAATGACCAAGTACACTTTTGACCAACATACTTCTTCATATTACTCTGACGAATTTGAGGTTTCAAGTTTCAACAAATTGTGTTGCATCGTAGACCACAAGGCTTTCCTATAAGCTAGAATATCATCAATCTCAGCTACTGTAGAAGAACCAAGGACATAACTGGGAAAAGAGGTAGGTTGAAAACCATATAAGGCCTTAAAAGGGGACATCTAGATAGTAGTGTGGAAAGAACTTTAGTGGCAGTATTCAGCCTAAGACAAATGAATGAGATGACCACAGGTAAATGGCCTCAAATATTGCTCCAAGCAACGATTCACCACCTCACTTTGGCTATCACTTTTGGGATGATATGATATACTGTAACGCAACTGGGAGCCACTGTGAAGGAAGAGTTGCTTTCAAAATTTACTAAGAAACAAAGATTTATGGTCAGCCACAAAGGATTTAGGAAATCCATGGACTCGAACAATAGAAGTAATGAAAAGAAGAGCCACTGATTTTGTAGAGTAACTAGGTTTGAGAGTAGAAAAAAAAAACTACTTTGGTAAGTTTCTTAGGTGCTTACGGTTCCAAAAACACTCCTAATGTGTGTTAGGGTCCTGTTTATAGGTCCTCCCAAACCCAAAACACATCAAAACGCGCAACAACATTATCTGTACGCACCGGGCGCTCAGCGCCGGCGTCGATTTTCGTAAAGCTCGTTCAAACGCGGAAACACAACGTCAGAGATGTATTTCGCACATATCTTGAGTTATAGAGATCCAAAAATTATGAACTTTATATCGTTAGAAATGTAAAAGAAATATCTACAACCTTCATGAAGAGTCCAAGAAATATCTATAACCTTCATGAAGAGTTCAAGAGCTGTAATGAACGTTTAATGAGTCAAAATTGTGTTAGAAATCCAAAGGAACGGTGCTGACGTTGGGACCTGAACAACTTGTATATATTTGAGCATAACTTGAGCTACAAGAATCCAATTGAGATGAAATCGGTATATCTCTAAAGGTAAGAGAAAGAGATACAATTCTTATTAAGACATCAAGGCCAAAAAAGGTCATTTGGAATGGGAAAAATCCAATTAAATTTGGATGTTGGGTTATAGGAGGTCTCTTGTGCAAAATTGGGCCTAAATTACTCAAAAATTACCTATATAAACTTCTTTTAAGTTTCTTAGGGACTTCTAAACGCTTCTAAACTTATAATGTAAGCATTCTAAGGATTTATTGCCTAACATGACTACCTACGAGCCAAAATCGGGATGTTACATTTCTCCCCTCCTTTTAAAAAATTTCATCCTTGAAATTTGCAACAATTCTTTCATGCAAACAAGTACATGACAACAAATTCACAGACAATCACACTCTAATAAATCATCATCCTACCATACTTTAGGTACATAACACTTCTATGTTGAAACAAAGAACGAAGAACAAGATGAAAGTAGGCAAGTATATTCAAACATGAGAACCAGTTTTCTGAGACAAAAAATAAGAATTACATTTCTCTTTAAAAGGGCCTTAGGACCATACTTTATTTAATCACTAAGTGTAACAACATTTAGGCAAATATTGATCACATAATACTCATCTATGATTAAAATTGTAGAGTAATAATTAGAGCGTACAAATATGATGCACTTTTGTAATTCGCATATTCAAGCATACATCGACAACTGTAACATCCCTCGGTGCTACGTCTCAACTCGATGAGGAAAACATAAATTAAAATGCTGGTTGCTTTCGGAAAATACTTTAAGGAAATAATTATGTTAAAAAAATGTGGGTCTAAAAATTTTCTTCATGATATAATAATTAAGTACATGAATAATGGAATAAATCACATAACATACATCAATACTTAACATCCATAAAAATAACATAGGGGTATTAATGCCGAAGCACACAAGTTTTCTGAAAATAGACGTTAGACTAGCAATAGAGATCCTTGTCTACTATCAAATATACAGACTTTAAAGTACTAGATAGACATAACTACAGTAGATAAGATACAACTGCTTCAAAAAGAAAAGACTTTGTTGCTGGTCAGGCTAAAAGCAGCCATTGGGGAGAACCCCAAAGTCATCTCCTTCATGGAACTCCGTGGTTGGCGTCCTTGAATGGCTGAGGGGACCTCTGGTTCGCATCTACACACGTGGCCAAAAGCACCACAGGGAAACCCAACATGTGTATAGCAAGGGTGAGATACTCGTTCACAATTTTATCATAATAGCCACACAAATAAAACAAAATACAACATGCTTATAGAATATCAACATACAACATAATATCTCAACACGATAATTTCACACAATAAGGTTATCCTCAAAATGTCATCATGAGTTATAATAATGCATGATACTTCAATATCGACTCTCTATATCGTACTCTCCAGAGATTCCTAACTTCCCTCCATTGAACGATAGGCTGTGAATACTTCCATAATACAATTATTCTCATGAGTCAGCCTCCCAAATTAGGTCCAAACTCCAATTGTTCAAGGGTATCACGTCATAACCATATCATGAAATAGTCCAGTCTCTGATTGAGTTCATCCGTGTTTGGCAGTTGATTACCACGGCACAGGTTGCTACAGCTCGGCCTTTTGTGGAGTTTCGAACACAGAATGCCCTTATAGACCTAGTTGTCTTAACTGGCTCATATTCTCAACCACTTGGATTGTTGCTCGTTTCCATGGCACGTCTGCCAGTTCGATGCATGTTGTAACACCCCGATTTTTCATGCTTTCTGAGACTAGTAAACTATATAAATGGGTTTACATTTTTATCTATGTTTTAGAAAATGATTTTGGGAAAACTAAAATCATATTCATGCTCTATGCAATCATAGGAACCTACGGTTAAATTTTGGGTCGAAAACTCAAACGTAGCCCGGTCTATATTTTCTCGGATAGTAGTATTTTACTACTATAAAGACCTCATTTTGACTAATAGTCAGAACCATTAGTCTTAGAATTTGATTCTCTACATTTTTCCAAAAATCCATCCTGACGTTCAAAAGTGAAAATAATATATTATATTTGAGCGAATAATCGAACTGGGAGACGATTGGAGCCGTAGAAGGATTTAACGGGACCCGCGAACTGATAATCTTGATGTCACATCAGTGTCAAGTCACCTAGGGACTCGTTCCAATGTCATGATGATTTTCAAAATATCTGGACATGAAATAACCAAATTGCCCTTGTTCTTTTAGCAAAATTACCAAATTACCCTTTTGCTTAATTACAAGTTTGCCATTGAAGAGAAAAATATCTCACTTCACTCTCACTCACCTAGGCCATTCAGCCACCCTTCCCTCTAAGTCTCTTCTCACTTTTCTCTTCTTTCTCTCTTTAGTTCTTCTTTGTTCTTCATTTGAAAACCTTAGAAACTTGAAGATTTTGAGTGATTTCAAGCTAGTTTCTTTCAAGGAAATTCATCAAAGAGGTATTACCTCTCTTCTAGCTCTCTCAATCTCTCCTTTCATCTCTTGAAAAATCTAGTTTCATGGAGGTTAGGGTTTTTACCCACAAACTTCAAAAATCCATGAAAAATTGTAGAAAAATCATTTTAATATCAAACCAATTTCTTTGATCTAGGTTCATGGTATTCTTCCATAATCCAAGAGTTGAAAACCAAAGGAGCTCTCTAGCTGCTATGGTAATTAAGGGCCGAACCTACCCCCTTTGTGGGAGGGTAGGATTTTGTTGGATTTTGATGTTTTAAGTTTGTATCTAGGGTTATCTCACCTAGTTAAGGTAGTATCCAAGAGATGGGAATTTTTGGAACTCCCTAGCTATTTTTAATAACATGAGGCCGAACCTAGGAGGAAGGGAATAGGAGAAATATTTTGTGTTTTGTGTTAATACATTGATTGTTGTATGTGTAGTCGTTGTTGGGTAATCGGATGAGGAATTGAGAGAATTCGCGGGCCGATTGAACGACTTTGCTCGGAGGAGGAACTACAACGTGTAAGGGGACAAACCTGAGGAATTCCAATTCCGATAGCTATGTACTGTATTTGTGTAATTGGAGTGAAATTATTTATCTGTGCGTGCTTGGTTGTGAAGTGATTAATTGATCTGCTGGTGATTGCATATGCCTGAAATATTTGTTTATGCCTGAAATACCTGCTTATATGTCAGTGTATGGTATGGCATTGAAATAAGTATATGGATGTATCATGTGCTCTGTTGTGGGGATTATTGCATTAAAGGACCTAATACCAATTAGGATCCGATATCGTGTAACAAAAAAACTTTAAAAAGCTTGGGACGTGGAATAAAGAAAAATAATAATATTAAATTAGTTTTTCAATGAACTTTGGGAGAAAAAGGAATAAATTACCTTTTTGGAATGAAATAATAATAAATATTTGCTTTAAGGGTAAGTTGATTTAAGGGGCAAAATGGAGAAGATTTGACTTTAATGAAGAAAATGAGGTTTTTAGGATCAATAGTATTTTTGGGAACTTTATTGGTTTTTAAAATAATAAAGTTAACCTTTTGAGCAAAAGCGTTTTTGAGAAACGTGATTTCAAATTATTTGGTTTTATCCAAGAGAAAGAGTTTTGTCTCATGAGCCGGATTTCAAAACTTTTCGTTTTTCCGAAATGCGACTAAAGAGAAAAGAAGTGGTTTTCAACCACGAGTTTTGTTTTTATGGAAAATCAATCATGAAGGTTTTGTGTAAGTGTCGGAGATTTGGGTTTTGATTTTTGAGTTTTAAAGAGAAATGTGGTTTTTGGTTTTGAACCTAGAAACCGAGACGTTGGGATTCTAGGATTCTACAGAACACGTGAATCTAGGATCCGTGTTAGTGTGTTGGTCCTCTAGGCTGGTGGATATTCCTTGTGGTCCAAGGGGCTTGCGGACGTGTTTTGAGCTGTAAAATCCAAAATTCAAAACTGGTTCATCGGTTAGGGATTTTTGGGTTTGAGCTGTGTGGACTGCGTGTCCTTTTTTAGTTTTGGACTAAGTGTCCAGTTTTTGAGAAAATGTTGAAAAGGCTTAAAGAGTCTAAAACATTGTGGTAGTTGATAGCGTTGATGCTTCAACAAGGAAATAATGATACGACAAAGATAAACTGACGAAAACAAATGGTTTTCTCATGCATAGGTGTTTTTGGCAGACATGCTGTGAAATGAGGGGACCTTGATGGCAAGGAAACCTGGGGATAACTGGTGTCATCATGTAACATTGTGCCTTGATGGACTATGATGTTATACGTGCTGTGTGTTCGTATTATACCCTGAGTTGGACAATGTAGTTATGGTACGTTGGTGCTAGTGATGGCACGTTGGTGCTAGTTATTATGGCATGCTGATGCTAGACATTGCTGCCTGATGGCCAATGTACCTCGAGCTTGATCAACTCGTTTATTTGGTGATGGGATTTTCGGAAATTTAGAACTGAACGTTAGTTGATAAATGTGGAAGTGTTCATGCATACGTTTTGAAAATAACGTTGACTATTGGGCACGAGGCCCTTGTGTTTTTACTGTTAGTACTCTGATATATTGTACTATGCTATGCAAGATGATGGTTATGTGAGGCATGCTTATATGAATTTGTTGTCTGTGTTTAGGTATATATCCGTTGTGTTTTTGGATTCATATATTGGTTTCTCACCCTAGCTTGTACATGCTGGACACCCTGTTGTGTTTTTGAATATATGTACAGATGTTTGTGAACAGTCCTTTGGGTCGTTTAGGGACTCAGCAACTTGATCTGCTCGATGCTGATGACGAAGAGGTATGGATGGTGGAAGACGAGACCCAGTCTCAGTGGTACGGTGTATATTAGGTAGTATGTCTTTTGTTTGTCAGTGTTAGACCAACTTAGGGTTTTCCTTTGAGGTAGTGGCTTTTGGGTAGTCTGCAAGTGGCTACTGATGATCGGGGTTTTGGAGATATGATTCTCAGAGCCATCGCTGCCTAGTTTTTTAACTTGTAGCGTTTTACTTCTGTCGATACATTTTGGAAACGGACGTGTTGTCCAGGGTATCCTATGTGTGTTGTTAAATTGGTGATACATATATGTATATATGAGTAGTGTTAATAATTATTCTGAGTATATGTTCTTCAGTGTCGTATGGAGAAAAATTTTATCACTATTTCCTCAGTAAGTAAGATCTGAGTAAAAGAACCTGTTTTGCGAAAGTAAACCAGCAAAAATTTTCTTTTTATGCTTAAGTTGTTTGGGGTTACGAAAGTAACACTCGAGAAGGAGGGGTGTTACACATGTAAACAAATTGTTTTTGTTTTCTTTTTGTTAGTTCATTCTTGTCAAGGCACATAGCCCACGACTCATTTTAAAGGGCATTCAGCCTGCTTATTCAAAACACAGGACATGTAGTCCAAGTGCTCAATCCACGAAGTATTAGGCCGATATCATGGGCACTAGACTTGCATATATAAGATAATAAGTCCGTTCATTCCAAACACAGGACATGTAGTACGGGTGCTCAAATCACATAACTCTAGTCTGATGTCTCGGTCACTAGCTTCATGTGCTTAACAGCCTGAAGGGGTAATCACCAGTTTTCATCAAAGTTTCATTTTCGTTGATCAAGACTTGAAAACAAAACTCAAAATCTCTTTGGCGTAACCAAAAAGTATTTTCGCTCTAAACATTATTTTCCAGAAAATCCTTTCTTTGTAAAGCCTTTTGTAAACGTTTAAATCTAAAAAAAACTCATTTTAAAGGATTTTGACTTGAAAAGCCTTTTATAAAGATTTCATCATTTAAAATATATTACTAAAGATTTTCATTTGGGCAAACCTTTTTGAAAGTGACTTTTTCTCTTTGAGAGATCGAACACCTTGAGAAAATTTTTTCTTGGCTTAATTGCACTTTTAGTCCCTCAGGTATCACGATTGTTCGATTTTGGTCCCCCGGGTTTTAATTGCGCCAATTGGGTCCTCCAAGTATCACGATAGTACAATTTTGGTCCCCCACATTTCAATTGCGCCGATTGGGTCCCCCACATATCATGATTGTGCAATTTTGGTCCCCAAGTATCACAATTGTGCAATTTTGGTCCTTCAAGTATCACGATTGTGCAACTTTTAACATCAATAGCCTACGAAACACATGTGCGACTGATTTGATACTTAATGAGACTAGCTTGGCAGCTTACATGTCATTCTCATGTGATACTTAATGATGTGCATTTGACCATTAAATTATGTAAGATGTCAATGATATCTTATAAAAATGTCCCGTAAACTGTCAAGTTGACTTCACTAAGTGTCAAATCAGTCCCACGTATCCTACGTAGGCTACTGACATTAAAAATTGCACTATTGTGATACTTGGGGCACCAAAATTGAACAATCGTGATACCTAGGGGACCTAATTCGTGCAGTTGAAAACTGGGGGACCAAAATTACACAATCGTGATACTTGGGGGATCCAATTGGCGCAATTAAAACCTGGGGGACCAAAATCGAACAATCGTGATACCTGAGGGACCAAAAGTGCAATTAAGCCTTTTTTCTTTGACAAAACTAAAATATTTTTCAAGACTCCTTTTTTTTTTTTTTAACATATTTAGAAGATAATGATAAAGCAACTTCCCACTATTTTTCCTCACCAACTCTCAAATTCCTAAGTCCTATTCAAAAATCCTCTTTGAGTTCTTAACTTAGTAGCTTTTTAGTAAAATTGGTCATTATATCATTTAACTTAACAAATTTCATCTTTAAAACTGAAATTTTTAAATATTTGAATTAAGGTTTCTAAGCGCCTTAATTTTCATTATCAAGCTATCGTCGATGTTATGCTCTCAACCAATCCAATCAAAGAATCACAATACAAGATATACATATATAGTCATTTAAATTAAAAAAAAAAAATCAACATCATACATATATCTCATTCAAGACAACAACACCAAATTCATATTTAAATATCCAATCACATATTCACCAAATAAATGAAGCATATACACAAAACATAATACATTCACAAGTGAATCATCAACATCACTCCAAATAACACAATCACAATCATCCAACAAAAAAATCTTATGAGACCATCAAACTCATTGGAGGTAATCTCCCCCTACCTCTTGAAGTCAAGTAAGGCCCTCCTCTTTGATTTTTCAACACTTCCTTCTACTCCGCAACCGAAGTAACACAAGTCAACCTCAACTCACAACCTTCATCAACAAGCATCCGTACAAGTAAAAAATAAGCAAAACCAAGGGTAAAAACCCTATATAGGTCACAGTTTTAAGGGGCCCAAAGGGAAGGAAATTTTTGCTCACTTTGAATTTCGATACGCTTAGAGAGAATGATCATAGAAGCTTAAATACCGAATTTAAAATCTTGCAACAACTTGTGCAATGAGTTAGAAGTTTTTGAAAAGCCTGCTTGGTAAGGCACTTCAACGAGCTTATAGCAGATAGCTTATAGCGGATGAGAAAGTAGCCTCATTTGGTAAGCGCATCTGTCACGAGCTTATAATGTTTTTTCACTAGCTTATAGCGTTTTTTCTAGACGCTACTTGAAGTAGCGTTTGAGCTTATAGCTTATAGCGTTTTATTTTTCGTTCCACTTTTATCCTTATTATCTTCATTTAATTCTACCTTTATTCTCTTCTTTCTTTTTTATGTAAAATCATTAATGAAGATGTCCTTTTATATCATTTTATATTTTTCAGCTAGTTCAACCGCTAGTTTTACCAAACACTTTCACAGAAAATAAGCTAGCTTATCCGCTATCCGCTATCATCTATCTCATCTGCTATCCGCTATAAGCTATCCGCTATCAGCTAGCTTATCCGCTAATAGCTAATTTTATCAAACAAACTCAAGGTAATCCTAGAGCTCCTATTCGGCCGTGAGAAGGAAATTAGGGGTAGAGATGCTTGTTTTTCAAACCCTTTGATACGCTTACCAAGGATGACCATGAAAGCTTAAATCTCAAAGTTTTAAAGTTTGATTCAAATCCTACAAAGAGTTATGAACTTTTCTACTAAAAATAAAGTTTAGGCCTTTTGAAAATTTTTTTTGGATGAACATGAAGATAATCAACTCAACGTCAACTTTAATGAAGCAAGATTGAGTAAATATTACCTTAAGGTGATGATCTTGATGGAAAGCTCAAGAACACTTTAAGAAGCTAAGGAAATGAGAGAAAAAGGATGCTCCACGTTTTTTGTATCTTCCAGGACTGGAAACTCAATAAATTTTGGTATTTGGAGAGAATAAAGTGATTTTGTGTGGGTGTAATGTGCTGGCCGTGTAAAATGAGGGAGTGAGTGAGTGATATATTTTAAGTTTTGGTCCATTGGATAAAAGCAAAAGGAAAAGGTGATATAGCTTGTCAACTTTGTGTCGGATTTATCACTTTATTTGACTTTTGTGTCACACACACTTCCCTGTGTTCTACTTCCCTTGCTGCTCTGAAATTGGTATCGGGTCTCTCGAGATGTCTCAGGTTAACATACTTATCCGAAAAGTCGGTATCGAATAAAATATTAATAATTCATTCTTGCGCCAAAAGAATTCAAAAATATACCACCCAAACATAAAACACTAAAAGAATTCACAAAACCATTATTTTTATTTTTCGGGTCAAGTTAAGGTCTTCTAGATAGTGTAAACCTACGGTGTCAGTCAGACGCAGACCAGGTTCTGTTTGAGTTTCAAACCTAAATCGAACCACTACTTCCTGTGATATAGCAAGTTATAACTATTATTTTATTTTTCTCAAAAACATTTTCTTAATCATTGGTAAAAATATAAACCATATAAATACCAATAATACAATCACAGACAAAGCACAGATAAAAAAGAGGGTGTTACAACAACCATCTATAAGAAATTCTCATAATTCACAATACATTAATATAGCAATCTCACATTCCTAAACTTTGACTATTTGCACATATGCATAGCAAACATAGTTTCAACTCCTAATTTAATTCACAGTATCAAACAACAATTCAATTAGAACAAACACAAACATGTTATCAATTATTGTGACAGAAGTTTATTATTTTATTGAGACAAAATTCAACACATAGTTTCCAAATCAAATATATCCAATAAATATGTACATTGACTCATTAACATTAAGTTCAAAAAGAAATCAACTAACTCCTTATATATACATATATTCAAACACTGCACTCAATTTTCAGGCATGTTCATAGAAGCAAATCGAAAGTGAATTTTAAACGACAAAAAAATATTAGAGACTTACACGACATTACATATAAGCACATCTCAAAGATCACATTTTATTATGATTTTCTCATATCTAGCTTTTAGTTAGAACGAAGATCATGTCAAAATTAAAGGTGATTCAAGAAAACAGTCATAGAAAGACAAAAGGTTCATTCCTACTTGCTATCATTACAAACTTAATTTCAATCCTCTAAGCAAGGCATAAACTTAATACTAGAAAATTTACCGTAGTTAGCTATCCAATGCACTATTGGAAAAGAAATGGAACTACATGTTATTTATTTTCATTTCTTATATATATATATATATATATATATATATATATATATATATATATATATATATATATTCTTATTATTAGAAAGAAAGATATCTATTCATAACAACTTCTCTAGGTACAGATACCAAGTCTAATAAGAGTTTTATTCACATGTAAATGATTTAGGTTTAAGGAATAATTATGTTACTATCTTGCCACAAAATAAAATATCAATCTTTGTTTCTAAAGGTAGCCCTAAAATATTTAAAAGCATCATTCTTAAATAAATTATTTTTAAATTACAAAATCATACATAAAGTCACCAAACACTCCAACATGCTTAACTTTATGCGAGATGATATCAAAATAACAAATTAAAAGAAGATGACATCAATATATTCTATGACATAACAAGTTGTAAAATAAGTTCTTGGCATTCAGTATGCTCAATTTTTTAATAACTTTATATTTGTAAAACATTAATCTAAATGCAACAAAACAATATTCACGTGTCAAACATCTAAAGCCTCATCCTAATAGCAATAACAATTCTATTAAGAGGGGAATATGGAGTTTATTCGTATTTCAAGAGACATAGTTGTAACAGAGTTCTCCTCAGGAAAAAAAAGCAAGATATAAAATTTTTGAAATCGTTTACGAATACATGGAATGATCAAATAAACAAATCATCAAGCGGAGATCTTATACATACATGCATTGCTTCATCGTGATATTCATTCACCCACATATATCAAGAATCATTTGGCCAAGTCATAATCAATTTCCAATCATGCACAATAATTTCAACTCATTATTCATTATTGTTAACTATGGTTAACACATAATTCCAAATAATAGTTTTCTAATGTCTCAAGTGGTAACTGATTTCAAAGGCTGTGGCCCACAACATAGCCTTACCATAGCCGGCTGCCAGAACAAGTTTCCAGCAAGCATGGGCTGACTTGACGTAAGTACTGGGAACAACATAGAAATCTAAAATTTCTGAAATTTAAACCAAACATAGTCTTAGATATCACCTTCTATGGTTTCACCTAAAAAAAAGGAGGTCTACACCTCGAGATATAACTTTTACAATGGAAGCTGTCAAGTTATGTCTGAGACAGACACTACTTTGTTTTCAAATTACAACTTAGACCACCTCAGGTCACCTTAAATTCTGTAATTTATATACAACATACTCCAATACTCTGGTTTTCTAATGTAGAAGTTTTTATCTCGATATGAGTCTCACAATTTAAGTTACCTATTTGTGAGTACGGGCTGTTAGGGTGCATCCGGGGCAACATTTTCATTGTTTTCAAAAATAAACTGGGAGCAAATCATATTTGATAAATTCACGAAATGTATACACAATGTGAAATTATGCCTTAGCTTTCAAATGGGACCAGTTTCGTCTCAATCAGAGTTTTAAAACTCTAGATATCTAATTTTTATTACTGACATGTCAGAATCCAATTCTAAACTGAGGCCTCTATTATGAATTCGTGGCCTATGACCTATAATTTTTTTATTTGCATTTTTCAAAACCGTTCAGCCGAAAAACAGCAACACTATTACGAAACATATCGAACATCAAATTATAAATTTCTTCTCAATTCCTGAAAATTAATTCTACTTCAAGCTACTAGGCTTGTCAACAGTTAACAATAAACACATCGATCATTAATGTTATAGGAGACTTAGTAACCAATTAGGGATGGCAATGAGTAGGGTATGGATAGGGTATTATAATTGTTATATTTTATTTTAATTTGTTTATTTATTTTAAAGCCAAATATTTAAATAATAATTTTTTCTTTTATTTTATTCCTTTGACCAAGTCTTCAACATTTCTATCCAAGTTTGTTGCTTGTATCCAAGTGTATTGCCGTTGAAAACTTTTCACGTTTTCCGGAAGTGCAGCAACGTTACCATTAATATTGGAGTATGGGTTCTTGTAATATATATGAACCTGGAGAATAATATAAAAGAGGGGGGAGTGCTCCGGAAGAAATGGTTCACTGTGTGGGATTATTTCAAACAATATTTTGTTCTTTGCACCCGGTTTCATATAAGCATTGAGAAAGAGACTTCAACCGGCGCTTTCTCTGTTTCTCTTTTTTCTACCTGTCTTTGCTTGTTTGTTGAATATACTGGAGAAAATTTAAACGGTGAAACTATAAATGTTTTTTTGTTCAGTTGAGCATCCAAAACGTTGTTCATATGCCCTTATTAATTCAAGTGCAAGTGCTAGCAAGAAGTGGCTGTTGTATCCTGAGGAATATTAGCTGTGAGACCAACTGTATCAGATAATTTACCTGTGATGGCGAAATACTCTTAAGTCCAGTGCGTTTACATACCTCAGTAAAAATCGATAAGTTTATCTTTATTGCTTTATATTATTTAATTGCTTATCTAATTATTGCTTATAATTCATTATTGTTGTGTTAATTCTATATTAATATTTTTATATTTTTCCAACAATTGTATATGTCCCCATACCTACGTTTTAAAAAAATACCCTTATCCTGATTCATACTCACGTGGATAGCAACTGAAGTACTTGTACCGTTACTCGCTGGGTATCTAAGTACCTATCCCCGCACCTATTACCCACACTTTAATTAACTAAAAAAATCAATAAATAAATAAAAACATTATTAAAGTCTAAAATAGTATATAACAAAGTATAGTATTCTAGTATGTTCTCAAACAAATATCATGATAGTATAAAATAAAAAAGAACATTATTAAAGTCCTACGCTAGGATCTATAGGACTAGGAAGAATAGGAACTTATTCATAAAAAAAAGGAAGAATAGGAGTTCAGGAAGGATAGAAACTCAAGTGATGAACAACTGAACGATGTTAGGAACTCAGAAATAATAGGAAAATAATAAGCTGACTTTCATTTTAATTCAATAAATTGTTTTAATTTAATATTTAATATATATACATAATTTCACAGCACAACAAATCTATGAATTAGGATAGTTTTCGGCCATCAGACACTCCAGCATTGTCTAGGCAATTAGTCCAATTACACAAGTAACAAATTCACTGGTCTAATAACAAGGCAATAGTATCTATTTTACATATATATGGTAGGTTTGAATGAAAAGTATCATTTATATTGAGGAATTAGTTCTACGATCACCAAAGAGGTAACCCAAGTTTAATATATTAATATTTATATATATATAAAATAATTAAAAAATATCAATATATAGATATGCGGGTATGAGACGGTGTGGGTACGGGGGCGGGGTGGGTACTAAGGAACCCGTACCCACACCCATATCCATACCCATTATATTTTACTGATAATTACCTGTCCCCGCCCCCATACCTATTGTACGGGTAATTATCCTACTCATCATAGATAATTTTTGCAGATACCCGCTGGATAAGATACCCATTCCCATCCCTATTACCAATCATTAAAACAAGTAGCAAGAAAGTATAAATTATTAGCACAAGATAAACTTACCATGAGGAGTAAAAAAAAATATTTATTCCTTCATTATTTTTATTTTCTTTTTTAGTTCCCAACTTACCCGAAATTTAATCATTTGATTTATTTGCATGAATATTACTCAAGGTGCATAAACAACAAGAGAATCTCAAATTTAACTCAAATTTCATACACCCAAACAAAATATCCATTAACCAATCCCCCTACTCTTGACTATGGATGTCCTAAACTGTTACTAATCTTGACCCTTATTCCCTACTTATAAGAAGCCCCACGCACGATCTAGCAAAACTTTGCCTTGGCTTTCTGAGCAAAAACAAAAGGAAAGAGGTTTTTCCTATCCTAGCACATTGAAATGTCATACTTCTATACACTCATCAACAAGTTATTGAGTTGATCAAGCTCAATACCTTGTATTCAAGCATCCAGAATGTACGACATGCAAACAACACACAACAAAGACTCTTTTTAATAGCCCAGCTTAGACATGACTGACCCACATGTTAGAATCAAAGTGGTTATGGTCCACTAATCCCTTAAGTTTTGATGTTAACAAAGGATTAATTTCAGAAGAACAAAGATTAGTTATGGACCAACGCTCTATCTTAAGTGTGCATGATAAAATATATATGTCCAAAGACTTTCGCTCATCCAAACACTCTAACATGGATTAGCTCTCGCTAAGTCCAGATGATAATAAGTCTTTTCAACAATAGAATCATGAGTCCAAAGACTCTTCCTGTTATTGCGATGTAATCTTTACAGTTTATTTGTTTTAGCGCGAATACATATGTAAAACTTTTTAAATTCATTGCTCTATGTGTAAAAAGCTTATATCCTTTAGACAAACATTCATTGTTATCTTCGTACCATCGAAAGCTGAAGCTAGACTGTCCCTGACACAAAAAGGATTTGACCTTCTCCAAAAGGAAAGACAAAAGGCAACTTTTGAGTACAAGAAAAAGATGTCAGTCCCATTTCTAGCTATCAAACCTGACAGCCTACTTTGCTGATCAGAAGATTCAACAAGTTATCAGACTCACCGGACTAAAACATTTAATGCTCAACTGGAACAGATTCTTTTCCAACCGTTGAAGACAAAAATTGATCAAATCAAGTCTTCTATAAATATCTCTCTTCTTGAAGATGCAAAGAGAGAAACAAGCGAAGTGATGCACAACTGAATCAAAATTCAAAAATAGTCAAGCACACAAAGCAATCAAGAGAAAAACATCAAAGCTCGAAAAGCTTACTCTGCTCTTAATTTTCATATGACTCTCTGCGTAGAGTATTGTTCAAGAGTTCTAAGCTTTAGTTTCAAACTCCCACACTTAGTGAGTTAGTAGAACAAGCACTACAACAGTAAAGGGCTTTACCAGCGTTTTTTTTAGGCCTTCGCTAGCGCTTTTAGGCGCTAGCTATCTATCCGCTAGCAAAAGGGGGGAAAAGTTCGCTAGCGCTTGAAAAAACGCTGGTAAAGGTGCAAAATTGTTAGCGCTCCCTTGGAAAAGCGCTGGCAAAGGTGCACAATTGCGCTGGCAATTGTGCACCTTTACCAACGCTTTTTCAAGGAAGCGCTGGCAATTCCCTTATTTTTTTTTTTTTATATATTTACATTTGTTTTATCTATTTCCCCCTGCAAACCAAAACAATTTGCAAAATCAACACAAGCAAAACAAAAAATTAAGATACAGATGATTTAAAACCAAACAGGTAAAATAAATTGACACAAGCATAATGAATGTATAATAGGTGAGAAAACTATGGCAGTAGTTGAGAAACTCAAATTTGCTAATAATCAGAATCAAAAGCATTGGGTGGTAGTTGAGAAACAACCAAAATTTCAAGCATAAAAAAGAACAAAAAAGGGATTTTTAATAATCAAAATCAAAAGAACAATGGCAGTAGTTGAGAAACTCAAAACTCAAAATTAAAAAAAGGAGAAACTCACAAAGAGAAACTCAAAAGAACAAATGGCAGGAGTTGAGAACCCAAGCAGAGAGGAGTGAACCCTCGCTGTGGAAGCAACAATGGCAGCGAGAAGAGAGAGCAGCGAGCAGGAGGTTGCGTGAAGGAAGAACGGCAGGAAATTAGGGAAGGTTTGAGGGTCGTGGTGGTCCTTTTTGGTGCAGCGAGCAAGACGATGGTGGGGTGGTGAGGGGCTTAAGGCCGCAGTGGTGCATAAGCAGAACGACGGTGGGGCGGTGAGGGTCGCGAGAAGGAATACGGACCTCTAGGCGCGCGAGACTAGATTGAAATTGAAAAGTAAAGTAACCTGTAGGTGGGAAATTGAAATATTAGAAAAGGGACATTGCCAGCGCTTTCTAAAGAAAGCGCTAGTAAAGGTTCTACACCTTTGTCAGCGCTCTCTTTAGAAAGCGCTGACAATTCCCATAATAAGAGTATTCCCAGCGCTTTCTTAAGAAAGCGCTTGTAAAGGTTCTACACCTTTGTCAACGCTCTCTTTAGAAAGCGCTGACAATTCCTATAATAAGAGTATTCCCAGCGTTTTCTTAAGAAAACGCTGGTAAAGTCTCCTAATTTGCTAGTACTTCCTTAAGAAAGCGCTGGGAATACTCTCCCGCCTCATATTTTCCAGCGTTTCACGGGGAAATGCTGGTGAAGGTAGCGTCAATTATTCCCTAATGTGGTGTAGTGAAAATCTTTTTCAAAATCTAGTTGGGTGAGCCTGAAGAGGCTTATTTATAAAGAATACTTAGTGAGTAAATACTCAATTTGATCCCTGAAATTGTAAGGTCGTATCAACTTAATCCCCCACATTATCAATATTCCAAAATGATCCTTGGAATTTCAAAATGTAGCAAATGCATCCCTGACATTATTCACTTAGTTTCAAATGCATCCCTGACATTACCAACTTAATGTCATTATGGTCCATGCAAATATCAACGGAGGGACGAATCTGACTAACTTTCTGCAATTCCAGGGATCATTTTGAAATATTGATAATGTGGAGGACTAAGTTGATACGACCCTACAATTTCAGGGACCAAATTGAGTATTTACTCAATACTTAGTTTACCTGAAGAGGTGTAGAATACTTGCCTGAAGAGGTGTTGAATACTTGTAACAAAAGGTTTTTGTTATAGTGGAGAAAGCTCTCAAGTACATAGGAATGGACGTAGCTTTTTGGTGAAGAGTGAACCAGGATAACATCTCTGTGTTCTTTTCTTTCCCTTGCCTTCGCTTTAGTTTATTTTCTAACTAACTCCTTGGGATTGAATTGCTTTCTTATAGCTCTTGTTTCTTTTATCTTAATCCTTTTGAGTATCCAACTGGTGTTTGGAAACGCTCCTTGCATCCTTTATTGTTTTAACGTCCAACCTTTGTGAAAACTTATATATCTGCTTGCGAAAAGTTTTAAAAACTTAAGAAATACAATTCAACCCCCCTTCTTGTGTTTCAAACAGGTTCCTTCAATTGGTATCATTGCCAGGTTCTGGGTTGAGCACTTAGCCGTGTAGAGGAAAAGATCCTACAGCAGATATGGTAGGACAAGGTATGCCAAGTAGGAGTCAACCTGTTATGGAAGGCACTTACATGACCAGACCTTCGTTCTTTAACGGAACCCATTACTTGTACTGGAAGGAGAGATTCAAAGGCTTTATCTTAAGTATAAACTCTGTTCTTTGGGCCAGAATCATGAATGGTCCAAATGTGTGTCTCAACTCTGATGGGACAGAAAAAGCTGAAGAAGACTGGACTGATGCTGAAAAAGCCAGGATGGAAAAAAAATCATAAAGCCAGATATGCCTTAATTTGTGCTCTCAGTCCTGATGAATTTCAGAAAATTCACGCATGTGAATCAGCAAAGCAAATCTGGGATACCTTGTCAAATCTCCATGAGAGGACCACCAAGGTAAAAGATTCAAAAATCATCATGCTGGTTGGCCAGTATGAATTGTTCACCATGGCCGAAGGAGAGTCCATCTTGGACATGATGGGCCGTTTTCAGACAATCATTAACAATCTAAAGTCCCTTGGGAAAGTCTACACTACCAAGGAGAATTTCACTAAAATACTTACAAGCTTGCCTAAGAAGTGGAGACCACTTGTTACTGCAATCACCCAGGCCAAAGATCTCTCTACTTTGACGCTGGATGATCTGGTAGGAACTTTTCAACTTTATGAACAGGAACTTGATCTTGATAATCCTGGAAAGAAAAATAAAGGGATTGCCTTGAAAGTTCAAAAGTACAACAACTCAAAAGCTCTAAAAACTGATGAGTCTAGTGATGATGCTGATCAATCTGATAATGGAATATCAGACGATGACGAGTTATCCTTCATCTCCAGAAAGATTCAAAACATGTGGAGAAAGAAAAACGGGATGAAAAGAAGGCAATTTCAAAAGAAAAACTTCAAGGATCATGCTGAGTCCAAAGATAAAAGTCAGCTGGTCTGTTTCGAATGCAACAAGTCAGGCCACTTCAAAGCTAACTGCCCCATGTTAAAAGACAAGAAGAAGTTCTTCAAAAAGAAGAAAATGAACTTCATGGCAACCTGGGAAGATCTCAATTCGTCTGAAGAAGAAGAAGAAGCAAATGAAGAGGCTAATCTATGTCTTTGGTCCAACGAAGACTCTTCGGATGATGAACAATCTGTTGTTCCCAAAGAAAGAACTCGTGAAGCTACCTCTGAAAGAGGATGGAATATTCCACCCGTTTTCAAAGGGACGGACTATCCTTATTGGAAATCAGTTTTTCAAATATACGACCAATCTCAAAATTATGAGTTGTGGAATATATTCACTATTGGAGATCATCGTCCAACAATCATTCTTGAGGACGAATCAATTATTGGTGTAAGCCCTAGTGGCCAATCTATTTTGAATAGATCATCATTTGCATCATGACTTTGATCATATATTTGATATATGAATAAGGCATTAATTTATTATGTTATTAGTATTTAACATAATAAAGTCCTTATAATAGGCAGTTCGTTTAATGGAACATCAAATGTGACTTGATCGTGAGATCCCATTAAACTATAGAATGCTATTCTTAAAATGTCCGTAGTCGAGTATTATTGTTAATTAGGACAACAATAATACATAGAGACTATTGTGTGAGTAGACTGATGACCACATCTCACGGGTCATGGATATGTGATATCAAGTCAACACACAGGTGCAAATATTAGGAGTAATATTTGTACTGGATTGAGCCACTATAAGAACGCTGCATAATTGTTCTGTAAGTGTCATAAGTGTTTCTCATGGCGACCATAGTGAAGTAATCCTTCGACATGAAGTCACTACGATTCCTACATGTGGAGTTGTAGGCTTTAATGCTATCAAACGACATCTGTAACAGGATGATCATAAAGGTAGTTATTGGGACTGCAATGAAACATGTTGAGGAATGTAAGTGATGTAGATAGGATTCGTCCCTCCTACATAACAGTAGTAATGTCACGGGCCTCTCGATAGAGTAAGACATGAAATATGCGTGGCCACGCGGAAATGGGCCAATAAGTGATATTGGGCCCGTTTGTGATTACACATCTGCTCGGAGATCGAGGAATATGTAATTGGACTTAACAAGGGTGACACATTTATGCCTTGTGTTCAATTATGACATGACGAAGGGATATTTACTACACGGTTCTTTGGTCGCAATAAGGTTATGTCAAATCACTGGCATTCTCATTACTTGGGTAGCAGTGATGTGTTGCTAGATACCGCTCACTGCCTTTAATATTAAATAGGATTTAATATTACTGCCAACGTTATGGGAACCTATAGGGTCACACACATAAGAGTAGATTAAAAGTCGCATTGAAAAAAGAGATGGACTCTCATTTTTCTATTGGACCTAGCGCATGGTGCATGGCGCTTAGGTCAAATGCAGCTCACTACCTCACTTAAGGATGTGCTACTATAAGTAGACCGCTTAAAGATTTGTGCCGTCATGCGTAACATCACCCTAGTTGCACATCAGAGTGAATAGTGAGTTGCAGTTCTCGTTTTTCGTACCTAGCACTGTGAAACGGAGACCGCTTCTTGTTCGTGACGTTGGACGCTCACGAAGTCTGCTCATGTGGATACCATAGAGGCATCCTTCGTCCGGTGCTCGCGATAGACAAAGTTTTATTAACGGTCTGTGCTACAAGAGGTAAACACTACAATCATGAGTCATGACCATTCGCTTGGATCTGGTGGGAATTTTTTCACTGCGTTTTTGGTTTTGAAATGCACAAATTCCCAACATTAACAGCATCCAAACCTGAAGCTGACTGGACAAATGAGGATATCAGACGGTATTCGCTAAAGGCTCATGCCAACTGGTGTCTCATCAACGCTCTTGATCGATCAAGAATGGAGATGGTCTTGCAATTCCAAACTGCTAAGGAGAAGCAGGACGCCTTAGAACAACTGTTCAGACCAAGGAGTGCGTCTGCCTCAAACTTCTGTCTGATGGCAAACACATCATCAGACGCTGAATCGAAGGAAGAAGAGGTATTTGTTTCTGATTCTCTTCAAGAAGAATATGATGAACTGCTTAATGATTCCTCTTTATTGCATCATCAATATATTATGCTTAAAAGAAAATCTTCAAAAATGACTAAAGAGTTGTAAGATACCAACAAGCAAAATAAGCAGCTCATTGAAGAAAACAATAAGCTGAAAGTTGAGAATGTCAGTCTAACTGACAAACTCACCTCTGGGTCCAGTGAACCTCACGAGGTAACCAGACTAAAACAAGAGGTATCTGACTTAACCAAAAGCTTATCAAAGCTTGTTGGAGGTTCAGAGAAACTAAACATGATATTAAGGTATTCAAGATCATCTCACGATAAGTCTGGCTTAGGTTATGACTCTGAGAAACAAGAAGCTTCTCAGAAAGTATCAAGGACCAATCAATATCATAAGATTTTTCAATCTCTTGGAAAGCAAAAAGAAAGCAAACAACATGCATCCAATACTTATTGCAATTTATGCGGAACGAGTGGTCATATCTTTTCGAAATGCATATACAAAAAGAAAAACAATATGCATGGACGAAGATCACAGACTAACCAAAAAGGACCCAAGTCTATCTAGGTACTTAAGAATATGATAATCCCTATTGCAGACCTGCTTAGCAACACAAAGAAGACCCCAGTCCTGGTACTTGGACAGTGGATGCTCACGTCACATGACGGGAGAAAAGTCTATGTTCCAAGAACTACGTGAAAAGACTGGTGGATGAGTCACCTTTGGAGGCAACCAGAAAGGAAAGATAGTTGGAATTGGTAAGATTGGTAAGCATCCTTTTCCCTCTATTGATAATGTTCTTCTGGTTGAAGGATTAAAACACAACTTGCTTAGCATAAGTCAATTATGTGACAATGGGTCTGATATTTCCTTTAATAAAGGTGAGTGTATGGTCAAGAACCCTGATCGGTCCATCTTATTCACTGCCAAGAGGCAAAATAATCTTTAATAAGATTAACTTGGGGGAACTCTCAAATCAAAGTATCATGCCTAGTGTCTGCTGAAGATGAGTGATGGATCTGGCACAAAAGACTTGGTCATGCAAGTCTGAGATTAATCTCAAGACTAAACAAGCATAACCTCGTAAGATGTCTACCAAATATTGTGTATAGATCGGACGCTCTCTGTGACACATGCCAAAAAGGAAAACAAGTTAAGAACTCTTTTGAGTCCAAGAACATTGTTAGTACTTCAAGGCCATTAGACCTATTGCATCTTGATTTGTTTGGTCCAACAAGGACGGCTTCTGTCAGTGGTAAGAAATATGGGCTTGTTATAGTAGACGACTATACTAGATGGACATGGGTTAAATTCCTTGCTTACAAGGATGAGTCTATCAAAGTCTTTACTATATTCTGTAAGCGCGTTCAGAATGAAAAAGGCATATGTATAAGCTCAATCAGAAGCGACCATGGAGACGAATTTGAAAATGAGCTTTTCCAAAGGTTCTGTGATGAAAGCGGTATTCATCACAATTTCTCTGCCCCTAGAACACCACAACAGAATGGTGTTGTTGAGAGAAAGAACCGACCTCTTCAAGAGATGGCTAGAGCAATGCTCAGTGATAATTCTGTTCCTAAACACTTCTAGGCTGAAGCTGTAAATATTACCTGCTACATTCAAAACAGAATATACATAAGATCTATCTTGAATAAGACTCCTTATAAACTAAGGAAAGGTCGCAAACCCAACATTTCTTATTTTCACCCCTTCGGATATCAATGTTTTATTTTAAATACTAAGGATCAACTTGGTAAGTTTGATGCCAAAGTAGATAATGGAAATTGTTAGGGTACTCTGAAACGTCCAAAGCTTTTAGAGTCTATAACTCTAGAACATTGGTTGTTGAAGAATCCATCCATGTTAAGTTCGATGACAAACAGCCTGATAAGAGGTTATCAAAGCTAGATGATTCTTTTGCAGATATGAATCTGAATGATATAGAAGATCGTCTGACGCTTAACAAAGCAAAGTATCAGACGCACCTCTGGACGCATCATCGTCTCAGCAAGTAGTCAACACCCCTCGTTCGTGGCAATTCAGGACTTATCATCCTGAGGATCAAATCATTGGTAAACCAAATGATAGAGTCCGGATAAGGTCAACTTTTAGAGAACAAGCTGATTCAACCTTCATCTCTAAACTAGAACCAAAGTCTATGGATGAAGTCTTAATGGATGAATGTTGGATCTTCGCTATGCAAAGAGAGCTCAACCAGTTTCAACGTAGTGACGTTTGGACGCTGGTCTCTTTGCCAAAGGATAAATCTGTCATTGGAACCAAGTGGGTCTATTGTAACAAGTTGGACGAAGATGGTAAAGTTGTAAGAAATAAAGCAAGGTTAGTTGCTCAAGGCTACTCTCAAGAGGAAGGTATTGACTATACGGAAACTTTTGCTCTAGTAGCTAGACTAGAAGCCATACGCATTTTACTCTCATACGCTGCACCTCATAACATCATGCTTTATCAAATGGACGTAAAAAAACGCTTTCTTGAATGGTTTCATTAATGAAGAAGTTTATGTTGTTCAACCACCTGGTTTTGAATATCAAAACCATCCTGAGCATGTATTTAAGCTTAAGAAAGCTTTATACGGACTCAAACAAGCTCCTAGAGCTTGGTATGAGAGACTCAGCAAATTCCTATAGGGGTGGGCATGGGTACGGGTCGACCCGCGAACCCGGTGTACCCAATCCAACCCAACCCACAAATACTGGGTTGGTTCGGGTCATTGGGTTGGGTTGGTTTCTAAATAAGGAGACCCATAGCTTATGGGTTGGGTGCTGGGTCCAAAGATTGTAAACCCACTAAACCCAACCCAACCCACATATTGAGAGGAATATTATAAGCCCAGCTATTGGAGCGTGGAGTGACTCTTCTATCTTGAATTTAAAGATTCTTCTTTAATACTCAGCCGCCTAAATTGGAGTGACCATTTTTTGGTTACATGAGCAGAAATAGTTTGAAGACATGCAGAAATAGCTTGAAGACATAATCAGTGAAATTGTTTAGGAATTGTTTGAAAACATTATTATTTTTTTTATTACACTTGTTTGTTTAATTTTGATGGATATTGTGTTCCAAATAGAAGTTGTATGCTTCATTTTGTATTTGGAAGTTCAAATTAATGCATTGGTATTATTTTTCTTCCCTATTTTTCCTCCATTACTTGCTTTAAATAAAAACAAAATAATTTATTACCAAATCCGGTCACCCGACCCAAACCAACCCGTATGAGGTTGGGTTGGGTTGGGTTGGGTTACCTGAAAATTTTCGAAGAAACCGATCCAACCCAACCCATATTTATTTGATTGGGTTGGGTCTTTAAATGCACCAAAACCCACCCAACCCGACCCACGCCCACCCCTAAATTCCTAATGGAGAATGGTTTTTCAAGAGGAAAAGTGGATACAACTCTCTTTAGAAAATCAAGCAAAAAGAATTTTATTGTTGCACAAATTTACATTGATGATAAAATATTTGGTGCAATAGATGAATTTCTTTGTCAAGAGTTTTCTAAGCTAATGCAGAAAGAATTTGAAATGACTATGATGGGAGAATTGAAATTCTTCCTCGGACTAAGTAAAGCAAACACCGGACGGAGTGTATGTTCATCAGACGAAGTACACAAAGGAGGTTACGAAACGCTTCAAGTTGGATGATTGCAAACCAATGAATACCCCGATGCATCCAACATCCGTGCTAAACAAAGATGACAAAGATAAAAAGGTAGACGAAAAGGTATATAGAGGTATGATTGGTTCTCTCTTATATTAATTGCGTCCAGATCAGATATCATGTTTAGTGTTTGCCTATGTGCTCGATTTCAATCTGATCCACAAGTGTCTCATCTCTCAGCAGATAAGAGAATCTTTAGATATCTCAAAGGCTTTACTAATCTGGGTCTATTGTATAAGAAATTTGATGAATACAGATTAGTTGGATTCTGTGATGCTGACTATGCTAGAGACAGAATAGAAAGAAAAAAATACCAGTGGAGGTTGTCACTTCATTGGAGCCAGTCTAGTCTCATGGTCAAGCAAAAGGCAAAGCACAATTGCCCTATCAACTGCTGAAGCTGAGTGCATTGCTGCCGTAAGTTGCTGCTCACAACTGCTTTGGATTAAACATCAGTTGGAAGACTACAACGTGTTTGTAAGTAACATTCCAATAATGTGTGATAACACTGCTGCTATTAATTTGTCTAAAAATCCCATATTGTACTCTAGAGTAAAGCATATAGAAATCAAGCATCATTTCATTAGAGATTATGTGCAAAAAGGAATAATTGATATTCAATTTGTTGATACTGACCATCAATGGGTAGATATCTTCACCAAGCCTTTAGCTGAATAGGTTCACATACAGAAGAAAACATCTAAACATGCATTTCATTGATCAATGGTGAGTCCAATGCTTGCGTCCAATATTTGCCTTAATCCAATATATGTGAGTCCAATATGTGTTGATTGCTCGTCCAATGCATTAATTGAACTGAATCTTTGTCGAATGAAAATTTATTTCTCATTCTCTAACTGAGTCAGTTTCGTTTTCTATCATTACAAAATTGCTTTTTACGGTTTCAAATTCTGAAACGTGTGTCAGTCATTTAATGCACGTCACATCATCACCCTCTTTCTCCTCTTAAAAATTTGTTCTCCAAAATACAAACAGTTTCTTTCTTTTGTTCTTTATAAAAACTCTCTCTTTAAAGAAACAACATTTACAAACTCCTCATCTTCAAACTTTTCTTTCTGAAAATCTCTTTGCGATATCTCTCTCTCTCCTGTAACACCCTGATTTTTCTAATTAATCAGTAATTAAGGAATTATATTTTATTGGAGGGTCTATAAAATTAAATAAATTATTCCGAGGCCATAGTCACATTCTACGCCATCTTAGGAGGCTATGGTTAAGTTTTAGGTCGAAAACTCAAACGAAGCCCGATCTATGTTTTTTCGGATGATAGTGTTTTTCTACTATCAAGACCTCATTTTGACGAACAGTCAGAACCATTAGGCTTAAAACTCAATCCTCTACCTTTTTGCTAAAATGTGTCCTGACGTCCAAAAATATAAATAATATTTTATATTCGGACCGAAAATCGATCGGGTAGACGATTCGAGTCGTGTTAGGGTTTTTCGAGACCCACGGACGGATAATCTTCATGTCAAAAATGTGTAAGTTATTTGAAGACTCATACCAGTGTCCTGATGATTTCAAAATGTCGGGACGTGCATTGACCCAATTGTCCTTGGTTAATTTTTTTTGTTACTAATTACTTTTATCATTACTTAACTCTTAAGAAAAACCTAAGTAAATATCTCTCATTTTCACTCTTACTCCCTCACTTTATCGGCAGCCTCACCCCCCAAAACCCCCATCTTCTTCTTTCTCTCATTTCTCCATTTTCTCTCCTTGAAACTCCATTTTTGGAGCTTAAATCTTTGAAATTTCTTGAAGCAATCTTCACCAAACTTGAAGTAGATCATCATAGGAGGTAGAATTTCATCTCTGTCTCTCTCAATCTCCCATTTATCTCCCCAAAATTTCATGAGTAGAGAAGTTAGGGCTTTTATCCCTAAATCTTCAAAAATCCATGAAAAATTATAGAAAAATCATTTTGATACAAAACCAATTTCTACGGCCTAGGTTCATGACATACTTGTATGGTCCAAGAGCTTAGAGCCAAGAAATCTCTCTAGGGTATTTAACCAAAGAGGGGCTGAAACCCCTATTGAGTAGGGTAGGGTTTTTGGTTGGTTTTTGATGTTTTGAGTTGATATCTAGGGTTATCACACTTAGTTAGGGTGTTATTCAAGAAATGAGAATTTTTGGAGCTCCCTAGCTATTTTTCATATTTTTCATTCAATAGGGCTGAACCCTAGGGGTAGTGCAGTAGGAGAAATCTTTATTTTTTTTGAGCTAATGCCATTATTTATTATGTTTAGGGATACCTAAGGATCATGGATCCAAGAGTTAGGAATTTTTAGACATCCCTAGCCTAATTAATTAAATAGGGGCAGTAGCTAATCCTAAGGAATTAAGGAGTTTTTTATTTAACTGTATTAATTTCTGGTTGTGTTCTGTTATATAGAATCGGACATGACTCGAACATCCGACAGCGCACCCAACTGACAGCTGCAGAGTCGTAGCCGGAGCTGCACGAGGAAATCACCAAGGTGGGGAGAAAGAACTAATATTGTCGGGAAGGCAAGCTTAGTATAGAGTATATATATCTGTGTAGGGGAACCCTTAAACCTACTAGAGGTTGAGCCCTGGATAAAGTGTCTGGAACCCTGGGTGTAGGTACTTTTGGGCTATCACCACTAAGTTTATATCATCGATGATAAAATTGATTGAGGTTGATGTGTTGATTTGTTTAATTGATTATCTATTTACCTGTTGGAGTAATTTACTATTATCTGGCTTTATAATGATATCTGCACTGGATGAATTGCTGTTGTAATGTTATTGTGATTTGACTGGTGGTTGAGTGTTGATGAGAGTATGGTGAGTGATGATGTTGTTCGGGTTGATATCGTTGTGGTCCCGACCGTGGAGCTGTGGCTCGTAGACGCAAGGCGTCGTGATGCTGATGTGATGTTGATGTTGATGTGATGCGATGTGTCGTGGTCGTGGACGAGTGTTTAGGGGTGAGGTACCAATATCAACCTGCGATGGATGTTTGTTGCATTTTCATATCATTTCATACCACAGCATTTGGTCCCAAAGGGGGATGTCCAATTGGGGGACTTCACTTGAAATCCCAAGGCGGGATGTGATGTGATGTGATGTGATGTGATGTGATGTAATCCCGACAGGGATGTCCAATTAGGAACGTGATGTATCGGCCGACATGCATATAGGGAAGACAACATATACATAGGGACTAGTATCCCTCTTATAGGCTTATTTGAGAGAATGATGTTTGAGATGATCATGACGGGTGACTTAAGAGATGGGTGGTGTTGTGTTGTAGATGTTATCCGTGTTGTGTGATGTATATATATATATATATATATGCTGTACTGATGCCCCTCTCCCATATTGATGAATTATGTTTCTTATCTCTCGCATTTTTTTGTATATGTTATTTCTATTTTATGGGAAGATCTCGAAGAGGTACCAGCTGCTGAGAAACTGGACGGCATTCCGTACGAGATTGACGTCGGAGGACAGGCCACGGACCCTAGCCTCGAGATGTTGGGCAGTGATCGTGATTAGCCGGAGAGCTATCTCTCGGCCTATCTTTCGTACTTTGATTTTGGTTTCTACTAATATACTCTGTATGTACTACTTTATACTATAGCCCTACTGATGGGGGCAATGATGTATGTGATATATTATTTATATTTTAAAGCTGTGTACTCTGAAACGTTGCGTGCCGTATTTTGTTTGCTTCCGCGCTCAATTTTCCTCTTCACTTCGTATTAATAAGGCGCGCTAACGTTTATAATGCGATTAAGGTTGGTTAATATCTTAGGTTCCACTAATGGGATGGCGGGTCATCTCATCTCCCTCTAAAACTATGGCCGCTTCTTCATCTGTTGCTTCTAAAGGGAAAGGAAAGGCTTTCGATGTCAAGACCGCTAAAGTTCTGGTAGAATTTAAGTTTAATCTGAAGTTTCTTGCTGATCATGGGATAGATGTCTCCCAAAACATTCACGCTGCTGGATGGTCAAGCTTCTTTGAAGGTACTCCTGTCATCTACCCAGCTCTTATAAGGGAATTCTGGACAAACCCTACCATCTCTGCAAGGGAAATACAGAACAATGTGATTAATACTGAAGTAATTGTCTCTGAAGCAACCATTTCCAACGCATTGGTTGTGCCCAATCTGGAATCACTTGTGAATATAAATGGGAAGAAGAACTTGGTGGTTCTGACACCATCAAAGAATGCCTTCTGAAGAACTTGTCTGACAAATGGATAGCCTCAAGAATGACTGACAAGGCTGGGGTTCTTCATCAGATTCTAAACAAGTCCATCCTTCACAAAGCTGGTTCGAAGGACAATGTCTCGAAGGCACATCAATTCTGCCTAATCCATTTGATTCTGGAGAGGAAGATAAATCTTCCCCACCTTCTATTCTCATACTTCAAATACGCCATTGAAGGCTCTGGGAAGAATACCTCCATCATCTATGCTGCTCTTCTCTCAAGAATCTTTGAGAAATATCTGGTTTATGATAACCTCATGCATCTGACTCTAGACAAAGATTCTAATATTATGGTATTCATGGCATTGATCGTGTGTTTCAACTAGAGTTCAGCAAACAAAGCTTGGTGATGATGCAATTGGACTGTCTCAAAAAATCCAAGAAAGAAGGAAAGCTGAAAGGTGTTCAGACGCAAGGTTGTGATGAAGCGTCTGATCAACAAGTCTCTGCTGGATGCTCAATAAAGCCTGCTCGTCCAAAAACTAAGACATCTTTTGCTCGTCCAACAGCCTCCGTCCAACCTTCCAGAAAAAGGAAGCTGGTCCTAGCTTCTGTTGATGAGGAAGATGAGGATGATCAGCCTATCTCCTAGGTGATCAAAGGTCCTAGAAAGGAGTCTTCTGCTGAAGCCTCTCGGCCTAAGCCTGCTGCAACAAGGGCAAGGACCACTAGAACTAAAGCTAAAGGTAATACTGAACCTCAATCTAGTTCAATTATTACTCCTATTATAGAGCAACCCTTTGAGGTTGAAGACTTTACCTTGGACTCTCAACCGTCCATAAATGTTTCACCCTCCAACTCACCTCACATACAAACCATTCCTTCACCACAAAGACCACCATCTCCCTCACCATCTGAACCTCAAGACTGGTTTACACTATAGGGAAACCATCCCTTTAAACCCTATGGAGCACCTTATCCTAGAATGCTTTACCCGAAGAGAAAATACAAATGCATACCCAGAATTACCTTTAGAAATGAAAGCTCTAATTGGGCTGACGTTAAAAGAAGGTTTCCTGTTCTGTTCTTTAAGCACTCACCTCCCTCCACCTCTCAACACCCTAAAAGCCCTATTCCTCCACCCGAATACCAATATAAAACACCTTCCCCTCCACCTCAAAATCCTTCCGGTCCACCCCCTGAACATGGTTACTATCTCATCCCTTACACACCCACCGATACTCTGCTAACTCAACTCTACAATGCTCATGGACCCTTGGTTGTCTGTCTTGAAAAGAAAAAGTTCCCTCCAAGGAAGATCTACCCTAATCTCATTAAGGACAAGGCGTTCCAATGGTGCCATGACAATGTCAAAAGACACGTGGTAATTCTTAATGAAGAAAGGAAGGCTGCAAAACCACAGAGGAAAGAAGATCAAGAACTTATGGTTTGCCCAACACCTTTTTTGATCGAGACATCAAGTTCATTCCAAGCTATCCCTCGGCCTGGAAAGAATACTTTGATGTTAGAGACTTCTTGCCATATTACGCTGTCAGA
Source organism: Ammopiptanthus mongolicus (assembly GCA_039655645.1). NCBI lineage: Eukaryota > Viridiplantae > Streptophyta > Magnoliopsida > Fabales > Fabaceae > Ammopiptanthus > Ammopiptanthus mongolicus. Next base: position 23,750,530 of record CM077349.1, on the reverse strand, counting down.
AAGGAGTGTGATATGTCACGAGAAGCCCAGATCCATCACAATCTGCCAAAGAAATTTTGGGGCAGAAGCTCAAAAATAAGAGTAGGAGTTGTTCCCCCTAGAGCTTGTCTAAGGATTCCTATTCTGGATCCAAAAAAAAACAAAGATGGACGAAAAAGGCTTGAAACATGGACGCTGCCTTACAGAAATGCCTTTGATCCTCTCTTTTGGACTAAACCAAGAGACGATTCAGTGGACCTGGCCCTCATCTGGCAAAAGGATCCTCTAAAGAGGTATGACCCAGACGCTTGAACCTACTGGGGGAACTTCATCTGGAGATGCACTCAAGAAGCGTCCACATCTGGTCTATCCATTGAAGAAAAACAGAAGATTCATGTATTTCCAAGACAATACAGAATCTCTGATGCTGACTTTTTGATAATGGACGACATCTTTGGAATACCTTTGTATCCAAGAGACATGCTCCCAGCCCCTGAACCCAGATGAAGGTAAAACAGGTATGATGATGCTAAGATCATTATTGATGTACTTCCACCTCCACCTAAACCAGTCAATCAAAATGATCCTAACTCCGAGGCACCCCCACCTAAACCAATACCGGTTGTTTCCGAAGAAATTGGGGACACAGAGATCGTCTATAAAGACTTTTCCCCTGAAAAGCATGCAGAGGAAGTTGAACAAGTTGCAGACTCAGCACCTTCGAGTTCTCAACCTATCCCTCTTTTGGTGGTCCATCCTGTTGATCCTTCTCCTTCTCAGGCACTGAGTGTCGTTCCTGATCAGAGAAATCCTGAGGCAACCAAGGCCACAGCTGAAAGTTCAGTCTTTGTTGTTCCTCCGTAATTTCAAGAGTTCGTCCAAAGGTTTGTAGAAGCCAACAATGCAGTGCTGCTTCAACAAATTGCTGCCACGTTTCAGAACTTTCTTCCTAAACCTCCTCCTCCTCCACCTTCTTAAATAAATTCTTTTCTTTTCAGTCTTTATTTTACCTGACTATGATGTGTTTTTCTCTCTTTTGTCTGATGACAAAAAGGGGGAGAAAGGGTTTGATTGAAATGAGAATGAAAATTTATAGTATGTTTTGTTATAACTGCTTGATTGTCATAATATGTTTTGTTATAACCGCTTGATTGCTTGCACTCTCTCTTACATGCTTTATATGCATAGGGTATTTGTCTTAGGGGGAGCTTTTCAGTTCTTTAAGAAACTTTGTTCAATCAAATTAGTATGTTTTGTCATCATCAAAAAGGGGGAGATTGTTGGAACCAAAGTGGTTATGGTCCACTAATCCCTTAAGTTTTGATGTTAACAAATGGTTAATTTCAGAAGAACAAATATTAGTTATGGACTAACGCTCTATCTTAAGTGTGCAGGATGAAATATATAAGTCCAAAGACTATCTAATTCCAAAGACTTTCGCTCGTCCAAACACTCCAACATGGATTAGCTCTCGCTAAGTCCAGACGATAATAAGTCTTTTCAATAATAGAATCATGAGTCCAAAGACTCTTCCTGTTATTGCGATGTAATCTTTACAATCTAATAAGCTTTATTTGTTTTAGCGCGAATACATATGTAAAGCTTTTTAAATTCATTGCTCTATGTGTAAAAAGCTTATATCCTTTAGACAAACATTCCTTGCTATCTTCGTACCATCGAAAGCTGAAGCCAAATTGTCCCTGACACAAAAAGGATTTGAACTTCTCCAAAAGGAAAGACAAAAGGCAACTTTCGAGTACAAGAAAAAGATGTCAGTCCCATTTCTAGCTATTAAACCTGATAGTCTACTTTGCTGATCAAAAGATTCAACAAGTTATCAGACTCAACGGACTAACGCATTTGATGCTAAATCAGAACGGATTCTTTTCCAACCGTTTAAGACTAAAGTTTATCAAATCAAGTCTGCTATAAATATCTCTCTTCTTGAAGATGCAAGTAGAGAGACAAGAGAAGTGATGCACAATTGAATCAAAATTGAAAATTAGTCAAGCACACAAAGCAATCAAGAGAAAAACATCGAAGCTCGAAAAGCTTACTCTTCTCTTAATTTTCATATCACTCTCTGCGTAGAGTATTGTTCAAGAGTTCTAAGCTTTAGTTTCAAACTCTTACGCTTAGTGAGTTAGTAGAACAAAATCTTTTTCAAAAGCCTAGTTGGGTGAGCCTGAAGAGGCTTGTGTATAAAGAATACTAAGTGTACCTGAAAGGTGTAGAATACTTGCATGAAGAGGTGTAGAATACTTGCCTGAAGAGGTGTTGAATACTTGTAACAAAGGGCTTTTCTTATAGTGGAGAAATCTCTCAAGTAGAGAGGACTGGACGTAGCTCTTTGGTGAAGAGTGAACCAGGATAACATCTCTGTGTTCTTTTCTTTCCCTTGCCTTCACTTTAGTTTATTTTCTAACTAACTCAATGGGATTGAATTGCTTTCTTATCGCTCATTTCTTTTATCTTAATCCTTCTGAGTAAGCGTCCAACTGGTGTTTGAAAAGGTTCATTGCGTCGTTTATTGTTTTAACGTCCAACCTTTGTGAAAACTTATATATCTACTTGCGAAAAGTTTTAAAAATTTAGGAAACACAATTCAACCCCTCTTCTTGTGTTTCAAACAGGTTCCTTCACCACAACCATAGTCCAAAAGCATTGAAATGATCTGATACCATAATGTGATTGTTGGAATAAACGGGCACACTCAAGAGGGGGTGAATTGAGTATTTAAAATTTTCTTGAAAAACAATTCATTTTTGAATTTGTGATGTTGAAGATGTCAAATCTTTCTTGAAAAGTTTGACTTTGCCAAAACAAAAAGAAGAGATGTAGGAGAAAATAAATAAAGTATAACACTTTCAACTACATAATTGTATGAATCAATAAAGCAAATGATAGATTATTGAAACAAAATACAAGTAATTGCGTAAAGTAAAGAGTTAAAGGGAGAAGAAAGATCACAAGGAATTTTATACTGGTTTGATCACCCTACTTGTGATCTACATCCAATCCCCAAGCAAAGCTTAAGTATTTCTACTATCACAAAAGTTTGTACAATCTTAGAGATATCCCACTCTAATACAAACCATAACCTTCATGGGATACGTCAGCCAATCTTCTTCTTCAAGAGATGACTCACCCTTGAAACCCTTGGGATTTCTCACCCAATACCTTTTTGATACCTCTCTCTTGAAATCTTTGGGATACCTCTAAAGGTGAACAAAATAAACACTAGAAGGGGGTTGAATAGTGATTACTTAAAACCTTTTGCAAACCAAAAAACCATTTTATAAATATAAGCAAAGTTATACTTATAAAATAATCAGACGCATGAGACATCTTAGACAGAAACAAGATATGAGATAGAAAGAGATGTAAGGCTTGTTTCAGTTAATCAAACTCAATCCCCAGTTAGTATAATATATATATATATATATATATATATATATATATATATATATATATATATAAGAGAGTAGAGAGAATCACACACTGATGTATCCTGGTTCATCAACACCAATTTGATGTGGCTACATCCAGTCCTTGGATTAACCAAGATTTCACTATAACTGATCAGATTATAGACGAGTATTCTTTGCACACCTAGCCTTTCCAGGCTCGATCAACGAGTATTTTTCTTCACCTACCTCTCCAGGCCGTTGAGTATTCTTTGTACACATAGCCTCTCTAGGCTAAACAAGTATTGTTATTAATCGACCTCTCCAGACCGTTGAGCATTCTTTTCTCATAGCCTCTCCAGGCTTCATACGAGTATTATTCTTAACCAGCCTCTCCAGACTGTTGATAGTATTCTTTTTTTATTAGCTTCTTCAGGCTCTCATAAATTTTTCTTGAAGGTTACATTGAAAATAATCTCATTCAATCACAGAGTGCGTTTACAAATAGATGCTGACATAATGTTCTTCCTATCACTTCACTGAAGTGGATGTATAATGAGGTACATAAGAAATGATAAAGATCTTACTCAAAAGCATTCCCATGAATGTTTGTGTGCTGAATTCATTGAGTAGATGTCATTCTTTGAGATGAGACAAGTAATCTTCTTCAGCTACGATGAAGTGATTTTGTCTTGAGTGTTCATACTTATAGCTTCTGAGGATAATAGGAACAGAGTCCTCTTCCTTTCACTCTTTCAGACAATACCAATCTTCTTCAAGAAACTTCACTTTTAGCATTTTGCTCTTTTTGCTGTTATTCTTTTGCTCTTGCTTTTTTCTTCATATTCTCATTATCACGGTCTCTCATAAACAGTTGTGCTTCTCAAACATGTTGTCTCATGGTGTAGATTTCTCGTTCTTATATGAGCATCAAAATATGCTCACACCTTCTTGCATCATATGTTGCTACATCTCTCTCTCTTGTTCTTCTTTACAGTCTACTATATATATTCTTCTCAAGAATTGAGACCGTTGAGAAATAGTCGTTGGGTTAATGTGGCTTCTATATTCTCGTACAGAATATATTCGTTTGATAAGTTCTAATGAAGAGTTCCTTTGGTCTTGTTTTATCAGAGGAAAAGAGATACTTTCAATATGGCAGTAGACTTACTTGCTATTTTGATATAAGCTGTAGATAATACAGAGAAAAGTATTTTTGTAATATCCAGAGAGATATTTCATTCTTCGAGGATGGCAATTTACTTTATCAAACTTTGACTTTCACTTAGATTGCTTTCATCAGATATAGCAGTTGTTCAGAATTAGACACGTTGCCACCTAAGAGTTCTTTACAGCATTTTAAAAATGTTTGGCATATACCCGTAGCTTGTCTTGTACACTTCTTTGGATAAGACAATGTGATGAAAGAGTTGTACTAGACTATCTTGTTTACTTAGTTCAGACACTTGTCTAGAGACTTGAATATACTACTTTTGAGTAATATTCTTCTCTAATATACATTGAGACACGTCTTTGAGCTTTGAGCCATCAAGTCTTCAGACGATACTAGTTTCTGCTCTGACTGTTTGCATTCATCGGACGTTTCATCAATGTCAGTATTTTCAGACGTATGTAAGAGAGTGGTCTCTTCATCCGATAAGACGAGTGACTTAAACAGACTCCTTCAGCTGACTTGACTTCAAACCAATTATTTTAGTGCTGAGTCTTGAAGCTATAAGACGAGTGTCTTATATTTTCTCCTGGATTTGTTTAAACTAACTCAGAAGTATATAATTAAATCGTTACTTATATTGAGATTAGTTGATTAATCCTATCTTTTGCACACTTAAAGTAGCTCATCAGCAATATTTATCAGATTCATTTAATTATCCTTATGTTGTTTTCTTTCATCAAAACCTTGGTTTAACAAACCTTGGTAAAATGGGCACTTAACAACCTCACCCAAAATCAAACTCATAAATGAATAGAAGAAAAGAGTAACCTTCAAGCACTCTTCCTAGTGCAAAATTACAGCATAAAGCTCTGTAATATCTCTTGCAATGAAATGTAGTTGGCTCACTAATTCAACAACATAACAGTATATTTTGAAATGTATTTTCGTGTTCGAAAACTCATTAACTAAATCCTTTATATAGGAATCAATTGGGGCAAAAAAATTGAAGATTTTTGGAGGTTTTATATCAGGGTATTCAAATACTTCTTGGAGTATTCGAATACCCTGCTCTGGTATTCGAATACTCTATTCCAACAACCTCTAACTTCCTCAACAATCCAATGTATTCGAATATTAACCTTGGTATTCGAGTATCCTGTTGAAAAATGCCAAATGCTTCAAGTAATTGAATACATAAGTTGATATTTGAATACTTTTAATGGAACTTTAAAACATTCCTTAAGTAATACGATATGCAACTATGTAATCAATTACTTATCATTTAAAAATAAAATTTTGGGTTCATGGCATTTCATTCTAGCCCTTAATTGATTACAAACTTAGGTTTGTTAATTCTAAGCTTTCATGAAAATCCTTTTAATTTGTGAAGCCAACTGTCTAATCCTTTTACAAGGAGATTTTAACATCAAAACCTATGAATAAAGATAAACTACATCAAAGGGTTGTAACATCAAAATCATATTTGAAACTTTGCATTGGAGAGTACCATGATAGTTACTCGGAAGCGCATAGGAGAGGTCCATCATGCATCATCTTCATTCTCCTCATCATTACCTACAATAACATCCTCGAAATTACATCATGCAATGATAATCATACGCGTCTTATATCAAATATTATACAAACATCAAAGAATAACACAAATTTTAAATAAAGAAAATTAAATATTTGAAAGTCATAACCTTCCACTGGGCATCTAATAAGAATGTAAACTTTTTACATTCCTTTACAAAACATAAACATAAATAACATATGTAAGCTTCCCACTCCAAGGGATGCCACAAGCCTTCGCATAACTCTAACTTCCGCTACGAACTCTGAAAACAACACCACTAATGATATTGAAAATCCCAGTGACTAAACACAATTATTAAAAAAAAAAAATAGTTCGAAAAGGTGTAGTTTTCAGCCGGCGCGATAACCGAAAAAACAACCATTACAAACCTCTATTTTTCAAAATATAAATAATTCAAAAATGGTTAAATAATACTGAATTACTTCAAAAAATAATTAAATCAAGTCTAACATCATTGTAACTCAAAATAAAACATATAACATCAGCATCATAATTTAAATAAAATAGTCTTTGTATTAATCTTTCACTGGGTTAAAACTTGAGGCAAAATCTCTACGTCGTAAAACAAATCGGTCTATGAGATCATATCCATTACAATGGCATCCCATTGTTTTCTCCTCTCTTGGGAGATATGTAGTATCTCTTCCCTAAGCGGGGCCGTTGAGATGACCCTTCCATTGCTTAAACATCTTAAAATCAAATTTATTTATTTCTTAGGGTGCTCACGCCTCGAAGTAAAATTGACCCCCTTCATTGACTGTCATGTCCCGATACAAAAATTGACACTTAAACCAATCTTATTAATTATTTGTTATGCCCAATTGACAACATGCCACATAAATTCTCTTCTTAGAGCACCCAAAACTTATCACAGACCAAATAGAATTCTTTATAATTTCCAAAAAAATACATTTACCAAAACAAATCACCAAACGACGTATAAAACGTTTCAAGAAATCAAAATGAAGATCCAAGAACCCAAAAAATCCCATTTTTTTCATAAAAGACAATTCTACATGTGAAAAAACCCCAATTTTCCACATTTAAAATCATAAAAGAACATTAAAACAAATCAAGATTTCACATCTTTCAAGAATTCATGCCATGGAGGTTTTGAAAATGTGTTTCACTCACTTCTTGTAGACCTCCTAAAGTGTCCCCAAAGCGTCCAAGAACACGCATCGTCCCCTTCACGATCCTAAAATTCTCCCTTTTCCCCATCTCCAAGTCTTCTTCCTTCTTGAGTTTTCCCCCAATTCCTTAAAATCTCCCTTCTTTGGTGTTTTTCCGAGTTTCTTAGGTGATTAGGGTTCCAAAAACGCTTTTAATGTGTATTAGGATCCTATTTATAAGCCCTCCCGAGCCCAAAACGCGTCAAAACGCACAACAAAATTTTCTGTACGTGCTAGGCGCTAGCACAAAGCATCTAGTGCTCAGCGTTGGCGTCAATTTTCGCATAACGCGTTCAAAACCAGAAACACAGCGTTGGGGATGTGTTTCGCGCATATCTAGAGTTATAGACATCCAAAAAGTATAATCTCTATACCTTTGGAAAGCTAAAAGCAATATCTACAACTTTCATGAAGATTACAAGAGCTGTAATGATAGTTTAATGAGTCAAAATTCTGTTAGAAGTCAGAAGTAATGGTGCTGACATTGGGACCTAGGCAGCTTGTACGTATTTGATCATAACTCAAGCTACAATAATCCAATTGAGATGAAATTGGTATCTATGTAAAGGTAAGAGACAGAGATACAATTCTTATGAAGACATCAAGACCAAAATAGGTCGTTAGGACTGAAGAAAAAAAACCAATTAAATTTGGATGTTGGATTATAGGAGGTCTCTTGTGTGAAATTGAGTTTAAATTACTGAAAAATTACTTATTTAAACTTCTTTTAAGTTACTTAGGGGCCTCTAAACCATTCTAAACTTATAACGTAAGCATTCTAAGGATTTATTGCCTATCATAACTACCTATGAGCCAAAATCAGAATGTTACATATTCTACTAATAAGTATGCTTCACAACAAACACATACATAAAATTAGGACTCCTATGACCATAAGAAAATCTTATCTCACTATTTTTTCACTTGCTTAAAAGAAAATAAGAATATCACATGTAATAAAAGAATGTATACAAAACCCCAAGTGTAAGTAACATTCCATTGGAACAATAACGTTATTTACATGCAAATGTTTTTTATCCTTGTTTATAATCCACAATGTCATACATTAATGATTTGTTTTTATTTTTATTTTTAATCAAGGAATTTTTGTAAATATTACTTTGAGATTGACCTCTACATTGAGATTAATAATTAAATAAAATCGTCTCTAACAAGCCAATTTCGAGATCTTTTTTATTTTATGAGAATTTCGAGATCTATATGATTAAGATTTAAGATTATATTATTGTATACTTTGTTATTAACTTTTCAATAATAATTTTTTCTTGTGAATGAATATATGTTGTTAAATAATAATTAAGATACCAACATGTGGTTAGTCCGAGTGGTAAGGAATTCGGACACCTTAAGCAAGTGGTCAGAGCTTAGAATCCTGACTCTTGTGTATAGAGAAAACTTGATTGGGAGGGAAGTACCCATCTTGTGTATCCAACAGTTTAAAAAAAAATAATTACAAAAAAAAGAGTAAAGATCCAAATTAGTTCCTAGAAATTTTTTAGGACCCACTTTTAGTCCCTAAAAAAAATTAACCCTTTAGTCCCTCATATTTACAAACGCGGGACACATTAGTCCCTAGGTTTAGTTCTGATATCGATTTACTTGCCTATATGTCCTATTAACTATCCTAATTGGCCCGTTAGTGATATGTGTGGCCTATGACGAATTTCCACGGTGAAAAATGAATGAAAAGTAAAAAAAGTGCATAATTCTCAGGTATTTTGATTTTAAAATTATGTATGTTTTTTTCCACTTTTTATTTGTTTTTCACAGAAGAAATTCATCATAAACCATGCAAGATCACTAACGAATCAGATAAAATGATTAATGAGACACATAAACAAGTAAATAGACGTCAAAACTAAACCTAGGACTAATATGTTCCGCGTTTATAAATTTTAGGGACTAAATGGTTAATTTATTTTTTTTCAGCGACTAAAAGTGAGTCCCCAAAATTTTTCAGACACTAATTTGGACCTTCACTCCAAAAAAAAATTAAGATATGATTAATATGTGTGAAAATAATATAAAAAAAGCTTAATTGCACTTTTAATCCTTCAGGTATCACGATTGTTCGATTTTGGTCCCCCGGATTTTAATTGCACCAATCGAGTCCTCCAAGTATCACCATTGTGCAATTTTGGTCCCCCATATTTCAATTGCGCCAATTGGATCCCCTAATATCATGATTGTGCAATTTTGGTCCCCAAGTATCACGATTGTGCAATTTTGGTCTTTCAAGTATCACGATTGTGCAACTTTTAACATCAATAGCCTACGAAGCACATGTACGACTGATTTGATACTTAATGAGACTAGCTTGGCAGCTTACATGTCATTCTTATGTGATACTTAATGATGTGCATTTGACCATTAAATTATGTAAGATGTCAATGATGCCTTATAAGAATGTTCCGTAAACTGTCAAGTTAACTTTACTAAGTGTTTAATCAGTCCCACGTGTCTAACGTAGGCTAATAACGTTAAAATTTGCACCATTGTGATACTTGGGGGACCAAAATTGAATAATCGTGATACCTAGGGGACCTAATTCGCGCAATTGAAAATTGGGGGATCAAAATTACACAATCATGATATTTGAGAGATCCAATTGACGTAATTAAAATCAAAAGGATCAAAATCGAAAGTTATAATCCCCAAGGAACCAAAGTGCAATTAATCCTATAAAAAATGAAAGTTGGATACTTGGAATACCTTTTAACTCTGACCCCACCCTCACAACACGCAACACAAACCGAAACCGCATCCATTATTTCGTTATCTCAAGCTCAAACATATTTCGTTATCTCAAACAACAAAGCAAAAGCCAAACCGAACTACACCGTCCCACCCACAAACACAAACCCCTTCTTTCTTTGTTCTTTCTCTTCTACTTTGTTTTTTGCTTTTTCATTTCCAAAACCCCATCAGAGAAATCCAGACGCCCACGCCACGACTTTTACTCACATCATCAACCACCAATTAACTACTGCCATTCTTTCTCTCATTGACCACAATTCCAACAACAAATTTCCAATGTTTTTTCCGGCAAAAATGTTAACCGATTTCTTTAAGAAATTTAAAGTGAGTAATTTTCATTAAAAAAATTATATTTATTACATTACGAAGTTATACATTTAATTTTAAATTTAATTAATATGCTTGGTAGCTATAAAAAAAATTGATATGCACTCTTTAATATAAAGATATACTATCACCTAATCATAAATTATTATATTAAAAAAAAGAAATAATTTTTTTCCTAATTATATTAAAAATTATCATACAATAATTTATTATTGATTAACATTATAAAAAATTTTACATTTTATATAGTAACTAGATTCTTTACAGTTTTTTTAGTAAGCACGCACTAGTTGTCTATTTATCAACACTTTTTCTTTATTTTATTAGTCCTATCGATATACATGTGAAGCTTCACAAACTCACCCAACTCTCTATTTGTAACACTTCTTCTCTGGTCAACTCAACACAAGTCCTCTGCTTCTCATCTTTTTTTCTGAGAACAACTCCTTCCCTTCTTCCTCTGCCCCTCCTCTGTTTTTAGATCCATGGCTTCTATCTCACAGGGTCTTGTTTTGACTACAACTATGGTTTTGTCAAGCACTGTGCTTTATCTTGCTTTTCACTGGAAAAAGACCACCCCACCATTTCAAATTCATGGGAATTCCGATTCTCACCATTCTAACAAACAAACCTTACGTTCTTGCTTGTGTTCAGGTAAACCACTTCCCATGCTTTTTTTTTTTTTTTTTCACTTCTTTTGAATCACCTAAATTTCTGGGGAAAATTTTCTTACTTTATGGTGATCAATTCATATGTATCGGTTTTCAGAGGAAAAGAAAAGGGAAAGAAAGATGAAGACAAAGAAGAAGAGAGTTCAATTTGCAGATAATGTGATGGAAGCAAGAGAAATGAGGGAGGAGGTGAGGGGAAAACAGAGGAAGCAAAACAGAGTATCAAGCAACTGCAGGCATGAAACCTTGGAAAATCGTCGAATGCCAGCGAACAGAATCGCTTTGTATAATGGGATTTTGAGGGACAAAGTGCATAAGATGGGGTACTCTTATTGATCGCCGTTTGCTTATGGATTTAACTGTGTACATTTGTGTTTGGAGTTAGGAACAGGGGAGAGAGATTGTTCAAGACATTTGATGTCTCTGTCTCTCTGTCTCTCTATGTGTCTCCTACGTTTTTTTTTTTCAATATTTCTAATTAAGTTTTGTGGTGAGGGTGTTAACAGGAAAAATAAAAAAATCTTGGGTATTTTGTGGTTATAGATAGATACAGGATTTTGTCCAACTCATGGTTTTTAAATGAGTTAATAAAATATTGGGCAAAGTTTTTCAATGTCATAAATGAAACTATGATTTCTACTTGGAGTTTCTGTTTTCATTTTTAATAAGACACCTCTACAAGTACTGTTGTGAAAGTGAAACTAATTCTGAGTATTGCCTTTCTGTGGTTTTTGTCACTTGATTGTATTGTTTATATTTTAAAGTTGCATACTTTTTTCTTTATGTGATACATGTAATGTGAATTGTTTTGGAATTTTATTTAAAAATAATTAACAATATGATTAATTCAATAGGCATCATAACACAGTTTGTAAGTATGTTTATTAGTTCACTTTCTATATCCAATCAAAAGTAAACACCCCCATCGGTACTAGGGACACTGATGAAAACTATTATTTTTTTTTATCTAACCTTAGGCGATCAACAAAAATAAAATATAATAATTTTTATTATGTACTTAAAATTATTTGTATAAAATATTGATATAAACGATTTAGTTATTTTATAAAATCTTGTTTAAGTGTTCAAAACTAAATTTAGTAAACTTAATAAATCACTGTTAACCAAAAAAACTTATTAAATCATAAACTTAGAAGGAAAAATAATACTTGCATAATCTATTTGTATTTCACAATTCACATATTGTCCCCCTGCCCATAGTCAGAGCACCAAAAAAAAAAACAGGATGTACTGTCATGCTGTCCATTTAGAATTTATTTTTTCGATTTCAAGTATCTTTTTACTTTTTACCGGTCGGTCCAAATTCAAAATAAGCCTCGAAAAATTTAGTGGACCAACTTTTCATATTTAAAAAAAATAAATTAATTATTTAGTCTCTCAAATTTATAAATGTGGGATATATTAATTCTTAGGTTTAGTCTTGACGTCCATTTATTTGTTTATGTGTCTCATTAATCATTCTATTTGGTCCGTTAATGATCCTATATGATTTATGAAGAATTTACACCGTGAAAAATGAATGAAAACTGATAAAAAAAGTACACAATTTTTAGGTATTTTGAATTTTAAAATTATGCATGTATTTTTCACTTTATATTCATTTTTTACATAGGAAATTTGTATTAGATCACACTGAATCACTAATGAATTAGGTAAAATGATTAATAGAATATATAAGCAAATAAAAAAATATTAGAAATAGACTAAGGGAGTAAAGTATTCCATGTTTATAAATTTGAAAGGATAAATAGTTAATTTATTTTAATCCTCACAATTTTTCACCGACGAATTTAAACATTCCCTCTACTTTTTACTATGTTGCCGTTAAATTCTAAATCATAAATGACAATATGGAAAAGAGAAATCAATCATATGAGGAAAGTTACGCTTTTTCAAGGTTAATGGACAAAGTAAATTCTGATGTAAAAGTTCACATTATTCCTTGAAAATTTTTTGGGATTCATTTTTAGTCCATGAAAAAAATAAATTAATTATTTAGTCCCTTAAATTTATAAGTACGGCATATATTAGTCCTTAGGTTTAGTTCCGACATTCATTTACTTGCCTATGTGTCCTATTAACCATCATACTTTGTCCGTTAGTGATCATGTGTGGCCTATGATGAATTTCCACCTTGAAAAATGAATGATAAGTGAAAAAAGTGCATAATTTTCATGTATTTTGGATTTTAAAATTTTGCATTTTGCCTCACTTTTTACTCGTTTTCCACGCAGGAAATTCGTCATAGGCTATGCAGGACCACTAACGAATCAGGTAAGATGATTACTGGGACACGTAGACAAGTAAATGTGAGGAATTTCCAAAATACATGTTTGGAAGGTTGCATTATTGCAAAGGATAAAACTAAATAACAGTATAAGTTTATCAACACTCCATCAGTTAGCGCATTGGTCACGCCCTTTGGTTCAAATCAAGGGGGCATGGGATCGAGTCGCACAGGGGATGGTTTTGAATTTTTTATCTGTTGGTTAACGGACAGAAAATTAAAAGTGCGGAAGGGTGTCACGCGGGAATCGAAACCGATACACACAGTGATGGAAACCATTTGAATGGTTGTTTTCCTTCACCAAGGGACATGAGTTGCGCTATAAATAGAGGCACTCTACATGCAGATTGCCTGCTAGAAAATTGCCAAAGTCTCCACCACTCCAAATCACTTTCTTTTCTCCCTTGTGCGCAGAGAGAGTTTAGAAAACTATTGTTCTGTAAATTGCCATTGACGATACGCTTGGTTTAGGATGTGCAAACCAAATCAAGGTTGCTCCATTGTATTCTGAAGGAGATTCGCTGTTAACACCTGTTGCATCCAATCTAGATAGAGATTGGTAGGGACGAATCGAACCTAAAGTCTAGTGTCCTCACACGCCTTGGAGATTGCGCTTTTCTTTTGTCTTCCTTTCTTTGTTGCAGATCTAAACCCCAGTTTCTAACAGTAAATGGACCTCGAAACTAAACTTAGGAACTAATATATCCCACGTTTGTAAATTTGAGGGACTAAATGATTAATTTATTTTTTTCGGGGACTAAAAATGGATTCTCGAATATTTTTAAGGATCAATTTGGGTCATCACTCTTAATTTAATTTACCCCCTTTCATATACGTGTGCGCGTGTGATGCAACAAATTAAAGTCTAGTATCCAATTATGGAAAATCTTATTCATACATTTGTTTTTATACAGTATCAAGATCATAACATCACATGGAGATGGATCCATGTGAACCAAGGAAAGACAATGACCACATAACATGCTTCGATGCATCCATGAATCTGGAGCCAGGAATGCTCGCTCAAAGTCTTAGTCCTACGGTCCTACCTCAATCAATACTGAACACATCTTGTCAAGGGAGACCAACTAATCCAACCGACACAGTGAGTTGGAATAGAGATATTTCATGCTTAAGAAGAAATTATGCAGAAGTAGCATACGAGACTAGAATAGTATATGTAAGCTAAAGAGTGGGAAAATTCTTTCTTGAACATCAAAACATGGTGTTCGTTTGTTTTATTTTTATATATTTTTAAATTACGTATATAAAAAAAAAGTAAAAATTAAGTAAGAAATAAAGATAATATGATATTTAAAATTTAATGTTCAAGTAAAAGAACTTAACATTGAAGTATCATTTATTTCTCATAAATTGAACAAATATTTTTGTAACAACTTTATAGAACTCTCTAAAACCTACAATCTTTTAAGTAATGTTATCTATATAAGTATGTGTTAGGTTCAATCTACTTCCACTTTTAAGAGTAAAAAAAACTAAAAAAATGTCATTTCACCGTGATTTTGTCCTCACCGTGATTTTGAAACGTGTTACTAAACACATTCTAATTATTTTTGACAACTTTTTTTATAGTGTTACTTATTATAATGTAAAGTATGTATTTTACATTGGATTTAATTGATATGCACAGTTTTTATAAAGATTTTTTACATTGTCAACTAATCATAAGCTGTCATATCAGTTGAAATGTTTGTCTCTTATTTTAACTACCTTAAAAGTCATTATACAATGATTTCTAATTGGTTAATAGTGTAAAAAACTTTACAATGACAATGTATAGCAATGAAACTCTTTTGCATGCATTATAAAATTAAAAGTTGTTTGGAAGTTGTCGAGAATGGTTATAAACAAAATATTTTCTAACCACTCTCATCTTGTCTCTCTCCCTCTCTCTTTCTCAACACAAGGTGGGGGATGTGACTTCGCCAATTGCGGCTGTGAACATGAACAACGACTCTAAACAACAATGGGGTCAAGGGTGACTCAATAGTGACGTACGGAGGTGCCTAGGATTTAATTAGAAGAAATGAGCTTCTCGATTATGTCAGTGCCTAGGCAGTTGAAGTTAGTGAGTAACATCACAGACTGCTTTACGGATTAATGAGTATCACCACAAACCAACACGGATCTTTTCAGTGTACTTTGTCGTCGCTCACATGCTTTCTAGGAAAACTTCCCAAGAGGTCACTCATCCCAAAATTGCTCCAAGTCAAGCAAGCTTAATTTTGAAGTTCTTAAGTGATGGGCTCCCGAAAAGAAGATGTATCGTGTTTGTATAGATAGTATCAATCAATTCCTTTAAGCCTTCCTCAGTCTCATACCTGTACAGTCTCAGAATCCCTCAATTATGCAGTCTCATACCTGCACAATCTTAGGATCCCTCTCATTCTGGTGTGAAATCGGTTCGTTCATGTGTTCCTTCGCCTAGAAGCCTGCTAGGAGCCGCTCCTTGTCTATGCTTCTTTTTGCACCACGCGACCACTCCCCGCCCTCGTCGGCCCTGGGTGTCACATGCCCACTAGTTTCTGCTTGGTTCGTCCCCAAACCACACTGTACTAGGAGAGGTCCCACTTTGATACCATTTGTGACATCTCGGACTGCTTTAAGGATTGACGAGTATCCCACAAACCAACACAGGACTTTTCAGCGTGCTTTGTCTCCACTCACACGCTTACTGGGAAAACTTCTCAAGAGGTCACTCATCCCAGAATTGCTCCAAGTCAAGCACGCATTACTTTGGAGTTCTTAAGTGATGGACTCCCAAAAAAAATATGCTTCTTATTTGTATACGTAGTACCAATCAATTCCTTTAAGCCTTTCTCAACTGCATAGTTTTGGAATCCCTCAACTCTACAGTCTCATACCTGCACATTCTCAGGATCCTTCTCGTTCTGGTGTGAAATCAGTTCGTTCATGTGTCCCTCCTCCTAGAAGCCTGTCAGGAGCCTCTCCTTGTCCATGCTTCCTTTTGCACCTGCAACCACTGTCAGCCCCGGGTGTCACACAATGCCTAGACATTAAGGATAAATGAAGCACATCATTCTAGAGGTTGAGTGCCTAGACACCTAGTACCTAGTGCCTAAGCATCATTGAAGTTTAGTGAAACACACGTTTTGGATGTTGGGTGCCTAGCCACCCATTTTTTAGTGCCTAGGCACCGATGACAAAATATGTGATTTTTATGATGCACTTATAAACGAGGTTTTTTCAGCAAAACAAAAGAACTTGGCCCCCATATTTAAAACCCACTCATCTCTTGACCTAAATTGGCATATAAATTTTGGAGCTTGAAGAAGGGAAGAAGGATATTTTCATCAATCATCATCTTCATGGAGTTTTCTTCATCTTTCTCTTTCTTTTTTGTTTTTGTTTTAGGGTTGAGCATGTTTAGCTAATTTTCTTTTAGCTAGGGTGATGATGTAATCCATGACTTGATAAAATTTTGTTGATCTTCTAGTCATTCTATGAACAATTTATCTTGTTGATGTAATGAATGTTTTTCTTAATGCTATTGAATGTTTGGTCATCATTCATGTGAGGGTTTATATTATGCTAGAAATGGTGATTTATGGATTTGCCTCTTGCATTTATTACCAATGATTGGGGTAATCTAGGAGTAGATAACTTGATGAATGTGGTTGTGTTATAAATTCTATTAAGCTTAATCATCATGCTTTGTTAACTTCAGCTAAGGGATTTAGTTATGGGTTTGATTGGGTTTTTCACCAAAGGAAATTGGATAGAACCACTTAAGAAATTTAACCTTCACCAAGTGATTTGGAATTAGGATAATTAGGTTTTCATAATTCAAAGGTTTCTTTGTCAATGAAGAATCCATATTCATAATTGGATGAAATCGGATCTCTAGGGGTTTTAACCTTGTTTTTTTTCCATCTTAGTGTTTGTTATAATTCCTCAAAGAAAAAAAAACCAAAAAGTTTTACTTACTTTTTATTACTTGTTCTATGTTTTTGAGTTATCTTCATATCAAACATAAGTCTAAATAATCCGTTAACTTGTGAATTTGTAGTTGACAACCAATCCCAGTGAACGATACTCAATATATTCGTTGTTTTATTACTTGCAATGATCTAGTACAATAGCCATAAACTTGTCAAATCTTGCTCCAAAGCCTAAAAAATGACAAAATCAAAGCATTTGACTATTGAATTTCATATTACGGGTCTTCAATAATAGTATAATAATTAAGAGTAGTGCTAATAATACACTCTTCAACACATTCTTTATTATTGGATGGAATTCTTGCAGGATCCACCAGACAGAGAGAGTGAACCCATATAGTTTAAGTTGAAATAACATATTGCTGCCATTTTAATCAATTGTACTACCACTTAAGCATAAGAACACAACAAAACAAGGTATTAAAAAAATTTCCATCATATAACCGTGTTCAAGTATGAGTCTAAACTCAAAATTATGAAATTAAATATCACACAGAGTCTTTAACTACAGGTTGCTAAATTTAGTCATCTGAATTGTCGTTGCTGAATTTCACTTTTTTGCTTACGAACTCTCTGATTTCGTCAAATTTCGGAATTTATTTGTTCTTCTCACCGTATAGCTATTGCTAAGCGTGACAGAATAAATTTAATTCCTTATGACTCTTAAACTTCGGAAAAGTCAAGCGTTAACGTACTGAACAGAGACTTGGATTCATGGAAATCTAGAGTGTATGCTCCCAAGAAATTAAAAAAATATATGTTGAAGATAACAAAGGAAAGATGATAAGAACAATGCTAAAAACACACTCTCTAACATTCTCTTTCTAACACATTCTCTCATATTGATTGAAATTAGTGCGGGTCCTACAAAATTCAAGTGGGACCCACATGAATTAGTAGAACCCACACTAATTGCAACCAATAGGAAAGATTGTGTTGAAAAGAAAGTGTTAGAAAGTATGTTGCTATCACTACTTAAGATAATAATATCATGAATGAGTTGTACTATATCTTCCTACAAAATCCTTATACTCATTCTCCTCCTGCTAAATAAAGAAAATAATCCAGCATATTCAATAAATGTATTCAATGTTTGAGAATATAAAAAAGCATTCAATATTTTATTTATTTGATAAATAGGAGGATTAGTGGAAGGATTGAGTTAGGATATAGAAGTATTACAATTTTTTTTAACAAAAAAACTTAGCTTTTCCTCCCTTTCGCCTAGCATATTGTGAACTAGAAAAGGAGACAATGAAAAGAACATATGACCAATCTAAAATAAAATAGTAAAATATGTTAAATTGTTAAATTTCTTGGATGTAATGCAACGTAACAGTGTATATAGTTCCTGCAACCGTTGGACAAAACCTAGGAAGACATATCCGTGACAAACAAAGGTGATACAATACAACTGCATGTTCCACCATGCCCTTGAGCAAGCTTGCCTAAGTTATCTGAAATACATAACCGCGGGTTATTGATAGATATATGCCTTAATGGGCTTATGTTAGGCCTTGTTAGTAAAGTAGTTAGTAGTTTGTTAGGTAGTTGTATAAGAGAATAAGGCATGTTGCCTATAAATGGAGGGAGGGTTGAGAGAGAAGGTAGGCATTTTGTGAGATAGTCTTGGGATTAGGGAGAGATCAGGTTCTCTCGAATAACCTGAAGGTGTATTCATACAATTCTCTTGTAATCTGAACCAGTTTCTATCAACTGGTATCAAAGCAGTTTCGATCCGGGCAAGACTCCTTGTAGAAGAAGAAAAAAAAAATGTCTTCAACGGGGATGCCCAGATTTGATGGGAACAGTAACGCCTATTGGTGGATGATCCAATTAGATCAGTATTTTGAGGCGTGCGGGATACGTGAAGAGAAGAGGCTACCATGGGTCTGGATGGCATTGAAAGGAGACGCTTTTAGTTGGTGGCTTTCCTGGAAGAAGAACAACCCGAATGCATCAAGGTGGAAGTTTGAGAAGGCTTTACTCAAGCGGTTTCAACCAGAGCTCGGGATTTATCTTCAAGATTCAGAGTTTGAAGGGCAAGAAAACAGAAGGGGAGACGAAGCTATAGAGATCAAGAATCATGGCAATAAAGAAGAGTCAAAACTGTTGGAAGGAGTGAGAAAAGAATCAAGAACAGAGATAACCGAAGAAACAAAGGGAGAGAAAGAGATTCAAGAGGAGAGACCTGCAACACCAGACTCCTTCATTCCAGAGAAGAGGTTGGAGGGCAAAGTTCAAAGAAGACAACGAGGTGCATGTAGGCGGGCCAACCGCTTGCGGCCACTAAAATCGCCAGACTCAAGATCGGCTAGGAAGAAGGGAACGCCGGTGAAGACAAGGTTGTGGTCGACAATGGCGTTAACTGACGCTCTGCCGTCGGAGGCCGAAACCGAGGAAAAGAAGAGTCAGATGAGGAGGAGAGCGGCGAAGGGCAGGGGGATAGAGTCACCCATCACCTTGAAGGTGTGGGTCTCGTACAGGCCGGACGATCCACCACCAGAACCCAAACCGCTGGATGCAAGCTCGGCCACAGAAGGGAGAATGACGGTGGAGGAGGTATTGCCGGTCAGGCCACCGCCGGAACCTCCTGACCCGACTCGTGGTGTGGTGTGCGTGGAAGCCTCTGGGACAACGCTGAAACAGTGGCGGGGTGCTGCACCATTCCCTCGTAGTGGTTGCATCACACATGGGAAGAAGAAGAAGGTCGGGTCAATACCCAAGTTTCAGACTTTGGGCCAATTTGTGGGGCTATTGAATAAGACCCATATTATTGTGAAAGGGTCCAAGTCCAACAGAATCATGTTTGCCTTATTCCTCATCAGTGTGGGCAAAGCATTATCAAGTTTACCAAATTACAAGAAGTTGGGGGCAAAATATTAAAGCAATTATGCACTACTTCAAATATGATTGGGACTTCATCTTTCCAACAATGGGACCCGGGTGGCATATGTCAGCAGTTCAGAGCATGGCCCAGGCCTTCACCTTGAGGACAAGGTGAATCTTTAGGGGGGGAGTATTGATAGATATATGCCTTAATGGGCTTATGTTAGGCCTTGTTAGTAAAGTAGTTAGTAGTTTGTTAGGTAGTTGTATAAGAGAATAAGGCATGTTGCCTATAAATGGAGGGAGGGTTGAGAGAGAAGGTAGGCATTTTGTGAGATAGTCTTGGGATTAGGGAGAGATCAGGTTCTCTCGAATAACCTGAAGGTGTATTCATACAATTCTCTTGTAATCTGAACCAGTTTCTATCAGTTATTAAGAAACTTGAGCCAGAAAAACTCAGAAGCCAAATTGCATGAGCTGCTGCACTAGGCTCAAAACATGCAGAGAAGAATCAAGGTCTATGCTCTTCTCTCCCTTGTCAGAATCTGGCCTTTTTACTAATTCCCATCCTCTACTGTCCCTCTTAGCCGCTTGACACAAATTTCAATGTTTGTTTTTCTCGTCCTCGTACCCAGATGCCCTTCCTCTCCTTCCTATGAAATAGGTCTCAGGGGAGGTGTTCTCATTGGGCATATTCAGACCCTGATAAGATCGATTTGCAAAAAATTCTGCTCCTGATCTAGCATCCCCTTTGATTAGAGAATTACAGCTATCCCGCAACTGCAGTGCTTTCTCTGTTGCATTAACTAAAGCAAGAGCTTCCCTTTCTTCCTCAACATTTTCTGATGAAATAAAAAAAATGCAGTGATTTTGAATATATATATATATATATATATATATATATATATATATATATATATATATATATATATATATATATATATATATATATATATAGTGGCTTCTAAGGTGAGGGAGTAACTAAGTCCCCATTCAGTCCCTTTTGAGGAACACAAAAAAAGTATGATGAGGAACACAAACTCGTTTTTAAGCTTTGTTTTCGGTAAAGAAGCCGAGGACAACTTTCTTACACAATAGGGACTTTTTTACAAAATACCCAATTAATAAACTCAACCCATGTAAAAATTGAAATTATTATTTTACCACAAAATTACCTGCTTCTGGATAAAATTGCTTCCTCATGGGTGAGGGACTTAGTTACTCCCTCACCTTAGAAGCTATATATATATAACCTTATTTGGTAACTTAGAATGGGTGGTCCAATGCTCGAGGCTCCCATCTGATGGGGTCTGGGAAGGGTACATATATGCCGCCTTACCCCAGCAAGCAGAGAGGTTGTTTGTAGGATTTGAACCCGTGACCTACAGGTCACATGACAAAGGCAACTTTACCGTTGGGCCAAGACTTACCCTCTTATCTGGTAACTTAGAATAAACAACTAAATTGACTTTCATATTTGCTTCATTTGAGTTACCAGCATTAAAAACACCTACAAAACCTTTAAACTACCCTCTTTTTTCCTTACTTGTGGTAGAGAATTCAACCACTTTACCAGGGGAAAAAATTTCAACTGAGGTAAATTTGGTCTGTACAATCAAGCAGCGGTAGCTTGTCAGACAGTTTATGGGTTATGGCAGCTGAAAAATTGTATTCCGTGAAACAGCACCAACCTCATGCGGCGGTTAAGAAGTTCCGATGTGGTGAAATTACAATTGAACTGAATGTCTCCGAGGGAACATTTTTCTCCATGCAGATCGTCCAATCTCAGCAACCAAAACATATCTTCACTAAACTATCTTTTTTATTATCTCAGATTGATAAAAATGGATTTTGTTTTACAAAAAACTCCCTGATGGAGTATCAGCAAACATAGAAGCAAGGAATAGAAACTACCTTGATTTTCAAAATCTTCCACGTATCCACCCTGCAAGAATGAAAATCGTGCTTCTTCCTGTTTTTCAAATTCCACTGGAGGCATATCAATTAGTTCTCCAAATTCCATTACATAGGCTCCTGTCCACTGGCTTCCCCTGGCAATAGAATAACACACAAGCATCAGAAATCAAGAAATGTAAAATCATAATGGAAGGCTAGAAGAGAAATAAGTTACGTATTCAATTATCCAGGTATAGTTATCAATAAAGATGTATTGTAATACTCATTCCATCTGCAGTACATGTTTGGACCATAAAAAATATATTTAGAGATGTAGAAGAGATGATAATGCTCAATAAAGCCAAAAGGTGGCGAATAAGAAAAAACTGTCTACCAAGAATATCAAAGACAAGGTATTTGACTGAATAAAAGTGACTCGGTGAAGGGGAGGGTGGGTATGTTTGTGGGAATTCACAACTTGAACAAAGGTTTCTACAAATCAGATGTAGTTATGTGAAACTTATTAAGCAAATTTATGACAATTTAGCAGTAGTTCATTTAAAGCATATCAGATGGGTCCAGAGTCAAAGGAAGTTAAAGAAGTTTCAAGCTTACCTGGAAGTAAGTTACCCCTAGATAGAATATTTGGTTTTTCCCTTTTTTAAGGTAGAGGTTATTATCCAATCACAATAGTTATAAACTGAAACATAAAAATACTGGCTATTAGCAACCAATGGGAATGATAATAGCAAAGGAAATTTTCTGATATATAAGTAGGTTTTAGATATAACTATGATAGGGTACCTGTTGAATGCTATTGTTGCTTCGAAGGGAGTAATAACTGGAGCTAGATACTCTTTGCTATCCAGAAAAGCAGTTTGGGCACAAGACACATATATGAAAACATCACACTGATGAAAATCAAACGATGTTAGCAAGTTTTCAGACATAAAGCAGGCCAGTCTATACTAAGAATGAATTGAACTTCACCTCAGGAAAGTTAGCAAGTTTAGCTGGGTTGGGTTTTCCCATAACCAAAGTATAAGCCTTCTTGCCTGCTCCAGTAATCAGCTCCCTCATCTGATTTATTATGTGTAGATAACCAGCTGCATCAATTTTCAATTATGTTAAATTAAATCCCATTTCTCTAATAAACAAAAAAGAAAATAAGTTTTTTACTAGTGTATCATTGTACATTTCTCATTCATCCTTCTATCTACCCAAACCATGATTAAGGCTGTGATCCATCCACCACATAACCGAATACTCTGTAAAAAGCAGGCAATAGCCAAATGGTGTCTTATCTCACGGAATAATGTGATAGAAACTGGTTCAGAATTAACAAGAAAATGCAAAGAATATACCTCTTTATTGATATTGACTCACAAACAGAGCAAGGTAACTTGGCCGTAATACAGAAAATGAAAGAAAACACTCAAGAACCCTAATCCCCAGGTAATTTCGAGAGTAACTGGCCCTCTCCCTTTCAACTTCCTGACTTTCCAGAATGAATCCCTCTCTTCCCCTATCTACTGATTTATACCCATTTTCACTTGTCCTAACCACCTATAATTGCTCTAACTGCTATTAACAGATTTAACAGATTTGAGACCCACTTATTGAGCCCTTTATTCCCTATAGGTATTCCCGTACCTAACAATACTCCCCCCTTAAACATGCACCTTGTCCTCAAGGTGGGTGAGACGACCCGCCGTCCCATTGAAGAACCTAAGATATTTAACTAAGCCTTAAACCGTATTATAAAGTTAACGCGCTTTATTAAGACGAAACGCAGCAGAAAGGTTAAAACGCGAAAATGAAATTACATTACGGCTATGCCAAAATACGCATATATCAGAGTAACGCAGTTTAAACGTAAAATATACATACATGCATCGGTTGCCCTATCAGTAGGGCTACAGTAATACTGTAAACATACAGAGTACGTCGGTACAAGCTATAATCAAAATACATCAAAAGGTAAAGAGAAGACTCTCAGTTAACAGCGGACGCCACCTCCGCCTCTAGAGGCCAGGGTCCGTGACTCGTCCACCGGCATCAGGTTCGTAAGGAGTGTCATCCAACTCCTCAGCATCTGGTTCCTCCACATGGTCTTCCCATAAAATAAAATAAACATACAGAGAAAATACAGGGAGATAAGAAACATGCATCATCAAATATGGGAGAGGGGCAATAGTACAACATATAAACATGCAGCACACAACACATAGAAATCATATAACACGCCAACAACCATCTCTTGGTTCACACAACACAACCATCTCAAATGTCACTCTCTCAGATCAAGCCTCTAAGAAGGAATACTAATCCCCCATATGCATATCATCGTTCCTATATGCATGTCGGCCGATATCATCATGTTCCCAGTTGGACATCCCCATCAGGATTAATAATACCACGTCCCCAATTGAACATCCCCGTAAGGATAAAAACACCATGTCCCCAATTGGACATCCCGCCTCGGGATTAAAAACGCCACGTCCACAATTGGACATCCCCTTTGGGACCAAATATACTATGGTATGAAATGCTATGATATGCAACAAACATCCAACACAGATTGATCCCGGAACCTCACACCTAAGCACTCGACCACAGCCATGATGCACTGCATCCACATCGACATCAACACCAACATCAACATTAGCATCAACATCACGGCGCCTTGCGTCCACGAGCCACAGCTCCATGGTCAGGACCACGACGTATCAATCCGAACAACAGCGCAATCTCACCATACTCTCATCAATCAATCATCCAGCCAATCACAATAATATATCACAACAGTAAATATGTCAATACAGATATCATCACATTGACAGATAAACAACTAATCACATAGACAGTTCAACATATCAAATCAACAGATAAGCACATACGCAGTTCAACATGTCAACCTCAATCAATCACATCATCAAGATTATCATCTTGGTGATTGCCCAAAAGTACCTACACCTAGGGTCTAAGTACTTTATCCAGGGCTCAACCTCTAGTAGGGTTTAAGGTTTCCCCTACACATTTAAATATTCTATACTAAGTTTGCCTTCCCGACGATATTAGTTCTTTCTCCCCACCTGAAATTGCTACGCACACTCGCCTTCCTGTCCAAGTTCCCGAACACAACTCTGCAGCTGACACTTTAGCACGCTTTACGGCAATCGACCACAGTCTGATCCTTCACAATAGATTATAACCAGAAATTAATACAGTTCAATCAAAGACTTCCCTAATCCTTGTGACTAGGGTTCGGCTCCTATTTATTTAAATAGGCTAGAGGTGTTGAAATTCTACCAACTCTTGAATGAATGATCCTCAAGTATGCACAACACTAGAGTAAGTCTTATTACACAAAAACTTGGAGCAAAACTCAAGCTTTTCTCACCATAGGGTTTCGGCCAAAGGCTAGAAAAATTAGCTAGGGATATCCAAAAATTCCTATCTCTTGGATTCAATACTCACTAAGTGTGCTAAGACTAGATCAAAGCTTATTACACCAAAACTTCAACCAAAACCCTACTCACCCAACAAAGCTAGGTTTGGCCATTCTAACCCATTTGAGCTAGAGAGCTCTTTTGGTTTCAATCTCTTGGATTATGAAAGAAGACAATGAATCTAGCTCAAGGAACTTGGTTTGACATTAAAAGAATTTTTCTACAATTTTTCATGAATTTTTGAAGTTCAAGCTTCAACTTGGAAAAAGCTTGAAAACCTAGAGTTTCAAAGGAGAAAAATGAAGATTGAGAGCTCAAGGATGAGGTCCATACCTCCTAGATGATGAAGTTGAGCAAGGTTGTCAACTCTGCTTCTCAAAGTTCTTGAAAATCTTTAAGGAAATGAGAGAAAATGGAGGAAGAAAATGAGAAGAAGAAGTGTTCTTGGTGTTTTCTATGAAGGGGGAGGCGTGGGAGAAATGAAGAGGAAGGGTAAGGAGGTTAGAAAATTCACTTAAGGGCAAAATGGTCTTTTCACACAAGGGTAAAATGGTAATTTCCATGAAAGTTGAAGGCATTTTGGTTTTTTCGCGTCCAGATATTTTCTGAAGTCATTATGACACAGGCACGCGTTCCTAGGTGAGGTGATCTGATGCGACTTCATGATTATCCGTTAGCGGGTCCCGGTAAAACCCTATTCGGCTCCGTTCGTCACCGGATTGAAGATTTCTCCCGAATAAAGCGTAGGAACTGATTTTTTTCAAATTTATCGAAAATGTTGGAAATTCGATTCTAAGACTAACTGTCTCGTTCACGAGTCAAAATTAGGTCGTTTGAGCAGTAAAATCATACTGTCAATGAAAAAACGCAGACCGGGCTCCTTCTGAGTTTTCAACCCAAAATTTAACTATAACTCCCTACGATATCATAGAGCGTGACTATGATCTCAGTTTATTTTAATTCGTTTTCTAAACCTGAGATAAAAATATAAACTTAATTATATAATTTACTGATAATAGAAAGCATGAAAATCGGGGTGTTACAGTGGGTCACTTGGGTTATTAGAAGATGATTTCCCTCCGAGTTGCCAATGCAGCTTCGGCTGGTTCCTCCATGGTGCAGCCTCTTCCTCCTCTTGAATCACCTCCTCTACTAACATCATATGGAACTGTTTGTTCTTACAAAAATGGTTGGGATGTATTTTTTGTCACACCAGAACGATAAACCTTTCTGGTACTTCTACTGCAGCTCTTCATTTGTCTGGTTTCTGATGCTGCTGCCTCTGCTCCTGGATGCACTGTTTGACCTGGTGTTAGTAGCCTCTGATATCGGGCCTCCTGTAGATTGAGTAGTATGTGACTTGGTTGGCCCCTCGTTTGTAGATTCCATCGCAGAATTCCTCTTTTCTGATTTGTAGGTGACAGTTTTGGATGAAGGGTAGCTATTGTAAGGGGTTCCTAGCTTCCATTCCACGGTGAATCCCCCTCTGCCCAAGGCCTGGTTCTTCTCATCTATCAGCTATGTGTAATCCATCATTTCTGAAAGTGAGTCCATCGGGTGCAGCTTGAGTTCTGCTCTGACCTCACCCTTCAACCCATTCAAGAATATCCCCTTCAGGTACTCGGGCTCGGCACAACGTAACGGACCTGCATACAGTTCAAACTGTTCCCAAAATTCTTCACCTGAATTCACTTGCCTCAACCCAAGCAGCAGCTCGGAAGGGTTTTGTGTCCTGGATGGCTGGAACTGCCGTATCATTGCCGTTCGGAAATTTTCAAAGGAAATGACCGAAGAGCAAGATTTCCTCCATTGGAACCAATTCAGCTTTTCCTTCCATGGCTACCATTGCTACTTGAATTCTTTCTTCCTCCGTGACTCCTTTCAGTTATAAATATCGCTCTACCCGATTCACCCATCCGTACAGCCTTCCCTAGTAAAAAATTGGGTATTTCGAGTCATCGCCAACGATCTTCCCTTCTTTGACTTGTGCACCCTTCGCTGCCCCACTTCCACTATCGCCCCCTCCCAAATTCCTGTCGATGGACCTCGGAGTTTGATTTTGATCATTGACGCGACGTGCGATCTCTTCCATCATCTCCTCCAGCCTCCTCATTCTGTTCTGTTCCTCCGCCATCTGAGTCATCCAAGATTCGAAACCTCTCTCCAAAAATTCCAGCCTTGCTTCCATTCTTGTGTGCACCATGAATGATTTCGAACTTCCATACCTCTTTATTGATATTGACCCACAAACTGAGCAAGGTAACTTGCCCATAATACAGAAAATGAAAGAAACCACTCAAGAACCCTTATCCCCAGGTAATTTCGGGAGTACCTGGCCCTCTCCCTTACGATTTCCTAACTTTCCAGAATGAATCCCTCTGTTCCCATATCTACTGATATATACCCTTTTTCACCTATCCTATCCACCTATAACTGCTCTAACTGTTATTAACAGATTTGGGCCCCATTTAGTGAGCCCTTTATTCCCGTACCTAACATAATGTTCCTCACGTCAGGACACATTCTTCTCATTTCATTCAAGTTAATATAAATAAGAGTGTTCTCTCTATATATCCTTTTTTCACTCCACAACAATGTTCAATTGTACAAGAGAAATTTATGATCATGCTTAGCAAAGCACGTGACAATATAAATCTGTAAACCCAAGTTTTCTTTCAGTAATAACCATGCAAGAAAAACCAAAGTTTTGAAGTAAAACATACCAACACCAAGAGTTCCGACCAAAATCCCAATCATATTAGCATCCTTAGCCCTCTCCACTAGGTAATATCTGCATAGATATCACCTGAACTTAGTAACTTTTAAAGACATAAGATGATTTACGTGAAGGAGCAGTGTGTTTATTTTGTGATATATACCTACGTTTAAGAATCCTCCTCTGTTGAGACAAGTGTGTCATCATTTGATTCTCAGTTGCATCATATCTGACTAAAATCAACAGCATCATAATTAAAACAATGATCCATGTCATTGAAAAAAAAATAGAAAAAAATACAGAAAGAACCTACAGAAGAAAAGGAGTCAAGCAGGATTCACATTTTATATATGTATGCTAGATACATGCTACATTTATAAAAAAATATCTCAAACGATGCCATACCATGAGAAAAGACACCACAATGTAAAGCACATGACCTGAAGTCAAATTATTGACCTAAGCTCTTCATGTTACAGAATAATGCAGGGTCCCTTGATAAGTGTTGAAAGAGAGAAAACAAAGGCATGAGATGCTGAAACCGTGTGTCATAATACACAACGGATGTTTGAATATATAGACATTTACTCATGAATACAAGAATCCTAATTATTCTAATTAGGATAAATGCATGATGCTAACTAATACTAATTGACAGCTATACATTAATTATAATATTCTAACAGTTCCCCTTAAGTTAGAGAATATAGATCATATGCACCCAGTTTGTTACATAGATATCTAATACGAGGACCTCTAAGAGATTTCGTGAAGGCATCTGCCAGCTGATCATTGGAGTTGACAAAGCTCGTGGAGATGTCCCCTGATTGGATCTTCTCCCTGACGAAATGACAATCTACCTCAATATGTTTGGTCCTCTCATGGAAAACAAGATTAGAGGCAATATGCAGCGCTGCTTGATTATCACAGATTAGCGTCATTTGCATAGTCTCTTCAAATTGAAGTTCTGAGTAACTGTTTCAACCAAATTAGATCGCAAGTCACTAATGCCATGGCCCTGTATTCGGCTTCTGCACTAGATCTTGCAACTGCATTTTGTTTCTTACTTTTCTAGGATATCAGGTTTCCTCCAATAAGTACACAACACCCATAAGTGGATCGCCTGCCAATGGGTGAGCCTGCCCAATCGGCATCTGAGTAACCAACTATCTAAGTATGTCCTCTGTCTTCATAAATGAGATCTTTTCCTGGAGCACCTTTAGTGTATTTCAAAATGCGTATCACAGCATCCCAATGATCCTGACAAGGAGAATTTAAGAATTGGTTTACCACACGAACTGCAAAAGATATGTCTGGATGGGTGACTGTGAGGTAGTTTACTTTTCCAACCAATCTCCTATATCTCCCTGGATCTGACAGTGGCTCCCCCTGATCAAGAAGAAGTTTGACGTTTGGATCCATAGGAGTGTCAAATGGTTTGGCATTCAATAATCATGTCTCCTCAAGAATGTCCATAGCATATTTCCTTTGAGAAATCACTAGACCATCCTTAGATTGAGTTACCTCGATTCCCAAAAAATAGTGGAGTCTTTAGTCTGAAACTGATGAGAGATGTTTCACTTGTAGTATATCATGCTGATCACTACCAGTTATAACAATATCATCCACATAAACAATCCGATAAATGCATCCTTGGGCTGAATGGAGATAGAATACAGAATGATCAACTTCGTTACGAATCATACCAAACTGTTGCACTACAATGCTGAATCTGCTGAACCAAGCCCGAGGAGACTGTTTAAGACCATAAAGAGACCTATGAAGCCGACAAACCATGGTAGAGGCCTCCCCCTGAGCAACAAACCCAGGTGGTTGCTCCATATAGACTTCCTCTTCGAGATCACCACGCAAGAATGCATTCTTAATGTCAAGTTGATGAAGAGGCCAGTGACGGATTGAAGCAATCAGTGTTGTTAAAATCGCGATCCAAATTGTAGGATCGCACATTTCTACGATTTTTGGAACCACAGGCGTGATGAATCGCACCTAGAATCGCCAGAGACCAGGATCGGCGAGGATCAACGATCTTCCCCTCAAAGCTCGTAGGATTGGCGTTTTCGGCGTGTCAGGCAATCCTGAAAATTAGACACGCGGGTCATTTTTTGACCCGTATCGATATAACGAGTATTCTTTACCCACTCGGTTTTCCGTGGTTGTCTCCTAAAAAACCCTACCTGAAAATTAGACACGCGGGTCATTTTTTGACTCGTATCGATATAACGGGTATTCTTTACCCACTCGATTTTCCTTGGTTTTTATTTTTCATTATTTTCTAACCCCGTTCCAACTCTTTCTCCCTCTCCCAGCCGTTTTCGAACTCTTTCCCTTTGTGAGCACTTCTTCTTGTTGTAAGCCATTCGAACTCTATTTCTGCTTCTCTGTTCGGTTCGGTTCTGCTTCTCTGCTCTATCTCTGTCCTGACTTGAAGACTACAATGTCTTCAAATGCTGCTAGTGGTAGTAATCCAACTGAATTTGATGGGAGTGGCAAGAAATAGCTGAAAGCTGTTGGGATGAGGACAAATGTGGCATGGCAGCATGGGGTTTCAGTTGATGGGGATGCAAGAAATATGAATTATGATAATGGATTTGGAATTGAAGTTAGTTTAATGTTGTTGTTGGAATTAGTAGCATTAATATTGGGAGTTGTAGCAATTATATTCAAATTCATGTACATAGTTAGTCATGCATCTAGGGAATGTTATACACGCACCTAGGAAATAGAAATATTATTAATCTCCTTGTAAATAGAAATTGTATTTACTCCTATGAGTGTATATAAATAGTAGATCAGCTGAGTGCAAATACACTCAAGCATTTCACAATTTCTTTCTTACTTCTAAGTCTGTCTACATGGTATCAAGAGCAGGTTCGTTCCCATTTTGAAGGATTCTGCCTCTGGTCCAGCAGAACCTTGAAATCCCTAAAGTCTTGTCCTTTGGAATACACAAACAGCCACTGTCAGGTCCAAAACTCACTGTTTCCGGCCAACCCATAGTCTACTATCGCCGGAAACCTACTCAGCAACCTCCGACGATCCTTTCCACCAAGCACCGCCACCAGAACAAACGTCACGCGCCGTCACGCGCCAGTTTCTTGAAGGCGCGTGAAGCCCAGTCGCAGTCACGTCCTCGGCGCGTGTGAGTCATGCGCCGCCTTCCCACCACCAGAATCTCGCCGCGACGGCCCAGAAAGGTTCCCCTAAGCCTCCTCTGTCCGTCTAGCTGGTCAAAACCCACTTTTCCAGTTGTTTGGAAGTTGATCCTTGTTTTTTTTAGCCTCCTATTTTTTTTTGTTGCTGTTACGGTTGTTTTGTTACTGCTATTTGCATGCTCGTCCCCATACAATCTCAGGTGTTAGTTCGGACTCTCCTCTGTGTGGTTTTTTATTAGAATGGGTCGTCCTCAATGCACATATTGCAAGAGAATGGGTCACACTCAAAAGACTTGTTACTCTGTTCATGGTTTTTCTGGAAAATCAGTAAATATATGTAGTGTTGAAATGTTCAACAAATTTTCCGAAGCTGAGTACCAAGAATATCTTCAATTAAAAGCTGCTCGTCACTTTCATGGGTCTACTGCCACTAGTGTTCATGACTCTACGGCCTTCATATCTCAATCTGGTAACAATCAAAATCTTTGGATAATTGATTCAGGTGCCTCTGATCATATTGCTGGTAATAGTTCTTTATTCTCCTCCATATCTTCTCCTAAATTTCCACACTTCATAACACTTGCGGATGGTTCCAAGGTCACCGCCAAAGGAATTGGTCATGTTTCAGTCACTCCTTCTATAACTTTAAAATCTGTTTTGTTTATACCTGGTTGTCCTTTTAATTTGATCTCCCTTAGTCAACTTACTCGCTCTCTAAATTGCTCAGTAACCTTTGATGCTGGTTCTTTTACTATACAGGAACGTAGTACGGGTCGGATGATTGGCGTAGGACATGAATCACATGGTCTGTATTACCTCAAATCAGCTCCTTTTGTAAGCTGTACTGCGGTTGAATCTCCAAATCTTCTTCATGAACGATTAGGCCATCCAAGTTTGTCAAAATTGAAGCAAATGGTTCCGAATCTTGCAAAGATGTCATCATTAAACTGTGAGTCTTGTCAATTAGGCAAGCATGTTCGCTCTTCCTTTCCCAGCAACGTTGAAAGCCGAGTTGATTCTCCTTTTTCCGTTATCCATTCAGATATATGGGGACCAAGTCGTGTGTCTTCTAATGGCTTTCGATATTTCATCACTTTTATTGATGAATTCTCCCTGTGCACTTGGGTTTTCTTAATGAAAGAACGATCTGAACTTTTGTACATTCTCACCACTTTTGTTAATGAGGTTAAAACCCAATTTGGTAAGACGATCAAAATCCTTAGAAGTGATAATGCAAAAGAATACTTTTCTTCTGCTCTTTCATCCTTTTTGTCATCACAAGGCATTCTCCATCAATCCAGTTGTCCTCATACCCCTCAACAGAATGGCATAGTTGAAAGGAAGAATAGACATCTTGTTGAAACTGCTCGGACGTTATTACTGCATGCACATGTTCCTGTCCGACATTGGGGTGATGCAGTTTTGACATCCTGTTTTTTAATTAATCGGATGCCTTCTTCTTCTCTTAATCACAAAATACCACATTTCATTTTATTTCCTAAAGAACCACTGTTTCATGTTGCTCCACGAATATTTGGATGCACATATTTTGTTCATGACATGTCTCCAGGTCTTGATAAGCTGTCTGCCCGAGCCATCAAATGTGTTTTTCTGGGGTATTCCAGGTTACAGAAAGGTTACAAGTGTTACTCTCCTGTGCAGAATCGTTACTACATTTCTGCAGATGTAACGTTCTTTGAAGAAAAACTTTACTTCTCACCATCCATAGTTGAGTCTCATACTATTCAAGAAGTTTTTCCGATCCCTTATCTTGGTCCATCACCTTCCCTTGTGCCAGAGCCAGTTGAAACTGCAGATATTCCTGACAATTCTCCTCTCGAGCAACCTCAAAGATCACCCATCATATATCGACGTCGTCCTCGTGTTGCTAATACAGAAATAGAAGGCACTGAAAGATCGACCGAATCATGTCCTACTCCAACAGATGGCCCTACTACGGACCTCCATGATGAGAACCCTGACTTGCCCATTGCTCTTAGAAAAGGTACTCGGTCTACCCGCAATCCTCATCCTATTTATAACTTCTTAAGTTACCATCGTCTATCTCCTTATTATTCTTTTGTGTCATCCATATCTTCTGTTTCCATTCCTAAAAATGTTTGTGAGGCACTTGATCATCCAGGATGGCGACAAGCCATGATTGATGAAATGTAGGCTTTGGAGCATAATGGTACTTGGGACTTAACTCTTCTTCCTCTAGGAAAGAAACCCGTTGGCTGTCGATGGGTCTATGCTATTAAAGTCGGGGCCGATGGTCAGATTGATCGACTCAAAGCCCGACTTGTAGCCAAAGGATATTCCCAAATTTATGGACTTGATTATGGAGATACTTTCTCCCCTGTGGCCAAAATCACTTCTGTTCGACTCTTTCTTGCCATGGCTGCTATACGTCACTGGCCATTATATCAGTTGGATATTAAAAATGTGTTTCTTCATGGTGAGCTAGAAGAAGAAATTTATATGGAGCAACCTCCTGGATTTGTTGCTCAAAGGGGAGTCTGGTTTGGTTTGCAAGCTACGACGATCTCTCTATGGGCTGAAACAGTCTCCACGAGCTTGGTTTGGGAAATTCAGTACAGTTATTCAAGCATTCGGAATGAAACGTAGTGAAGCAGATCATTCGGTCTTCTATTGTCATACCTCTCCAAATAGATGTGTTTACTTGGTGGTCTATGTAGATGATATAGTCATCACAGGAAACGACCAGGAGAAAATTTCTCAGTTGAAGGAACATTTGTGCAACCATTTTCAAACCAAGGATTTGGGGAAGCTGAAATATTTTCTTGGGATTGAAGTTGCTCAGTCAAAAAATGGAATTATCATCTCACAGAAAAAATATGCATTTGACATACTTAAAGAAACTGGTATGTTGGATTGTAAACCAGTTGATAGTCCCATGGATCCGAATCTAAAATTACTTCCTAGTCAAGGGGAGCCATATTCTGATCCGGAAAGATATCGGAGATTGGTTGGTAAGCTCATTTATCTCACTATAACAAGACCTGATATTTCCTTTGCGGTTGGTGTAGTAAGTCAATTCATGCAGTCTCCTCATAATGATCATTGGGATGCGGTGACTAGAATTCTGAAGTACATTAAGAAGGCACCAGGACAAGGACTACTTTATGAAGACAAAGGAGACACTCAAATTGTTGGATTTTGTGATGCAGATTGGGCAGGTTCAACTATTGATAGACGTTCCACTTCAGGGTATTGTGTTTTTATTGGTGGAAATCTTGTCTCTTGGAAGAGTAAGAAGCAAAATGTGGTCGCAAGGTCCAGTGCAGAGGCTGAATATAGAGCTATGGCTACAGTCACTTGTGAACTCATTTGGATTAAACAACTTCTTCAGGAGTTGAAGTTCGGAGACACCAAACAGATGAAACTATGTTGTGATAATCAGGCAGCTCTTCACATAGCTTCTAATCCAGTGTTTCATGAAAGAACTAAACATATTGAGATTGATTGTCATTTTGTTCGAGAGAAAGTTCTTTCTAAGGAAGTTATCACTGAATCTGTTAGTTCTAATGACCAACTAGCAGACATTTTCACAAAGTCTTTAAGGGGGCCAAGAATTCAATATATTTGTTCCAAGCTTGGAGCATTTGATTTGTATGCTCCAGCTTGAAGGGGAGTGTTGGAATTAGTAGCATTAATATTGGGAGTTGTAGTAATTATATTCAAATTCATGTACATAGTTAGTCATGCATCTAGGGAATGTTATACATGCACCTAGGAAGTAGAAATATTATTAATCTCCTTGTAAATATAAATTGTATTTACTCCTATGAGTGTATATAAATAGTAGATCAGCTGAGTGCAAATACACTCAAGCATTTCACAATTTCTTTCTTACTTCTAAGTCTGTCTACATTTAGATTTGGGCCTAACTCAACCCCAAAAGCTAGCTCAAGAGGTGAGGATTGCCCAAGCTTTATAAGCTTTTATGAGGCTCTATCTCTAGTCAACGTGGGACTTGGGTTTTTCCCAATACACCCTCTCACGCCCAGCACTATTGGGCTTGGTGCGTGAATAATATGGTGGGCGGCCCTTTTATGGATCTAGGATAGGCTTTGATACCATATTAGATTTGGGCCTAACTAAACCCCAAAAGCTAGCTTAAGAGGTGAGGATTGCCCAAGCTTTATAAGCTTTTATGAGGCTCTATCTCTAGTCAACGTGGGACTTGGGTTTTTCCCAATAGTTGTCATCTAAAGGGTTCTTTTCTTTATGTACATTGTTTTTCATGCATATGAACATGTATAAGTATAATTTTGCTACTTTAGCTAGGATCTTACAATCCTTGTTACGATCCTCCGTGTTACGATCTTTCATCCCCCTCCCGATCCTCGCTAGGATCTCGATTTTCACAACAATGGCAGCAATGGAGAGGAAAAGCCGAACAGAGACCATTTTGGCCACAGGAGAGAAAGTATCACCATAATCAAGCCCAAATATCTGTGTAGCCTTTGGCCACCAAATGAGCCTTAAACCGATCAATCTTACCATCAAGACCCACCTCCGTATAAAGCCAACGACAGCCAACTAAAGACTTCCCAGCAAGTAGAGGTACAAGTTCCAAGGTACCACTGCTTTGAAGAGCACACATGTCATCAATCATTGCTTGCCTCCATTCAAGGTGAGATAAAGCTTCACCTGTAGATTTAAGAATAGAGACAGACGACAAAGAACAAAGACAAGCATAATGCAAAGGAGAAAGGCGATGATAACTCAAAGCAATATAATGGGGAGACGGGTTACGAGTAGAACGTATACCTTTACGAAGAGCAATGGGAAGGTCAGGTTCAGGCGGCAGGGCCGGATCCGATGGAGGAGTTGGTGCCGGGGAGGAGTCCATCATGGCCTCAGCAGCAGGAGTAGCAACAGGGACGCGCACCAAGGTGGGTGGTGGGCGACGGTGATAAGTCTAGAATGGCCGAGCAACTCGGGGGTCTACAGGCGGAGTCGCCGGTTGGACAGACTCGAGAGGTACAATAGTTGAAGGAACTGGAACGACTAGAGAAAGCTAGTCGGGAGGTGAGGGAGTTGGGTCAAAGTAAGGAACAGACTCGAAAAAGGTAACATCGGCCGATATAAAGTAGTGTCGAAGAGTAGAAGAAAAGCAACGATAGCCTTTTTGGGTCCGATGATAACCAAGGAAACACACTTGAGTGATCGAGCTGAAAGTTTGTTAAGACCAGGAGCGAGATTGTGGACAAGACACGTGGACCCGAAGACACGTGGTGGATGTGAATGAAGAAGGATATGGGGAAAAAGGACCGAGTGAGGTACTTAGTCATCGAGGACAGAGGAGGGCATACGGTTTATAAGATAGCAAGTTATCAAAACAGCATCCCCCCAGAACCGAATTGGAACATTGCCATGAACAAGAAGAGTCCGGGTGGTTTCAATGAGGTGCCAATTTTTGCGTTCAGCAACCCCATTTTGTTGAGGTGTATGAGCACAATACGTTTGGTGAAGAATGCCATTAGAAGCCATAAAAGTTTGAAATTGGTGGGACAAATATTCTTGGGCATTATCACTACTACGTAAAAAGCGAATAGAGACACCAAACTAAGTTTTAATCTCCTGATAAAACTGCTGAAAAGTTGAAAATAATTCAGACCTGTTTTTCATTAAAAATAACCATGTACACCTTGAAAAGTCATCAATAAACATGACAAAGTATTTAGACCCATAAGTATAAACAATATGAGAAGGACCCCATACATCTGAGTGAACTAAAGCAAAAGGGGACAAAGCTCGTTTATTGACTCGAGCGGGAAACTGACTACGAGTGTGTTTCCCTAATTGACACGATTCACAATGCAAACTCGATAACTTGGATAGGCTCCGTACAAATTTCTGGAGTTTGGGGAGATCAGGATGACATAACTGAGCACGTATGGTAAGAGGGGAATTTGTGGCAGAGCAAACCAGGGAGGGGGTGGAGAGCTGGT
The DNA here is from genome assembly GCA_039655645.1 of Ammopiptanthus mongolicus. Classification (NCBI taxonomy): domain Eukaryota; kingdom Viridiplantae; phylum Streptophyta; class Magnoliopsida; order Fabales; family Fabaceae; genus Ammopiptanthus; species Ammopiptanthus mongolicus. Next base: position 23,713,087 of record CM077349.1, on the reverse strand, counting down.
AAAGGCCATGAGACTCGCATCTGGTGCCAATCGTCCGCCCCGAACTCCGATCCTGCAAGATAACAGTGTCTTTAGTAAAGGTAATCAAACAATCATGAGAACGAGTTAAAACAGTGTAGTAAGTATCGTACGATACGTACGATTCGAATCGCGAATCGATTCGTTTTCTGGGTAGTTCGATACAGATCGCATAGGTGAATCGAAAGCACCATTGGTTCGACCCTGAATCGCACGTATCGTTTCTGTATCGGTTGAATCGCGAATCACCAGCGTATCGCACGATTCTTGTGCATGCACCTGAAATGGGAAAAATCTGAGTCGGGTCACGCGACCCGGTACGTTGAAATGGACTTTAGGGTTTTTTTTCAGTTTTTTTTTAATAAAAGTGAGAAGGAAAAGCGATACCTATTTTTCTCTTCTACTCGATAGTCGACTAACCAATAACCATTCTCTTCTACTCAAACAATCGCACCTTTCTGCCAAAATCTTGGTCCCCACTTTTGTCCCTTTCTCGAACAGTCGCACCCATTCCCCTTTGTCCCCATCTGAACCTTTCTTTAATCTCCTCTGTTTCTTTCTCCCTTCCATGTGAGTTTTCTTTTTATAATTGGTAATGGGTCAAACAAAGAAAAAGAAGGAAATTGATATCACATGGAAGCATTGTGAGAGTGTTTAGAGGAAGAGGAAGTGGAAGAGCATGAAATACCCGAGGATGAGGATGAACTTAGTGATATTGATCTTGGGGATGATGATGAATGAGACTAGAGTGTAGTTAGATTATGTTTTTTTGAATTGAGGGGTTGAACTGAACACTTTTTGCTTATGTTTTTATTTATACTTGAATCTTGAATTATTTTGAAGTTTATATATGACATATCAGCTTATGTCTTTTTATTATGTTACTTGCTTATGTCATTTTTTTTATAACATATATTACGATTCATAATAAGATACGATTCACGATTCAGAAAAATAGGTCTTTTGATTCGCGATATGTATCTCGATTTGATAACCATGAGTTAAACGACTAACAGAGAGTAAATTAAAGGGACAACCAAAGACACAAAGGACAGAATCAATTGACAAGGAAGGAAGTTTATGGGCAGTACCAATCCCTTGAGATTGAGTTTGGGAACCATCAGCTAAATTGACAATAGGTAAATACCCCGATGTAGAAAGAGAGGAGAAAAGAGCCTTATTACCAGAGATATGGTCAGACGCACCAGAGTCAAGAACCCAAGGACCAAGGGAGGGTGACTGAGATATGCAAGCAGATGAATTACCAATATATGCTACCAAAGTAGTGGATCCGGAAGACTATCGATGCTCAAACCACTGGAGAAAATCTTCATAATTAGCCGGAGAGGTCATAGGAGGTTCCATGGTCTTAGGAAGATCTATAGAACTAGAGCAAGCCATAAATCAGATATAAAGGATCAAGAAACAGAATCACAAGATATCGGACAACCCAAAATGGCGCGCGTGCACAATAAGTCAGTAGCAAACGAGCTCTGATCGGGATGGGAGGACCAGCGTTGGAACCGCCAAAGGGAGTCAACCGCCACGCCGGAAAAATCGCCACGAACAAAGCAGCCACGCGCCGACGAAACGAGCTGCTCCCTTATTCTTTTGGTCGCGTGTGAGAAGTCGATCGGGGCTGGGTCTTGGGGGTGGGCCACGCAGGATGGTGTGGTTCTTATGGTGGGGTGGTCGACCGGAAATGTTGCCGAAAAAGCTGACGGCTGACGGCAGCAGAGGACAAAAAACGACCCAAAAAGATGCCGGAATGAAGACATGGCAGTGGAGAAAGGGCAAACAGGAGGAACACAGTTTCCCAAGAAAATTTCTCACCGGATGACAGTGGGTCCATCGGGTAAGCAAGGTTTTAGGGTTACCTCTGTCTGATTTTAGATACCATGTTGAATGAGAGAAAATAGAGGCATGAGATGCTGAAACCGTGTGTCATAATACACAACGGATGTTTGAATATATAGACATTTAATCATGAATACAAGAATCCTAATTATTCTAATTACAATAAATACATGATGCTAACTGATACTAATTGACATCTATACATTAATTATAATATTCTAACAATAAGGAAGGATAAATATCTATATGCAACATGTAGATCTTGCAGTATGGAAAGAAAACCAGCGTAACACAACACAGATATACATAGGATAAATTTTAGAAAGGATAGGGCGCGTTATCAACCTATTTCACAGGCATTGAATGAGAGCACAACATGTGCAAAAGCAGAATTATCAAATCCAATCCAAAAGAGCAAGTAGTCTTCCATGCTTTGTCCCTCAGGTAATTTCCAAGTCAATCCTCCAATGCTATATCTAGTCCCGCTCGCCCCATCAGAACTGGCATTATTGATAAAATCACTATCTCGTTCTTGGAGCCCATTTAATTTATTAATATCTTTTGATGGGAACATAACAGAAGATGGAACATCAGCAAAGTGAACTTCTGACTTCAGGTCATATCTGCATGACATTGATTCTTCTAGCAGTGCTTTTCTAATCTGTTGAATTGAATGTGCATATTCCAGCCCAAAAAGGACCTACAATGGGAAAGGGACCAAATGGTTATTTTCATGGTTAGACATCAAGCCAAGAGTCATCCAGAAAAAGAATAAATATCAGAAATTATATTAGATAAAAGGTTAAAGTAATAATTTGGTCCCTATAAGTGACAGATTCTTCATTTAGTCCTTATACGTAAAAAATTATTAAAAAGGTCCCTATGCAGTCGTTACCCATTTGGTTCCTCCCGTTAGGGGACGTTACTCTGCCATCTCTAACAGTCGTTAACTCCTACATATAAGGACTAAATGAAAAATCCGTGACAGGTATAAGGACCCAATAAAAAAAAGTGATTTTTATGTAAGATAATTTAAGAGATTATTTTTTAGAGATTTTTAAATAAAACAGAAGTTAAATTATGTTTGTTTAACATCATAAAAAACATTTTTTATGGGAAAAATAATTTTAACTTGTTTGGATAGAGCCATAAGTAGAAGTGCTTTTTCGTTACAAATTTACAATAAAGGACATAAAAAAAGTCATTTTCAAGGTAGGGTATAGGGACATGGGTTGCAATATCTAAAATTTTACAAGGTTAGTGTTAGAAAATCAGAGATATATTTGATAATATCTTTTTTATATCTTAGAATATTTTAGAGTATCCTAGATGATCTCTTAGGATTTATTTCTTATTTATATATTATGATTTGTTTCCCTATTTGATTAGGATTAGAATTCTACATTTAATATAAAAAGGACTATTAGGGTTGTCTTTATAATCACATCATCACCATATCAAATCAATATTAGTCTTACTATTTGATAGTTTATTTCTCTTTTTTTCTCGTTCTCTACCTAAAACCCTTTCAATTCAACATGATATCAGAGCGGTATCATCCTCCTTGACCTGTGTCAAATTATTCTATTGCCAAGCTCCCGAAAGTTAGAGCTTGTTGTCAGTTCCTTCTTCTTTGTTCTGTTTCTATTTGGTCACCAAAACTTTGACCCTTTGTTCTTGTAAATTACATTTATTATGTTTAGAGTCAGAGTTATGTTGCGCATCCTCCTTGTTTGTTGTCATCACCATCTATGTTGGGGATCTAGAATTTCTGGAGAACATTAAAACATATTTCCGATCATAGTGAGGACCACTGATAAGGCCTCGGATCTTGGATCCAATAATACTAGGCCCGAAGTTAAATACTATGTAAGGAAGAGGTTTAAGAAAAAAGGGCTTGAGGTCAGAGGGGAACAGATTGCACCTGATCCACCTGATCATACCGTGCCTAACCAACTGCTGAAGAGAGAAAGAGAGGCATGGGAATGATGTGACTGAGCTCATATGGTTGGGGGAGGTTTTAGGGAGGTTTTTACGGCTAGATTTGGGACTTGGAACCTTGGAGAGAATTAGGCACTCTCGAATTTGCCTACCCCCTGTAACTTTTCTTTCTTTCTTTCAACTTCCTCACCAATCTCTGTGAATACCCTGTTTACGGGATTGGGAGAGTGAATAATACATCTCTTTCTGCATTTCCTGTTCTATTTTCTATTCTTAATTCTGAGGTACCTAACAACTGGTATCAAAGCTCTCGATTATCGGGTGTGGATGGTCTTGACCCGCACGTCAATGGAGCATCGAGTGGAGGCAATGGAACGAACGGTAGAGGAGATCAGAGTTGAATGTCAAGCTCTGAGAACTGAGTCGCAAGCTCAGAGAGTCGATTCGCAAGCTCAGATGGCGGAAGTTAGGCAGATGTTCCAAGAAATGAGAGCTCAAAGGGGAGGACCCGGCGCCATCGTGATCCACCGGCATGGGGCTCGGGCTTTCACCATAATGAGCAATCACGATCGCAATCTCGATCGCAAGGAGGGTTCCCAGCGATGGATTATGAGGGAAGGAAGCTGGAGATCCCTATCTTCAACGGTGAGGAGGCTTACGCGTGGATCGTGAAGGTCGAGAGGTATTTCCGGGTGAACCCGATCAGGGAGGAAGAGAAACTCGATGCGGTAGTGATTGCGCTCGAAGGGAAGGCTTTGAACTGGTATCAGTGGTGGGAGGAGCAAGCGTGGGACCCGAATTGGGAAGAATTCAAGAGAGCCGTGATCAGGCGCTTCCAGCCAGGCCTAGTCCAAACCCACTCGGTCCATTGCTAAGCCTCAAACAGACTGGTACGGTTATGGAATACAGGGAGCAATTTGAGTTGCTGATCTCCCCCTTGAGACGCGAGGAAAGGGTCATGCTGGAGAGCATTTTCCTGAATGGGTTAAAGGAAGAAATAAGGGCAGAATTGAAACTCCATGAGTCCAAGACGTTAGCGAAACTCATGGTTCGAGCCCTGCTGTTGGAAGAGAAGAATTGGGCCTTCCAGAAGGGGAAAACAGTTAATAGAGGCGATTGGAGGGATAGGGCTAACAGCTGGAGAACCCAACCCATCGGGGAAGGCCGTTGGGTCAAACCCGGTCGACCCGACCCAATACCAACTCCCCAATTGAGAAACCGATAACAGCCCATGCGGAAGAGAAGAGCTTCAGGAACAACTTGTCTCAAGCAGAAATCAAAGAGAGGAGTAGGAAGGGATTGTGCTTTAAATGTGGAGAGAAGTGGGGTCCAGAATACAATTGTAAGTTCAAGCATTATCAATTTGTGTTGGTGGAGGGCCCGGAAGAGGAGGTAATTCAGGAAGAGGACACTGAGGAGCCAGAATTGGAACACAAAACCTTGCAATTATCCTTATGTAGCAAGGAGGGATTGACATCAAACAGGTCCTTCAAGACTTGGGGCCAAATTGGAGAGAGATAGGTGCTGATTCTGATTGACTGTGGAGCAACCAGCAACTTCAGTTCTAGGGAGTTGGTGGATCGGTTGCGTTTGAAGGTAAATGCTACTCCTGAGTTTTCAGTAGAAACGGACAATAGGACTGTGATAAAGAATAGGGAAGTCTGTAAGCAACTGCGATTACTAATTCAAGGAGTGGAAGTGGTTCAAAATTTCTTTATCTTGGAGTTAGGTGGGACTAAGGTTGTGTTGGGCATGGATTGGTTAGCCAGTTTGGGAGTTATTGAGGCCAACTCCAGGAGCCTCATCATCAAATGGAAGGAACAAAGGAGCAAGAGAATCTTAAGTGGTGACCCTTCCCTAACTAAAACAGCAGCCTCTTGGAAAGCTATGCTAAAAGCTTTGCAAGATAGAGGGGAGGGATTTATTATCTCTACTGGACTGGACAGAGAGGGCAACTCGACAGGGGTGGAGGAGGGAGCTCTTCCAATTAGCATTAAAGAGTTGATCACTGAGTTTGGAGAGATTTTACAGGAACCACAGGGACTCCCTCCCAAGAGGGATCAGGACCATGCCATTGTTCTCAAGGGAGGTGCTCCTATTCCCAACATTAGACCCTACAAACACCCCTACTACCAAAAAAAAATGAAATTGAGAGATTGGTAAGAGAAATGTTGCAAGCAGGTTTCATCAGGCCCAGCACTAGCCCCTATTGCAGCCCAGTGATTCTAGTCAAGAAAAAAGATGAGGGTTGGCGGTTTTGCATTGACTACAGGGCCTTGAACAAGCTTATAGTCCCGGACAAATTCCCAATTCCCATAATAGAGGAGCTGCTTGATGAATTGGGAGGAGCCATAATATTCTCAAAACTGGATCTGAAGTCCGGTTATAACCAGATTAGAATGAGGGAGGAAGATATCCCAAAAACAGCTTTTCGAACACATGAAGGCCACTACGAATATTTGGTCATGCCCTTTGGCTTAACCAATGCCCCATCAACCTTCCAAGCCCTCATGAACAGAGTACTCTGACCCTATTTGAGGAAATTTGCTCTTGTCTTCTTCGATGACATCCTCATTTACAGCAAGGATGAGGACAGCCATGTTGACCACCTGAGGTAGATTCTGCACACCCTCAGAGAGCATAAGCTGTATGCCAACTACAAAAAATGCTCATTTGGACAGTATCAGATAGAGTACCTGGGCCATGTGGTTTTAGGAAAAGGGATAGCTGCTGACCCTACTAAAATAAAGGATATGCTGGATTGGCCCACTCCTAAGGATGTTAAAGGGGTGAGAGGATTCTTGGGCTTGATAGGATACTATAGGAAGTTTGTTAAAAATTATGGGAAATTAGCTTGGCCTTTAACCCAACAACTTAATAAGGACAACTTTGAGTGGAATGAGGAGGCTCAAACGGCTTTTGAACAGTTGAAGGCAGCTACGACCACCATCCCAGTCTTGGCAGTACCTAATTTTGACAAAACTTTCATCTTGGAGACTAATGCTTCAGGAAAAGGGTTAGGGGCAATCCTCATGCAGAAAGGTAGGCCCGTGGCTTACATGAGCCAGACCCTGTCAGATAGAGCCCAACAAAAGTCTGTATACGAAAGAGAGTTGATGGCAGTGGTGCTTGCTGTGCAGAAATGGCGCCATTTCTTGATGGGGAGACACTTTATAATCCACATAGACTAGAGAAGTTTGAGATTTTTAGCTGATCAGAGAATTATGGGAGAGGAACAACAAAGGTGGACCTCCAAACTATTGGGCTATGATTTTGAGATTAAGTATAAACCCGGGATTGAGAACAAAGCAGCAGATGCACTCTCCAGAAAATTTCAGTTTGCAGCCCTTTCTACTGTCCAGTTCTGTGAGTAGGAGGATATTGATTTGGAAGTGAACAAGATCAGGAATTGGCTAGGAAAATCCAGAACTTGTTGGCTGATCCAAACTCAAATCCAGTGTACATACTTAACAAGGGTAGATTTTATTACAAGGGCATAATGGTAGTTCCCCAACATTCTCCTAAAACCACACTCATCTTGAAGGAATTTCATGACTCAGCTATAGGAGGCCACTCAGGTTATTTCAGGACTTACAAGAGAGTTGCAGGGTTGTTTTTCTGGGAGGGTATGGAGAAGCAAATCCAAGAATATGTCCAGCGATGTGAAGTATGTCAAAAAAACAAATATCAAACTCTTAGTCCAGAAGGACTTTTGCAACCCCTGCCTGTCCCCTCCCAAACTTGGACTGATATCTCCATGGACTTCATTGGAGGCCTACCCAAAGCTATGGGGGTGGATACTATCCTAGTGGTGGTGGATAGGCTTACAAAATATACCCATTTCATCCCCATAGCTCATCCATACACTGCCAAGGACATAGCAGAGGTGTTTCACAAAGAAGTTGTGAGACTTCATGGGTTCCCAGCTTCGATTATCTCAGACAGAGATAGGATCTTCCTCAACTCTTTTTGAATGAACTCTTCAAGCTTGCAAGCACCAAACTGCTTTTTCAGCTCTTCCTATCACCCTCAAACTGATGGGCAGACTGAAGTTGTAAATAGATGTGTGGAAACGTACTTACAATGCCTCATTGGGACTAAGCCTAGACAGTGGCCAAATTGGATCAGTTGGGCAGAGTTCTGGTACAATACCAACTATCATTCAGCCACCAAGATGACACCATTTCAGGCCCTTTATGGCAGACCCCCTCCAACAGTGATCAGGGGTGACACAGGGCAAACTACCTTAGAGGAAGTGGGAAGACTCACCGAAGACAGAAACCAATTGTTGGATGAGTTGAAGCAACAACTGGTTCGGGCACAAAATAGAATGAAGCAACAAGCTGATAAGAATCGAAGAGAAGTGGAATTCCATATGGGAGATTTGGTTTATTTGAAGATTCAACCATACAAGTTGAAGAGTCTTGCAAAGAGGATCAACCAGAAACTGAGTACCAAATTTTATGGCCCCTATGCAATAATTGAGAAGCTTGGTCCAGTAGCATACAAACTCCAGCTGCCTGAAGGGAGTAAGGTCCATCCTGTTTTTCATGCCTCACTACTAAAGAAATCCCTGGCTGCCAACTCCACTGCTCAACCTTTACCTGCATTCCTCTCTGACAGTTGGGAACTGCAAGTTCAACCAGAAGAAGCGCTAACAGGAAGACAGAATGCTCAAGGGGAGGTGGAGATCCTTGTCAAGTGGCAACAATTGCCACCTTGTGAGAACTCTTGGGAACCATTACTGGTATTCCAAGACAAGTTCCCTCAGCTTCACCTTGAGGACAAGGTGATTTTTGAGGGGGGGAGTGTTGATAAGGCCTCGAATCTTCGATCCAATAATACTAGGCCCGAAGTTAAATACTATGTAAGGAAGAGGTTTAAGAAAAAAGGGCTTGAGGTCAGAGGGGAACAGATTGCACCTAATCCACCTGATCATACCTTGCCTAACTAACTGCTGAGTTGGCAAGGAGGAGAGAGAAAGACAGGCGTGGGAATGATGTAGCTGAGCTCATATATGGTTGGGGGAGGTTTTAGGGAGGTTTTTACGGCTAGATTTGGGACTTGGAACCTTGGAGAGAATTAGGCACTCTCGAATTTGCCTACCCCCTGTAACTTTTCTTTCTTTCTTTCAACTTCCTCACCAATCTCTGTGAATACCCTGTTTACGGGATTGGGAGAGTGAATAATACATCTCTTTCTATATTTCCTGTTCTATTTTCTGTTCTTAATTCTGAGGTACCTAACAACCACTGTCCGGTCAAGAAGCGGCACCATCTATATGGCCTACCATCGTCCGCTGCCACTTGAAAAGTTTCCGATGAGTTTTCCGATGACAACCCCGCCATCTGAAGCGCCTCCCTCCGATCCATCAAGCCCCGAAGTTCCAGACCCAGAAGGCCTCCCACGCGCCCGCACGTGTCACTTCTACACCCTGCGTTTTTTTTTTTTTTTTTTTTGAATTTTCCGACCAACGTCCCCATGCGTGACGGCGCGTCTAGTCATTCTACGGCCGATTCAACCGCCACCCAGATCGCCGGCACAGCAGGGTCCTAGTTCCAACCTCGGTTTGTCGTTTCGGGACGCGTGCATCCACATTTCGCCTTGGACAGCTTCTATTGGTGTTTATGTCTCCCTCTTCTCTGCTTAACTTGTTCTGCATTTGTCTTGCACATCTTGGTTCTGGTTTTTGGGAGTAGTAATTGCGCCCTTGTTTCTCCCTATTTGGGTGTTTAGGCATTGCTTCTTTGGCTCCATTCTACTGTCTGCTTCTCCGGTATTTGTCATGCAATTCTTTTTCACTAATGGATCATACCAGTAGCTTCTCTTCCCACCGACGATCATTCCTGTGGTGACTTCTTTCCCACGGATGAATCACATTAGTGGTGACTTCTATTTCCGTCGACGGTTGACTTATGTTGGTTATGACTCACACTAGCCCGTCTTTGTCCCAGATGCACTGGCCTTGGCTCTTTGTCCCAGATGCACTGGCATCGTCTCAGTCCCGGAAGCAATTGTCTGCCTTAATTCAAATTTTAAATAATTAGAATCTCCGATGTTGTTTGAAGCTTCCAAATGCGGTTTTGAGAAGTCCGGACCTTACTTTGCTAGATTGCTTGCTAAGAAATTTCTGTCAGGCTGATGATTATTTCAGCTATCTTGCTAAGTTATCTTTCCAGCAACTCTCTCCAGCTCTTTTGCATCCCTGAGTTGCCTTCCAACCATTATCTTTCTGGAGCTCGGTTTTTATTATTTTTATTTGAAGGAAATGCATTGTTTTTTTATATAACAAGCTTAAATCTTAGTAAGTTTAGCTTAAGGGGGAGTCTTAGAAAATCAGAGATATATCTTTTATATCTTAGAATATTTTAAAGTATCCTAGATAATCTCTTAAGATTTATTTCTTATTTATATGTTATGATTTGTTTCCCTATTTGATTAGGATTAGGATTAGGATTCTACATTTAGTATAAAAAGAACTGTTAGGGTTGTCTTTTGTAATCACATCATCACCATATCAAATCAATATCAGTCTTACTATTTGATAGTTTATTTCTCTCTTTTTCTCCTTCACTACCTAAAACCCTTTCAATTCAGCAGTTACTTTGGTCCAAAAAATGGTTCCGCTTTTTATGAACATTTTCTCTCCTCTATTAAATCATATTTTAATCAAAAGCTATTCATAATAACTTCAAATTTTTTTCACATTAATGCCTTTTTTTCAGATTCTCATTATTACCAAAAGCTTAAACAAACACATTTAAAAGCCTGGTAAGTGATTATTTTTTAAAACAATTGATTTTTTACCAAAATAATCTGTAACAAAATATTTGGTATTGTTATATATTTTGTTCTTGCATGTTTCCCCTACCATGTTTCCTTTTTCTATATGGTATCTGCAGTTTTAATTATCAAATATTTTATTAACCGTTGCATATTATAGAGGAGAGAGAATGTTCATAAAAAAAAACAGAACCATTTGTAGGACCAAACTAACCGTATAAAAATATGATTTTTATGATGTTAAACAAACACAAATTAACTTTTGCTTTGTTTAAAAATCTCTAAAAAATAATCTCTTAAATTACTTTTTTTTATTGGGTCCCTACACGTGTCACGGATTCTTCATTTAGTCCCTATATGTAGGAGTTCGCGACTCTTAGAGATGGTAGGGTAACGTCGTCTAACGGAAGGGACCAAATGGATAACGGTTGCACATATGGGGACCTTTTTTTAATAATTTTTTATATATAAAAACTAAATGAAGAATCTATGTCACGTAAAAGGACCAAATTATTACTTTAACCTAGATAAAAATACCTTAACTTCTCTTATCTAGGCTTACATAAAAACTAAAAATATCCATATTTCATACACAGTTGATCAGGAGACTAAGTTTGCTCCAATGAAGTGACATCCTCCACTGGTGCTTTTCCTTTCAAGTCTATCTCCAGCAAAGTCAGCATCACAAAAACCAACTAATCTGTAATCTTGTGTTCTCAAATACATTAAACCAAGATTAGTGGTTCCAAGCAAATATCTAAAGATTCTTTTAACAGCCTTAAGATGAGATTCTTTAGGATCAGATTGGAATCTAGCACACATACAGACACTAAATTGAATATCAGGTCTGCTGGATGTTAAGTAAAGAAGAGATCCAATCATACCTCTATAGATAGTTTGGTCTACCTTTTTACCTTCATCATCTTTGCTTAGATTAGCATTAGTTTGCATTGGAGTTTTCATGATCTTTGAGCTATCCATTTTGTACTTCTTTAGAATCTCCTTGATGTACTTTTGTTGATGGATGTAGATTCTATCACACGTCTGCTTGATTTGCAGTCCAAGGAAGAACTTCAATTCTCCCATCATGCTCATTTCAAATTCTGCTTGCAACAACTTAGAGAATTCTTTGCACAATTTTTCATTAGTAGCTCCAAAAATAATATCATCAACATATATTTGAACTACTATGAAGTTATCTTTTGAGCATTTCTTAAACAAAGTTGTATCAACTTTTCCTCTTATAAAACCATTATTCATAAGAAAAGAACTAAGTCTATCATACCATGCTCTAGGCGCTTGTTTTAAACCATATAAAGCTTTTTTAAGTTTGAAAACATAATCTGGTTTTTCATTATCTTCAAAACCAGGAGGTTGTTTAACATAAACTTCTTCGTCAACTATTCTATTTAAAAAAGCACTTTTTACATCCATTTGAAATAAAGTAATTTGATGTTGTGCAGCATATGACATGAGTATGCGAATAGCTTCTATTCTAGCTACAGGTGCAAAAGTCTCAGTATAGTCAATACCTTCTTGTTGGTTGTAGCCTTGAGCTACTAACCTTGCTTTGTTTCTGACAACTTTGCCATCTTCATCTAGGTTGTTTCTGAAAACCCATCTTGTTTCAATAACAGACTTGTCTGTTGGTTTGGAGACAAGTTTCCAGACATCGTTCCTTTTGAACTGATTAAGTTCCTCTTGCATAGCAAGAATCCATCTTTCATCTTCAAGAGCTTCCTCAATATGCTTTGGTTCAATTTCAGATAGAAAAGCCATATTGCTTGACTCTCTTAAGATAGATCTGGTTCTAACACCTTCAGAGGGACTTCCAATGATAAGATCTTCATGATGATGAGGTTTGAATTTTCAGTCTCTTCTGAGATCATCATTCTGATGTTGATTTGACTGATGACTCGTCTGCTCCACTTGTCTGACAGATTCCTCAGCAGATTCAATTTTTGATACGTCTAGCTATTGACTCGTCTGCTGGGTAAGATCAAGTCCTGCAAGTTCATCTTCTAGATCTGATAGTTCCCTATCAGTTTTTAGATTATCATTGAATTTTACATAAATGGATTCCTCAACAACAGAGGTTCTAGAGTTAAAAACTCTATATGCCTTAGACACTTCAGAATATCCAATGAAGATACCTTTGTCTACCTTGGAATCAAACTTTTCAAGTTGATCCTTGGTATTTAAGATGAAGCATTCACATCCAAATGCATCGAAATAAGATATGTTGGGTTTTCTACCTTTCCACAATTCATAAGGAGTCTTCTTTAGGATAGACCTTATAAGTCTATTTTGCACATAACATGCAATGTTTACTGCTTCAGCCCAGAAGTACTTAGGGAGATTATTTTCATTGAGCATTGATCTAGCCATCTCTTGCAGAGATCTGTTCTTTCTCTCAACCACTCCATTTTGCTGTGGAGTTCTAGGTGCAGAGAAGTTGTGAGAGATTCCATTCTCTTCACAGAACAGTTTGAATTGCTCATTTTCAAATTCTCCCCCATGATCACTTCTAAGGGTAGAAATACAGAAACGTTGCTCATTTTGTACTTTCTTACAGAATATAGACAAAGCCTTAAAAGACTCATCCTTGTGGGTTAAGAAAAGTACCCATGTAAATCTAGAATAGTCATCAACAATGACAAATCCATATTTCCTTCCAGCTAACCTGGCAACACTAACTAGTCCAAACAGATCCATGTGTAACAACTGAAGAGGTCTAGAGGTTGATACAAGGTTTTTTGATTTGAAACTTGATTTTACTTGTTTACCTCTCTGACATGCATCACATAAAACATCTTTCTTAAAACTAATGTCAGGCACTCCTCTCACAAGATTATCCTTTTTTAATTTCGAAATAAGTTTCATACTAGCATGTCCTAGTTTCTTATGCCATAACCATCTTTCATCCTCTTTAGACATCAGACAGGTTACACTTTGATCTGAGAGTTCAGTTAGCTCAATCTTATAAAGATTTTGCTGTCTATTAGCTGAAAAGAGGGTCTTGCCACTCTTGTCTTTGACTATGCATTCAATCTTAGTGAAGGAGACATCAAATCCACTATCACATAATTGACTTATGCTAAGAAAATTGTGTCTTAGTCCTTTAACCATAAGCACATTTGCGATAGAGGGAAGAGGGGGTTTACCACCAATTGTACCAACACCAATTACTCTTCCTTTTTGATTGCCTCCAAAGGCAACAAATCCACCATTCTTAGACTGGAGGTCTTGGAACATAGACCTTTCTCCTGTCATATGTCACGAGCAGCCACAGTCCAGGTACCAGCAGAGGCGGCTGCTTTTTCCTATTAAGGATGTCTGCAACAAAAATTATTTTATCTTTAGGTACCCATATTTTTCTGGGCCCTTTTCTGTTAGTTCTAGGAGTCTGTGAAGACTTCCTCTTCTTCTTGTGAAAACACTTAGACATAACATGTCCAGCCTTTCCACAGAAGTTACAGACGGGTCTAATTCTAACTGGAATGGGTTTAACATAGACAATTGAAGATTTTGTTGATACTTTATGATCGGCTTGATGATCATATCCAATGTCTTCTTTGTTAAGAGAGTGTCTCTGACATCCTAGCAGTTTTGTCAGATTATCTCTGCCATTAACAAATCTAGCAAGATCAGAAGTGAGCTCCTTCACTTTTTGTTGAAGTGTGACCACTTCTTCAGAATGTGATGTTTCACTTGAGATCGAAGCTTCATCAGACTTTTCAGTCCTCAGCTGGCTATTCTCTTTGGCCAGCATCTCACACTCTTGAGATTTTTGTTTATGCTCACTGAGGAGTTTAACATAATCTCTCTTGAGGGATTTGAAGGCCTTAGATAAGCCTTTGGATTCCTCTACCAGCTCATCATAAGCATCATGCAATTCCTCAAGTTCAGAATGTACCTCCGTTTCAGGTTCTGAATCTATATTGGCCATCAGACAGAGATTGGCTTCCTCTTCTGTCTCTTCTCCTTCATGTGTGACAGATAAGGAGTCCCCCATTTCTTTAGCAGAATCACAAGCACATACCTTTTCAAACTCTTCTGGACTGAGAGCACAGATTATAGTATATTTGGCTTTATGGTTTAGATCCCATCTTGTCTTTTCTGCAGGTGTCCACTGAGCCTTAGGCTTGTCTGAGCCATCATTATTTTGAGGAGTGTAAGGACCATCAGTAATGACATCTCATACATCAGAATTTGTTGACAAGATGAACCAGTGAAACCTTTCTTTCCAGTAGTTGTAGTTTACACCATCGAATAAAGGGGGTCTGGTTATAGAGCCTCCTTTAGGTTGGGGGTTCCCACTTGAGCTTGCTCCAAAATACTTTGTCTATTCTTCAGGATCTTTTCTCTACACTGTTAGGTGCTCAACTCAGAGGCTGAGCTCTGATACCAACTGAAATAGACAGATGCAAACACTAGAAGGGGGTTGAATGGTGTTTGACAAATTTATACGAAATTTAGAAACTTTTTCGCAAGCACAGACGGGTTATAATAGACGAGTAAACACAGACAAGTCAATCAGACTGATAACTAGTCTGAAGGTTTTTACCGAAAACACACAATCATGCAAGATAAAAAAAGGTTTGATAAACACAATTATAAACCCTTTTAGTTAGATGATAGTTAAGACAAATAATCAAACTAAAGAGTTAAGGGAAAGAGAGATCACTCGGTAGGTTTTATCCTGGTTCACCCCTTAATAATGAGGCTACGTCTAGTCCTTGGCAGCACCAAGTTTTCTCACTATAACTGATTCAGGTTACAGGACAGATAAGTATTATTTTCACACCTAGCCTCTTCAGGCACCAGACGAGTATTGTTTTCACACCTAGCCTCTCCAGGCTCCAGACGAGTATTGTTTTCACACCTAGCCTCTCCAGGCTCCAGACAATTATTGTTTGCACACTTAGCCTCTTCAGGCTCAGACGGTTTTGTTTGAGAGAAGTTGTAAAAAGATTACACTTTGCAAGTCTTTCACAAGCACTCAGACGAGTGTATTAAATGTGAAGTTCTAAAAGACTGCGTAATAACTTCAAATGATTGAAGAATAAATAATGAAAGAATGAAGATATAAATGTACAGAGCAATTGCTCTTAATTGTTTTGATCGTTCTCTTGTCTGCTTGAATCTTCGAAGTCTTCTTCATTAAATAGGCTTTAAGATTTTAAAGCCGTTAGACACAAAGTCTGAAGGCTTGACTTCTTGCAGATCTTCAATAAATGCAATAGAGTCGTTCTGATCAGCCATTAAAGCATAGGGAACTTCGTTCTTCTCTTTCATCAGAGTGATGCAGACTTCTGATATACCTTAGCTCTCAGCAGGTCTGTATACGTGCTTTTTGTTTGCAGAGGGAAGACTTTTCCTTTTGGTATAAGATGCAGTTGTGTTCAGGCAAAGCACTTTGTTGAAGTTCCTTATCAGAGTCGAGACAGCTTTCATCCAATGTATTCTTTAACGTTAGTCACTAGACGGATGAGTAGCTTCATTAGATGGGTTGACTCTTTATCAAAGAGATGACGTCAGTTGCAAAGTCTTTTAGACGGGTGAGTCTTCCTTTGATCAGACGGTTGAAGACTTCATTAGCCGGGTGAACTTCTCTTAGTTCAGACGAGTGAACCTTAGCTAGTTCAGACGAGTGAACTTATCTCAGTTCAGACGAGTGAACTTTAGTTAGTTCAGACGTGTGAACTTAAGTTAGATCAGACGGGTGAACTTATCTAAGTTCAGACGAGTGAACAGTTCATATAGACGCTTAATGTTTTAATCTGCATACTAAGTAGACGAGTTAAATACCACAAACGGGTTTAATTAAATCATTGAATAACTGTTTTAATCTTATCAAAACTAAGGTAAATGCACATCAAAAATTTGGAGGCTCAACAGGGGCGATATATTTCTTTCAATTAACGACCTGCGAAATTAAGCATGACGGTCGTTGGTTCGTCTTCGTCCTGTAGGAGAAGGCAAGGATATTTTTGTAATTTTAAACATTTACGATACGACTATTAACCAAATACGAGAAGACAAGATGCATTAATAGTAAAACAATTTTTATTCCTTGGCTGAACTAATATACACCCTTGATTAAAATACCATTAAATCGTACGGCTGTCAATAGTGCTTCATCCGTGTGGCACCTAACATGGTACTTCATGCTAGTCGTTGTCGTAGTTAGGTAACAGTAATCAGTTTATTCACTATGTATATAAATACCACATTCAGATCAATAAAAACTTTGAGTCTTCTTTTCAATATTTCTATGATACCCTTTTTCATTTTTAAAGTATCTAGGATTCATTTTTAATAAAAAAAAAAAAAGTATCTGGGCTTCATAGCATCCCTGCAACTCAGGAAATAAATTGAAGTTTTTGAAGTACAACCCAACTAAAATACAGCTTCCAAAGTTTTCTACTACAGAAAGCATGAGATAAGCAAGCAATGAGTGATAAAAAAGAACAATAAGAACAATATGATGGATTAATAATTAGATACTTAGCAAGAGGCGATACTACGATAAGATAATCATATGAAAAGGAAGATTTATCTATAATTAGGGGAACATTGAATGAGCAAGCAACTAACCATTACAAAATCAACATGATAGCTTAGGGTCCATTTGGTTTAAGAAAATGTTTTCTGTTTTCATTAATAATTATAAAAAATGTCACATTGTTTTCATTAGGTTCTGTATTTTCAATGTTTTGTACAGGAAGTAGTGAGAACAAAACAAAAAATTTGATTTCACTGTTTCGTGTTCAAATCTTTCAAAATAGGAAACAGAATAAAAACAAGGTACTTTTGTAATTATTAATGAAAACAGAAAAAAAAATTAAACAATTTTTTTTAAACCAAACAACCTCTTAGCAATCAATTACTTATCAAGTGACGACCTAATCATGTTAAAAGCAAAAGCTTATTTACAAATAAGGTAAATCAAAAAGCAACAAACAATTAACAAAGTCAATAAGAGGAATACAGTAGTTTAAAAATCATAACCTTAATAGTAGACAAAGGTAGACAAACAAATGATGTTAAAAGCATTCATGATTTCCATTCTCCAAAATTTATTAGCTCGCTATTGGTGTACTATTTGTTTGCATCTCATTGTTTCATTTTGTAACCTTCCCTAATCCTAATTATAAACAGCTTTTTTAAGCGCTTATATAAAAAGACCTTATATAAAAAGCTTTTATGCCATAAACTTCTTTTAAATTAAGTTATTTAGTGTTTGGACATATACTTGAAGAAACGCTTTTAAAATCTTTAAGCTCTTTCTAAAGCATTTGGATAGACAACGATACAAGTGCTTATAGTTGTGGAAATTACTGAAAAAGACATTAATAAGAACTTATTAAAGATTGTGTTTGAATAATAGGGCCAACGAATGAAATGGTCATCACACTTTGTTTGATTAAATAAAGGAAAAGATTGTAAAAAGTGAGCCTTCAACTAAAGACAAGAAGTTCAAGGGGAAAGGTCCCATCATTCCTTTTGGCTTATAGTTATACACAGTTGCACAAACCATCGATTAAAAGCAAATTTAGGTAGGTGCAGGGACCACCACAGAGAAACAAAGACCCGGTAAGTGTGTGCATGTCTAGGTAGGTGCAGTGCTTGGAGGCCGACGTAAAAAGGCATGACTAGTTTCATTGGTTTCTTCTTGATTAATTATACTCCTTCATTCATCTTAGAAATCAAAATGGTTGTCCAAAATCTCAAAACCTTTTATTTTGTTTTCATCAAATCCATTGGTTTCCTAATTTCCCCTTTTTTCAGGTAGCAGAAGAAACAAAGAGTAGAAACAGAAATGGAAAGTGTAGAAGAAAAAAATATGCAAAAAAATTGGTTTTTGTTGTTGAGACGGAGATACAGTCAAGAGAGGAGATGGTGAGACGCAGATATAGTCGACAGAGGAAGATGTTGAGGCGGAGATACAGTCAAGAGTCTTGTTTTGTTGGAATTTCACATGTGTAAAATAGCTTCTCGCATGAGCCACTTTTCAAAAAGCTAAAAAAATTGGCTTATGAAAATAAGTTAAAAACAACTTTTGGGGGTTAATAAGCTTTTTTCATAATTTTTATTATTTCTATTTATATATTTTAGGTTCTATATAAATAAATTAATTATACATATTTTATTTTTATTTTATTGACTAAAAAGATATTCATTCATTCAAATTAGTAAAATACATCGAAAACAACACAAATTCAATATTGCTAAAAACCGAAAAAGATGAATCTGCGAACAAACTCACTGCACCCAGGTTAATAGCATAAAACGGCAAATGCCTACAAATGTGACAAATCAGAGTGATCGGAATACCCATGTCTCCGGATCTGTAATGTTGACGCCCAAGTCTTGATTGAATCTGTAATGGATCGAAGTTGATCTGTCAATTTGAACCAAACGAACACCGCAACAAGACGGGACACCAAACAACGTCGCACCAAGACAACGAACAAAATAACGCCGCACTCAGATGACGAAATCACGGAAAAACACGAAAGAAAAATCAGATCTATATGAAAAAATCACTTATTTAGATAAAAGGATAGAAAAACGATGTATAGGGGTGATTCTGAAATAGACAGATGCAAACACTAGAAGGGGGTTGAATGGTGTTTGACAAATTTATGTGGAATTTAGAAACTTTTTCGTAAGCACAGACGGGTTATGATAGACGAGTAAACACAGACAGGTCAATCAGACTGATAACTAGTCTGAAGGTTTTCACAGAAAACACACAATTATGCAAGATAAAAAAAAAGGGTAGATAAACACAATTATAAACCCCTTTAGTTAGATGATAGTTAAGACAAATAATCAAACTAAAGAGTTAAGGGAAAGAGAGATCACTTAGTAGGTTTTATCCTGGTTTACCCCTTAACGATGAGGCTACGTCCAGTCCGTGGCAGCACCAAGTTTTCTCACTATAACTTATTTAGGTTACAGGACAGACAAGTATTATTTTCACACCTAGCCTCTTCAGGCTTCAGACGAGTATTGTTTTCACACCTAGCCTCTCCAGGCTCCAGACAAGTATTGTTTGCACATTTAGCCTCTTCAGGCTCCATACAAGTATTGTTTGTACACTTAACCTCTTCATGCTCAGACGAGTTTGTTAGAGAGAAGTTGAAAAAAGATTACACTTTACAAGTCTTTCACAAGCACTCAGACGAGTGTATTAAATGTGAAGTTCTAAAAGATTGCGTAATAACTTCAAATGAGAAGAATAAATAATGAAAGAATGAAGATATAAATATACAGTGTAATTGCTCTTGATTGCTTTTATCGTTCTCTTCTCTGCTTGAATCTTCGAAGTCTTCTTAATTAAACAGGCTTCAAGATTTTAAAGCCTTTAGACACAAAGTCTGAAGGCTTGGCTTCTTGCAGATCTTCAATAAATGCAATAGAATCGTTCTGATCAGCCATTAAAGCATAGGGAACTTCGCTTGTTCTCTTTCATCCGAGTGATACAGACTTCTGATATACCTTTGGTCTCAGCAGGTCTGTATACGTGCTTTTTGTTTGCAGAGGGAAGACTTTCCCTTTTGGTGTAAGATGCAGTTGTGTTCAAGCAAAACACTTTGTTGAAATTCCTTATCAGAGTCGAGACAGCTTTCATCCAATGTATTCTTTAACGTTAGTCACTAGACGGATGAGTAGCTTCATTAGACAGGTGTCTCTTTAACAAAGAGATGACGTCAGTTGCAAAGTCTTTTAAACGGGTGAGTCTTCCTTTGATCAGACGGTTGAAAACTTCATTAGACGAGTGAACTTCTCTTAGTTCAGATGAGTGAACCTTAGCTAATTCAGACGAGTGAACTTATCTCAGTTCAGACGAGCGAACTTTAGTTAGTTCAGACGTGTGAACTTAAGTTAGTTCAGACGGGTGAGCTTATCTAAGTTTAGACGAGTGAACAGTTCATATAGACACTTAATGTTTTAATCTGTACACTAAGTAGACGAGTTAAATACCACAGACGGGTTCAATTAAATCATTGAATAACTGCTTTAATTTCATCAAAACTAAGGTAAATGCACATCAGACATTTGGAGACTCAACAATCTCCCCTTTTTTGATGATGACAAAACATGTTAAATGATTTAATGAACTTATGAAAATTCACATAAAGCAGTCATGTATATGATCAGACAGATTAAAAACATTGTTCCATAATTATAACTTACTCAGACAGATAAGCATTGAACTTTTTATCTTAGTCTTATCTTTGCATTTTCTCCCCCTTTTGACATTATCAAAAGCAATAGAATATAGACAGAGAGAAAAGGAAAGATACATCATATTTAGATAAACATTTGTTCGTATCAAACAGTTGTAACATTGAAACATTTTTCATTTAACTTTCTCCCCCTTTTGTCATAATAAAAAAAAAAAAAAGAGAAACAGAGGAGGTAATTTGTATTTAACCATCATTGGCTGTGTACAAGGTAATTTTGAAAAAAGAATTACAAGAAAGGTACTAAGAGAACAAAAAAAAGTTAAAGGCAAGTTTGTCCTTTGGTTTTGCCTAAAGTCTTCTTCAACTGCTTCCCCTGAGCAGATGCATCCTCTTTGATGGTTTTAAAAACGAAGAGAAAAAGATTCAAAAACGTAAGAACGAAATACCTTTTAAAAGAAAAAAATTTCCCTTTTAAACACCAAAGACAGTTGTAATTTTAAATGAAAACAACAAAAAGATGGAGGTTTAAAAAAAAATTGATTTAAAATAAAAACAGCCATGTACACATATTGCCTCAGATAATGAAATAATGCTTAAAAGAAAATAGCCATTTTAAAAAGAATTTTAAAAGAAGAGCGAATGACTCATAAGGTCAGACGATTAAACATAGATGGGTATCGTAAACACTCATCAGACAGGTTATTCAACAAAGCAATGTATATTCAAGTTGTCTCTTATAAACGTAAACCTATCCTCAGCTAAAGGTTTTGTGAAGATATCAGCCCATTGATTTTCAGTTTTAACAAACTTAACATCAAATACACCTTTTTGAACATAATCTCTTATGAAGTAATGTTTGATTTCTATGTGCTTAGCCTTAGAATGTTGTATGGGATTCTTGGTTAGGCAAATAGCACTAGAATTATCACACCAGGCAAGTATATTATGCTCAAATATAGAGTAATATTCTAGTTGATGTTTTACCCATAATAGCTGTGAGCAGCAACTTGCAGCATAGACATATTTTGCTTCTGCAGTTGAGAGTGCGATAGTCGTCTTTCTTTTGCTTGACCAGGAGACTAAGTTTGCTCCAATGAAGTGACATCCTCCACTGGTGCTTTTCCTTTCAATTCTATCTCCAGCAAAGTCAGCATCACAAAAACCAACTAATCTGTAATCTTGTGTTCTCAAATACATTAAACCAAGATTAGTGGTTCCAAGCAAATATCTAAATATTCTTTTAACAGCCTTAAGATGAGATTCTTTGGGATCAGATTGGAATCTAGCACACATACAGACAATAAATTGAATATCAGTTCTGCTAGATGTTAAGTAAAGAAGAAATCCAATCATACCTCTATAGACAGTTTGGTCTACCTTTTTACCTTCATCATCTTTGCTTAGATTAGCATTAGTTTGCATTGGAGTTTTCATGATCTTTGAGCTATCCATTTTGTACTTCTTTAGAATCTGCTTGATGTACTTTTGTTGATGGATGTAGATTTCATCACACGTCTGCTTGATTTGTAGTCCAAGGAAGAACTTCAATTCTCCCATCATGCTCATTTCAAATTCTGCTTGGATCAACTTAGAGATTTCTTTGCACAATTTTTCATTAGTAGCTGCAAAAATAATATCATCAACATATATTTGAACTACTATGAAGTTATCTTTTGAGCATTTCTTAAACAATGTTGTATCAACTTTTCCTCTTATAAAACCATTATTCATAAGAAAAGAACTAAGTCTATCATACCATGCTCTAGGCTCTTGTTTTAAACCATATAAAGCTTTTTTAAGTTTGAAAACATAATCTGGTTTTTCATTATCTTCAAAACCAGGAGGTTGTTTAACATAAACTTCTTCTTCAATTATTCCATTTAAAAAAGCACTTTTTACATCCATTTGAAATAAAGTAATTTGATGTTGTGCAGCATATGACATGAGTATGCAAACAGCTTCTATTCTAGCTACAGGTGCAAAAGTCTCAGTATAGTCAATACCTTCTTGTTGGTTGTAGCCTTGAGATACTAACCTTGCTTTGTTTCTGACAACTTTGCCATCTTCATCTAGCTTGTTTCTGAAAACCCATCTTGTTCCAATAACAGACTTGTCTGTTGGTTTAGAGACAAGTTTCCAGATATCATTCCTTTTGAATTGATTAAGTTCCTCTTGCATAGCAAGAATCCAGCTTTCATCTTTAAGAGCTTCCTCAATATGCTTTGGTTCAATTTCAGATAGAAAAGCCATATTGCTTGACTCTCTTAAGACAGATTTGGTCCTAACACCTTCAGGGGGACTTCCAATGATAACATCTTCAGGATGATGAGCTTTGAATTTCCCGTCTCTTCTGAGATCATCATTCTGATGTTGATTTGACTGATGACTCGTCTGCTCCACTTGTCTGACAGATTCCTCAGCAGATTCAATTTTTGATACGTCTGGCTGTTAACTCGTCTGTTGGGTAAGATCAAGTCCTGCAATATCATCTTCTAGATCTGATAGTTCCCTATCAGTCTTTAGATTATCTTTGAATTTTACATGAATGGATTCCTCAACAACAGAGGTTCTAGAGTTAAAAACTCTATATGCCTTAGACACTTCAGAATATCCAATGAAGATACCTTTGTCTACCTTGGAATCAAACTTTCCAAGTTGATCCTTGGTATTTAGGATGAAGCATTCAGATCCAAATGCATGGAAATAATATATGTTGGGTTTTCTACCTTTCCACAATTCATAAGGAGTCTTCTTTAGGATAGACCTTATAAGGATTCTATTTTGCACATAACATGCAGTGTTTACTGCTTCAGCCAGAAGTACTTAGGGAGATTATTTTCATTGAGCATTGATCTAGCCATCTCTTGCAGAGATCTGTCCTTTCTCTCAACCACTCCATTTTGCTGTGGAGCTCTAGGTGCAGAGAAGTTGTGAGAGATTCCATTCTCTTCACAGAACAGTTTGAATTGCTCATTTTCAAATTCTCCCCCATGATCACTTCTAAGGGTGGAAATACAGAAACCTTGCTCATTTTGTACTTTCTTACATAATATAGAGAAGGCCTTAAAGGACTCATCCTTGTGGGTTAAGAAAAGTACCCATGTAAATCTAGAATAGTCATCAACAATGACAAATCCATGTTTCCTTCCAGCTAAACTGACAACACTAACTAGTCCAAACAGATCCATCGGTAACAGCTGAAGAGGTCTAGAGGTTGATACAAGGTTTTTTGATTTGAAACTTGATTTTACTTGTTTACCTCTCTGACATGCATCACGTCAAACATCTTAAAACTAATGTCAGGCAATCCTCTCACAAGGTTATCCTTTTTTAATTTCGAAATAAGTTTCATACTAGCATGTCCTAGTTTCTTATACCATAGCCATCTTTCATCCTCTTTTGACATCAGACAGGTTACACTTTGATCTGAGAGTTCAATTAGCTCAATCTTATAAAGATTTTGCTGTCTATTAGCTGAAAAGTGGGTTTTGCCACTCTTGTCGTTGACTATGCATTCATTCTTAGTGAAGGAGACATCAAATCTACTATCACATAATTGACTTATGTTAAGAAAATTGTGTCTCAGTCCTTCATCCATAAGCACATTTGAGACAGAGGGAAGAGGGGGTTTACCACCAATTGTACCAACACCAATTACTCTTCCTTTTTTATTGCCTCCAAAGGCAACAAATCCACCCTTCTTAGACTGGAGGTCTTGGAACATAGACCTTTCTCCTGTCATATGTCGCGAGCAGCCACTGTCCAGGTACCAGCAGAGGCGTCTGCTTTGTCCTATTAAGGATGTCTGCAGCAGAAATTATTTTATCTTTAGGTACCCATATTTTTCTGGGTCCATTTCTGTTAGTTCCAGGAGTCTGTGAAGACTTCCTCTTCTTCTTGTGAAAACACTTAGACATAACATGTCCAGCCTTTCCACAGAAGTTACAGATGGGTCTAATTCTAACTGGAATGGGTTTAACATAGACAGTTGAAGATTTTGTTGATACTTTATGATCAGCTTGATGATCATATCCAATGCCTTCTTTGTTAAGAGAGTGTCTCTGACATCCTAGCAGTTTTGTCAGATTATCTCTGCCATTAACAAATCTAGCAAGATCAGAAGTGAGCTCCTTCACTTTCTGTTGAAGTGTGACCACTTCTTCAGAATGTGATGTTTCACTTGAGATCGAAGCTTCATCAGACTTTTCAGTCCTCAGCTGACTATTCTCTTTGGCCAGCATCTCACACTCTTGAGATTTTTGTTTATGCTCACTGAGGAGTTTAACATAATCTCCCTTGAGGGATTTGAAGGTTTTAGATAAGCCTTTGGATTCCTCTATCAGCTCATCATAAGCATCATGCAATTCCTCAAGTTCAGAATGTACCTCGGTTTCAGGTTTTGAATCTATATTGGCCATCAGACAGAGATTGGCTTCCTCTTTTGTCTCTTCTCCTTCATGTGTGACAGATAAGGAGTCCCACATTTCTTTAGCAGAATCACAAGCACATACCTTTTCAAACTCTTCTGGACTGAGAGCACAGATTATAGTATATCTGGCTTTATGGTTTAGATCCCATCTTGTCTTTTCTGCAGTGTCCACTGAGCCTTAGGCTTGTCTGAGACATCATTATTTTGAGGAGTGTAAGGACCATCAGTAATGACATCCCATACATCAGAATTTGTTGACAATATGAACCAGTGAAACCTTTCTTTCCAGTAGTTATAATTTGAACCATTAAAAAAGGGAGGTCTGGTCATAGAGCCTCCTTCAGGTTGGGGGTTCCCACTTGAGCTTGCTCCAGAATACATTGTCTATTCTTCAGGATCTTTTCTCTACACTGTTAGGTGCTCAACCCAGAGGCTGAGCTCTGATACCAACTGAAATAGACAGATGCAAACACTAGAAGAGGGGTTGAATGGTATTTGACAAATTTATGCGGAATTTAGAAACTTTTTCGCAAGCACAGACGGGTTATGATAGACGAGTAAACACAGACAGGTCAATCAGACTGATAACTAGTCTGAAGGTTTTCGCAGAAAACACACAATCATGCAAGATAAAAAAAGGTTTGATAAACACAATTATAAACTCCCTAAGTTAGATGATAGTTAAGACAAATAATCAAACTAAAGAGTTAGGGGAAAGAGAGATCACTCGGCAGGTTTTATCCCGGTTCACCCCTTAATAATGAGGCTACGTCCAGTCCTTGGCAGCACCAAGTTTTCTCACTATAACTGATTTAGGTTACGGGACAGACAAGTATTATTTTCACACCTAGCCTCTTCAGGCTCCAGACGAGTATTGTTTGCACACTTAGCCTCTTCAGGCTCCAGACAAGTATTGTTTGCACACTTAGCCTCTTCAGGCTCCAGACAAGTATTATTTGCACACTTAGCCTCTTCAGGCGCAGACGGGTTTATTTGAGAGAAGTTGTAAAAAGATTACACTTTGCAAGTCTTTCACAAGCACTCAGACGAGTGTATTAAATGTGAAGTTCTAAAAGACTGCGTAATAACTTCAAGTGATTGAAGAATAAATAATGAAAGAATGAAGATATAAATGTGCATAGTAATTGCTCTTGATTGCTTTTATCGTTCTATTCTCTGCTTGAATCTTCGAAGTCTTCTTCATTAAATAGGCTTCAAGATTTTTAAAGCCGTGAGACACAAAGTTTGAAGGCTTGGCTTCTTGCAGATCTTCAATAAATGCAATAGAGTCGTTCTGATCAGCCATTAAAGCTTAGGGAACTTCGCTTGTTCTCTTTCATCAGAGTGATCCAAACTTCTGATATACCTTGGTCTCAGCAGGTCTGTATACGTGCTTTTTGTTTGCAGAGGGAAGACTTTCCCTTTTGGTGTAAGATGCAGTTGTGTTCAGGCAAAGCACTTTGTTGAAGTTCCTTATCAGAGTCGAGACAGCTTTCAGCCAATGTATTCTTTAACGTTAGTCACTAGACGGATGAATAACTTCATTAGACGGGTTGTCTCTTTAACAAAGAGATGACGTCAGTTGCAAAGTCTTTTAGACAGGTGAGTCTTCCTTTGATCAGACGGTTGAAGACTTCATTAGACGATTGAACTTCTCTTAGTTTAGACGTGTGAACCTTAGCTAGTTCAGACGAGTGAACTTATCTCAGTTCAGACGAGTGAACTTTAGTTAGTTCAGACGTGTGAACTTAAGTTAGTTCAGACGGGTGAGCTTATCTAAGTTCAGACGAGTGAACAGTTCATATAGACACTTAATGTTTTAATCTGCACACTAAGTAGACGAGTTAAATACCACAGACGGGTTCAATTAAATCATTGAATAACTGTTTTAATCTCATCAAAACTAAGGTAAATGCACATCAGACATTTGGAGACTCAACAGATTCTAGGCCCAAAAATGGCCCAAAACCATCCCCTCCGGTGGATGAGGAAGAAGGAAGAGAGGAGTAGAGAGAAGGTTGAGAGATAGACGGCTCTAGGTTTTAATTATACATATTTTATTATAATTTTAATTATTTGTATCTTTTATTTTATATTTATTGCTATTTTGTCTGAATTTAAAAATATGTGCATTACAAGGCATACTTGCTAGTTTTGCATGTATGATGATCTTGGGAATGGATCCTCTCCCATTTTTTTCTCTCCAATTTTCTCCAATTTCAAATCCTCACCCTTAAACAACTTCTCTCCCCTTTTTTCATGATTTAAAACCCTCCCAACTCTTTCTTTTTCAAGGGGCAGGATCCCACTGCAGAAAATTTCAACTGCAGGGGATCCATTCCCGATAATCTTACCCAGATATTCTTTTCTTCTAAATAAATCATTTTGATCATAAATAATAAAAGATTGAATGTCATGATATTTTCCTTCATCTTATATTTTAATGTTCACGGCAAACAAAAAAAAAGTGTGTTTAGCAACTAGGGGTGATAATAGGCTAGGTTGAGCTGGGTCCTGACATAAACGGACCTGGCCTGTGTTCTAATTTTAAGGTTCGAGTCTAGCTTATTAGCCTGATATAGGTCAATTTTTAAGGTCTGTTCTGACCTACTTCAAAGTCTGGCTTGGCCTGGAAGCCTATTTAACGGCCTACTTTTCAATAAGGTTTTTAAATATGCCTCCACCTATAAATAGGTCATATGTCTTCACTTGTAAATAGACTTGTAAGCCTCTAATGATAAAGAGACTGATAGGCCTATACTGATAAATAGGTCACTAAAACTTCACAAATAAATATGTAAGTAGGCCTTTACATTCAAATAGATCAATACGCTTTTACTTTCAAATATTATAAATAATATATAATATATAATACATTATATCATTATAATATATATATATATATATACACACACACAGTGTGTGTGTGTGTGTTAAATAGGCCGGTCTAATAGGCTTAGTAAGTTTTTTTTAAAGCCTTTAGTCTTGCCTCTTTAGCTAAATAACCTTTTAAAAAAAGTCTTGATTTGACATTTTTGTTAAATAGGTCAGGATAGGCCTTAAATAGGATAGACCATAGGTCTCTGACGAGCAGTCTGGCCTATTCTCACCTCTATTGGTGACCACCAAATTCAATTATTAAATATGGTAGCAGATTGCCTAGTCGCTAAATCGTTTGGTGGTTGGTAAACCATTTAGCGACTGAATTTTTATATTTAGCGACCAACTAATGTGATCGCTAAATTCGATCGCTAAAATATATTTTTTATAATAATTCTTTTCAAATTTTGAATGATACCCAAATTGGTTGTTGAACCCTCCAATTTAATCCCTAATAAATAAAGAATCTTAACTTGATTTTCAAAAATCTTGAATGCTAGTCAAAATAATTCTTGGTAAGGATTAAAAATGTTTATAAAATTTATCCTAAAAGAGACTAATTTGGGAAGCATTTAAATTTTTGAGAACCAAATTGAAATTTTTAATTTTTGAGGAACTAAATTAAAGAATGCATTTTTTTAGATGAATTTGAATATTCACTCTAAAATTTCTAACACATTTGAAGATTGAATGCATGTTAGAAGAAAACTCACTAAATGATGACGAGGTAATAAGAGAAATGTCTTATAGGATGAAAGCAAAATTTGACAAATATTGGAAGGATTATAGTGTGGTTTTAGCTTTTGGAGCGATTCTTGACCCGCGCATGAAACTTGATTTCGTACTTTTTGGTTATACAACGCTTGATCCATCAACGGCCCAAGATAAGGTGAAAATTTGAGGGAATAAGTTGAGAAGCTTTATGGAGAATATGTAAGTAATATCAACAGACCAAGTGTTTCTCAATCTCAACCAGTCAGTGAATCTAGTATGGTACATAAGTCAAGTGGAGAAAGAAGTAGGCCCAAGAGATCAAAAGTATTCAAAGGATGTTTTTAATGCTAATTTAGTGATTATTTGTTTCTTCTATTCTTGTTTCATTCAGATAATTAATATATGATATCTTGTAGGAGTTTAAAAATTTCAGAATGAAATCAAATCTAACATTGGGAAGAGTGAATTAGATCTTTATTTGGAAGAAAATGCACTTGATTATGATGACAATGAAGATTTGGACGTGCTGAATTATGGGAAGACTAATGAAAAAAGATTTCCCGCAATTGCTATCATGACACGAGATGTGATAAGTATTCCGATTACTACGGTGGCTTCAGAATCTGCTTTTAGTATTGATGGACGTGTTCTTAACAAATACAGAAGTTCCACCCTTCCAAAAAATGTTCAGATGCTTATTTGCACTAGAAATTGGTTGCATAATTTTGCTTTGAATCCTAATAGTAATAATTTGTATAATCTCTTTATGACCATATTTATTGTTAGTTAATTATTTTTTGATTGTTGTCTAATTATTTCTTTAATTGGTTGTGAGTTTTAGATGAAGATGATTGTAAACCTGTTGGTCGTGGGACTATAGTAATGGAGTCAAATGTGCATCAAGAAGGGAAATGGAAGACTAACTGGTTTGAATTTAAATTACCAATTACGACTAGCATATGATGATTTGAATTTATATGGGTACTATAGGCTGACATTTATTGTAAGGATAATGTGTTTTAGCTATTTGTTGGAAACATCATTGACAATGTTTTGTGAATGTTGTTATAAGGATTAGCCGCTAAGGATAATCTACCTGAACTATTTGCAAATTCTTTTGGTTGATGCCTCATAAGGTTGCAGTGATATATTGACATGTAAGCTAAAATGTGAGTTGAGAAAATTTCCAAAAAAAACAATTAAAATCTCAGTGGGCTGGCCCATAGGGTAGCCCTAGCCCACTTGGCCCTGTGGGCTTTTAGTATGGTGGGCTTTTTGGCCCTAACCCATGTGGGCTAGGGTTGACTTATTTGACAGCTCTATGATACACGAAGCTTCAGAAATTGGCCGCATATTTGGCCATTCGGTGGATGGATCACAAATATTATAGTTCCAGATCCTCTCCATTTAGGGGATAAATGGACATCTCCATTTACTTGAGTCTGGTGCTGATAAGTAGGGGTGTTCGCGGATCGATTTGGATCGGTTTTGAGGCAAAAAGTCATCCGATCCAAAGATTAAAACAACATGCGGCTCGATTTGGATTCTTTCCTTAAAAAAATCCGATCCGATTAAATGCGGTTTGGATTGGATCGGTTAATTCGGTTTTTACCGACACATCATTATATATGTATATTAAATCAAAGAATCAAGATTAGAAGCTAAAATAAATAAATATGTCTAAAACATAAATGTTCCAAACACATCATTTCTTGTTGATACATTTATGTAATAAAATTTCATAAAATATGTCTAAAATAAATAAATATCATCATCATCTAGTTCTATAACATCTTTTTTCATGTTTGGAACATTAGAAATAGTAGAAAATTACGGCAAATCAAACTAGTAAGTATTATTAGGAAAAAAACCAACAAATAAAAAACCAATAATGCAAAAAATAGAATAAACATATATTAAATTTTATATATGCGGTTTAGTTTAGTTTGATTCGGTTTATAAAAAAGGAATCCAAAATCTGATTCGATTCGATCGATTTTCACAAAACAAGATAAAAAAAAAATTCAATAGACATCAGTTTTGTTCGATTTTTGATTTTTTTGGATCGATTTACGATTTTCTCTTAGATCAGTTTGGATATGAACATCCATACTAGATAAGCGTCCCAAAAATGAATCAGTGGCCCAAAATTTATTGTTTCAAATAAAATCATTTTAATTTTAAAAAAAACAAAAATGGAAACAGTTGCTGAAGATATGGAGCACTTAAACAACCTTCTATGCTGATAGAACTTGGCCTCACTCGTATTCTTCTTCTTCTTCTTCTTCTTGCTATTTTGCTTTCTATTCATTGTGACTTGACCTCTCTGTTACATTGTCTCCATCTCCATCTCCCTCTAACTCTCCTTGCCCGTAAGCGCCGCCAGACGAACCAGATAGAGACGTAGCAGAAGTGTTCATCAAGTGCTATTTTGCATTCTATTCAGTGTTCCGCCGCCGCCGCCCTTACCGGCGGGTCTCCCCCCTCCCGTAGTAGAACGCGACTCACTCTGTTCCTCTCGCGGCTGTAAATGTTTATTTGTTTGCCATGGCTTGTTTTTCCTTGACTTGAAGAATGTATATGTTATGCATCTTCTTTTTTATATTGTCCCCATTAGTTTGTATCTGCATCATAGATTAGTAGAAAATACCTAATATTGAATTTGTCATTTCATATTAGATACACATGAATACTTGAACTTGCTACTTGCTACTATCTATCTGATTATGCATTATAAATTTTGATGCTACCTGAGCAAAATATCTTAGCATATTTTCGTTTTGGAAATATTAAAAGCTGGTATGTCAATGAGATCCTATAGGGCAGTAGGGGATTAGAGCCTTAATTGTAAGGACAAAGCTGATATTGGATTTATGAGTAGCTTGATGAAAATGAACTCAATAGTTCAAAGTTTATGGTCAGAAGCCACTCAACAGTTTATAGTTATGATTTGTCCTTTAATTTGATTTAATTTTCTTTCAAGTATTTGGGGTTTGATACCAAGTGACAAATCTAGATTTTTAAGTGACGAAGGCATGAGCGAGGGACACAAGGGTAATAAGAGATGGGACTTTTCTCCTGAAAATGAATCCTTGACAATTATTAACTTAACTGCAGGGCAGTAGTGGATTAGAGCCTAAATTGTAATACATGTTTTTCTTGATTCGCGGCCAATGTTTCTAGTTTCATTAATCTTTCTGTTGACCAATTTGGATAAAATGCATTTTGTTTTAAGTCATAGTTGCACATATATGAACTTGATTTTATTGTTTGCTTTGTTATAGATGACCAATGAAGGCATAAGATCCAAATATTTACGCTTGTTACAAATGATGGTTGTTCAAGTATCTTGCATTATAGTTCAAATATGTGCGCTAAAAAACAAGTCTAGAAGATCCCAAATACCTTCTAGAGTCACAAAGCCTAGAGAAAGAGTTAGAAATGAACTAATGAAACAGATTGTGGGAAGTGATCAATGTCTTGATATAATTCGTATGGATCCCCAAGCTTTCTTAAACTTGCATCTTGTTCAACATCCTGATGCATTGAAAGCTTTTAATGGAGTTCCAGTTCAGATGCGCAAGGAATTGTTACCTTACATTGTGCCAGAATATCCTTTTAATTAATGGTAATATATATTTATCATTTTTAATTGCTCTATTTGTAATTTGTCATTTATGATTTGCTTTAAATATCATGTTTAGTTGGTTTTGAGTATGTTTTTTTATGCATTTTTGCATATTTTGTGGTGGCCTTGAAGAAGAGTATTGCCATATGCTATGGATGTTTTTACCATGCTTGACTTGTTTATAGTCTGTTTGATTGCACGTCCACCAACCATGTTCACCGTAATTTTTTTGAAGCTACTAATAGTAGCTTTCACGGTGGGCATTGTTCCCAATGTGATTCCAAACATATGCTTAGTATTGTTGGATGCAGCTATGGAGAATTTAAAAAAAATGTTCCGTTGGACTTCATTTCTTTGTTAGTTTTAGGAGCTGATTTTGGAGCTATTGCAATTTGCTTTTTTAAACATGGTTATGAATATGATTTCGGAGCTGTTGCAATTTGCTTGACCCTTGGCTTTTTGATCTTGTGGTTACCATGCTATTTGCCCGAGCATGGTTTTTAATTTGCCCGAGCTATATCTGTTTTCACCAGTACAGATTCTTTCATGAACATAGGCTGATTTCAAATTGGTTTTTATTTGAAGTATGATTTTACTGAACTGCTATCTAAAATTACTGCTTTGAGATGCATTGCTTGCCATTTGGCAATGCCATTCACTTTTTGTTTATTAAAATTTTCATTACACAAACATCAAACTGGGGTTTAGGTTCACAGTTAGTTAATTCAATTTTTCTGGTTTATGAGTTCTGAAAATATTATTTCTTGAACTCACACAACTGCTGCTTGAACTGGCTTGCTTTTATTATGCTATTAGAATAGAATGGTTGAACAGGAACCGACAGTGTCCTATTCTCTAGGTGGGGAATAAATTTTTTTTGGCAAGAGGTGGTTAGGGAGGCACAGGGTGCGGAAAAAATATGTACCCCAGAATGGTGCTTACGCTGTAAAATAGGTGATTGTGGACATACAAGTATTTTTGGGCGTTGCCAATGGTACATGCTAGCTGGGAAAGGACTTGCAGAGTCACTTTGGAGGGGTGAAGTGAAGGCATCTTCGACTATGCCACCGACAAAACAAATGTGTTTTAACAAGGTCCTTCAAAGGTGGCTATTCTTTATCAGTTGCAGGGGGCCATATTTTGCTTTTGTCTTTATAGTGGCCTACCATTTGGACGTGGGAGACTTCCTACTGATCTGTTTGTGTGTAGTAACAGGAGTATGAACAAAACAAAGAAACTAAAGGGAGGTCTTCTGGGTGATGGAATGAAAAAACGGATATGCACATAAAGGGGGTTGCTGGTTGTTTAAGATTTTGTCATGGTGGAACAAGTGGGTTAGACTAGTGTAATATCAATACTGATCTCTGTGATTAGACTTCAGTATTTTGCTTACATTAGCTCTTTTCTTTTTTCGTTTCTTTCCTGGTTTTGGATCGGTTAGATATGGTACTTGTATATGGGTTAGAGCACCCTTAATGTTCTTTTTGCAATATATTTTTCGCTTATGAAAATAAAAAGAATAGAATGGTTGAGGTAGCAACGTTCCTTTGAAAATTCAGAGTGTGTCCTTTGCTATGCAACTGAAATATTACAAAGCTCGAGAATTAACCAAAAGCATCCCAACTAGTAGGATGTTGCGAGAGAGTCTTATAATATGGAATTCAAGAATGTATGAAGTAATTTAAAAGAGTTAGGATTTTGCATGATGGGGGTAACAATGTTTTTCAATTAAGGGTAAAAAAGGGATAAAAAAATTTATCACTTATTCCATTCCGTCCCTTTTCAAAGGATGGAATGAGAATTTTGTTCCTTTTCATTATAAAATACCTAAACAATGGGATGGACATTTTGTTCCATTCCGTTCTGTTCTGCTCCGTTCATTTTAAAATATCCAAATCGAGCCCAAGAGATCAGAAAATTCATCTTTCATTGATATACATGGTTTGCTTTGGCATACAACACTCCATAACAGTTGCCATATACAAAAATTGAATCATGGTACTCTGAGTTCAGTTGATCATCGAAGTTCTCAACAACCGAACATTAAACATGCTAACTACATTTCTCACAAAGGGATATGCCAATGGGGGAGATGGGTCAGTGATGCGGATTGAGATCCTCCCAAATTGTATTTTTTAATTTAAAATTAAATTAGAATGATTTTATTTGAAACAATAAATTTTGGGTAATTGATTATTTTTGGGACACTTGTCATCATCAGACTCAAGTAAATGGAGATATTCATTTATGATTTATATCGATAAATAGATAGGATCTGACGCCACAAATATGAAAGGGAAAGTGGAGAGAACAAGATGGAGCGGATCTTCACTCGTTATTCGCATAGAATAATTATGAGTTGTATATCCTTTTGATTAAATTTGACAAAAACGGTATTGAAGAAAAATATTATAAGGATTAAATATGTTTTTGGTTTTTTGTAAATAGCGAAAATTCGTTTTTAGTCTCTTATTTTCAAAACGTCCTTTTTTGGTCCCTCAATTTTTAAAATAGCTCACTTTGGCCCATATTTTGAAAATTTTGATCCCTATTTTGAAAATTGAGCTAACGTTAGGGACCAAAAGTGAGCTATTTTAAAAATTAATGGACCAAAAAAGGGCTTTTAAAAAATGAGGGATTAAAAATGAATTTTCGCTATTTTACTGGGACCAAAAACATATTTAACCCATAATTCTAAATGTTCCTATTCAATCCTCTTAATAATTCTCTTAGTAAATAAAAGAGTGAAGACGTCCCTGAAAAATTTTGGAGACCCACTTTTAGTCCCTTAAAAAAATAAATTAATCATTTGGTCCCTTAAATTTACAAATCTTGAACACTTTAGTCCTTCAATCCAGTTTCAATGTTTGTTTATTTATCTACGTGCCTTATTAACCATCCTACCTGACTCGTTAGTAGTCCTGCGTGACCTATGATAAATTTCCTTGATGAAAACGAATAACAAGTGAAAAACGTGCATAATTTTAAAATCCAAATACCTAAAAATTTGCTACACATGACTACTAACGGCCAAATATGATGGTTAATGAGACACGCAGACAAGTAAACAGACATTGAAACTGGATTGAGGGACTAAAGTTTCAAGTTTGTAAATTTGATGGACTGAATGGTTAATTTATTTTTTTAGGGATCAAAAGTGGGTCCCCAAAATTTTTTAAGGATCAATTTGGGTTTTCATTCTAAATAAAATAAATATTGAATATTTTTTATATTTTTAGGTGTATTACTCTTTTATTTAATATTTTTTTATTTATTATTAGTAGGATTTTATAGGATGATAGGGGTATCACAAAACTAAAAAAATAAATTAGGGACCACGCATGGGATACCTGTCAGATACTATGGACTAATAGGAATATGAATGAATACGAAAGTATCTGTCCACTAACTGTTTAATTGTTATATATTATTAATATAAAAAATTTTATATTATTAATCAATGATTTAAATAACTTATAAGAGAGTTAAGATAAAAATCAATAAATTTTATTAATGTGATAATTTTTAATTGATTGATAATATAAAAAATTTTATACTATTAATATATTATAATTAAATTCATATAAAAATGTGAGTGTGAATTTCAGATGAATATGGATTTTAGTTGTATAAATAATAAAGTTAGATTAAAAAAGTTTGTATACGATGGTTGGTAGAGTACATGTTTGTCTTTTTTAACATGCAAGGCAAGTCAATATCCAAAGGAAATGCACCTTAAAGCCATAGAGTATATGTCACGTTGCTGAAACAAAAATTAATAATCATGAAGTTGGTTCGTGGTAGTTTTTTTTCTTTCTATTATTATTGGGTGCGACATCTTTTTCTTGATAATAAAGAGGTACGTTGGAGTGAATTATACGTAAACTCCTGTTATTGCTTACTGAAATTTATTGTTTATGGCGTCACATCGAAGATATAATTTGATTGCTTGTTCACGTTAAAAAAAAGGAATTTATGGTTCAGTAAAAAAAAAAAAAGAAATTTATGTTGAAGGTTGGAGAGATTTTGACCGAATTAGATTATTAGAAGCAATTCAAAATTCTTAACAAAAAAAAAATAGAAGCAATTTGAGATTATATTTGTGGAGTGGAGATCCTCTTTATTTCGTTTTTTTTTATTTTTTTTCATTTAAAAGAGAGATAGACATAAATTTTTTTAATGGTTTATCCGAACTCGCGAATTGTAAATAATCATATAATGTAATTATTATACAGTTCGGGTTTTAAATTAAATAACCATATCACAAACTTATTAAATTTTTATTAATACAAAAAATAATTTTTCAATTATTATATATATATATATATTAATAAGTCAAAATTATTACTTTTTTGGTCTTATAATTGATTATGATAATCTCAGTTTTTCTTGGAATGTTTATTACCATTCTTTTACATCTAACTTTTTTCTTATTTTTTAGAAATGTCCTTTATTAAATAATTTATTGAGTAAACCATCATTTTGGTCCCTAAAAATGTGAGGTACGGTCAGTTTAGTCCCTGAAAGCAATTAAATAACGAAAAAGTCCCTGAATGTTAATTTCGTTAGTAAAATTAGTCCCTGGTGGGGACTAATTTGAGTGATGAAATTAACATTGAGGGACTAACTTGACTAACA
Source organism: Ammopiptanthus mongolicus (assembly GCA_039655645.1). Lineage (NCBI taxonomy): Eukaryota > Viridiplantae > Streptophyta > Magnoliopsida > Fabales > Fabaceae > Ammopiptanthus > Ammopiptanthus mongolicus. The sequence continues at coordinate 23,675,997 of CM077349.1, read as the reverse complement.
AAATTAACATTGAAGGACTTTTTTATAATTTAACTGCTTTCAGGGACTGAAATGACAGCGGCTCATACTTTCAGGAACCAAAATGATAATTTACACTAATTTATTTAAGTTATTTATCTATTATATAGCACTCCTACCTACCTCAATTTATAATTAAGAATTATAATAATTATTTTTAATATAAAAATCACATCCTAATTATAATGGTAGATTTCTTTTAATTCAATGTGCCATAATCCGAAATAACAAAACTTAACACAATAGAGAAAATTGATATTATTCATCCATACTATTATAAAAAATGATTTCTCACCTCAATGTCTTATTTTTGTTTTTTAAATTATCACTGTCAATTATTCATTTAATAATTTAAAGTAATATAAAAAATATAATTATAAATATATTTTATTAAGGATGAAAAATTTACAAATAAATTTGTAAAGAATAATGTTATAAAATAAATTTTACTCACCTATCAAATAGTTCTCACGTATTTAAATATGTTTTTTTGTCCCTATAAAATATTGAAAATTCATTTTTAGTCTCTCATTTTCAAAATGTCATTTTTTCGTCCCTTAATTTTCAAAATAGCTCACATTTGGTCTCTATTTTGAAAATTGAGATAACGTTAGGAACCAAAAGTGAGCTATTTTGAAAATTGAGGGATCAAAAAGAAACTTTTTGAAAATGAAGGACTAAAAACAAATTCTCACTATTTTGCAAGAATCAAAAACATATTTAATTGGGTGTATTGGATTGAGATTTTAAAGGATTTCAAAACACTTTTTTATGATAAAAAAGTCTTGTGATATTCAATCAAGACTTTTAAGTAATCTAAATAAGTCTTGTGGTATTCAATCAAGACTATTAGTATTTTTTAAAGAGGGAATCCAAATCTAGTCGTATTCAATCAAGACTTTTTGCATGTAACAAAAAGTCTTATGGTATTCAAAAACTTCCTGATATCAATGAATTGTTTTCTAAGGTAGATTTTGTGGGATTTTGTGTGACTTTTTAGTTATATTTTAGTAACAAAAAATCTCACCCTAACACATAAGACTTCTCAGGATTCTCAATTTTTATTTATCTTCACCTTATTCTTTCACATTTCTTTCTCCTCCCTCCCTCTATCTCTCTCCTTTCTCCCCCTCTCCCTCCCTCCCTCCTTCCACCCTCCCTTCCTCCCCCTCTCTTTCCTCATGGTTGTCATTCAACCAAACATAAATTACCAAACAAAGTGATTTTAAGATATTTACTTCAATAATCGATTATATATTTATTGTAATAATCGATTATAATGAGAATCAGTTTTTGTTTGGATATACTTGTTAAAAAATGATTTTAAGATAATCTATTTTGTTTGGATGGTGTAAGAAAATAATTTTATATAATAAATTAAAAAAAATATTTGAAGTTGTTTGTATAGAATAATAATATTTGTTTGATAATTAGTTATATAGGGTAAAATGGGAAAATATGATTGATTTCAAAATAATTACAAATTTTTTTTCAAATAAGCTTAAAAGTTTTAGCTTTCTTGAAAACCACTTTTTTTCTATAAATTTTTTTTTACTTAGCTAATTTGTCAAACATATTAGAATAATTTTAAAGCAACTTTTTTTTAGGGAAAAAAAAGCTTTTCCCAAGAAAAATAAACTGTCTCAAACATGATCTTAAAACACTTATTTTTAAATTTAACTTTAAAGTAGCTTTTAAGACCCAAAAAAAGTTGGGTCAAATGCTACCTAAGTATAGAGTAGAATTAATTTGCAAGTAATGACACATCAAATTTATATACTCTTGATGACTAACATATATCAGTAACAACAAACAATAAAAGTATAGAATACAGTATTTATGACATTATGAAAATAAAGTAATTTTATTTTTTTAAGTTCGTATTTTCCTTTTTCACTGTATAAATACAATAAGATGTGAACAAAAACATGTGAATATATTGTCTTCTCCATTATAAAATTAGATTTGCTATGTAATGTTGTAATTAGAGTTTGTGTTTATTCTCCAATACAGAAATAGAATCTGATTTATAAATTATGATTTTATTCTCCACTATGTGTTTCTTTCATATCTTATAAATCCATATAATCTTTCCAAATCTTATAAATTTTTATGATGCAAATCCATTAAAATCCAAATAATAAAATCTTGATTATAAAAGTAGTTCATTATAATTCACAAGACTTTTTTATGTCAAAATATTCTTTTAAAATTCCAATCCAATACACTTATTTTCCTTTTCTAAGAAAAAACAAAAAAATGTATTGCCAAGCTAACAAACTGTTGACATGTTTGAAGTATACGTCATCAACCTTATATTCAACAATATATCTACAGCAACAGCTTCAGAGACAAATGTGGCACAATAAGACAGATTTGGAGACAAAGTACGATGACAAAAAGCAGAAGGCCATGCACATCATCGTAGAAGAAACTGTACCATATAAGTACCCCAGATTTTCCTGCAAAGGAAAAGAAAAAGTCATGGAATTCAACTGTCATTGAAACCGGAGAATTTTACCAACAACACAAAGCACATCATTATTATCTGCAAATTCTCTTTTCCTTTTTTTTTCTTCAAGAAACGATAATCTAAAACACACAACACACATGAATGCCATAAATGATTATTATAGTAGGAATAACGCATCTTCATCACAAAGGGGCATTGATTTTAACGTGTGATGAGAGTGGGGTATCAAGGCTAGACAAATGTGGTGATTCTATTGAGATCTGTGTACGCATTCTGCGTTGTTCTTTTGAAACGCCCATATTCTTCAAGGGATTGAAAGCCTCCATTTTTTTTCTTGTTTTTTTCTTCTCTCTCTCTGTGCCCACCATCTTTTTCATGTGATTGGTGCCACTGCTGGATATAACACAAGATAAGAAACGTCTTGTTTTGCTTTTGAATTCTGATGGGTCGTTGCCCTTGTTTTGGATCGAGGAGGAAGGGCAAGGGGGAGAAGCTCAAGGCTCAGGAACAGCAGGAAAACAAGTTTAGAAAGAACCATATGTTTGTAGAGGGTGCCTCTGAAAGATCTTCAGGTTAATTACCTTATCACAATTTATTTATGCTCATTAAGGGTGTTTTTTTTAAGTAAATGATGAAGCATTGTTTGCATTGTATTTTGTATGATTTTTCTTTCCCCAATTTTTAATTTTTTTTAATGGGATTGGGCTTATACTTCAGTCTCAGTTTTTCTGTGTTTTTTCATAATTTTTATTTGTTTCTGAGAATTAAGACAAATTGGCTTTAAATTTTGTTATATTTTAATCAGATGATGTTTCTACTGATTCTTGTTTATAATTCTTACAAGCTGCTTGCAGAAAAAGAGAAAGAAGAAGGTATGGGTTGTTATTTTAGGGTTATTTTATTTCTTATTGGAAGTCTAGATCCTAGACTATTAAAGCACACACCTTGCAAATATTTGAAGTTTTTTAAGGAAACTCTTCAAAAACTTCATACCACTAGTCTAATATTAGGGAAGCACAAGCATAAATGTTTTAGTTATGAAAGAAATCATTGAGGTAGCAATTTTCTGATGGTATCTTCAAATTGATTGTCAGTAGCCTTTGAACCTCTACTTCATACACATATCTTATCTTTTTCCACACCTTTATCCCTTTGGCCTTTAGGGAGGTGAGTCTTGAGTCTTGACATGCTGACTGATCAACTTGCCCTGCTCTGCAAAATTGGAAACCGTACCAAATATTCATTCTGTCTGCTCCATTCTTACGTGATTTACTGATTAAAAGGGCACCACTAAGCTAACCGTATAGTGTAGAATCTCCTGTACATTTTTATTGGTTATGCTTTATGTGAAATCAATTTAATAATACTGTGCCTGTAGGTTATAAAATCCGCTAGGAAAATACCCCATCTCCCTTGTTTTTCTATACTGACTTAGAAAATCACGGCATTGCAATAGGACTAGTCCTCCTTGTAAATTTTATTACTTTTTCAAGCATATGCTTTTTAGGGCCTGTTTGGTTTGACCATTTCCTGTTTTCATTTTCAATGAAAATAAAAAATGAGCTTGAAAATGCGTTTGGTTGAGTTTTGTGAAAATGTTTTCACTGAAAACATTTCCTGAATTGGACCCAAATCTGAAAATAAAAAATAGTTGTTTTCAATGTTTTCATTCCTAGATTTTTGAAAATAGGAAATGAAAACAGAAAACAGGAAATCAAAACAAACACGTTTTCAAATTTTTCAAAATTTGAAAATGAAAATAATTTTCAGAAAATAGAAACAAGAAATGAAAACAGGAAATGAAAATGCAAACCAAACAGGCCCTGATCAATCCTGATGGAAACTATTTGACATCTGAATTGCTTAAAAGGTTCCCCCTGCTTACTTTACTTAGTTTGTCATTGCTTCATTTTAATTACATTTTTTCTTTATTCTTTGACTTGAATATTTGCATTTTTCAACCCGTGTAGCTGCATCAGGATATTTTCAAATCTTTATGAGAAATTTCCAATTTAAAGACTAAATATTATATTTTTCTTATATCTCTAGTTATTACTAGTGAATTCCAGGTGTTCGCTACTTCATGAAGCTTAAATTTTGCTTCTAAAATGTGTAACCTGGATGTGTGGACACATAGTATATACTTAGTCCAAATTACATGATAATGGTTTCAACTTCTCACATAGACTTATAATGTCGGTCATCTTTCCTTCATATAGTGCATAACATGGGTTCCCTTTGCACTGGAGGAGTAATAGCATGCGTAGGCTTTGGTTCCAGCAGTATTATGGTGTGCAGCATTTTTATGCTCACAGCAGTTTCATTGCCACTTAAAATGGGTTCCCTTTCAACATTGTCTTTGGAAGCCAATTATTATGTTGGTCTCATTGCCACTCAGAAATGATTATTGACTCCAGAATGCTAGAGATAATAGGAAACAGGAAGGTTGTGTCTTCAACTTAGCGCACACAGCAAAGCATAAATGTAGAATAGATTCCCAAACCATATATGCATAGGGACTGGAAACTCTTATGAGCTGATGTTTCCTCTAATGCTGAATATCTTTCTTGATTTTTGCCTTGTTTTAGAAGGATGTTTTCTCCTCTTCTTTGTTCTCTACTTTTCTATTTTATGAACTCTTTTTTAATCTAAAAGAAGTTATAGTTTATAAAGTGGAATGTCATTCAATCTTTATTGCTTTTTGCTTAACCTTTTAGAACCATGCCTTAGGACCTATGTCATTGAGATGATCATAAGATTGTTTGAATTTGAAGAGGTCTAAACTAAACTGTAAACTAAACTTGAGAACTCGAGTTGACATGACATGGTTCAATGCAGGATTGAAATCAGAAGCAACTCCAACAGAGGAGACTGACAATCCTAACAAGGCTAGGATATTTACCTTCCGAGAGCTTGCAACGGCAACGAAAAATTTTAGGGATGAAACCTTTATTGGACAAGGTGGATTTGGAACTGTTTACAAAGGAAAGCTGGAGAATATGAGTGAGGTATAATTTGATGGTTGAATGGTTTTTATTATGTTCCAGTGTCTTGTTTAAACTGACCATAAGTCTTTCATTGCTATGGAAAATGAGTTTTTTTTTTTTACCAAGATAGAAGGTTTGGAACTTTGGATCAGGTTGTAGCTGTTAAAAGACTTGATACTACAGGTGTCCAAGGGGAGAAAGAGTTTCTAGTGGAGGTTCTCATGCTCTCTCTTCTACGCCATCCAAACCTTGTTAATTTGATTGGATACTGTGCTGAAGGGGATCAACGTCTTCTAGTGTATGAATACATGCCACTGGGATCCTTAGAATCTCATCTTCATGGTAATATACTAATAGGGACATCATTTAGTTTCTTTAACATCAAACTTCCATCTGTTAATATTTAATACTTCATCTAACTATCCTGCCTCAGTACCCCCAAAGAAATTCACATAAAGGGTTAATTTACCTAAAAGGATAAATTCTTGTTGGGAATTACTATCATGAGTGAGATGCGAATGAAGAAATCCTACATCGGAAAGAAATGAATAAGTTGTAGGGTATACAAATTGAGAAGAACAATTGATCTAATGCCTTAGAGTTTTGGATCAAGATGTGATGTCAAGTCCATTTATAGGGTTCTTTGTTTAGCCCATTAGATGCGGATCCTCCAACTGTTTTAATTTATTCCCCTGATAGTTTAGAAACCAAAATTCACTACTATATTCAGATGATGTGCCACTCAATTGCTTTTTTTTTTTTTTGGGAGTTTTCAGGAGTAATTGGGCTCATGGGGTGCTACTGAGTTCAGTTCTTCTAACGTTTAATATAAGATTTTAGTGCGTTTATATGCAACTTTTACCATGCCTTTTCTAAGTTGTGTATGCTTCTATATTTACCAAAAAATACATTTAGACCTTATCTTTCTTTATCATAATGTCAACCTTTTTGTTCCTAAGTAATTGATGTTTTCAACTCTTAATTGTGACCATGCTGAGCACGACACTAGTTACATGTGAGGATGCTTATGGTTATTTTCAGATCTTTCGCCTGATGAAGAACCCCTTGATTGGAACATAAGAATGAGGATAGCTGCTGGGGCAGCAAAAGGATTAAATTATCTGCACAATGAAGCAAAGCCTGCTGTTATATACAGGGATCTAAAATCATCCAACATATTATTGGATGAAGGTTTCAATCCAAAACTTTCTGATTTTGGGCTTGCAAAATTTAGTCCAACTGGAGACCAGTCTTATGTCAATACTAGGGTCATGGGAACACATGGTTACTGTGCCCCCGAGTATGCCACCAGTGGAAAATTAACTATGAGATCTGACATCTACAGTTTTGGGGTTGTGTTATTGGAGCTAATTACTGGACGTAGAGCATATGATGATACCGGTGGCCCTGACAAGCATCTTGTTGACTGGGTATTAATCACTTATATAATTTTGTATGTTTTACCTTTTTTCTTTTCTTTTCTTTTGGGTCTTAGGGTAATAAGATATATATTATTTAGGGGAAAGTTTACTTTTAAAGCTAAAGCAAATACATTTATCTCACAAACCACTCTTTTTAACCCCCCCCCCCCCCCATATAAATAGAGAAAGAGATAGATACAGGGGAAGATACTCCAAAAACCACTAAGATAAGTTTGCTATAGTGAAGTGGAGCAGAAAAGAAAGAAAAGGGACTGAGGATTGATAATCTCCCTCTTTTGGTATTACCAAATGCTTAAATGGTTTGTTTGCATATTATTTTTTAGTGGAAAGGAATGGGAAGAGAGGAAATATTGTACTCGTCCTTTCTACTTAGGAAGTAATTGATTTAGAAGGATGCATTTTTTATGGGACCTCAAAACATACATTTGACCACTTGTAAAATGTAATGCAAATAAGCTCTAAAAGACCTCCATTTGTGAAGTTTCAGTGTTATTTGCCTTCTATTTAAAGTGACACTGCTTATTCTAAACATATCAGATTTGCTGCGACTTTTTACTCTTATTTTTCGCATTTCTAATTTATCATTGTGCACTTGAAAGAGAGAAGCTGGCTTATTAAACATTTTCTTATTTGATTAGCTGTTGTTATTGTAGGAATTAATGTGCAGACATGTTAATATTGTAGAAAGGAATTCTAATAGCCTTATAATTAGTCAATATTTACTTTTATAGCTTTCTGCATAGTATCCTTGGAATATTTATTGCATTGCTTACTCTGTTTGCATCAGACATAAGTTTCAGTATATTACTTGATTTTTGTACTTAATATTCAATCGGGTTCAATGTTATCCTATGGTCCTAATTTTGTGGAGATCATCTGAAATCATCATTCTTGATCAAACTATAATTTGAGAATACAAGATGGTTTCAGTTGGCTATGCATATCATTCATAAGTAAATAACTTGCTGCAGCTTGATAAATATCGAAAATGTGATTTGAACAACTCCTTGCAACACATGATAGTTTATGAGCAAAGTATGTGTACTTTGTATATAAAACTATCATGTATCACAAGAAGTTATCTGAATCAGTTGTTCAAATAATACTGCTCCATAAATGTAGCAAGATTGTGTTTCCGGCTGCAAGGTTATCTAAGCTTGGTTTCCTAATGTTTGTAGGCACGCCCAATGTTTAGAGACAGAAGGAGTTTTCCAAGATTGGCAGATCCACGGTTGCAAGGTTGCTACCCTGGATCTAGTCTAAAGATGGCCATTGAATTGGCATCCATGTGTCTTCGAGAAGAGCCACGTCACCGGCCTGAAGCAGGTGATATAGTGCTTGCTCTAGATTACTTGTCATCCAAGAAATATGCCCCAAAAGTATCCAGCACAGTTAACACAGAAGATATGGAGAATGGTGACTCTCCAAAAGAAACATCTACAATTTTGGTTAAAGACTCAAAAAGAGAGCAAGCTGTTGCAGAGGCCAAGCTGTGGGGTGAGACATGGAGAGATAAAAAGAGACAAAGTGGCCAAAGTAGTCCTGAGGAATTAGTAAATAGGTATTGAAATTGACTTCTATTCTCTTGCAATTATGCATCAGGACATCAAAGAAGATTTTCAACATACATACTTCAAGTGCAGAAGAAAGAAGAAAGAAAATCCTTTGATGCAGATTAGAAGGTGCTGGTAAAAGGTATAGGAAAAGCGAATAGACTTATAATATGTTCCGGATTTAGATGTAGCTAAATAAAATTGGTCGGCCAGCTATTTTTAAGAAGTGCTGTATCAGCACCTGTGAACCTGACCTGAGGCTCAACTTTACATGCTTTGACACGAGTTTCAGTATTTATGGTTATTGCATTAATACACACACACACACACACACATCTAAGTTCTAACATACTTAATATTGCTGGAAGCAAACAAAATATTTTGTTTCAGAAAATATAAAGACATTATTGGATTGCTGAGTTTTACTCATGTGTAAATGAATGAGACATTTAATTAGCTGAAGTTATATCCCCGGAAGGTCTATATGAAAACTCCTAACAAGCTGCAGAAACTGGTGGAATATTTGGCATGCTTCAGTTCTAGAGGGACCACTGTTGATAAAGTGGTTATGCGAATATCAGGCACGTATGACTCAGTATCCTTGTTGCTATCAACTGTTCAGTGGTCTTTGGAGAAATATAAGTATATTAATATTAATATTAATATATATTAGACGTAACAATTTTCAGATATATATTAATTAAACAGTTGACATGTGAGCAGATTTATTTAATTAAGTACATTTTTTACTTGCCTCACGTAACCATACATCATTGTCTACCTAAGAACTTCTGGTGTTCTCTTTTTCCTCCATCGTGGCCTGTTCTCCTCGACAACTGGATGTAAATTACGCCACGTTGTAGAACCAAGCCAACTATTAATTAATATTAGTAAACTGCTATACTCAAATTAGTTTTTTATTGGATTATTCTTTTCTCCTATTCTCTTTTGAGTTACAGAAAGAGCTCTACAACTTGCGATGGGGCAGGAGCGGCGGAGCCACATTTATGTGAGGGGGAGCATAGACTCCCTGTGAAATAGAAAAAAAAAAAAAAGTATTACAAAATTTTGTAATTTTAGTTTTTCTTTTCTTTAATGCTTTTAGTGATTTTAATTATTGCTTTCATAATTTGAGTTTACTAATATTTAAAATCTAAGTTTGTGTTTGTACCAAAAAAGAATTTAAGTTTGTGTAATGCAATTTTATTAAAAGTTTTAAGTGCTTTAATTATAATATTTTAAATAATTTGATCGAATAGTATGATGTTTTTTTACCAAAACAAATCCAATGAGAGAAGAGATGAGCGAGGGAGAGCGGGAGATAGATTTTTGATAACCATGATATAGGTACGAAGTATCCATCACCGTTAACAGTGACGAAACCCCCGACCACTTGTTTAAGGTGTCCGAATCCCTAACCACTCGGACCAATCACATGTTGGTAGAGAGAGATAGATTTGTGAGTGAGGGTAGTGTGACCACAAAGGAGAAACAGGACTTGGTGGCCGTAAGTACCAAGAAAGTAGTTAAAATAAGAGATGATAATGGCGATGGTTTTGTGGCAGGAAGTGACTGAGGATATGTCCCGAGGATATAAATGAGGCGGTCATGGATGATGAGATGCCACCTTTTGACCCTAAATTAGTGTTTGAGGTTTCGTTGGAGGAGTATTATGATTAGTGCGATTCACCCTAATTGTTAAGCACTTAAGCTATTAGGGAAGAGGCTTGGTATCAAATCCATAGCTCTTAAGCTCCAACACTTATGGGCTAAGAAAGGAGTGCAAGTTCTGGACTCAATTGAGTACTTTTCATGGTGAGATTTGTTAATGAGGGAGACTATAAGCATGCATTATTTGAAGCAGCCTGGTTGTTGCTCATTACTATCGTGATTTTAATTTGTGGTTGCCGGTCTTAGTTGTGGTTATGGTTACGTTACCATTCGGGAATAGAGTACGAGATAAAATATCGATATGCACTTCTTGATAAGACTTAGTCAAAGTCAAAGTCAACGTTGTAACTATATAAAATAGCAGAATAATAGAATTTTCTAATATCAAGGAAATTATCATTTATCTAAATAATAAGATGTTATCACATAAAAACTGTTTAATCAAAGGATAAAGCCTACTTAATCTATAACTATGGAATAAATACTATAAATCGGGGTGTGCCACATGAGAGCAACCCAAACAACCCATACAATACTCACTGTTTTGCCTAAGTATCCACAAATCAGATATTTGGGGTAACATTTGGCGCCCATTGTGGGATCGATGTAAACTTTCCTTGGCCACACTACAAACATTATGGTTCAAACACGTAGCAGGAATGGAAGGAGGAATGGAGGAAGAAGTGAACAAGAGGTGTCTCTCCATGAAGATAGAGAGGTGTCTAGGAATCCGGAGAATAATGACCTTAATCACAGACTTAGAGAGCTGCAGGAAAGAATGGAATGTTTACAGAGGGATAATGATGAATTCCGAAGGGAAAGGGAATGTAGCCAGGAGCGAACACAGACTTCTCATCACGAGGAAAGGCCCTAGGATAACAACGAAGGTTCACGGGCCCATGAAGCAGAGCATATTAGGAGGGAGTCGATTCCGGGAACAAAAAGTCATCCTTTCACAGACGAAGTCATGTCCACTCCCTTCCTGGTAAAATTCAAGTTTTCGGTGATGGAGCGGTATGATGGGAGCTCGGATCTAAAGGAGCACTTAACAACTTTCAATACCCGGATGTTGCTGGCAGATGTTTCTTCTAATATCAAATGTAGGGTCTTTATTATCTCGCTGGAAGGAGTGATAATTATGTGGTATTTGAGGCTTTCCCCCAAAAGTATTACATCTTTTGCAGACATTACAACCAAGTTCAGCCCGCAGTTTGCAAGAAGCCGGGCACATAAAAAAATCTCGACTTGCCTTGTGAATTTTAACCGGGAGAAAAACAAATCTTTGAAGGAGTTAATTTATAGAGCGTTTCAGAGCAGAAATTAAGCAAATTCGGGAACTCATCCTCGCGATAGCACTGCATACAATTCTAACTACTGTGAGACCAGGTCCCTTTTCATATTCTTTGGCCAAAAAACCACCATCATATATTGACAAGCTAAGACAAAGAGCAACTCGCTACATCAATATGAAGGAGGTCAGAAAGTCTAAGAAGGTGGATCATCCCGAGAGGGGGGACAAGAAGGACACAAAAGGGAGTCTGTTTAAGCCCGGAGCTTCAAAAGCCGAGTTTAGGCCGAAATCCTATGATAAACAACCTCGATATGATGTGTATACACCGTTAACCACTATGCGAGCAAAAAATTTGGAAGAGGTATACCACACCGACCTTATATAGTTGCTTCCCCCTCCTAGGAGCATAACGAAAAGTGTTGATAGAAGAAGATTTTGCCGTTATCATCAAAACTATAGTCATGCCACTGAAAATTGTTGTACACTCAAAGACAAAATCGAAGAGTTGATCCAAATGGGCCATCTCGGAGAGCATGTCTATCGGGGTAATAACCAATGGCAACAGTTTGGAGGCAGGGGACGAGGACGAGGGCGATATGGCGGAGGAAATAAAGATACTAATCACAAAGAAAGCGAACAAAATGAAAGGACGTTGGGAGTAATAGTGGAGATCGTAATCTGGAGGATCAATGGTTGAAGGGAGTAATAAATGCCATTGTTGATGGATTTGCTAGCAGGGGTACAACTAGCTCGACCTGGACGAGACACCTACGGGCAGTCCGTCACTTAAAGTTGCAAACCTTCTAAGGCGTCTTTACCAATCATTTTCACGGATGAAGACTTTATAGGAGTAGACCCTAACCAGGATGACCCGATGGTCATGATAGTGGAGCTCGCGAATTTCTCAGTAAAGAGGACGTTGTGGACCAAGGCAGTTCGATGGACATACTTTATTTCTCAACCTTTAAAAAGTTAGGAATTCCTCATACATCTGTTAAAGGTCAAAACACTACTTTGGTTGGTTTTGATGGAGATCATGTAGATACCATAGGATATGTGGATTTACTCACTAATTTTGGTGGTGGAAATTTGTCCAAAACGGTAACAGTCAAATATGTTGTCGGGGAAACAAATATGTCATGCAACATTCTCCTGGGAAGACTGACTTTGAATGCATTGGGAGCCATTGTGTCTACACTGTAACGGCCCGGACTGCTTTAAGGATTGCCGACTGTCCTCACAAACCAACACGAGTCTCTTCAGCATGCTTTGTCCTCACTCACACGCTTCCTAGGAAAACTTCCCAGGAGGTCGCCCATCCCACAATTACTCCAAGTCAAGCACACTTAACTATGGAGTTCTTATGTTCTAGGCTCCCGAAAAAAAGATGCATCTTGTTCGTATAGGTAGTACAAATCATTTCTTATAAGCATTCTTTCAACTGTACAGTCCCATACCTGCACAGCCTAAGGATCCCTCTCATTCCAATGTGAATCGATTCATTGATGTCCCTCCGCCTAGAAGCCTGCCAGGAGCCGCTCCTTGTTCATGCCTCATGCACCGGCGATCACTCCCCGTCCTTGTCAGCCCTAGGTGCTAAAATTCTAATATTATTATTTTAATAAAAAGATTAAACTATTAAAAGGTTTAGTATAAAAAAAAAAATGGTTGGTATAAGAATTTATTAGAATTCTTAGTATAAATAAGTGATCCAACTTCATTGAGTTTAAAAAAAAATATATAAAATAATAATAATAATATAAATTATTATTGGCAGCAAATAGTCATCACTAACACATCATGAATCAAGTATGACAAAATCTCATATATCAAATAATCTCAAATATCCCCATACGTCATATGACTTTCAAAATGCACATAACAATGGCGTCCCATTGCCTACCTTACTCATGAAGGTATTTCGATGTCACATTCTCTTCAGTGACATTACTCATTTCGATACCAACCATTGTACACTGATGGTATTACTCATTTCGATATCCCAACGTGTGGCGATGTTACTTTCGATACCCCATTATGGCGGTATTTCATATTTAGACACCCCAATTCATTGGCAATGTTACTTTTGATACCCCTATCATAGGCGGTATTGCAGCAAACAACATTCAACATATTAACAATTATTTTCGACACCCCAATTAATTGACGGTGTTACTTTCGATACCCCCATCATAGGCGGTATTGCAGCAGACAACATTCAACATATTAACAGTTATTGAATCATGCCAATATCACAAATATCATCAAATAGTGCATATATAGCATGTCAATTCAACCAAATCACGTATGTATCATATATATCATGGCATCTATTTCAATAATAAACATTTAATTGACAGAAGGAACACCTTAGAAGTAAAACCCCCAAATTTGTAAAATCAGGATTTGACCAAATCAGGATTATTTTCCAAAAAACGTATTTTGAAATCATAACCCAAACCCCAAGATAATTTGCACCATGGAAAGGATAAAAAAGAGTATTTCTACTCATCTCTTATAGACTTTCAAAAGCTTCAAATATTACATAAAATAAATCCTGGTGATAAATCGTAGCATTCCACCACAAATTCTTCTTCTCTTTTATTTGATGTTCTTGAATCTGTGCGGCTCCCTCATTAGCAGTGCAGTCGACGCTCGAGTGCTACTCTGCTCCCTCTCTATATAATTTATTTTAACGCCTTTGTGAAGTTTGTGCGGCGCTGAAGCAAGTTACTTCTTTTCTTTTTAAAATCAAATGAGTCTCTTTCAATTAACCTATCCAAATTGGGTAAATACTCTATTTGTTTTCTGAAATTGTAGGGTCGTATCAATTTAGTCCTTCACATTATTAATATTTTAAAATGATCTCTGAAATTGCAGAAAGTTAATTAGATTCGTCCCTCCGTTGATAGTTGCATGGACCATAATGACATTAAGTTGGTAATGTTAAGGATGCATTTGAAACTAAGTGAATAATGTCAGGGATGCATTTGGTACATTTTGAAATTCCAAGGATCATTTTGGAATATTGATAATGTGAGGGACTAAGTTGATACGACCTTATAATTTCAGGAAGCAAATTGAGTATTTACTCTGTCCAAATTCAATTGGGCCCCATTTCCTTTTTATCAAATGAAACCACGTGAATGACTTTGTGGATTGTTTTGTTTCAATATTAAAGTAACTAATACATTTGCTATTGCCAAATAATCCGCTCCTGTATGTGAATTCAACCCCACGTTATTATTTTTTTTTATATATATATATTTTAAACTCAATGAAGTTGGATCACTTATTTATACTAAGAATTCTAATAAACTCTTATACCAACCATTTTTTTATATTAAACCTTTTAATAGTTTAATCTTTTTATTAAAATAATAATATTAGAATTTTAGGATGTTGCATACACCACACTTGACAATGAAGTTTCCAACAACATCAGGAGACATAATAACTATCTAAGCTGATCAAAGAATTGCTAGACAATGTTATGTGGATAGTTTGAAAGTCAGTAAGCTCAAGACTGTGGAGGATCCAAACGGGGAGCCGGAAGGGAAATACTGTGCTATTGTCAATTCACTTGAGCTAGATCCCAAAATTGATATGAGGGATCATAGACCTCAACCAACAGAAGAATTGTAGAAATTCCAACTCGATGAGAAACTCGAGCAATGCACAAAGCTCGGATATCAACTTGAGAAGGAAGAAGAAGGGATCAAAAAGGTCTTAACCAAAAACTCAGATTTATTTGCATGGTAAACCTCTGATATGCCCAGAATATATATGAGCTTCTTGTGTCACAAATTGTCTTTATGCCCAAAAGCAAAGCTAGTTTCACAGAGAAAGAGGAGATTGGGGGAAGATAGCAGAAAGGCGGTGGAAGAGGATACTGATAAGTTACTCCAGGAAGAATTCATCAAAGAGGTTGAATACATTGCATGGCTGGCAAATGTGGTGTTAGGTAAAACATCCAATGGCAAATGGAGAATGTGCACGAATTACACTATCTAAATAAAGCATGCCCAAGGATTCATACCCATTATCGAGCATAGACCAATTGGTAGATGGCGCTTCAGGGTATAAAATCTTGAGTTTCTTGGATGAGTATTTTGGCTATAATCAAATTTGGATGCATCCACCGGATGAATAAAACACAACGTTCATGATAGAAATGGCCAACTATTGTTACAGAGTTATGCCTTTTTTGGTTAAAGAATGCGAGAGCTACTTATTAGAGGTTGATGGATAAGATTTTTGATCATCAGATCGGTCGAAATCTTGAGATTTATGTGGACGACATGGTTGCTAAATCAGACATGGAATCCCAACACTTGGCTGACTTACAAGAAATATTCTTCCAGATACGCAAGTACAATACATGTCTTAACCCAGAAAAATGTGTTTTCGGTGTCAAAGGACGAAAGTTTCTCGGGTTTATGACCACACACTGGGGAATTAAGGCCAACCCAGACAAGTGCCAAGCTATTATCAACATGAGAAGCCTAGATAATGTAAAGGAAGTCCAAAAAATGGCAGGGAGGCTAGCATACTTGCTCAATTTTAGCCAAAGTCAGTAGAAAAAGCACGCCTTTCTCAAGTTTATGATCACGCACAAGCGAATTGAGGCCAACTCGGACAAGTGCCAAGCTATTATCAACATGAGAAGCCCAAAGAATGTAAGGGAAGTCTAAAGACTGGCAAGCAGGCTAGCATCACTTGCTCGTTTTTTGCCAAAGTCAGCAGAAAAAGCACACTCTTTCGTCAAGGTCCTAAAGAAACCTTAATCTTTTGAATGGACAGAAGAATATGAAAAGACTTTTCACGCATTCAAAGTGTTTTTATCTTCACCCCCGATTTTAACTCGGCCTCATCCCGGAAAGGAGTTGTTGTTGTATATTTTTATAACAGAATCAATTATATGTGCAGTCATAGTATAGGAGATTGACAAACAACAAATGCCCATATATTTTATCAACTGCATGTTACACAACGCTGAAACCAGGTACCCGATCATTGAAAAATTGGTTTTTGCCTTGGTAACGGCAACCAGACAGCTAAGACCCTACTTTCGAAGTCATCAAGTGATGTTCGAAGCACGATCTAGATGGGAAGATGATAGCATTGTCTGCAGAGTTGTCCGAGTTTGGATTAAAGTATGAACCAAGAGGGCCAATGAAATCACAATGCCTTTGAGACTTTGTGGCCGAGTTGTCCCCGATACCAAGCCATGTTGACAATTGGTGGAGTTTATATCTGGATGTTTCCTCAGACTTTAAAGGCAGTGGAGTAGGGATACTTCTTGAAGGACCTTAAGAGATAATATTGGAATAATCCCTAAGGTTCGAATTTAAAGTTTCCAATAATCAAGTCGAGTATGAATCCCTCATCACAGGGCTACTATTGGCAAAGGAGGTATGAGCAAAAGTAATTCGGTGTAAAAGTGATTCATAGCTGGTCACAGGCCAAATCCGAGGAGATTATCAAACAAAAGACCCATAACTTACTCGCTACTAATGCAAGGTTAATGGGTTGATTTCAGAATTCAAAAGCTTTTTCATAGAACACATACTAAGAGAGAAAATGTTAGAGCTGACCTTTTGTCAAAGTTAGGAAGTACCAAAAGTCAGGGCAACACAGAAGAATAATTCAAGAAACCTTAACAAAACCGAGTATCCATGACGTGGAGGTAATGCAGGTTGAAGTGCTAGATCGAGAATGGATGACACCAATTTGGGAATACCTCAGAAATGACGTGCTACCTGAAGAAGCTAAGGAAGCAAGACAAATAAGAACCTAATCCAGTTAGTATACCATTATCTCGGGCGAATTGTACAAAAAGTCATTCTCAGGACCATTGCTGAAATGCTTAACAAAGGCCCAATCAGAGTAAACTATGGCAAAAGTACACTAAGGGATGTGTGGGATGCATAATGGAGGAAGAACAATGGCAACT
Organism: Ammopiptanthus mongolicus; assembly: GCA_039655645.1. Classification (NCBI taxonomy): domain Eukaryota; kingdom Viridiplantae; phylum Streptophyta; class Magnoliopsida; order Fabales; family Fabaceae; genus Ammopiptanthus; species Ammopiptanthus mongolicus. The sequence continues at coordinate 23,658,606 of CM077349.1, read as the reverse complement.
AAGTTAGTAAGAGATGGGTATCATTGGTCGAGACTCCGAATAGATTGTTCCGAGTGGGTATAAAGATGTGAGGAATGCCAAACTTTTGCGGGAGTTAAGCATACCAGGCCAGAAGTGTTACGCAGTATCATTTCATCATGGCCCTTTGATATGTGGGGAATGGATATCCTCAAACCTTTTCCTACTACCAAAGGGTAGGTCAAATTTTTACTAGTAGCAATAAACTATTTCACCAAATGGATATAAGCAGAGTTGTTGGCAAGAATTATAGCACAGAAAGTGCAGAGGTTTACATAGAAAAATATGATTTGTAGATTCAGAATCCCTTTTGAGATTATTACGAATAATGGTCAGCAGTTCACAGATAAGGCATTTCAGAAGTTTTGCGCAAATCTCGGAATCAAACAACGCTTCAACTCGGTGGAGCATCTTCAGACCAACGAACAAGTAGAAGCTGCCAATAAAGTAATTCCGAATGAGATAAGGAAGAGACTGGGAAGGGCCAAAGGAGCATGTGCATCAGAGTTTTCGAGCATCTTCTGGGCATACCACTACACTCCTCAATCCATTACTCAAGAAATCTCTTTCAAATTAACTTACGGGGCAGATGCAATGATTTTAGTGGAAGTAAGAGACCCGAGAGTAAGATGACAATTCTATAATCTAGGGCAGAATGATGAAAACCGAAGATTGGATTTAGACTTCGTGGAAAATGAAAGAGAAGATGCTCGAATCATGGAAGAAACATGCAAGCAAAGAGCAACTCAGAGGTATAACTCGGCGCTGAAGCCAAGGGGTTTCAAAATTAGCGATATGGTCTTGAGGTTTCAAGGTGATGCTCGGAAAGATCCCACGGAAGTCAAACTGGGTAGGATCTTTTAGAGTAGTTGAAAAGTTAGGAAATGGGGCATATAAGTAAAAAAAGTTATCCGGGAAGTAAATTCCAAGAACATGGAATTTTTATCATTTGAAATTTTATTTAAGTTAATGATGTAAAGGTGATGCACTCTTTTTCCTAATCGATCTTTTTTCCCAATAAGGGTTTTTGGCAGGAAGGTTTTAACGAGGTACACCATTCCTTTTATGAATAAAATGACATTTCATTTAAGAATTCCAATGCTTACTTTTATGCACAAATAAGTTACGTTTCAATCATGTTCCGTCACTTCTTAAGGTTTTAAGTCAAGTCCTCTCAAGATTTAAAGTCGCGCATCACTTCTTAAGGTCTTAAGTCAAGACCTCCCGAGCTTTAAAGTCAGCCATCACTTCTTATTTCTTAATTTCTCAAGTCAATACCTCCCGAGCTTTAAAGTCGGGCATTACGTCTTAACCGAGCTTTAAAGTCGGGCATCACTTCTTAAGGTCTTAAGTCAAGACCTCTTGAGCATAATGCTGGGCATCACTTCTTAAGTTATTAAGTTAAGATCTCCTGAGCTTTAATACCGGGCATCACTTTTTAAGATCTTAAGTCAAGACTCCCTGAGCATAATGTCAGGCATCACTTCTTTAAGGTCTTAAGTCAAGACCTCTTGAGCTTAATGTTGGACATCATTTCTTAAGGTCTTAAGTCAAGACCTCCCGAGCTTTAAAGTCGAGCATCACTTCTTAAGGTTTTAAGTCAAGACCTCCTCACCTATTTACGAAGGATTAGAGCACAAGTCTCAAAATTCCTCCGAGCTCTAAAGCTGATCTATTTATTAAGGTTCTGAGCGTAAGTCTCAAAACCTCCCGAGCATCGAAGCCAGAAAACGAGCTCCAACTCGTCAACCATCCAAAAGATGATTATCAAGTGAAGAAGAATAACGAGAAAATATAACATAAATAGACAACAATGAAATATTGCCAAAGTTTTGTATTCCCAAAAGGATACAAAAGAAGAAACTAAGTTTCCTTAACTATTGCAAAATAAAAAAGGGCATTCCGTTAATCATCCTTAGGTTCTATAGTCACCGTGCCTACGTTGATGGTTTCTTCGGCAGCCACCTCCTCAAAATGTACTAGTTTACCATTAACAATTACTTTGAAAACATAAACCTCAGAAAAGGCAGCTCCCGGCAGGATGACATGGACTTGTTTACTTGCCGAGTCAAAGCCAACAATATATTGACCCGCCAGAGACTCTTTCAAAACTAGAAGCTCGAAATCAAAATTTGCCTTTTCAGAAGATAAAGAGGTATCTAGCTCCTTAACCGAGTTCTTGAGGTCGTCGACTTCAGAAGTAAGTTGGGATTTGGCCTCCTCAGCGGACTTGGTAGCCTCACAAGCTTTTTCAAGCACTTTCTTTAAATCCTAGACCTCAGAGGAAAGCTTCTTGTCACCTTGGGCAAGTAGTTTCCTCTCATTCCTAGCTTCGTGAACATTCTTCTTTAGGCTCTCGACCTCGGCATATTCGACCTTCATTTGTTGAAGCTCGCGAAGGGCTTCCACTCTTTCCTTCTCGGCAATGCGGGTTATTGCTACAGTACGAAGTGCATAAGCTTCAATGGCTTGATAACTGGAATTCACCCCATTCTTCTTTATCAACTTCACATCCACAACATAGAGGATTGAAGCATCAATCAATTCCTCGGGGTGAAAGTCATAACCCCAGAAAGTAGTGTTCTCCACATTCCGAGAGAAATCAAACCATTTGCATTTTGGTGGAGGATGTTTTGCCTCCCGAGTAGTCGACTTGGACATTTTCTGTTTCAATGAAGCTTCAGAAATGTTCGGCTCTTCAACAACATGGTCCTCTTCTTAACTTGAAGTAGGAAAAGCAGACTAAGAAGTACAACGCTCAGTTACAACAATCACATCCTCAACGGCTTTGGAAGGACTCGAGAACACAACACCCGGATCTTTCATGGCAAGTTTGAGCACTCTCATCTCGAGGATGGAGAGTTTGGACTCCATCAGACCTACAAAGACCATAAAAGAAGTTAGTGATGTATGAAATCCGCAAGTGTACGATTTCATTGCCACGCAATAAAAAGATCGAATCCACAGGGACTGTGATTATGACTACCAATTAATTAGAAAATAGATTAACTAAACAAAATTGAATATTTTGGTGACAATAACGGAGGTAACAATTCTAAATAGCAATTTAAGATGAATAAAATAGCAAGAGATTAAGAAAATGGTTTTCAAGATTTGCAAAGAGGTTTCTAAGATTGGGGTTACCACAATGACCAATTCTGAATCCTAATTGACTACCATTTTATTAATATCAAACTCATTTGAAGGTGAATTATCCTAAGTTAGTTAATATTCCCTGTCGAGATACAAAATCCTTGCATAATTAAACCAATTCCTACTCTAGGGGTAATAAAATTTCGATTGAACCTATTACGATTTATGACAATTCAATGAAACCTTTGAAAGACCAAACCTAACTCTCGTGATTTAAGTCATAAGTTCAATTCCTAGATTTATAATATGTAGGTTCACCTCTCGGTATCTCCCTAAATATCTATGACATACAAATAGGTGATCAACAAATTCATATGCATAAGCACAATAGGAATCAAATCAAAGAGTTTAACATTAAAGAAAGGGAAACGATCAATTCATAATCATAACAAAAGTCAAAGTCATAGAAAACACCATGGACTCATGAAAGAGCAGAGGGAAGATGGAGAGCAATCATAATTTTCTCTCCAAACCTCCAAAACCAATTTGGAAGACCCCCAATTTCGAGTCCTATGAGTCTATTTATAGTTTAGGAAAAAAAAAGTCCAAATCCCACTCAAATTCTAATTAAAAACCTAATTTTCATATTTCTGATGTTCGTACAACAACCACGGCACGTTCCACGGCCAGGTCGTGGTTTGCTCTGACTTAGGAAGCTTTTGGTGAATTTTTCCCAACCATGGCTCTGGTGGCCACCACACCCTGGCTGTGGTTGGCACCATGGCCGTGGTGGCCACCACACCCTAGCTGTGGTTGGCTCTGAACTTGTGATTTTCACTTTTCAGGCTCCCACGAACCATGGTCGTGGTTGTAACATCCTCATTTCCATAACCTTGATTTATAGGTGGATATATATGTGCTTTGTTGGATAAGTGTTTTATGCTTGGATGTATGCTTAGGAGAAATGTTGAGTATTAGAGTTGAATTGTATAAGAGAAGCATGAAGAACACGTGATCCTGAGCAGGACGCTCAAGCGTGGAGTAAGGGAACGCTCAAGCGAGCTAACGCTCTAGCGTGTAGAGTTGTGGACGCTCAAGCATGGCCCTCTAACCAGATGACTGGCAGTGATGGGACATAAAGTGACACGTGTCAGTTACGCATCACAGCTGGCACATGAGAGGCGGTGCCTTGGCGGTGAGGAAACATCAACGCTCAAGCGTGGGAGAAGCCAACGCTCAAGCGTTGGAATGCTACAACGTGGAGATTTAGAACACTTAAGCGTTGTCAACATAGTTTTACCTCTATAAATAGTTTCCATTTGCACGAAATTTTAGCAAAACTTACAGAGACCAGAGACTGTAGGAGAGGTCCAGGAACAACTAAGAGTTGAGAATCCAGTTTGTGTCTCATTCATTCATCCGATTCCAATTCCGTTTATGTTTTCATGATCAGCTCTTCGTCTACTTCAATTCTACCAGTTTACTTCTTTGATACATCGAGGGTAAGCCAAGGTTTCGTATCTATGTACATTGTGTGGTTATACATTGTTCTTCTATTGTTTCTAGCTTCTATTCACGGTTTTAGCTTCGTATTAGGGTTAACGCTATAGCTACGTGTTGTTTCTGTGATTAGGGCAAGTTTCGGAGTTGCGTTCGGGACCCATTGGAGAAGCTAGGCCGCAGTTATGAGGAGTTGTTGGAGAGCTCAAAGAGTTCGTGAGTTCGTGATTTTTGCTACCTTTACTATTAGGTGGGAGAAAGAACCACAATTCGTCGGGGAGGCAAGAATAAAATAAAATATATTGATATGCGTAAGGCGACCTAAACCTACTAGTGGTTGAGTAACCAATAACACCTAACTCACATTGGCGACTACTAGTTGGTGGTATCAATGTAGTTCTAGGCATTGTAGGTTTATCACCGATAGGTTGATTTATGATGACTCGAGGTTGCATGCTTGCTATGTCGATATGCTTACCATGACGTATATGTTGATATCAAAGTTGTGCTTCGTAACATGCTTTAGGGTTCCTTGAGTATATGCCTATAAGTTGAGATTATGAATATGATTCTTGTTGCTTGAGACAACCCCTTTCTCGGAGGTCTCATTGGTAACCCGAACTCGAAATCTTAGCGTTGCAGTGCAGCTTGGTAATAAAGATGCGAAAATTATTAAAACAATCAACACACTGATACCATAATAACTTATACAGACATAAGAATACTGGCTCCCTTATTAGAGCCTACAACAACTGATATTGAATATACAACCTCAGAGTACGCAACACATAAATAGTATGAAAGCATGGTAGCAAAATAAAATACATCAGACTTCCTCTCCTGACCCCAAAAATACTTTTCACTCAAACCCATGTACTGGCCATAACAAAACTAAGACTATCTACCCAACCACGACTCTAACGTATAAGGTAGTCGGGCCTGTATACACTACTCTTCACTTAGAGTTGTTGGTCTCCCAGAGATGGTCGTCCTCTGCATAGATCAGCTCAAGGTTCCCCCGCCAGCATCAGGTTCAACGGGTATGCCATCCATCTCCTCTGGAAATTCCTCAACAGGATCTTCTCATACGATTGAGAATAAATAAAATACGGCATAGAGAAAATATAGGGGATAGGAAACAACAATTCATCATAAATGGAAAAACAACTATAAAATAATTTATATAGATAGCAACACTCAACAACACAGCAGTGTCAATCAATCAACTTCCAAATCATTCTCTCTTAACTAACGTCTCTTACACTCATGCAACTAACGACTATATGGACGCGATCATAACGCGACATCCCCAACAGATCAAGATGTCTCATTCATCTCTGTGCCACCCCTCGTAATGCAAGGTTCGGCCAACAGTCCACAGGCTCAACTCGTCTCATGGACACGACATATTTCCCCACCCGTAGGCCAGGTCGAAATATTCGCTCATCAACAACGCAACTTACGGTAACGAAATATCCCCCCGCCCACAGGTCAGGTCGGGACATTCGCCCGTCCGTTAACAACTAATAGGTACGATCATCTCCCCGCAGGCCAGATCAGAATCACCTATACGCCAACACAGTGATGAACAACAACTATGCAACATGAACCTCACCGACTCATCTCGAATCAACACTTAGTGTCTCAACCACGACTTATAACAACCACGACCAACTTCCCTCTGGCTTAACCGGGTATCAACTTTAAATCAGAACACAAACAAATCAACTGGATCTCTAGGTTGAGCACTACAACATATATATATATCCTCGACTTTCTCACCACACATTCATCTCCCAACTTATCAGAATTTTCTACCTATCTCTATTCAAACATCAGCAGTCACAACATCACATCATAAAGCAACCAGAAACAGATTCAATGATAACATCAACTCATAGATAAATTCAAGTAATTATAAACATATAATAGGCACAACATACATATCACATATATTATAATAAACATCCAATCACAGAACAAGAAACCTCGACATACAGTAAAATCAACCCATCAGCCAATCGACATCTAGTAGGGTTTAGGTCGCCCTACGCATATCAATATATATTATTTTAAATCTTGCCTCCCCGACGATATTTTGGTTCTTTCCCCCACCTTTTCCCCCACCTTAATAGTGTTCTCGTGCTACTCCGACTGCAGCTCTACAACTGTCACTCGTGCGTGCTTTCAAATGTTCGAACACCGTCGGATCCTCTCCAACAAACCACAACCAGAAATCAATATAGTTCAATCAAAAGCCCTCTAGTCCACAGGACCAAGGTTCTGCCCCTATTTAATTAAATAGGCTAGAGATATTGAGATTCTACCAACTCTTGGATCAATGATCCTTATGCATACCTAAGACATAATCTATGATCAATTGTCAAAGATTTGAACCAAAACCCCCTCAACCAACAAGCTAGGGTTTCGGCCATCCAAACTAAAAATAGATTAGAGTTTGATTTGGGTTTCTAATCACTTAGATTGCATGATCTTGGAAGGAAGGATGTGAAATCAAGAATCATTTCACCCAAATTGAACAAAAACCCATTTCCCCCCAAAATTGTCATAGGCTCGGTTCCTCTAGATTAAATAGGCTAGGGAGATTATTTGATTTCATGCTCTTAGATAGTGATAGAAGGGGATGAAACTAGATTATAGAAATTGGTTTGACATTAAAAAGATTTTTCCAGAATTTTCTAGAGATTTTTAAAGTTTAAGCTTCAAGTTGAGAAAAGTTTGAAAATGCATGAATCAATGGAAGAAACATGAAGTTTAAGAGCTCAAGGATGAAGTCCATACCCCTTAGATGATGAAGGTGACCAAGGGGATCAACTTTGCTTCTCAAAAGTTCTTGAAATCTCTTAAGAAAATGAAGAGAAAATGGAAGAAAGCTTAGGAGAAAAATGGTGAGTGAAAAAACAAAGGTGAAGACTTCATGAAGATGAAGCTATGCATGAGAATGAGAGGGACCAAAGTGTCCAAGAATTGTTCACTTAAGGGCAAAAGAGTCATTTCACCAAGGGACAAAAATGGAATTAGAATAAAAGACCAAGGGCAAAATAGTCTTTTCACCCTTAAAGTAACCAAAATATCTAGATATTTTCAAATTGTCATGAGGGGGTGAGGGAAAAATAGTCTTTTCATGGGGTCCTAGGGGCAAAACAATCTTTTCCTTCAGAGACGAAAGTGTCATTTAGGAAAAGATCAGAGGCGTTTTGGTCTTTTCGCATCCAGATATTTTCAAAATCATCATGACACTTGGCACGCATCCCAAGGTGATGTGACTTGATGTGAATTCATGATTATCCATTCGCGGGTCCCGGTAAATCCATACACAGCTCCGTTCGTCCCCCAGTTTAAGATTTCGTTCGAATAAAGCGTAAGAACCTATTTTTTTCAAATTTAACAAAAACATAGGAAATGTGATTCTAAGACTAACTGTCTCGTTCACGAGTCAAAATTATGTCTTTATAGTAGTAAAACAATACTGTCAGTGAAAAATACAGACCGGGCTCCGTCTGAGTTTTCGACCCAAAATTTAACCGTTGTTTCCTACGATAGTGTAGAACGTGACTATGGTCTTATTTTATTTTATTTCACTCTCTAGACCCTCCAATAAAATACAAACTTATAAATACTTTTTATTAGTATTAGAAAGCTTGAAAAATCAGGGTGTTACATTGCTTATGATATAATAGTCGTGATTTCTGTTGTATGAATAGAGATTGGCAATAATTCCTGATAATTTGGGTGATGGACGTGTGGTGAGAATATTGAGGAAATATTTTGTAGCGCTCAACCTAGAGATCCCATAAATATAAATATATTAGGACATAAAGTTGGGACTCGAATATGTCGGGAAGTGTTGGTTGTAGTTGTGTACAAGTTGCGGTTGAGACACGAAGTAGTTGATCCCGAGATGAGTCGGTGAGATTCATACCGCATTGTTGTTATTCATCACTATGTCGGCGTACGGGCGATCGATCTTGCCTGCGGGGAGATGTTCGTGACCGCGAGTTAATTTGTTGACGGGCGAATATCCTAGCCTGACCTGGGGGGATATGTCGTATCCGTGAGTTGATTTGAGCCAATAGGACTGTTAGCCGAACCCTACATTATGGGTGGTAGCACAGTGATGGATGTGACATCTTGACCTACCGGGGATGTCACGTTGTGGCCGCGTCCATATTGTTGTTAGATGTATGAGTGCAAGAGATAATAGCTAAGAGAGAATAACTGGGGAGATGAATGCTTGACGCTAGGTGTTGTTTGTGTGTTGCTATCTGTATGTCTTATTTTATAGTTGTTTCCCTATATATGATGTATTTTTATTTCTTATCTTCCGTACTTCTCTATGTCGCATCTTGTTGCTTTCTCGATCACTTGAGAAGATTCTGTGGAAGGTTTGCTTGAGGAGATCGATGGCACACCTACTGAACCTGATGCTGGAGGGAGAGCCACAAACCCCAGTGCTGGGGGACTTTGAGCTGCTCTATGAGGAGGACGACCACTTCTGGGAGATTGATTACTCTCAGCGACGAGTTGTCTATACGGGACCGACTACCGTATACTTCAGAGCATGGAGTTCATCGAGGAGCTATTTGGTTGGAGACTTCTATATCGCTTAGCGATTGCCACTGGAGAGGTTGTGGAAGAGGCCATGGGACTATCATCATGATTCTGACACCAGTTGGAGATCTCACGTATCTTCTAGGACTAGTTTTGTATCTCGAGGCCGACGTCGTCCCGCCCAGAGGGGGATGAGAGAGTATCATCGTCGCAGGTTCGTGATATCAGAGAACGAGATAGAGTACGAGGCGCTGCAAACTTATTGTCGGAGACAATAGGCTTCGATGGGGAGTTCTCGTTACCCTCGTTAGAGTCTTGGTCGGTTATATAGTCTTAGTTTTGCTATGGCTAGTATGGGTTTGACCGAAATGTATTTTGGGGCCAGGAAAGGAAGTCCTATGTATCTTTCTTGTCTTTTGTCACCATGTTTCAGTCTGTATAAGTTGATAGTTACGTACTCTGACTAGTCGGTGGTGTTAGTCTTGTAGGCTCTACTGAGGGAGCCAACACTTTTTATAATGCTTATATATGTATGTGTGCCTTTGGTATCAATACGTACGAGTTGTTTTAAATTCTTCCGCATTTTCTATAAGCATGCTACGCTAATGAACGTTGAGAAGGTCTGAGATTGTTGGGATGACTTCATGTATATGGGTCGTCTTATCTAGTGGTATCTGAGCAGTTTGATTCTTAATATAGCACTGCTTGGGTTAGGATATGATTGCTGGCCGTGTCTAGTTGAACCCGCATCGGGTATTAACTATGCTTAGAAGTTAGGTAGAGTGTTTGGTATGCGAGTTGTTGTAAGAGATAACTCTCTCATGCATTTGTAAAGCATATAATGCATGTATGTGATAATATAGTGTTGTATGTCTTACAAATGTGAGCTAATAATTTCTTTTACAGAAAATTAAATGGCTCGTGGAAGAGGTAGAGGAACTCGAGGAAGAGGACGTGGCGGAAAAGCCATAGAAGGCATAGCTGAAACTAGAAATGGTAATGGAGAGACTTCCCACGTTGGTGGTGGGCAGAGTCCACTAAAACTCTAAGGACAGTTAGGGAGCTAGCAACCGCAATGCTGCAGCAAACGCAACAAAACGCTCAACTGTTGCAAATGACTATGCAATAACAGAAGAGGCAGAACCAACATGGTGAAGTGGAAACTGAAGATGCAGGATTGAGTACTTTTCTGAAGGGAAAGCCACCATAGTTCAATGCTGACTTCAATCCGGAGGGTGCAGAAATCTGGATATAGGAACTTGAGAAGATCTTTGCGGCAATGCACTTTCGTGAGGATAGGAAGGTGACTTGCGAATCCTTCATGCCGATGGGAGGTGCAGAACTATAGTGGAAAGGAAAACAAATAATGCTAGAAGTAGAAGGTAGAGTTATCAATTGGGAACTATTTAGAGAATGCTTTCTGGAGAAGTATTTCCATAGGCTAATGAGAAGGAGAAGGTAAAGGCATTCATGGGTCTGAAACTGGGAGGTGTGTCTGTTGGTGAGTACGCTGCAAGGTTTGAAGCGTTACTCAAATTTTCTGAGTTCTACCAGAGGTTTCTTTAGGAAGAATGGGTATACAGGCATTTTGAAGATGGTTTGAAGTACGATCTACAAAGGGTGATTACGCCACTGAATATCACCCGATTTCCTGAAATGATTGAACGATGTTCGTTAATAGAGAACATGTAGAAGAAGAGAGAATCCTAACAAGTCCAAACCGGAGAACCTACGCGAAGGTATGATCAGAAAGGTCGAGCTGGAAAGGCAGATTTCAGACTGGACGAAAGCCTTATGACCGTCCAACAACAGTTAGACCAATTAAAGATATGGGGACACAATAACAGCAGCCCAGTGGATGCTTTAGATATGGAGGATCGCACCTACTCGGGGATTGTTCAGTGAGAGAGACTCGCCAATGTTTTCGATGTGGCTAGGCGGGTCACATAGCTTCGGAATGTCAGCAAGGAGCAAGGTACAACTCGAGTGGGCGTGACCCAGTGACTAGAGCCCAAGGAGCAGGACAACAAGTGGTAAGATCGAAAACCACTGGAAGAGTGCTTACTGTAAGAGGAGCTGAATCCTTTCAATCCTCTGATCTCATACAAGGTATGCGCCTGGTATCAGGTAGACTCTTATTAGTACTGTTTGACTCAGGAGCTACGCATTCGTTCATATCCCAAGAGTGTATAGATCATTTGAAACTATTCGTTTCTTTACTTCCCCATGATTTGATAGTTTAGACTCCTACCAGTAACTCTTTGACTACCATGACTATTTGTTTAAAATGTCCTATTGTTGTTGAAAACAGAACTTTTCTTGTTGATCTTGTTTGCTTACCAATGCAACAAATTGATGTTATTTTAAGCATGGATTGACTTTCGGCTAACCATGTGGTGTTAGACTTTTCTGAAAAGACCCTGTTATTTCTTGAGCAATCTAGGTTGATGCCTGCCAATGATAGAGATCTTGTGTTGAGTAATGAATCTCAGAAATATGTGTTGTTATTCTCTATGGAAGCTAAGGAATCTTCTGAGTTGGATTTTTTGCCTATAGTGCGAGAGTTTCCAGAAATTTTCCCTGATGACGTCCCAGGTTTGCCACCAGAGAGAGAGAGAGGTAGAGTTTGCCATAGATCTCATACCGGGGACTGGACCTATTTCGATAGCACCTTATCGAATGTCTCCATCAGAGTTGGTATAGTTGAAGAATTAGTTAGATGACATGTTGAGCAAGGAGTTTATAAGGCCAAGTGCTTCACCGTGGGGAGCGTCGGTGCTGTTAGTCAAGAAAAAGGACAAAAGTGCGAGACTTTGTGTAGATTATCGGCAGTTGAACAAAGTGACGATCAAGAATAAGTATCCGTTACCCAGGATTGACGATTTGATGGACCAACGGAAAGGAATGACAGTATTCTCGAAGATTGACTTACGATCTGGTTATTATCAGATTCGAGTCCAGAAAGAGGATATACCAAAGACAGTGTTCATAAGTCGGTATGGACACTACGAGTATTTGGTTATGCCTTTTGGTGTGAATAATGCTCTAGCAGTGTTTATGGATTGCATGAACCAGATTTTCTCACCATTCTTGGATAAGTTTGTAGTTGTGTTCATCGGCGACATTTTTATCTATTCCCCTAATCGGAAAGAACATCAGGAACATCTTAGGATTATGCTTCAAGTGTTAAAGGACTGACAGCTTTACGCAAAGTTGTCTAAGTGTAAGTTTTGGTTATAAGAAATGCAATTCTTAGGTCATGTGATTAACCAAGATGGGATAGCAGTAGATCCAACGAAGGTTGAAGCGGTAGTGCAATGGAAAATTCCTAAGTCGGTGAGTGAAGTACGAAGTGTTCTGGGCTTAGTTGGGTGTTATCGAAGGTTTATGGAAGGTTTCTCGAAGATTGCATTGCCTATGACGCAGTTGACGAGAAAGGGAACGTCTTTCATATAGACAGAGGAATGCGAGAAGAGTTTCCAAGAGCTGAGGAAGAGGTTAACTACATCTCCAGTGTTGACGTTACCAGATCCCTTAGGACAGTTTGACATATACTGTGATGCGTCATAGCAAGGTTTGGGCTGTGTTTTGATGCAAGACAGAAAGGTTGTAGCATATGCTTCACGGCAGTTAAGAGTTCATGAAAGGAATTATCCAACTCATGATTTTGAGCTAGCAGCTATAGTGTTTGCTTTAAAGATGTGACGACACTATCTTTATGGAGCTAAGTTTAAAGTATATAGTGGCCGCAAGAGCATGTGATATCTGTTTCATAAGAAAGATTTAAACATGAGACAAAGGAGGTGGATGGAGTTCATAAAGGATCATGAGTTCGATTTACAGTATCATCCAAGATAAGCAAATGTAGTAGCAGATGTGTTAGATAGGAAATCCTTACGCGTGTCTGCCATGATGGTGAAATAATTGGAACTGATTGAACAATTTAGAGATTTGAACCTAGGTATGGAAATGTCGGGGGATAAGATACACCTAGGAATGGTCATGGTGACGAGCGACTTTTTGAAGACGATCAAGGAGAAGTAAGAAGGTGATCAATATCTTCAGAAGGTGAAGGAACAAGTAGCCGATGGCAGAACGTCTGAGTTTAAGATGGATACAGATGGAGTCGTGAGATATGGTAACAGAATTTATGTGCCAATGGATGTAGAGCTAAGAAAAATGATCTTGGAAGAAGCGCACAAGAGTAGGCTGAGTTTCCATTCAGGGGCTACCAAGATGTATAAAGACTTAAAGAAGATGTTTTGGTGGCCTGGAATGAAGAAGGAGGTAGCAGCGTAAGTGTTGGCTTGTTTGGTTTGTCAGAAGGCGAAACTAGAACATCAAAAGTTAGCGAGACTGTTGCAATCTTTGGATATCCCAGAATGAAAATGTGATGATATATCTATGGACTTTGTGGTTGGGTTGTCAAGGACTATGAAGAGGCATGATACAATTTGAATAATCGTCGATAGGTTGACGAAGTGTGCTCACTTCTTACCTATTAGTGAGAGTAATACGTTGGAAAGGTTAACCTGAATCTACATCAAGGAGGTAGTAAGGTTACATGGAGTGCCTTCTAGTATTGTTTCCGATAGAGATCCTAGATTTACATCTAGATTTTGGAAGTAGTTACATCACACTTTGGGAACTAAGTTAAGGTTGAGTTCTGCTTATCATCCACGGACGGATGGTCAATCAGAACGACTAATTCAATCATTGGAAGATCTCTTAAGGGCTTGTGTTTTAGAAAACACAGGAAGTTGGGATGAGTTCTTACCGTTGATTTAGTTCACCTATAAAAACAGTTTTCACTCGAGTATAGGTATGGCACCATATGAAGCGTTGTACGGAAGGAAATATAGAACCCCGTTATGTTGGTATGAGACAGAAGAAAGTCAAGTGCTAGGACCAGAGGTGGTGCAACAGATGACGGAACAGATTAAGAGGATAAGGGAAAAGATGAAAGCCACACAAGATAGACAAAAGAGCTATAGCGACAGGAGGAGAAGACCTTTGGAATTCCACGAAGGAGACTACATTTTTCTGAAGGTAACTCCAAGGACTAGAATTGACAGAGCATTCAAATCTAGAAAGCTTACCCCTAGATTCATTGGACCATTTCAAATTCTTCGTCGAATTGGCCCTGTAGCCTATCATATTGCTTTACCTCCAAACCTATCCAATCTTCACGATGTCTTTCATGTCTCCCAGTTGAGGAAATATTAACCCGATACATCACACATTCTAGAACCAGAGTCAGTACAGTTAAGAGAGAACCTAGAATATAAGGCCTTACCCGTAAGGATTGCGGATAGAAGGATTAAAACATTCCAAGGTAAACATATCCCGTTAGTTAAGGCCATATGTGATGAAGTGACAGGAGATGCTACTTGGGAATGAGAAGAAGACATGCAATAGAAATACCCATATTTATTCTAAGGTATGTCAAAGCGTGTTCGTAACCTCATCATGAGCTAAACTCGTTGTAGCTATGAGTATGAGGAACTTGTAACACCCTGCTTTTCGTTAAGTATTTTTATATAAGCTTTGTTTTAATGTTTAAGTTTGTTTGGTTAAGTTATGTTTATTGGTTAAGGGCTAAGTGGGAATTTTGGCTTAAAAGTCCCTTTCTGGAACATTGGCACGCCCGTGCTGATTTCCAGCACGCCCGCGTTGTTTTCGCGTGTCTTGTGACCAGCTGAGTCACAAGCACAGCCGTGCCGTTGGTCAGCAAGGCCGTGCCGTTGTGCGAACCGCGTCTCACTGACGCTAAGTTCGGCATGCCTGTGCCGAATAAATGCATGGCCATGCCATGTGCGCAGTTTATATAATCGCATAGAAACAGAGGGTTTGCGATTTTAACCCTCATTTGGTGGCTGCTACTACCCTAGTGTAGCCAGACCTACCATGTTCCCTATCTCCATCAAGATAAGTGCGTTTTTGGAGTTTTGGAGACCTTTGATAAGCTTTTGGAACACATGTGCCAGTTGTGTAAGTAACGCTTCTTCCCTTTCTTAGTTTCTTTTCATATTATTTGATTGGAAACTGATTTGGTTAAAGTTTTAGTTGACCAAGGCTTGGATTCGGATTGAGCCGCTTGGGAAGACGTGATCGGGTTGTTGTTTAGGGCTACCGTTGTTGCAACCTTCAAACTAGGTATGGGGAAAAGGATAGTATAACCACTAGTTAGTGGGGGTAATGTAAGATGAGGGGTTCCCATGACCCCAAGATTAATTGTATGCTGTTTATTTAAGATGTCTGCTTCTATATATGTTTGTTGCTACATGCCAATATACCAATACTATGTGCGTTGCTGTTATGTAGATATTTGATGGTATGTTTATGGCATAATTGTTGGTTGAGTTATTGTATATAATGATTGATGGCTAAATGGTTGTGTTGTGATGAACCTGCTGGATTATCCCTAAATTGGTTAATTAGGACCTTAATTGGTTAAATAATAAAGGGACTTCTTTTCCCCAAAAATATTCATAAGGCATGAATCAATAAAAGGTGATGTTTTTATGTTGATAGTTTAGTCATGAACCTAGGGATGATTTTTGAGAGTGTTAGGGTCTTCTTCGTTAAATCATTTAACCTGTTAATCGCTACCCAGAACAGTACTATCGCGCGATCAGCACGACTATGCTGAATAGGGAGCATGCCTGTGCTCCCAGATGAATTCTAGGAATGACAGCGCTTTGAACACGGCCGTGCAGCATAGGAGCACGACTGTGCCTAATAGGGAACACGCTCGTGCTATACGTAAGTGGCAGCACGCTCGTGCCGGGGTTAAGCACGCCCGTGACACCCCTTTGATCAGAATCTAAGGCTTATGGTTTAATGGGGTTTTAACCCCAATGTTCCCAATAATGATAGAATAATACACCAAACAAATGATGAAGTTAGATAACTTAATTATATAATAATTAAGACGTTGAGGAACGATGAGTTGGTTAAGTCGATGCCCGAGGGGTTACCGCACGATGATATAATTGGATGCCTTTAGTGGTCCAATGTTGACAATGATGATATAATTGGGCGCCTTTAGTAGCCCAATGTTGAGGATGATATTCTTGGGTGCCTTTAGTGGCCCAAGCGGAGGTGGCGGTTACCCGTTGTTTATTGTTGTGTTCATGCATCACGTTGGAGATGTTGGTTGGGGGAACATCAACATAGGGGAGGTCATCCTAGAGTACGGCGATCTGGCTATCCAAGGTTGGTTCACCCAAGGTTTGGTGAACCGTGGCCCCCCTGATGAGGCATCCATGGTTTGATGCATTGGCTATCCAAGGGGTTCACCCATTGTTTGGTGGACTGCCAGCGTTGGTGCCTTTAGTGGCCAATGCGGATATTGAACTCCAAAGTTGTTTTTCTTGAGTTAGTTGGATCCACATGCATTGATGGAGTATTGGAGTAATGTTGCATTGCATCATATAGCATACTGGTTGATTGATGCTGTTGAGATGATGTTTATATATGTAAGTGTATGCTTATGACTGTTGCTATGCCATGATGTATGATCATCTTATTCCTATCTCCATGCCGTTGTGTTTACATGTTTCCTTACTCCCCGTTCCTTGTTTTCTTGTTTGGTATGTATGGTTTTTGCAGAGGATGACAAGCAGCCCGAAGAGGAGTGACTCTGAGGAGCCACCATTCATAGTTAGGGTTCTTTAGCTTAGTTGTTTATTTGTTTTAGTTTTCAGTTGTATTCCGAAGATATTTCCGGAACTGTTGTACCAGCTCTGAATTGTGACATCGGGGTTGGGTTTATTCTTATGTTGATGTTTTCTTTATTGTTTTAAGTCTTGATTTAATCTTTTCCGTGTTTTGAGAACTAGTTTATGTGGTACCTTTTCTCCTCGTGAACAGTTTTATAAAAGGTTGCATGTTTTTATTTTTATTTGTATATTGTTTTTATTATTATTTTTACTTAAATGCTTTTATAACATGCGGGGTAGAAGGGTGTCACATTTATTGGTATCAGAGCAGGTCTGTCCTATCAGGCTGTGGTATGAGTCTGTTGTGAGTCTGTTGTGTGCTCTTGTTTGTTTTATTTGTATTGTTTATACTTGTGTAGACAATGATGCTTTATGTTATGAGCTTTTGTTGTTGATCTTGTATGCCTACCATTGAAAGATCTTGATGTTATTCTTGACATGGACTGATTATCTTCCAACTACGTTCTTTTGAACTGCTTTGATAAGACCTTAGTTTTTGCCACTCCTACGGAGTTTAAGGATCCGACCTTTCTTTCTGCCAACCAAGTGAAAACTTCGATGAAGGAAGAAGCCCAAGGATATATGATGTTAGCTTCCATGGAATTAGAGAGCCCTCCTGATGTTGGAAGTGTGCCTATTGTGCAGAATTTTACTGAAATGTTTCCGGGGGATGTCTATAACTTACCCCCAGAGAGAGATGTTGAGTTCTCCATAGATTTAGTGCCTGAGGCCAATCTCCATAGCCCCTTATAGAATGTCTCCTCTAGAGCTAGCCAAGTTGAAAGAACAGATAGAGGACCTGATGAAGAAGTAGTTTATTAGGTCTAGTGTGTCTCCTTGGGGAACACCAGTGTTGTTGGTGAAGAAGAAGGATGGCAGTATGAGGTTGTGTGTTGACTATCGGCAACTAAACAAGGTGACCATTAAGAATCGGTATCCTCTCCTAGGATTGATGATCTCATGGACTAGTTGATAGGCGCTTGCGTCTTTTCTAAGAAAGATTTGAGGTCAAGGTAACATCAGATTCGGGTTAAGTCTGAGGACATCCCGAAGACAGCGTTAAGGACGTGATATGGTCACTATGAGTACTTGGTTATGTCCTTTGGTGTGACCAATGCTCTTAATGTGTTCATGGACTACATGAACAAGACCTTTCACCTTTACTTGGATAAGTTGGTGGTAGTGTTCATAGATAACATCTTAGTGTACTCCAAGACCAAGGAGGAACATGAGGAGCACTTGAGGGTTGTTTTGCAGACCCTTAAGGAGAAGCAGTTGTATGCTAAGTTGTCTAAGTGTGAGTTCTGGTTAGAGGAGGTGAGCGTTTTAGGACATGTCATCTCTAAGGGTGGCATAGCAGTTGACCCAGCTAAGGTTGAGTCGGTGCTCCAGTGGGAAGCGCCGAAGTCAGTGATCGAGATTAGGAGTTTCTTGGGGTTAGTCGGGTATTATAGGCGGTTTATAGAAGGTTTCTCTAAGATAGCTTTACCCTTAACCTGTCTCACCAAGAAGGGACAGTTGTTTGTGTGGGACTCTAAGTGTGAGGAGAGTTTCCAAACCCTTAAGGATAGGTTGACATCAACACCAGTGTTAGT
This sequence comes from Ammopiptanthus mongolicus, assembly GCA_039655645.1. Classification (NCBI taxonomy): domain Eukaryota; kingdom Viridiplantae; phylum Streptophyta; class Magnoliopsida; order Fabales; family Fabaceae; genus Ammopiptanthus; species Ammopiptanthus mongolicus. The sequence goes on along the minus strand of CM077349.1, from coordinate 23,640,104 downwards.
TTTTCCAGACCCTAGTGAACCTTTCGTAGTTTACTGCGATGCTTCTAAGCAAGACTTAGGTGGTGTGTTGATGCAAGATGGTAAGGTAGTGGTCTACGCCTCTAGGCAGTTGAAAACTCATGAGAAGAACTACCATACCCATGATCTAGAGTTAGGAGCTGTGGTTTTTGCCTTAAAGATTTGGAGGCATTATCTTTATGGAGCTAGGTTTGAGGTCTTTAGTGATCATAAGAGTCTGAAATATCTTTTTGACCAGAAGGAATTAAATATGAGGCAGCATAGGTGGATGAAATTCCGTAAGGATTATGATTTTGAGTTGACCTACCACCCAGGATAGGCCAATGTAGTAGCAAATGCCCTTAGTAGGAAAGTTTTGCATGTCTCCGCTTTAATGGTTAGGGAGATGGATCTGATTGAGGAGTTTAGAGACCTTAGCTTAGTTTGTGAGGTTACTCCTAAGAGTATTAGGTTTTTAACCTTGAAGGTTACCAACAGTTTGATGGATAGGATTACAGAGGGTCAGATGTCAGATAAGTTTCTGTTAGACTAACGAGAATTGCTTGCTCAAGGTAGAAACCTTAGCTTTAGAGGTGGGAGCGATGGGATTTTAAGGTTTGAAGATAGAGTGTGTGTACTAGATGTTTTTGAGCCTAGGAAGTTGATCCTCGAGGAAGGACATAGGAGTGGGTTGAGTGTGCTCCCAGGTGCCACCAAGATGTATCAGGATCTTAAGCGCATGTTTTGGTGGCCTAGGATGAAAAAGGATGTGGTTGAGTTTGTGTATGCATGCTTAGTGTGTCAAAAAGCCAAGATAGAACACCAAAAAGCTTCAGGTAAGTTGTACCCTGTGAGCATCCCAGAATGGAAGTGGAATAGCATCTCTATGGATTTTGTGTCTGGACTCCCTAGGACTCCAGCTGGTTTTGAGGCTATACGGGTTGTTGTGGATAGATTGACTAAGTCTACCCATTTCCTTCCGATGAATACGGAGTATCCTTTAGAGAAGTTGACCAAGTTATACATCAGAGAGATAGTTAGGCTTCATGATGTGCCCTCTAGCATAGTATCAGATATAGATCCTAGGTTTACCTCTAGGTTCTGGGATAGTTTGCAGTAGGGACAACGCTTAGGCTAAGTTCAGCGGTGGGCAGTTCGAGAAGACCATCTAGTCGTCAGAGGATTTGTTGAGAGCTTGTGTGTTAGAGCAGTCAGGCAGTTGGGACAAGTTTTTGCCCCTAATAGCGTTCACCTACAACAACAGCTTCCATTCCAGAATTGGGATGGCACCTTATGAGGCTTTGTATGGGAGGAGATGTAGGACACTCTTGTGTTGGAATGAACCTAGTGATAATGTGGTTTTAGGACCAGAGATAGTACAGAAGACAATAGAGAAGATAAGGATGATTCAGAAAAAGATGAGAGTGGCACAAAGTAGGCAAAAGAGCTACCATGACAAAAGGAGGAAAGCGCTCGAATTCCAGGAAGGTGATCATGTGTTCTTGAGAGTTACCCCGACAACTGGGGTTGGTAGAGTGATGAAAGCAAAGAAACTTACTCCTAGATTCATTGGTCCTTACCAAATCTTAAATAAAGTTGGTGAAGTTGTCTACCAGATAGCCTTACCACCGTTTTTATCCAACCTTCCCAGTGTCTTTCATGTGTCTTAACTCAGAAAGTATGTCCATGACCCTAGTCACGTGATAGTACCCGATGTGGTACAGTTGAAGGAGAACTTGACTTTTGAGGTATTACCCCTTCGAGTCGAGGATAGGAGGGTGAAGCAGCTAAGAGGCAAGGAGATTCCTTTGCTCAAAGTCATTTGGAGTGGGGCTACTGAGAAAAGTGCTACATGGGAGCTGGAGAGTAAGATGATGAAAGCATATCCACACCTTTTCATTCAAGGTATGTAGAAATTTCGAGGATGAAATTTTTATAAGGGGGTGGAATTGTAACACCCTGCTTTTCGTTAAGTGTTTTTATATAAGCTTTGTTTGAATGTTTAGGTTTATTTGGTTAAGTTACGTTTGTTGGTTAAGGGCTAAGTGAGATTCTTGGCTTAAAAGTCCCTTTTTGGAACATTGGCACGCCCGTGCTGATTTCCAGCACGTCTGTGCTATTTTCGCTTGTCTTGTTACCAACTGAGTCACAAACACGGCCGTGCCGTTGTGCGAACCGCGTCTCGCTGACGCTAAGTTCGGCACGCCCGTGCCATGTGAGCAGTTTATATAATCGCACAGAAATCGAGGGTTTACGATTTTAACCCTCATTTGGTGGCTGCTACTACCCTAGTGCGGCCAGACCTACCCAGTTTCCTAGCTATCTCCATCAAGCTCAGTGCGTTTTTGGAGTTTTGGAGACCTTTGGTAAGCTTTTGGAACACTTGTCCCAGTTGTGTAGGTAACGCTTCTTCCCTTTCTTAGTTTCTTTTCATGTTATTTGATTGGAAACTGATTTGGTTAAAGTTTTAGTTGACCAAGGCTTGGATTCGGACTGAGCCGTTTGGGAGGACGTGATCGGGTTGTTGTTTAGGGCTATCGTTGTTGCAACCTTCAAACCAGGTATGAGGAGAAGGATAGTATAACCACTAGGCAGTGGGGGTAATGTAAGATGAGGGGTTCCCATGACCCGAGGTTAATTGTATGCTGTTTGTTTAAGATGCCTGCTACTATATATGTTTGTTGCTACATGCCAATATACCAATACTATGTGCGTTGTTGTTATGTTGATATTTGATGGTATGTTTATAGCATAATTGTTGGTTGAGTTGTTGTATATAATGATTGATGGCTGAATGGTTGTGTTGTGATGAACCTGCTGGATTATCCCTAAATTGGTTAATTAGGACCTTAATTGGTTAAATAATAAAGGGATTGTTTTTTCCCAAAAATATTCATAAGGCATGAATCAATAAAAGGTGAGGTTTTTATGTTGATAGTTTAGTCATGAACCTAGGGATGATTTTTGAGAGTGTTAGGGTCTTCTTGGTTAAATCATTTAACCTGTCAATCGCTACCCAGAACAGTACTGTCGCGATCAGCACGGCCGTGCTGAATAGGGAGTATGCCCGTGCTCCCAGATGAATTCTGGGAATGACTGCGCTTTGAGCACGGCCGTGCAGCATAGGAGCACGACCGTGCCTAATAGGGAGCATGCCCGTGCTGCACGTAAGTGGTAGCATGCCCGTGCCGGGGTTAAGCACGCCCATGCCACCCCTCTGGTCAAAATCTAAGGCTTATGGTTTAACAGGGTTTTAACCCCAATGTTCCCAATAATTATAGAATAATACACCAAACAAATTATGAAGTTAGATAACTTAATTATATAATAATTAAGACGTTGAGGAACGATGAGTTGGTTAAGTCGGTGCCTGAGGGTTACCGCATGATGATATAATTGGATGTCTTTAGTGGTCCAATGCTGACAATGATGATATAATTGGGTCCCTTTAGTGGCCCAAGCGAAGGTGGTGGTTGCCCGTTGTTTGTTGTTGTGTTCATGCATCACATTGGAGATGTTAGTTGGGGGAAGTTCAACATAGGGGAGGTCGTCCTAGAGTACGGCAATCTGGCCATCCACGGTAGGTTCACCCAAGGTTTGGTGAACCGTGGCCCCCTGTGATGAGGCATCTATGGTTTGTTGCATTGGCTATCCAAGGGGTTCACCCATGGTTTGGTGGACTGTCGGCGTTGGTGCCTTTGTGGCCAATGCAGATATGTAACTTCAAAGTTGTTCTTCCTGTGTTAATTGGATCCACATGCATTGATGGAGTAGTGGAGTAGTGTTGCATTGCATCTTATAGCATACTGGTTGATTGATGATGTTGAGACAATATTTATATATGTAAGTGTATGCTTATGACTGTTGTTATGCCATGATGTATGATCATCTTACTCCCCATTCCTTGTTTTCTTGTTTGGCATGTATGGTTTTTGCAGAGGATGACAAGCAGCCCGGAGAGGAGTGACTCTGAGGAGCCACCACTCTTAGTTAGGGTTCTTTAGCTTAGTTTTTTATTTGTTTTAGTTTTTAGTTGTATTCCGAGGATATTTCCGAAACGGTTGTACCAGCTCTGAATTGTGGCATCGGGGTTGGGTTTATTCTTATGTTTATGTTTTCTTTATTGTTTTAAGTATTGATTTAATCTTTTCCGCGTTTTGAGAACTAGTTCATGTGGTACCTTTTCTACACGTGAACATTTTTATAAAAGGTTGCATGTTTTTATTTTTATTTGTATATTGTTATTATTATTTTTTTTACTTAAATGCTTTTATAACATGCGGGGTAGAAGGGTGTCACTTAACTTGTAATGAATTTCTAGTTTATGTTATGCGATGATTTGCAAGGGATTTTCTTATAATCTGTTCTTGATGTTGTTTTATTTAAGTCTGATCATCAGGAATAGAATTCTAGCTTGCTGAAACTTGGAAAAGTGAAGTGAGTGGATTTGTTTAAGAGATAAGGATTAAGTCACTAATTGAAAAATTAGTTGATGTTGAATGAATTCGGAATAATCATTCAAGTCCTTAGGCTAGCTGGAACATGCTTTAATAGAAGAGAGTGTAACTAATATGAACCTAGGAATAGGTGCATTTAATGAACCTCATCTTTAATATGTTGGAAAACACAGCTTTAACTTCCTGGAGCCATATGTTACAGCATCTCAGAGCATAACTGAAACTAGTTTGAAATTACTTGAGATTCATACTTGTAGCTTTTTCTCTCATATCTGTTACCAACCTTTACTATTTTGTTTACTGTTGCGTTTAAATCTGAATACTGAACACACACCAACCTATTTTTGTTACTTTTGTGGCTCTTGACTTAATAGAACCATTGATTTAAGCTTGAAAACTAACAACCATTTAATCCTCATGGGAACGATCTTTACTTACACTTTATTACTTGTTACGATTGTGTACACTTGTATATAACACAATTTTAAGCACCAATGGGGTAAGGAAGGAAGACTTTATAAGGAGGCAAAATTTGAAGAGGTACAAAACTCAATGGGTGGAAAAATCGACAGACGTGAATAATGAGCAATGAACAGACGTTATGTTTAATAAATTTGAAATTTGAAATTGGAAAAGGTGACGTGACGTAATGAGTATTATGTCACTTCAATGGGTGCAAAGCCCTGAGAAGCTCTGTCCTGATAAGATGCGGTATAGAGAATTGTGAAACAAAACATGGGTTTGAGAATTAAATGATGAGAAAAGAATGCGGGGCTGGAAATGAGACAACCCCTTCCTCGGAGGTCCCATTAGTAACCCGAACTTGTATTATTAGCGTCACAGCATAGCGTAGCGATATAAATAGCAGAAATATTTAAAACATACAACACGATGGTACCATGATAATTTATACAGATATAATAGTACTGGCTCCATCAGTAGAGCCTACAACAACTGATACCCATTATAAAAGACTTCAGAGTATGCAACAAATAAAAATTGAAAGCATTGCAGTAAAATAAAACACATCGGACTTCCTCTCCTGGCCCCAAAAATACATTTCACTCAAACCCATGTACTGGCCATAACAAAACTAAGTCTGTCTACCCAACCACGACTCTAACTTATACGGTAGTCAGGCCCATAAACACTACTCTTCGCAGAGAGTAGTCAGTCTCCCAGAGACGGTCGTCCTCCGCATAGAGCAGCTTAAGGTCCCTCAGCTTTGGGATCCGAGGCTCTCCCGCCAGCATTTGGTTCTACGGGTATGCCAGCAATTTCCTCCGACCGTTCCCCAACAGGATCTTCACGTACGATCGAGAAATAATAAAATACGAGATAGAAAATAGAGGGGATAAGAAACAGTAATATGTCATAACTGGGAAGACAACTATATAAAATAATTTATATAGATAGCAACACTCAGAATCACAAAATTGACAACCAAACAACTCTCGGATAATTTTTTCTTAACTATTGTCTCTCACACTCATGCAACTAACGACTATATGGACGCGATCATGATGCGACATCCCCAACAGATCAAGGTGTCTCAGTCATCACTATACCACCCCCCATAAGGCAGGGTTGGGTCAAAAGCCTTCAGGCTCAACTCGTCTCATGAGTACGACATATTCCCCCGCCCGCAGGCCAAGTCGAAATATTCGCCCGTCAACAACGCAACTTACGGTAACGACATGTTTCCCCCGCCCGCAGGCTAGGTCGGAACATCCGCCCGTCCTTCTACAAATCAACTAATGGGTACGATCATCTCCCCATAGGTAAGATCGGAATCGTCCCTATGCCAACACAGTGATGAACAACAACTATGCAACATGAATCTCACCAACTCATCTCAGGATCAACACTTAGTGCCTCAACCACGACTTATAAACAATCATGACCAACTTTCCTCCGGATAAATCGGGTATCAACTTTATATCCCAACATCAACAGATCAACTGTATCTCTAGGTTGAGCACTACTACATATATATATCCTCGACTTTCTCACCACACATTCATCTCCCAACTCATCAGAATTTACTGCCTATCTCTACTCAGGCATCAACAGTTGCAACAACATATTAATAACAACCAGAAACAAATTCAATAAATACTATCAACTCACAGATAAATAATATTTAAATAATCATAAGCATATAATAGGCATAACATAAATATCACACATATCATATTAAATATCCAATCACAAATCATACAACCTCGACATACAGTAAAATCAACCTAACGGTCACACGACCTCTAGTAGGGTTTGGGTCGCCCTACGCATATCAATATGTATTATTTTAAATCTTGCCTCCCCGATGATATTGTGGTTCTTTCCCCCACCTTAGTGAGGTTCTCGTGAGACTCCAGCTACGGCTCCGCAATCGTCAATCGGGTGCGCAGTCGAACGTTCGAATCCTGCCCGATCCTTTACAGCAAAACACAACTAGAAATTAATACAGTTAAATCACAAAACCCCTAATCCTTAGGACTAGGCTGCTGCCCCTATTTAATTAAATAGGCTAGGGATGTTGAAATTCTACCAACTCTTGGATCAATGATCCTTAAGCATACCTAAGACATAATCGTTGATCAATTATCAAAGATTTGAACCAAACCCCCTAAACCAAAAACCTAGGGTTTCGGCCATCACCTCTAAAAATAGGTGAGAGTTTGATTTGGCTTCCTAATCACTTGGATTACATGATTAAGGAATGAAATATATGAAATCAAGAATCATTTCACACAAATTGAACAAAATCCCATTTCCCCCAAAATAGCTAGATTCGGCCCCTTAAAGTTAAATAGGCTAGGAATATTATTCGATTTCATGCTCTTGGATTATAATAGTAGAGGATGAAACTAGATCATAGAAATTGGTTTGGCATTAAAAGGATTTTTCTATAATTTTCTAGAGATTTTTGAAGTTTGGATCTTAAAACTTGAAACTCATGAATTTTAATGGAGAAAATGAAGATTGAGAGCTCAAGAGTGAAATCTATACCTCTTTGGTGATAGAGAGGATGAGATGATCAACTTTGCTTCACAAATCTTCTCGAAAAACCTTGTGGAAGCTTGAGAAAAATGGAGATGAAGTTAAGGAAGAAAATGGTGGAAATGGAGAAAGGAAAGAAAGAAAAGAAGAAGAAGAAGAAGAAGAAGAAGAAGATTGAGGTGAGAGAGAGAAAGAGTGGCTCGAAAATGAGGAGAGAGAGAGTGAGGGTCATGTCACCTTTTTAGACATTTTAGGGACGTAAATGTCCTTTAGGAAAAAGACCAGGGGCATTTTAGTCTTTTCGCGTTCATATATTTTCGTTTGTCATTATGACAGTGTCGAGTCATGGCACGTTTCTCGAGGTGATGTAACTTGATGTGACATCAATTTTTTTCGTTGGCGAGTCCCTGTAATTCCCTATACAACTCTAATCGCCTCCCGGTTCAAGTATTTGCTCGAATATTTTATTGTTATTTTCATTTTCGAAGGTCAGGACCCATTTTTGCAAAAATGTAGGAAACGTGATTCTAAGACTAACTGTCTTGTTCACGAGTCCAAATTAGGTCTTGATAGTAGTAAAACACTATTGTCAGTGAAAAACGCAGACCGGGCTTCGTCTGAGTTTTTGACCTAAAATTTAACTATAGCTTCATACGATATCGTAGAGCTTGACTATGGTCTTAGTTTATTTTATTTCGCTTTCTAGACCTTTCAATAAAATACAATTATAGAAATACTGATTAATTAAGAAAACTAGAAAATCGGGGGTAAAACATTACTACCCCCTTAAAAGAATTTCGTTCCGAAATTCGACGTACCTTTTTAAAATAGGCTCAGATATTGTTGCCGCATGTCTTCTTCACGTTCCCAAGTAGCATCTCTGGTAGCTTTGTCCTATATGATCTTGACCAACTGAATGTTTTTATCTCGGAGTTTCTTTATCCTTCTATTCGTGATCCTTACCGGTAGAGCCTCATAGTCAAGGTTATCTCTCAATTGTATTGACTCTGGTTCTAAGATGTGTGATGGATCGGGATTATACTTTCTCAATTAAGAAACATGAAAGACATCATGGAGATTGGATAGGTTTGGGGGTAAAGCGATGTGATAGGCTACAGGACCAATTCGGCAAAGAATTTGAAAGGGTCCAATGAACCTAGGAGTAAGCTTTTTAGATTTTATTGCTCTGCCGATTCCATTTCTAGGAGCCACTCGCAGAAAAACATGGTCTCCCTCCTGGAATTCTAACGGCCTTCTCCTCTTATCGCTGTAACTCTTCTGTCTATCTTGTGCGATTTTCATCTTTTCCTTTATCCTCTTAATTTGTTCCGTCATCTGCTGTACTACCTCCAGTCCTACCACTTGACTTTCTCCCGTCTTATACCAACACAATGGTGTTTTACACTTTCTACCGCATAACGATTCGTAAGGTGCCATACATATACTTGAATGAAAACTACTGTTACAGGTGAACTCAATCAACGGTAAGAAGTCCTCCCAACTTCCTGTGTGTTCCAAAACACAAGCTCTTAAGAGATCTTCCAATGACTGAATCATTCGTTCCGACTGACCATATGTCTGAGGATGATAAGAAGAACTCAACCTCAACTTAGTTCCCAAAGCCTTGTGTAACTGCTTCCAGAATAGATGTAAATCTAGGATCTCTGTCGGAAACAATACTAGAAGGCACTCCGTGCAACCTTACTACTTCCTTGATGTAGAGTTGGGTTAACTTCTCCAACGTATAACTTTCGCTAATAGGTAAGAAGTGAGCACACTTCGTCAACCTATCGACGATTACCCAAATGGCATCGTGCCTCTTGTTAGTCCTTGGCAGACCAACCACGAAATCCATAGATATATCATCCCATTTTCATTCTGGGATATCAAAATATTGTAGCAGTCCTGCTGGCTTTTGGTGTTCTATCTTCGCCTTTTGACACACCAAGCAAGCCAATACATATTCTGCTACCTCTTTCTTCATTCCGGGCCACCAAAACTTTTTCTTTAAATCCTGGTACATCTTGTTAGCTCCTGAATGAAAACTCAACCTGCTCGTGTGTGCTTCCTCTAAGATCATCCTTCTTAACTCTATATCCATTGGCACACAAATCCTATCACCATACCTCAAGATTCCATCTTGATTCATCCTAAACTCAAAAGTTCTGCCTTCCGTTACTTGTTCCTTTACTTTCTGAAGATACTGATCAACCTCCTGCTTCTCATTGATCGTCTTCAAAAAGTCGCTCATCACCGTGACCATTCCTAGGTGTATCTTATCCCTAGATAATTCCATACCTAGATTCAAATCTCTGAACTGTTCCATCAGTTCCAGTTCTTTTACCATCATAGCAAATTCGTACAAGGATTTCCTACTTAACCCATCCGCTACTACATTTGCTTTTCCCGGATGGTATTGTAGATCGAATTCATAATCCTTTATGAATTCCATCCATCTCCTTTGCCTCATATTTAACTATTTCTGATCAAATAGATACCTTAAGCTCTTATAGTCACTGTACACTATAAACTTAGCTCCATATAAATAGTGTCGCCATATCTTTAAAGCAAACACTATAGCTGCTAATTCCAAATCATGAGTCTGATAATTCCTCTCATGGACTCTTAGCTGCCGCAATGCGTATGCTACGACTCTCCTTTCCTGCATTAGGACATAGCCCAATCCTTGGTATGACGCATCACAGTACACGTCAAACTGTCCGAAAGAATCCGGTAATGACAGTATTGGTGATGTAGTCAACCTCCTTTTCAGCTTCTGAAAACTTTTCTCACACTCCTCCGTCCATACAAAGGATACTCCCTTCCGTGTTAGTTGTGTCATCGGCAACGCGATCTTTGAGAATCCTTCGATGAACATTCGTTAATATCCAGCTAAGCTCAGAAAACTTCGTATTTCACTTACCGACTTAGGGCTTTCCCATTATACTACAGCTTCAACCTTTGTTGGATCTACTGCTATCCCATCACGATTAATCGCGTGACCTAAGAATTGTACTTCTTCTAACCAGAATTCACACTTGGACAACTTTGCATAAAGTTGTCCGTCCCTTAACACTTGAAGCACAATCCTAAGATGTTCCTAATGTCCTTCCCGATTAAGGGAATAAATAAGAATGTCGTCGATAATGACAACTACAAACTTATCCAAGAACGGTCGAAAAATCTGGTTCATGTAATCCATAAACACTGTTGGAGCATTAGTTACACCAAAAGGCATAACTAGATACTCAGAGTGTCCATACCGACTCCTAAACGCCATCTTCGGTACATCCTCCCTCTTGACTCGAATCTGGTGATAACCAAATCTTAAGTCAATCTTCAAAAATACTACTGCTCCTTTCAACTGGTCCATCAAATCGTCAATCCTAGGCGACGGATACTTATTCTTGATTGTCGCCTTGTTCGGCTGTCGATAATCCACGCACAGCCTTAAATTTTCGTCCTTCATCTTGACAAATAGCACCGGCGCTCCCCAAGGTGAAGCGCTCGGTCTTATGAACTCCTTATCCAACATGTCGTCCAACTACTTTTTCAGCTCAGCTAACTCTGCAAGAGCCATTCGATAAGGTGCTATCGAAATCAGTCCAGTTCCCGGTACGAGATCTATAGCGAACTCTATCTCTCTTTCGGGAGGTAAACCCGGGACGTCATCAGGGAAAACTTCCGAAAACTCTCGCACTATAGGCAACGAATCCAACGTAGGAGATTCCTTAGCTTCCATGGAGAGTAGCAACACGTGTTTCTGAGATTTACTACCTAGTTTACTATCCTTGGCAAGCATCAATCTAGATTGCTCAGGGAATGATAAGGTCTTTTTAGAACAGTCTAACATTACATGGTTAGCCGAAAGCCAATCCATGCCTAAAATTATATCAAGTTGTTGCATAGGCAAACAAACGAGATCAACAGAAAAAGTTCTATTCTCAATGACAATAAGACAAGTAAACAACCAGTCATGGTTGTCAAAGATTACTGGTAGGAGTAGAAACAGTTAAGTCATGGGGAAGTAAAAAAATAGACAACTTTAAATGATCCACACACTCTTGGGATATGAAGGAATGAGTAGCTCTCGAGTCAAACAATACAGGTAAGAGTTTACCTGACACTAGGCATATAACTTGTATAAGATCAGGGGATTGAGAGGATTCAACTCCTCGTATGGTAAAAACCCTTCTGTTGGCTTGTGGTTTGTTGGTTGCTGTCGCTGTTGTTGCCGCATGGTCAACTGCAATAGTTGAGCGTTCTGCTGCGTCTGCTACAACATTGTTGTTGCCAACTCCCTAACAAGGTGCTCGCCTCGCAACCTGATGCTCGCCACGCGATCCAGAAGGCTAGCCCGGGCAGTAAAATACAGCCTTTCGGCCTCGCGACGCGAAACAAATGCTCGCCACGCGTGCCAGAAGGTCAGGCAAATATATCATATGTCTTAAAACAGTTATCACACTCGATAACTTGCGCATCGGACGCTCTACCCAACATCTAAGCATAGTCAATACCCAATCCGGGTTCAACTAGACACGACCAGAAATCACAACTTAACCTAAGCAGCCCTTGATTAAGAATCAAACTGCTCTGATACCACAAAATGAGACAACCTCTTCCTCGGAGGTCCCATTAGTAACCCGAACTCATATTATTAGCGTCACAGCGTAGCGTAGCGATATAAATAGCGAAATATTTAAAACATACAACACATTGATACCACAATAATTTATACAGACATAATAGTACTGACACCATCAATAGAGCCTACAACAACTGGTACTAATTAAAAAAGACTTCAGAGTACGCAACAAATAAAAACTGAAAGCATAGTAGTAAAATAAAATACATCATACTTCCTCTCCTGGCCCCAAAAATACATTTCACTCAAACCCACGTACTGGCCATAACAAAACTAAGACTGTCTACCCAACCACGACTCTAACGTATACGGTAGTTGGGCCCGTATACACTACTCTTCGCTGATAGTAGTCAGTCTCCCAGAGACGGTCGTCCTCCGCATAGAGCAGCTCAAGGTCCCCCAGCATTGGGATCCGAGGTTCTCCCGCCAGCATTTGGTTCTATAGGTATGCCGTCAATTTCCTCCGGCAGTTCCTCAACAGGATCTTCTCGTACGATCGAGAAATAATAAAATATGACAGAGAAAATAGAGGGGATAAGAAACAGTAATATGTCATAACTAGGAAAACAGCTATATAAAATAATTTATATAGATAGCAACACTTACAATCACAACAGTGACAACCAAACAACTGCCGGATAATTTTCTATTAACTACTGTCTCTCACACTCATGCAACTAACGACTATATGGATGCGATCATGACGCGACATCCCCAACAGATCAAGGTGTCTCGGTCATCACTATGCCACCCCCATAAGGCAGGGTTGGGTCAAAAGCCCTCAGGCTCAACTCGTCTTATGGGTATGACATATTCCCCCGCCCGCAGGCCAGGTTGGAATATTCGCCCGTCAACAACGCAACTTATGGTAAAGACATGTTTCCCCCGCCCGCAGGCTAGGTCGGAACATCCGCCCGTTCGTTAACAACTCGACTTACGGCGATGACATATCCCCCCGCCCGCAGGCTAGGTCGGGACATTCGCCCGTCCTTCTACAAATCAACTACTGGGTACAATCATCTCCCCAAAGGCAAGATCGGAATCGCCCCTATGCCAACACAATGATGAACAACAACTATGCAACATGAATCTCACCGACTCATCTCAGGATCAACACTCAGTGCCTCAACCACGACTTATAAACAACCACGACCAACTTTTCTCTGGCTAAACCGGGTATCAACTTTATATCACAACATCAACATATCAACTGTATCTCTAGGATGAGCACTACTACATATATATATCCTCGACTTTCTCACCACACATTCATCTCCCAACTCATTAGAATTTACTGTCTATCTCTACTCAGGCTTCAACAGTCACAACAACACATTAATAACAACCAGAAACAAATTCAATAAATAATATCAACTCACAGATAAATAATATTTAAATAATCATAAGCATATAATATGCATAACATAAATATCACACATATCATATTAAACTTCCAATCATAGATCATGCAACCTCAACATATAGTAAAATCAACCTAACCGTCAAACGACCTCTAGTAGGGTTTGGGTCGCCCTATGCATATTAATATATAGGGTTAAATATGTATTTGGTCCCTATAAAATTCGTAAAATTTGATTTCGGTCCCTATAAAAATTTTATTCATTTTTAGTCCCTACATTTAATAAAATTAGTGTGTTTTAGTCCCTCATCAGGGATTAAAAACACACAATTTTTATACTTTTTAGGGATTAAAAACGAATTAAATTTTTATAGGGACCAAAATCAAAATTTACCAATTTTATAGGGATGAAAAACATCCTTAACCCTTAATATATATTATTTTCAATCTTGCCTCCCCGACGATATTATGGTTCTTTCCCCCACCTTAGTGATGTTCCCGTGAGACTCCAGCTACGGCTCCGCAATCGTCAATCGGGTGCGCTGTCGAACGTTCGAATCCTGTCCAATTCTTTACAACAAAACACAACCAGAAATCAATACAATTAAATCACAAACCCCCTAATCCTTAGGACTAGGCTGCTCCCCCTATTTAATTAAAGAGGCTAGGGATGTTGAAATTCTACCAACTCTTGGATCAATGATCCTTAAGCATACCTAAGACATAATCAGTGATCAGTTATCAAAGATTTGAACCAAAACCCCCTAAACCAAAATCCTAGATTTTCGGCCATCACCTCTAAAAATAGATGAGAGTTTGATTTGGCTTCCTAATCACTTGGATTACATGATTAAGGAATGAAATAGGTGAAATCAAGAATCATTTCACACAAATTGAACAAAATCCCATTTCCCCCAAAATAGCTAGATTCGGCCCCTTTAAGTTAAATAGGCTAGGAAGATTATTTGATTTCATGCTCTTGGATTATGATTGTAGAGGATGAAACTAGATCATAAAAATTGGTTTGGCATTAAAAGGATTTTTCTACAATTTTCTAGAGATTTTTGAAGTTTGGATCTTAAAACTTGAAACTCATGAATTTTAATGGAGAAAATGAAGATTGAGAGCTCAAGAGTGAAATATATACCTCTTAGGTGATGGAGGAGGATGAGATGATCAACTTTGCTTCACAAATCTTCTTGAAAAACCTTGTGGAAGCTAGAGAAAAATGGAGGTCTTAAGGAAGAAAATGGTGGAAGTGGAGAAAGGAAAGAAAGAAAGGAAGAAGAAGAAGATGGAGGTGAGAGAGAGAGAGAGAGAGTGGCTCGAAAATGAGGAGAGAGTGAGTGAGGGTCATGTCACCATTTTAGATATTTTAGGGACGTAAATGTCCTTCAGGAAAAAGAACGGGGACATTTTGGTTTTTTCGCGTCCAGATATTTTTGTTCGTCATTATGACAATGTCGAGTCATGGCACGCTTCCCGAGGTGATGTGACTTGATGTGCCATCAAGTTTATCCGTTGGCGGGTCCCGGTAAATCCCTATACAGCTCTAATCGCCTCCTGGTTCGAGTATTCGTCCAAATATTTTATTATTACTTTCATTTTCGAAAGTCAGGACCCATTTTTACAAAAATGTAGGAAACGTTATTCTAAGACTAACTGTCTTGTTCACGAGTTCAAATTAGGTTTTGATATTAGTAAAACACTACTGTTAGTGAAAAACGCAGACCGATCTCCGTCTGAGTTTTCGACCCAAAATTTAACCATAGCTTCCTACGATATCGTAGAGCTTGACTATGATCTTAGTTTATTTTATTTCGCTTTCTAGACCCTCCAATAAAATACAATTATATAAATACTGATTAATTAAGAAAACTAAAAAATCGGGGGGTTACAAGAAAAATGAGGACATTTAGTCGGCACCTCGTCGGATTTAACAAATGCTTAAAGCTATTTCACTAAAACTTAAGCTCATAGCTTGGGGGACTTATGTACTATACAGGATTAAGGGACAAGATAAAATGTCGAGATGCACTTCTTGATAAGATTTAGTCAAAGCCAAAGACTTAGTCAACCTATCCATATAAAATAGAAGAATCTTATAATATCAAGGAAATAATAACTTATCTAAACAATAACAGCTTATCACATAAAAATCGCTTAATCAAAGGATAAATCATACTTAATATACAACTATGGAATAAATACTATAAATAGGGGTGTGCCACATGGGAGCAACCCAAGCAATCCATAAAATACTCATTGTTTCGCCTAAGTATCCACAACTTGAAAAAAATGGACAAAACAATTACGGTTAAGTCGCGCTTACTATAATTAGACAATTACAGCAAAATATAGTCAATGTAGTTGCAACTGTCATCATAATGAGAATGTACAAATTACTAAAAATGTAATATTGTAACTAGACTGCAATTTAAAACCTTGATCACTACATTCTAGTGCAATGCGTCTGTCCACTATTTAAACCCATAGGCAGAGCTTATCAAAAGATTGCAGTCGGGTCAGAATTCCGAATTTCCCTACAGAGTTATAATGAAAGAAGAGTCGTGTTACTTTTGCACACATAAATTGAACAACAATATGGAATATCGTATAATTCATACAGTGTTGCTCTTCCCACCCCCCCTTTTCTTCTCTTCTTTTTTTGTTACCTCCTTTTTTCTTCCTTTTCTCCCCTCTTTCACCTTCGCCCCCTTCCACCTCACCACTCACCACCACCACCACCACTTACCACCACCCTTTACCCCTCCTTGCTGCAAACTAGCCACCAAATCTGGCCTCACCAATAACCCTCCTCCTCCCCATGAATTACCTTATTCTACCGAGGTGGTTGCCGAGCTACCCTCATCCATCAACTGTGATAGAATCACCACCACTACCATAGATATGCAATCGTGGTGGGAGGTTACTCTAGCCTTCGTCCCGACACCTAAGCCACCTCATTGTGAACCACAACCACCTTCTAGCGCGACCAACAACTCTCAGCCACCAACTACCACCATGCCTTAGGCTCGCCTCCGCCATGCCACGACCACCACCGACAACTCATTGCCACTGCTAGAAGTAGAAAGAGAAGAGAGAGGCGGAAATGCATTATACAAATCTCTAATACCAATTGTTGAAAATTTAGATTCAAGACAATACATACATACCTAAAATTCCTAATGCAATTTAATCCCAAATATATTCCTAACTCACTTTCAGTTGCTCATGTTTTAATATCAATGGGGCAATTGTACGGACCCAAGGAGATTAGCAGCAGGGGTCATTTCCTGCATATATAAAATGTTAACATGGGCTAAATTTACCCATTGGGATAAATTCATATACATCACTCATTCACAAAACTCATGGCCAATTATGAGCAGTGCTTACTAATAACATGCTCAATAGCAATATTGATCACAATTTGAACTAAAATAGCATGCTTTCATAATTTTGACATCTAATTAATTTGAGTTTTATAAAATTATAATAATTTATGTTAATCCACATAAAATAGTTCTTACATAAAAATGGCTTTTTGTCAAAGAAAAACACAAAAATGATTATAAATTTGAATGCTTTGTATATCGTACATACTTTAAATAAAAGTTGAGAAAAAAGGTTCAATGCTTAAATTCTTTTGGTAAAAAATTATAAGCCTCAAATGATGTGCATTGTGCAATATTATTAGTCTAATTCATGCCCAGTACGTATTCGTTGAAAACAAAAACATTATTAGTGTGAGAATTAAAAAAACATTATTAGGGTAACTCACTTATAATTAATTTTAAATACTTAGAAATAGGCGTTATTAAATGGTTTAAATACACTTTTTTGTTTTCACATAAAATAAAAGAGGCCAAAAAGTTTAGTAACAATTAATTATTATATCTTAAGGGTTGATTGATTAAAACTACGGATTTAATTGGTAGGCACAGTTAGTATAAAAAAAATTTACACTATCAACCAATCAAAAATTGACACATCATTAAAAATGTTTGACTCTTATCCTAATTACCTTAAAAGTTACACATATCTGTAATTCTAATCGGTTGATAATGTAAAAAACTTTACAGTTTATACTGAGAGTGCATACCAATTTTTGTTGATCTCATGTATTGATTAAGAAATATGGTAAATGTAATAAAAATGCGATAACTATACAGATAAAAACAAGGCGATAACTATCAACCGAGGTTGGCATGAGTGGTTAAAGGTCTCTCGCCCCTTAACCAAGGTCTCGGGTTCAAGCCTTGGGTATGGAAAAAACCTTAGCTGGGGGGATGCCACCCATCGAGGTGCTGAACAAACTCCCGCGAGAGATTATTCCCCGTCTTAAGTTGGAGGTGGGATACTCCTCGAAGTAGATCAAAAAAAAAAAAAAACAAGGCGATAACTTTTTTAACTGAAAAAGGGGATGGTTCTTTTTTGTTTTTAATATTTGGATCCCTTTGTACGATAAAATTAAGGCTTAATTGCATTATTCGTCTCTCAACTTTTTCAATTGTGCTATTTTGATCCCTCAAAAATTTTAATTGCACTTTTCATCCCTCAACTTTTTCAATTGTGCGATTTTGGTCCCTCAAAAATTTCAATTGCACTTTTCATCCCTCAACTTTTTAAAATGTGCAATGAAAGCCTTTATTTTTTGTCCTTAGAATGATTAATTTTGCACAATTTCACAAAGTTGAGGGATGAAAAGTGCAATTAAATTTTTTGAGGGTCCAAAATCGCACAATTGAAAAAGTTGATGTGCGAAAAGTGCAATTAAAATTTTTGAGGGACCAAAATCACATAATTAAAAAAATTGGGGGACTAAAAGTGCAGTTAAGCCTAAAATTAATATTTTAGTTTATAATTTTAATTTTAATTAGTTTAGCATCATAAATTTTATATTTGAGTCAAAAAAAATTAGGACCCCCTAGAATTAATGGTAGTGGTGGTGGTGGTGGTGGTAGCGGCGACGGTGACAATGCTAATAGCGATGGCAGCTGGGGTGATCATGGTGGATGTGACATTTGTGGTGGCGTCAGTGGTTGCGTTCGAGGAGGTGGTTACAGTGGTGTTGCGTTATTTTGCTTGTGTTGTCCCTCGATATATATTAGACTCACATCATGATGAAATCAGTTTGTTGTTAGATTTGTTTTCTGCTAGTAAGTTAAGTTTGTTAATCAAGATTCTATCTCTTGATTCTAGAAGATTACTTTGTAATCTATAATCTATATAAGTTCCTCTGTATTCTCATTCTAAATCATCTAATGAATAAACAAGAAGTTATTCAGTATTTTCATCTATGATATTATGATATCAGAGCCTATCCTAGATCCATTAAAGGGCCACCTACCATATTATCCACGCACCAAGCCCAATAGTGTTGGACGTGAGGGGGTTGTGAACACCCCATTTTGACCGGGTTCCTTTTGCTTTTTACTTAAATTTACCAAAAAATACCAAAAAATTGAAAAAATTAAAATCATAAAAAATATGTTGAATTTTGAGAAAAATCCGAAAAAGAGTGGAGTTTTATTTTATTTCTTCATAAAAGTCCAAAAATGATAAAAGGAAAAATCACAAAAATATTTTGAGCTTCATTTATTTATTTTTGTTTGCATTTAAAATATAGAAAAATCTAAAAATAAGATATAAATCACAAAAATATTTTAATTTCTTGTTAACGCAGTTTCTTTTATAGATGAAGAAATAAAAATGAAACATTTTGTTATTTTTAAGTTGTGTCTTGTTTATAAAAATAAAAATAAAAAATAAAAATAAAAATAAAAATAAAAATAAAAAATAAAAATAAAAAAAAAAATAAGAAGAAAAAATGTCTTTGGGCCAATAAACCAAGTTTCAGCCCATAACCCGTCTATCTCCATAACCTGTCTACCTCCATAACCTGTCTATCTCCATAACCTGTCTATCTCCTCCATAACCCGTCTATCTCCTCCATAACCTGTCTATCTCCATAACCTGTCTATCTCCTCCATAACCCGTCTATCTCCTCCATAACCTGTCTACCTCCATGACCTGTCTATCTCCATAACCTGTCTGTCTCCTCCATAACCTGTCTACCTCCATAACCCATCTCCTCCATAACCCGTCTATCTCCATAACTCGTCTATCTCCACCCATAACCCGTCTATCTCCTCCCATAACCCGTCTATCTCCATAACCCGTCTATCTCCTCCATAACCTGTCTATCTCCATAACCGGTCTATCTCCTCCATAACCCATCTATCTCCATAACCCGTCTGTCTCCTCCCATAACCCGTCTATCTCCTCCCTCACCCATCAGAAACCCTAGCCTCCACCTCATTTTCGCTCTTCCCCTTACCCAAAAACACAGCCGCACACTAAACTCTTCCAGCTCCAGAAATCGCGCGCCACCAACAACCTTCATGACCAAATCGTGATTCTTGGCAACGTATCTGCCTCATCCCACAAATCTCGTTTCTTTGCTCCCTGTTTTTGTATTGCGTTCTTCATTAGCGACAAGTGCGTGATCACAGGATGGGATTTCATCCCTTTTTCGTGCTCAACAACGAGATTGCGCTTTCAATTTCTTGTCTGCAATCACGAAAAATCAGGAAAATGGAGTAATGAAGGGACACTTGTTTTCAGCTCCATAAAAGCCTAGAAAAAGCGCATACAAAGGGGGCAGACACCAGAGAGAAAAAAAAGCTAAAAAAAAAAAAGCCAAAGGGGAAAAAAAAAAAAAGAAGAAGGGGGGACTGATAGCAAACACCCATATTGTCATACACAAATTCAAACGAAAAGAGGAAATATGAACTAACGCAGAAGGCCGTAACGCACTGGCAAGACAAGCTCAATCATATACAGAGAAATACCCTCACAGACAACAAAAAGGGTCAACGAAAGAGGAGAAGAACCAAAGAACGCAAAGAGCATTGGAAGAGAGATACTCAGAGCAGTACAGGAAGCCATACACATAGAAGAAATTCACACTGCCAAACCAGACGAACTCAAAACAGGGGAAGGTGTTATTGCTGAGTTGCCAACGAGTTCGAAGTAGAGATAGCAGCAAGAGGAAAATAATTGGTTTGAACTTCTATTTGATTTTATTGCTATTTGAATTCTCTATCAGAAGTTGTAATGAATTTGTCTATACTGTTGGTTTAATTCTTTGGGATGCATTTTCAGTCTTGCTTATTACATGTTTGATAAAATGATATGGCCAATGATGTTGAACTTGAGATGTGCTGCTGCTTTCCTTTTTTTTTATCCTCTTCTGCGAAACACCTCCTAACCAAAGCTTTGAGTTTGAATGTGATTTATATATATGATTTCAGAAGTTCATCTTCTTAATTTGGTGGTCTACTTTTGATGGCACACTAAATATTTGAAAGAATGTCAAGAGGGATGAATGCCTTCTGTTATTTGTTTTAATAAATAAATTCTCTTGCAAATAGATCTTATTGCTTGGACTGGTGCGCCTGAATGCAGGTCACGTTGCTCTAATTTCTACTTCATGTACCCTTGCAAGTTCTGTCTTGGATTCATTATTGCACAGATAAATACTTTCAAGAAGAGTTTAAGAAAAGATGGTCTAAATGCTATTATCACAAGATTGTCTTCTTGGCCCCAAGATGTATGTGTTTAGGGTCTGATACAATTGCAAAATGCAATTTCACCTATGAAAAAAAGTGTTTATGCACGTACTAGTGCGTTCTCCAGTGAGTTTTCTTTTTTTCTTTGTTATATATTTTTGGGATTCCTTAACATGCTAAAAAAAAAAAACAAAACAACATAAGCGTACATACATGCTAACTAATTTATCTAGTCTTGCCATTGATTCTTTTTTTGGGTAAAATAAATATGTTGAAATCTTTTAAACATTTGCACAATTAATTTGGGTAACCGTTTTTTTTAACGGGTACATTAGGGGTGTTGTGGGGTTAATTCTCTACCCTTCTCTATGTACAATCGACTCCCGAATTCGACTTGGTTCCAAAGACCATCTTGTTTTAAAGGTTTTCCAATTTTTCCTTAAATTAAATAAAATTGGTGGCGACTCTACATGTTTTTTAATCTAATCTCTTTTTTCGTCGTCTTCCTTCGCGATTTCGGTCGCGACAGATGGTGACTCCACTGGGGACAGTTAGAGAGTCAAGCTCATTAAAATTAATTGTGCAAATTTTTAATGATTTTTAACTTATTTATTTTACCCCCATTTTTTTGGCTTGTTTTGCTTTTTTTTTAAAGAGAAAAAGTAAGGAAAAAATGAAAAAATGTTGAAAAATAATCATGTTGTTGTGTGTGAATTTATTTAACATTAGTTATTTGTTTATTTATTTATTTTTATTGTGTGCTTTATACATGATTTTTTACTTTCTACTTCAACCTTTGGGTAGATGACTTTGGATCCTTTTTCTTGCTATTTCAACTCTAGGGCAGATGACCTTGATTCTGTTTCTTGTATATATGGGAAGCTTTGTTTTCAGGTGTGTTTTTGTTTAGTTTTTAGGATTATATGTACGGAGCCCTCCACACACGTCACCGTCATTTACTGCACACACTTTTCAGCTCTGTACCCGAGCTTGTGGAAAACCAAGGATTAGGAGGTGCCTCAGCATTGTCATTGAAAGGCCTTGTGCCCCTTTGATATTTGTTGATTTACCACTCAGATTGTTACTGGTATCATGAACTAGTCATCCTGTAAGGGTTTATCCCTACTTGTGGCTAGAATCGTGAGCCAACTCCTTGCCTTTCGAGACAAGGGCAATCTGGGGACCACGACCTTTAGGAGTCTAGACCCACCTTAATGTCTGCACTGATAGATCGACTTAGTGGCTATCCCACTTAGAGTCATGACCCTAAGTCCCTTGTATAGGTTGTTCCTTTTAGGACAAATGGGAGCATACTCTTTCCTCTTCTTTCTTGTTACTCTTTTTCTTTTTTCTTCTTGCTTATCTTCTATTTCGGATCTTATAAAAAGAAGACAAAGAGAAAAGGGGTAAATGGGATACATAGTATTTCAGTGAAAAATTTCGCTTCGGGACTAAAAGATCTACTGGATAGATCACAAGGAGGGCCATTCATTAGAGGATCATCCATATCCTTTGGGTTTATGACCCTATAAGGACCCCTTTCCGTGTTGCTCTGTTTTTTTTGAATGTGTTAGGTGAATTCTGTTTATGAAGAAGAGACTCCATTACCATTCGCGTAGCAAGAAATGGAAATGACTCTGTGATGAGAAGAAAGTTAAAAATGCAAGCAACTCGAAGATGGATATTAGGATTAATGTGAAAGTCAACAAGGTGAAAACTTTGATGGAAATAACCGATGCAAATCATTGAGGGAAAAATGCGCCCATTGATCGGTCATCATCCATGCATAACCTAAGGGGGACGTGCTCCTAGAGTTGGGCATGGGATGAAAATTTCTTCTTATAAAGGCAAATTTTCCTTGATAAAAGATTTCTTTAGTGTGAAGAAGGCAATCTTTCCCTGAATTGTTTTTCTCCTTCACTTGTTATTTACTTAAAAAACAAACAAAAACAAAAAAAAAAAACCAAAAAGAAACAAAGAGTGCAGTAAGTTCGTCCTTATAATGTGGATAAATTGAACCGTTGTGCTTTCAAAAAAGTTGATACCAATCAAACCTTGTTTCTAAGGATGGAAGTTGATGGACAAAGAGTTAAAAGAACTTCAAGTCATGAGGTGGAGGAAATAAGAAAATAAATGAGCAAGATAGTAGAAGGGCAAACTAAGATTGAAGACATGTTGAGGACTTGCAGGCCCGTTAGAAAAGTTTGAGTCAAAATGTACACAATTGATGCTCGTGAGCATTATGGGATGACATAATCTTATAGCTCACCTATGTCATCTAAGAAGGAAAAAGCTACAAACCATATGATTGGGTAAAGTCAGAAGATGTTGATGAGCTATAATTGCCACATAAAGATTGCTGGATCGTATTGTTCCTGTGTTTGACTTATTCTGAAGCTTTATGGTAATGGACTTGCATGGATTGTTTTTATGTCCTCTATCTTTGAATAGAAGTTTGTGTCCTTTCATGATTGTGATGAACATGTATAGTAATTGGAAGAAGTTTCAAATCCCCTCTTCAAAAAAAAAAAAAAAAAAGAGAAGAAAATAATGAAAAGAAAAAAAAAGAAAATAAATGGGAGCAAATAAATGAAGGTGTGGTTTTTACCGTGTATTAATTTTGTCTCAAGATTAATTTTTATGTGAGATGAGTAATCTGGATTTGAAATGAGGATTGGCCATCTTTCTCTACCCTTCATAAAAAATCATTTTCCCTTGTTACCCCTGTTGGGCCTTACAAATTCTTTCAAATAACCTTAGACCAGGATCACCCCTACGCTAGGGGTTGGCATTAGTTAAAGGTTGATTGAACCAACATCGCGTGAAGGAAAGGAGGGAAATGTGAAAGAGATGCCAAAAAAAAAAAAAAAAAAAAAAAAAAAAAAAAAAAGAGAGAATAAAAGAAAAAGGATGATAAGGATGGAGGAGATACTAAAAAAGATAAATTGAAGGATGAAACAAAAAATGGAGAAGAAATGATCAAAAAAAAAAAAAAAAAAGGAAGGACTTTTTGGGTTCAAGATAAAACAAGTAATGTCCTTGATGATGCGAAAGTAATCTTACCTTTGTAAGAAAGCCAAAAATCCTGAGTCTCATTCACCTTTAACCACTTGTTTGAGCCTCTTATACCTTTCTTTTCTTAAACCCTTAACCTTGGCCACGTTACAACCTTTAAAAGTCCATTCGGATCAATGAGGGGTTACTCTTATTTTCATAAATCTTAATCTTGAGACAAAGACAAAGTAATTACACCTTTTAGAAGTATTTGTTTTTGCTCCATGATAAAAAAAAAAAAAAAAGAAAAGCCTGCTAGACCGAAAACCCGCAAGGGCGGTCTAAGCAAAAGTTAGGGCAAACAAAAAGGAAGAGGAAAAAAGAGGGATTTACGCAGGGACAACCTTCTCCATAGTTGAATCCAACCCTCTACTGGGGTAGATCTTTTGGTTGAATGTGGCCCTACACTGGGGCAAATTTTCGCGTTGTTAATTCTGCTCTACACTAAGGCAAGTTTCCGCGATGTTTAAGCAAGCCCTACACTGGGGCAAATTCTGCGTTGTCTAATTCAGCCTCACATTGAGGTAAAATCTTGTGTTGTTCAATTTCACCATAAACTGGGGCAAATTTTCTTTATTGATCAATTTGCCCAACACTGGAGAAAATTTTCGTGTTGCTCAACCGGCGTAAATTTTCAAATTCGAGTTGGTCTTGGACTTGGGGCAAATTCCCCTTTGTTCAATTTCACCCTACACTGGGGCAATTTTGTTTTAGCCTTCAAAGGGTCACATGAGTCAGCAATTCTTTATCATTTGATTTCTTTGTTGTCCTGTCTTGTATAGCTATTCATTCATTGCACTCAAGCCTTCAAAGTCCTCAAGGAAGCTCTTTTAACCAATCTCCTTCATGAGTCACTTGTCGATCCATGGATGACCATTAGGTAATGCTTCAAGATAAGAGAACATAGGTTCAACAGTATGGTTCAACAATCTAATGGCAATCTCCCAAGAAATCATTCAAGCCACAAGAATCTCAAAGATCCTAAGTGGAATTGGTAGACGATATTCTCAAACAGCAATCAAAATTATGAGTCAGACTTGGAAATGAAGGGAATGTGAAGATCAATGGCGTTTAAGATACTACATTCTAAGGCAGCAAGAACATGGTTTTACCCAGATTCATCATTTATAAGTGAAAAAACAAGTCCCAAGGTGTCCGTATACGGGTTTGATTGGTTGATGCTTGTTAAGAAGCACAAGATTCAATTTATCTACAAGGTTACTCTTCACACTCTTTGTTTCCATTTTGCAAGTCGGTGTCGAGTTGGCCCGCCATTGCAAATGACCAAAATCTAAGTTTCTCTTTAGCGAGTCGGTGCCGAGTTGGCTCGCCATCGCAAATGGTCAAAAAGTGATGAAAAGATATACAAAAGAAAGAAATAAGAAACGGTGAGTTTGAGTCAAGTTGACTCCAAAGTTGATAAAGTTTTTGGCTCAAAGGCCAACTGCAAAAGTTTTGGGCTCAAGGCCCATTTCATAAATTTTTGGCACAAGGCCTACTTCATGAATTTTTGGCTCATGGCTCAATTTATAAGTCTTTTGGTTCAAGACCCATTTCATAAATATTTTTGTGCTCATGGCCCAGGTCATAAAATTCGTTTTGGCTCAAGGCCTTTTACTAATGATTTTCGGCTCATAGCGAAAAGAATCTACAACGTTTACTCTGCACGCTCTTAGTTTCCCATTTGCAAGTCGGTGTCAAGTTGGCCCGCCATTGCAAATGACCAAAATCTAAGTTTCCCTCTTGTGAGTCGGTGTCCAGTTGGCCCGCCAGTATTTATGTTTAAAAAAAAAAAAATACAAGAAAGAAAGAAAAATCATGTGTCTAAGTCAAATTGACTCCAAGTTGAGACTTTGTTTTCAAAAATCTCGAGCCCATGTCTAGTTAACTTGCAAATAATAGGAAGAAAAAAGTGTAATTCTGTTGACTTTTGTGGCTCAAGGCCCATTGCTTTTTAAAGGCTCCATTTTCCAACTCATGGTTCACTTGTTTTGGATCAGAGGCCCACTGTCTTTTAAATTTTCGAGCTAAGAGGCTCATTGTCATTTAATTTTTGGGATCAGAGGCCCACTCTCTTTTAATTTTCGAGCTAAGAGGCTCATTGTCATTTATTTTTTGGGATCAGAGGCCCACAGTCATTTAATTTTCGAGCTCAGAGGCTCATTGTCATTTAATTTTTGGGATCAGAGGCCCACTCTCTTTTAATTTTCGAGCTAAGAGGCTCATTGTCATTTATTTTTTGGGATCAGAGGCCCACAGTCATTTAATTTTCGAGCTCAGAGGCTCACTGTCATTTAATTTTTGGGATCAGAGGCCCACTGTCATTTAATTTTCGAGCTCAGAGGCTCATTGTCATTTAATTTTGGGATCAGAGGCCCACTGTCATTTAATTTTCGAGCTCAGAGGCTCATTGTCATTTAATTTTTGGGATCAGAGGCCCACTCTCTTCTAATTTTCGAGCTAAGAGGCTCATTGTCATTTATTTTTTTTTGGGATCAGAGGCCCATTGCACTTTTAATTTTCTATCATTTACTTTCGGGATCAGAGGCTCATCGCAATTTTAAATTCCTGCAATTTATCTTTTCGGGATCAGAGGCCCATCATAATTTTAAATTCCTGCAATTTACCTTTTGGGATCAGAGACCTATCGCACTTTTAAATTTCCGTCATTTAATTTTAGGGATTAGAGGCCCATCGCATTTTAAGTATCTATCATTTGCTTTTGTGTCTACATCGTTTGCATTTAATCCTTTTGTATAGTGGCATGCATTCCCGGACAAAATGCGTGTTCTTTTTCTTTACTCGTCCCTTACTATGATCACATGAAGGGTCACGACCCTTCATGTCTTATAGGAAGCGACAAGTAAAGAGGGGCAACTGTGAACACCCCATTTTGACCGGGTTCCTTTTGCTTTTTACTTAAATTTACCAAAAAATACCAAAAAATTGAAAAAATTAAAATCATAAAAAATATGTTGAATTTTGAGAAAAATCCGAAAAAGAGTGGAGTTTTATTTTATTTCTTCATAAAAGTCCAAAAATGATAAAAGGAAAAATCACAAAAATATTTTGAGCTTCATTTATTTATTTTTGCTTGCATTTAAAATATAGAAAAATCTAAAAATAAGATATAAATCACAAAAATATTTTAATTTCTTGTTAACGCAGTTTCTTTTATAGATGAAGAAATAAAAATGAAACATTTTGTTATTTTTAAGTTGTGTCTTGTTTATAAAAATAAAAATAAAAAATAAAAATAAAAATAAAAATAAAATAAAAATAAAAATAAAAAAATAAAAATAAAAATAAAAAAATAAGAAGAAAAAATGTCTTTGGGCCAATAAACCAAATTTCAGCCCATAACCCGTCTATCTCCATAACCTGTCTACCTCCATAACCTGTCTATCTCCTCCATAACCCGTCTATCTCCTCCATAACCTGTCTATCTCCATAACCTGTCTATCTCCTCCATAACCCGTCTATCTCCTCCATAACCTGTCTACCACCATGACCTGTCTATCTCCATAACCTGTCTATCTCCTCCATAACCTGTCTACCTCCATAACCCATCTCCTCCATAACCCGTCTATCTCCATAACCCGTCTATCTCCACCCATAACCCGTCTATCTCCTCCCATAACCCGTCTATCTCCATAACCCGTCTATCTCCTCCATAACCCGTCTATCTCCTCCATAACCTGTCTATCTCCATAACCCGTCTATCTCCTCCATAACCCGTCTATCTCCTCCATAACCCGTCTATCTCCTCCCTCACCCATCAGAAACCCTAGCCTCCACCTCATTTTCGCTCTTCCCCTTACCCAAAAACACAGCCGCACACTAAACTCTTCCAGCTCCAGAAATCGCGCGCCACCAACAACCTTCATGACCAAATCGTGATTCTTGGCAACGCATCTGCCTCATCCCACAAATCTCGTTTCTTTGCTCCCTGTTTTTGTATTGCGTTCTTCATTAGCGACAAGTGCGTGATCACAGGATGGGATTTCATCCCTTTTTCGTGCTCAACAACGAGATTGCGCTTTCAATTTCTTGTCTGCAATCACGAAAAATCAGGAAAATGGAGTAATGAAGGGACACTTGTTTTCAGCTCCATAAAAGCCTAGAAAGAGCGCATACAAAGGGGGCAGACACCAGAGAGAAAAAAAAGCTAAAAAAAAAAAAGCCAAAGGGGAAAAAAAAAAAAAAAGAAGGGGGGACTGATAGCAAACACCCATATTGTCATACACAAATTCAAACGAAAAGAGGAAATATGAACTAACGCAGAAGGCCGTAATGCACTGGCAAGACAAGCTCAATCATATACAGAGAAATACCCTCACAGACAACAAAAAGGGTCAACGAAGGAGGAGAAGAACCAAAGAACGCAAAGAGCATTGGAAGAGAGATACTCAGAGCAGTACAGGAAGCCATACACATAGAAGAAATTCACACTGCCAAACCAGAAGAACTCAAAACAGGGGAAGGTGTTATTGCTGAGTTGCCAACGAGTTCGAAGTAGAGATAGCAGCAAGAGGAAAATAATTGGTTTGAACTTCTATTTGATTTTATTGCTATTTGAATTCTCTATCAGAAGTTGTAATGAATTTGTCTATACTGTTGGTTTAATTCTTTGGGATGCATTTTCAGTCTTGCTTATTACATGTTTGATAAAATGATATGGCCAATGATGTTGAACTTGAGATGTGCTGCTGCTTTCCTTTTTTTTTATCCTCTTCTGCGAAACACCTCCTAACCAAAGCTTTGAGTTTGAATGTGATTTATATATATGATTTCAGAAGTTCATCTTCTTAATTTGGTGGTCTACTTTTGATGGCATACTAAATATTTGAAAGAATGTCAAGAGGGATGAATGCCTTCTGTTATTTGTTTTAATAAATAAATTCTCTTGCAAATAGATCTTATTGCTTGGACTGGTGCGCCTGAATGCAGGTCACGTTGCTCTAATTTCTACTTCATGTACCCTTGCAAGTTCTGTCTTGGATTCATTATTGCACAGATAAATACTTTCAAGAAGAGTTTAAGAAAAGATGGTCTAAATGCTATTATCACAAGATTGTCTTCTTGGCCCCAAGATGTATGTGTTTAGGGTCTGATACAATTGCAAAATGCAATTTCACCTATGAAAAAAAGTGTTTATGCACGTACTAGTGCGTTCTCCAGTGAGTTTTCTTTTTTTCTTTGTTATATATTTTTGGGATTCCTTAACATGCTAAAAAAAAAAACAAAACAACATAAGCGTACATACATGCTAACTAATTTATCTAGTCTTGCCATTGATTCTTTTTTTGGGTAAAATAAATATGTTGAAATCTTTTAAACATTTGCACAATTAATTTGGGTAACCGTTTTTTTTAACGGGTACATTAGGGGTGTTGTGGGGTTAATTCTCTACCCTTCTCTATGTACAATCGACTCCCGAATTCGACTTGGTTCCAAAGACCATCTTGTTTTAAAGGTTTTCCAATTTTTCCTTAAATTAAATAAAATTGGTGGCGACTCTACATGTTTTTTAATCTAATCTCTTTTTTCGTCGTCTTCCTTCGCGATTTCGGTCGCGACAGGGGTGTATTGGGAAAAACTCAAGTCCCACATTAACTAGAGATAGAGCCTCATAAAAGCTTATAAAGCTTGGGCAATCCTCACCTCTTGGGCTAACTTTTGGTATTGAGTTAGGCCCAAATCTAAGATTGTATCAAAGCATGACTTCTTTTACAGCTATACTTGTTTATGTTGAAGATTTAATTGTTGCAGGCAACAATATTGCCGAAATCAATGCCATCAAGAATCATCTTCATCAACGATTCCACATTAAAGACCTCGAGAATTTGAAATATTTCCTGGGGCTTGAAATTGCAAGATCACAAGCTGGCATACATATTTGCCAACGGAAATAAACCTTTGATATCCTGTCAGACATGGGCCTGTTAGCTACCAAACCAGCCCTCACGCCTATGACTAAAGACACCAAATTGCAAAAGGAAGGTGGCCAACCTTTAGAGGATCCTGTTGCTTTTCGAAGACTTATAGGTCGATTGTTGTATTTAACAACAACATGTCCCGATATTAGTCATTCAGTTCAACAACTTAGTCAGTTCATGAGCTGCCCCATATCCATTCATCATCAAGCCGCAATTCGCGTCCTCCGCTACATTAAAACAACACCAGCACATGGTCTCTTTTATTCCACAAAATCGGCATTACAGCTTAAAGATTTTTTCCGATTCTGATTGCACTAGTTGTGTGGACACCCAAAAATCTACAACTGGCTTTTGTATTTTCATTGGAGAGTCTCTTATTTCTTGGCGCTCGAAGAAGCAAACTACAATCTTGAAATAATCTTCGGAGGCTGAATATCACGCATTGGCATCTACGGTTTGTGAACTACAATGGCTCACATATCTATTCAAGGAGTTTCAACTGCCTTTTGTCACTCCTGCTATGCTTTATTGTGATAGCCAATCTGCTCAGTACATTGCAGCCAATCCGACTTTCCACAAGCGCACAAAACATATCGAAATTGACTACCATATTGTTCGAGAAAGTTGCAATCCAAGCTATTTCATCTTCTTCCAATTTCCACTGTTGATCAATTGGCGGATCTTTTCACCAAGCCTCTGGATCCAACTCCATTTCAACGCTTGCTTAACAAGCTGAGAGTTATTAATATCCACTCCTCAGTTGAGAGTTATTAGAAAGTTTTTTACTTTGTAATTTATATAAGTTCCTCTGTATTCTCATTCTAAGTCATCTAATGAATACACAAGAAGTTATTCAGTATTTTCATCTCTGATATTAATATATGTGGAATTACAATTCTTTGGGTGGAGGTTAATTAAGAATTGGGAAATATTTAAACTAGTTATATTTTAATTTCATAGAATTGATGTTGGAAATTATTATTCTAATTCAAAACACTACTAGAAATTTTCTAATTACCTACAGATTTTCTTGCGGATTTTACACAAAAATTCGCAGGAAACAGGTTTCTTACAGTTTTTTCTATGAATTTTGTGCATAGGTAATACCTTCATGAGAAATTTTTTCCTGCGAATTTTCAAATTCGCATGAAATTTCCTGTAAATTTTCTTGGAAAAAATTTAAATTCGTAACAAATGTCAAAATTTTCTACAAAATTTCCTACAAATTTGAATCTGTAAGAAAAAGAATCTTATTTTTTAAAAAATTGCAGAAAAATTCGCAGGAAATTCCTGTAGAAAAAATCCACAAATAATTATTGAATTTCTAGTAGTGAAAAGACCTTCAAAGAAATAGATTTGAAGGCTCAATTCCAATTTCATGCTCAATTATATACGCGTAACAGGCAATTAAAGGAGATAGTTCTTTTTTTTTATGCTGTAAAGGAGATAGTTCTAAACAATACATACAAATTGACTTGTTATCAATGAAGGTTGGTCCGAGTGGAGATGGAGTCTGATCCTTTAAACAAGTCGTCAGGGATTTGATTCCTAGTTCTTGTGTATGAAAAAAATTCGGTTAGGAGGAACATCTCACATTGAGTGTCTTCAAATCCCTTGAAGAAGATTAGTTTCGACGAGCGATCAGAAATACTTCCTACGATCACATGCGAATCGAAAAAAAATAAATACAAATTGACCTGTTTACCAAAAAAAATAAACCATACAAGTTGACCGAATGACCCGGTTTTTAATGTAATTTGCGGAGTGAATAATTTATGAAGTAATTTGGATGTACCGTCATTATAAAAAATTAGCATCCAATAAATATATTATCACATTATTTAATTAGTTAAAATTTACATAAAACATCAAATATAAACCACAAGCATTTGTGTTGCAACCTTGTGGTTATTCATTTATGCTGTTCACATTCTCGATTACTTCTTTAGATATAACCTACCTCTACATAATAATTGTGAATAATTTTTTTAAGTGACTTAGATTATTATGTTGTTATCTTTATTTCAATAGCATATGTTTTTTCTTTAAATAATGATTAATTCACTGCTAAAAAGTCAATGTAATGGCTAATCACAAGTTTAGTCAGGAATATATCGTTACCTAGTTGCCATGAAATGAGAAAGATGGACTAAATAGATAAAGTATGTCGACAAAAAAAAGCCTGAAGTTATCAAAGGATCCAAGAAAAGAAAAGTATCAAACGAAATACAAGATATTACCTGTAGCTTATAATATCTGCTAATAAAGCAAAGGACCCACGTTCTAGTTTCTTTATTAAGCATGTGACTTAGCGCTTATTTTAATGGTAAAGGGCCTTTCTTGACTAATGAATATTACAATTGCAATGCAAGGAACATGTTTATCAGCAGAGGTTGCATCATTGATGCCCATGAGTCATGACTGTGGACGTTAGGATGTTCGATGTCATCATAGTTTTTTTATAATTTTGATTGAATGTTATTTTATGGGTTTTTTTTTTAAAGACAAGGAAAGAGCCTCGTTAAAATCTACTAATGGAAAACCCACCTTAGGGATAAAATCATTAAGTAGGAAAAAGAGTACTCTCCCTCCAAAGATGTATTAATAAAAATGAAGAAAGGAACAAGGGACCATGAGGGGACATTATGCCAAAACTCATGGAAAAGAAATACAAAAACAATCCAGTGAAGGAAAGAGAAGATCCTAAAATACAATCCCAAAGGCCAAGGCAAGTGACCAAGACCATGCAAAGTCTATGAAAATCTATAGTTAGGATAGCCATTTTTATTGCTAGTAAGGTCTACTCCAAGAAAGGAAGGAGTCAGATGCAACCAATGAAAACCAGAGAAAGATAAGCCATGGGAAGCCAATTTATCAGCACATGTGTTCCCTTCTTTATATATGTGAGAAATTCTGAAATTCATTCTTTTGGAAAGATCCAAGCAATTACACCAACGGTTTCTTAACCTCTAAGGGACAATACCAACATTAGAGAAAGCTGAAACAGCAAGTTTAGAATCTCTTTCAATCAAAAGATTAATTCAACCCTTAGAATAGGCAAGTTCAATAGCTTGCACAACAGCTGAAAGTTCAGCATGCAGAGCAGAAGCAATGCCAAGGCCTTCTACAAAGCAACCAAGACAGTTAGCATGCATGTCCCTAAAGATGCCAGCAGCTGCAGCAATCCCTGGACAACCTAATGCAGCACCATCAGTACTGCATTTAATCTCATTGATCAATGGAGTATGCCAAAAGACTTCCTTGATAGAAGGGGCCTGTACAGGATGAGAAGAGACCATAAAATGCTTAAGCAAGACAAGATCACTGACAAAGTTCTTCATTTTTCCAGAGCTATGATTTCCAGCCAAAGAAACCTGAGCAAGAATACGATTTTTAGCAGCTTGTAAAGTACAATTCTTATCATTGAACCTGAGATTGTTCCTGCAAAGCCAAATCGCACAAATAATATAAGTAATAGCAGCCAAAACCACATCAGAGGCTTGACTATCCCAACCTCTATCAAGAATTTTAAAAAGGTGCATGAAATCAGAAGTATCAATGCAGCAACCAATATAAGTTTCCAACCAGTTCCAAAGAGACCGGGCAAACTTGCAATCCAAGAAAAGGTGTCTGGTAGACTCAGCAGCAGCATTGCAAAGACTACACATTGAGACTATGGTACATCCTCTAGCCCAAAGGTTTTCATCAGTTGGCATTTTGTTATGTAAGATTCTCCACAAAATAAACGACTTAGAAGGGGGATGCACTTTCTCCAGATCAAAGCATTCAAGGAAGAAGGGTTTGTAGGTGAAGTTTGAAGCATATAAGCATCCTTAAATGTCAAGCAACCTGAATTAGTCAAATTCCACCTCAGATGATCAGGCCCAGGAGTAGAAGGGATTAAAATTGTCATAATCTCAGCAGCCAGACTAGGGTAATTGTTGCAGATAAAAGTTGGAATTTTCCACCTGCCATCCACAATAAAATCAGAAACTCTAGCTTCCAAGCAGTTATGCAGCTCATGAGGAATGGAAAGCAAATTGACCACAGTATTGGAAAGCCACTTATGATTCCAGAAATTTATACTCAAGCCATCCCCAATCTGCCAAGTAGAATTATGCAAAACATCCAAGAGGCAATTCCTGATTCCAGGCCAAGTAGAAGAAGTAATGTGATTAGAGTGAGGAGCATAATACCTGAGAGCCCTAGTTCTCAACAAAGTACACCACGGACTGTTAGATTGAGTAAATTCCCAGGCCAACTTAAGAAGACCAGCTTGATTGATATCCTTAATAGACCTGATACCAAGACCACCATCATTCACAGGAAGACACAATGTACTCCAAGCCACAGTAACTTTCTTTTAGTATTAGTGTCCCCCGACCAAATAAAATTTTTAATCCACCTGTTTAAAGATTTTAATAAATTGATAGGCCAGCCATAAATCCTGCAACTATAAATGATCATACCATGGATCACAGATTTAACCAGTTGGACCCTTCCCATGATGGAGAGCAAAGATCCTTTCCAAGCAGTAAGTTTAAACTTAATTCTCTCAGCTATAGGCAGCAGATGCATCCTTCTAGGTTTTCCTTTAAAGAGAGGAACACCAAGGTAAGGAAAAAGCATATTACCTGTGGAGAATCCTAAGGTAGCAGAGATTTGCTGCAGGGCATTGCTCATGTTATCAGCATAAAATTTAGACTTCTCAGGACTGATAACTTGACCAGAAATAGAAGCATACTTAGTGAATAAATTAATGATACTTTCCATACTTTTCTTACTCGCCCTACTGAATATCATCACATCATCTGCCTAAAAGATATGACTAGGCATAGAGACTCCTCTAGGACCAGCCGTAAGCTGAAAATTACCATCTGAAACCAACTTATTAATGCCTCTACTTAAAACTTCTTCAGCTAAATAGAAAAGAAGAGGAGATAATGGATCTCCTTGCCTAACTCCTCTTTTACAATTGAAAAAGCCAACAGAATTTCCATTTACTGAAATGGATAATTTAGCAGAATGAAGAATGTTTCTGATCCAAGCACAAAAATTTGAGTTAAAACCAAAAGCAGCCAGAACATCCAGGAGAAAATCCCAATCTAAAGTATCAAAAGCCTTCTTGATGTCAATCTTCAATGCCAATTGGCCACCGTAGGCTTTTTTGTGCAACAAATTAATGCATTTAGAAGCCAGACAAATACACTCAGAGATCTGTCTACCCTTAATAAAGCCTCTCTGATTGGGAGAAATAATTTTAGGAGCAATTATTGCTAATCTGTCAGCCAGAATCTTAGTAATGATCTTAAACGAGAAATTAGCCATGGCTATAGGTCTAAATTGCTCCATTTTGTCAGCACCATCGATTTTAGGAATCAGAACAACCAAGTTAGAGTTTAGATTAGGTAGGATCCAACCCTTTTCATAGAACTGCATAGTTGCTTTGTAGACATCGTCTTTTATAACCTCCTAATAAGTTTGGTAAAAAAGTCCACCAAAACCATCCGAGCCTGGAGCACTGTTGCTGTTTAGGGAGAAAACAGCATTCTTGACTTCATCAAATGAGGGCAAAATGGTAAGACTTTGGTTATCCTCATCAGTAACAATACCAGGGATCACCTCATTAATAATATTAGACCTACTTCAAGAGTTATCTGAGGCAAACATGCCCATATAGTAAGTGAGAACATGGTCCTCAATCTCAGCAGTGTTTTCCAAAATCTGGTCAGCATGTCTGAGAAAACAAATCCTTTGAGTGGCAGACTTAACTTTGGCCATTCTGTGAAAAAAGGCAATATTTCTATCTTCTTGAAGAAACCAATCGACTCTAGCTTTTTCATGCCAAAATTCTTCTTCATAGAGCAATGCTTGCTGAAGATTCACTTGAGCAGAAACTTTAACTTTTAAATGAATGTCACCAAAAATACTCCAATTCCAATACTTAAGTTTGGCTTTCACATTTTTGAGCTTCTGAGAAAAAATATGCATAGGACAGCCATATACAGGGGCCATCCAAGGCTCAGAAATAATCTTTATACAATCTGGATGGCTGATCCACATTTTTTTAAACTTAAAATGAGTACTATGTAACTTTTGAGTATTCTGACAGTTTAAGAGAATAGGGAAGTGGTCAGACTTACTTTTGGTGAGTGTGCAACAAGCAACACTAGACCAATGATGCATCCAATCAACATTGCAGACGGCTCTATCTAGTCTCTTCTCAGTACAGTGAGTTTTCTTTCTGCCATTACACCATGTGAATTGTGAGCCAGAGATATCCACATGAATGAGATTATCCATATCCGTCCAGCATTGAAACTCAGTAGAGGAAAGTTTGTGAGGCAGACACCTACCTCTATACTCATGAGCACCAAGAATAGTATTGAAATCACCAATAAAGCACCAAGGAGCCTGATAAGAATGCTGCAAAACATGTAATTCAGTCTAAAGAGATCTTCTAACAATGTAGTCTGTAGATGCATAAATGGCAGACAAAAATAAAGTATTACTATCCACATAAATTGAAAAGGAGACCTGTTGGCTGGAGATGGCAATTACAGTAGGAGTATAATGCTCAGTGCACAAGCACCAGAGATTAGGAAGGAGGTGATTCCTATTATTCTTAGCAAAAATTCTCAGATTTAAAGATTTCAAAAAACTGAGAGGTAAATCAGCAAAAGCAATCCAAGATTCAGAAATAAAAAGAAAATCAGACCTATGAACATTAACTAGTTTTTTGATCACCGGCCTGGTATCCAGATTACCAAGGCCTCTAACGTTTCAGTATAAAAGCTTCATTTGGATCCATTACTAGGTCCTGCTCGAGACCTTGTCATCCTGGTAGTATCAGAAGTGTTCTTACTAGCATCTTTTTCTGCCTGTTTTTGTCTTTTAAGAGCTTTTTTTGTGTTCTTGCAAGAACTTCAGTGAAACAATCATTATTATTCCCTTCATTACCACTATTTGAGTTAGACAGGTACTTATTGGGATTAGGAGCTGGTGTAGGACTAACATGTTATGAGTCATCATCAGAAGCATCATCTAGCTCGAAATCATTAGTCCAAAAATTGCATAATTAATTCAGATCCCTAAGAACAGTAGAATTCAAAGGTTCATTGCCATCAAAATCTTCCATAATTGGGACTAAAGCCTGAGTAACTTGCTTAGAAGCAACAATAGGGTCCTGCTACAAAAAATTAGAAGTATTACCAAGCTCAGCATCCTTACTGGAAATTGGTTAAGTCTCAACTCCAGTGACAGGGTCAGCCACCTTACTGGGAATAGTAACAGGATTATTATCCAATTGAGCACCATTGTTTTGCCTATTGACCTGAGCCAGATCCTCCTCATTTTCAGATTCAATAGCAATCACCTTAGGATCGCTAGTATCCTGGTTCTCATCTGTCTTTGCCTGTTGCTTGGGAATATACTTAGCAGTCTTCCTAGCCACCTTAACAGGTGCGGTTTCTTCACTACTGGTCTTCTCTTTATGATCTTTGCCACAGTTAGAAATTGAATGTCCTATTAGCTATCATTTAGAACAAAATTCTGGAATCCATTCATACTCAACACCAACAAAAAATGCATAATTTTCTCTTTCAACAAGGATTTGACTTCTCAACATGTTATTGAGATCAATGTCAACTAACACGCGAGCATAATTACCAAAAGCCTTTTTGTTAGTTGCTTCATCAATATTAATTGGAGTGCCTAATCCCCCAGCAATGGCAAAGATAATCTTAGGCCTCCAATATTCCTGTGGCAACCCTACCAATCTGATCCAAACCTGAGCCGTGGATTGCTTTTGAGAAATAGGGTTGAAGTCCTTTGTCCAGGAGAACAATCAAAGGTTACCCGGTTTGAGGTTCCACATGCCAAAACTTTGGACATGACGCAAATCTTCAATCTTGGAAAAGGAAAACTCATAAAAACCTCTTCCCAATGATATCAAATCCCAACGATCAATACCTTTCCATAATAGCAATAACTTGCTTCTGAAGTCAGCGACCTTTATAGGAGTGGACCCTTTAGCAAGAAGAACACGTCCATGCAAGTGGTTTTTGCAATTTTCCAAACCAGCCAAATACTCGTTTTCAGGAATCTTGATCGAGATTTCATCACCTTTAGCACAAGGTCGTGGCAATTGGCTCAAAGGGATATCACACTTATTAGAGACGGCTTGAGCAAACGTTTTTTTTCCTGGACAACATGATCATGAATGGTATCATTTTTCACGGCTTTGAGAGGAAAACAAGACTCAGGAAATAAATCTTCCCATGGATGATGTGAGGAGGCCATGGAAACAAAGGAGAGATAGGTATACAAACCCTAGCAGAGGCTGCGGCCATGCATGTCCCTTGTCATTTTTTCCTTTGTTTTCAAGAAAGGTGTTTTTTGATATTATTTTATGGGTTTTGTTAAGGTATTGGTTAAAAAATTCAATAAAACAAGTTTTTATTAAAAATTAATATTAAAATGTAATTTTCGTCCTACTAGTTAATTATTTTGGTGAATTTGTTCTCACATTTTTATAACATTGCAATGTTCGTCCTTTCGTCAGTTGACCGTCTGAAGGTTAATGGAACGTGGCTATGTGGCAAACATTCCATCTTGTGGCACGTCCAACTGAATTTATTTATTTATAATTAATAAAATATTATTAAAATAAAAATATTAGTTAAATAATATATAAAAAACATATTAATAATTTTTAATATTTTATAATATTTTTAATTTTTAATTTTTAACCAAAAAAATTAAAAAGTGTAATGTGCAAAACATGTGACCTTTTAAACTTATCTTCCACCTTCGAATCGGTGGTATAATCTGACAGAATTTACCTTATTGCATTTTTTCTCTCTCTCAGACTTATTTGCCTTGCTATTTCTCGCTCCCTGCTCTATTCTTCTTTCTCCTTTCACAAAACAAAATCTCTAAAATTTTGCAGAAATAGCACATCTTTGAAATAAATACAACAAACCATTTTCTCATTTTTCCCACAAGTCTTAACAGATCACGATTGCCACCTATCGAAAATCAAATTCTGGTAACCACACCACCTGCTTTTCCGGGCTAAATGCACGGAATTGGATGCCATTCTCGAAGGGCAGAGCGATGACAATAACAATGATGAAAAATATGTCATCGAACAAAACCATTCTTTTCTTAAAGAAAGTAGTCATTGTTTCCATCATCATAATCATAAGTTCACCTTTGTGATTACGGCCACCAACACTACTGCTACAATGACACCCTGTGTGGACGATTAGCTTTAGTCGACGAGCTCACTGCAAAAGCTTTGCACAAGCGTTATGATGTGTGTGAAACCACATCATATTTTGTACTTGTTTTGCATGCATTTTTAGTTCATTTAGGCATATTTGTTTAATTCTTTGTTTGTTTTTTTCCTAGTTTGGATAATTGCGGTGTTTTGTGTTTTGTTGTGCAGGTCCAGTGCAAAAATGGCTGGGAAAAGGGTGGAAAACATCCATGTTGGAGCTGGTATGAACTTAGGAGTTCAGTGCACAAAATAGAGCCAAGCACGACCACGGTGTAGAATACACCACGACCATGGATCGTGGAAGCTAGAAGATGAAGACCATAAGTTCAGAGTCAACCACACCTAGGGTGTCGTGGCCACCACGTCCGCGGAGCCAACCATGGCCAGGGTGTGATAGCCACCATGGTCGTGGAATGGCAAACTTCAGCAAAGCTTCCCAAGTCAGAGCGAACCACCTCCTTGGACTGGAACGTGCCACAGTCGTGGTCCGACTCAGAAATACGTTTTTAATGTTTTTAATTAGATTTTTAAGTGGGTTTGGACTCTTTTTAATCTTAATCTATAAATAGGAAACTAGGATTCGTGATTACGGGTTCCAAACCTGATTAGTGGAGGCAAAGCCTGGAGATTGGAGTGCTATCCTCTTCCTTCTTCTCCTGTCTTCTTGGATTTTGGTTTGCGAAAGTTCTTCCATACTTTTATGGCTTTGATTTCTGTTATGTCTGCGTACTTACCTTAATTTCTAATATTGGGTTGTGACCTTTGATACAATTATGTTGATGAATTGATTTCTTTCCCTTTTTATTAATGTAAAACCTCTTTGATTTGGTTCCTTTTGTGCTTATTCATGTAGATTTGTTGATCACCTATTTGCAAGTCATAGATATGTAGGGATGTACCTGTTGGTGTAAGCCCCAGTGGTCAATCTATTTTAAA
This sequence comes from Ammopiptanthus mongolicus, assembly GCA_039655645.1. NCBI lineage: Eukaryota > Viridiplantae > Streptophyta > Magnoliopsida > Fabales > Fabaceae > Ammopiptanthus > Ammopiptanthus mongolicus. The sequence continues at coordinate 23,599,853 of CM077349.1, read as the reverse complement.
TAGATAATCATTTGTATCATAACTTGGATCATATATTTGATATATGTATAAGGCATTTATTTATTATATTATTGTTATGATCATATATATAACATAATAAAGTCCTTATAATAGGTAGTTCATTTGATGGAACGTCAAGTATGACTTGACCATGAGATGTCATTAAATTATAGAACATTATTCTTAAATATCCATAGTCAAGTATTATTATTAATAAGGACAATAATAATACATTGAGACTATTATGTGAGTGTACTGATGACCACATCTCACGGATCATAAATATAAGATATCAAGTCTTCACATAGGTATAAATATTAGTGGAATATTTATACTGAAGTGACCCGCTATGAGAACGCTGCATAATAGTTATGTAAATGTCATAAGCGATTCTGAAGGTGTCATGACCCGAATTTCGTAGTCATGACCGGCCGAAAGGGAAAACCTACCCTTTCCCTTTCGTAGCCTCACGAGCATATATAAATTCGTTTCATCCAAAGTAAACGATTACATTCATTAACAACATAAGGAATATAATACATCAGAGTGACTAACAAGAAAAAAAAAAATAGTAAGTCCTGCTAAACTAAAAAAACACATGACCATGGGTGCAACCCATCTCAAAAACTCTCCACATGGCATCTAAGGCTTCCGAAGGCTTCGCAGATACCTGTAGCTGAAATGGTAAACGTGGGGTGAGTCCACTGACTCAGTGAAGGAGTTTTCGCCAACACATGCAGCCATACATAATCAAATGCAAACAAAAAAAAAATCACACATATATTCATATATATCCCAATACATCCAACCAACTCAATATATACATGGTCATATAAGCACATATAAGCAACAATGAACCTCTTGTCCTCAAACTGGGTACTTGTGGAATGTCTTGCACCCATAAATTTTGTTCTCATAACTCATGTTCCCGCTTATAAGGGGAATATATCATATATCATAAACATATCTTTTATGCCCATATCGAGTCTTTGGTGTTTTGATTAGGGTTGCACTAAGGTCCCTCGCCTCGACAGTTTTGATTTCATAGCCCGGATATAATGCCCCCTCCGGCCATCGATATACCAGAGATATCTAAGGTCCCAAATCTCGATGGTTTTAGCTTATATACCAGAGATACCGCCCCCTCCGGTCGGATTCCCAAAGATTCATAAATCAAAACCATAATAATTCATTCCACTAAGTACCTCTCAAAAAGATCGCATTATGAGCATACACATACACACTTCGACAACCACATCATAGTATTCTCACAAAAAAACCTTAATCCAGGTATAGCATAAAGGAAACTCATTGTCAAATATCATAACCATAATTCCATGAATACAATCTAATATATCCATTACCAAATCATATCACACCTTCAAACTCATCAATACAAATAATATCATGGAGCCCAACATAAAAAAAAGTATAACCCAAAATGAATAAATAAGCACGATACCATAGACAATGCAAGGAGCGTTTCCAAACACCAGTTGGACGCTTAGTCAGAAGAGACAAGATAAAGAAAACAAGCGCAATAAGAAAACAATTCAATCCCAAGAAGTTAGATAGAAAATAATCTAGACCAAAGATAATGGGGAGAAAGGAACACAAAGATGTTATCCTGGTTCACTCTTCACCAAAGAGCTACGTCCAGTCCTCTCTACTTGAGAGCTTTATCCATTATAACAAAAACCCTTGGTTACAAGTATTCAACACCTCTTCAGACAAGTATTCTGCACCTTTTTAGGTAAGTATTCTAGACCTCTTCAGGCTCACTAAGTATTCTTTCTATACAAGCCTCTTCAGGCTTAACCAACTAGGTTTTGAAAGGAGTTGTTCTACTAATTCACTAAGTGTGAGAGTTTGAAACTAAAGCTTAGAACTTTTGAACAATACTCTACACAGAGAGTGATATTAAAATAAAGATTAGAGTTAGCTTTTCAAGCTTTGATGTATTTCTCTTGGTTGCTTTGTGTGCTTCACTATTTTTCAATTCTTTGAATTAGTTGTGCAATACTTCGCTTCTAGTTGTTTTTTTTTTTTGCATCTTCAAGACCAGAGGTATTTATAGCCGACTTGATTTGATCAACTTCAGTCTTCAACGGATGGAAAAGGATCCGTTCTAATTGAGCATTAAATGAGTTAGTCCATTGAGTCCGATAACTTCCTTGAAGCTTCTGATCAGCAAAGTAGACTATCAGGCTTGATAGCTAGAAATAGGACTGACATATCCTCTTTGTACTCGAAAGTTGCCTTTTGTCTTTCTTATTGGAGAATGTCAACTTCTTTTTGTGTCAGGGACAGTCTGGCTTTTGTTTTTGTTTGAAGGAGTTTTACAAGGAATATTTGTCCAAAGGATATAAGCTTTTTAAATAGAATAATAAATTCAAAAGCTTTACGTATGTATTCGCGCTAAACAGATAAAGCATTATGGGACTATAATGCTTACATAATAACAGGAAGAGTCTTTGAACAGAAGATTCTATTGTTATAACTTATTATCGTCTGGTCTGATCGAGAGTAAATCCTGTTTGTAGTTTGGACAAGTAAAAGTCTTTGGACTTAGATAGTCTTCGGACTTATATATATTTTATCCTGCACACTTAAAATAAAGCGTTAGTCCATAAGAAATATTTGTTCTTCTGAAATTAGTCCTTTGTTAACATCAAAACATAAGGGATTATAGGACCATAACCACTTTGGTTCCAACAACATACAACATATATAATGTAACATCAATCTCAAGATTGAACATTTGATTCATAGCAGAAACACCTTATAAGAAAAACCCCCAAATTTAGAAAATCATGATTTGACCAAACACAGGATTATTTTCCAAAAAACATATTTTTGAAAGCATAACCCAACTCCAAGATAATTTGCACCAGGGATGGGTGAGAAAGAGTATTTCTACTCACCTCTTGAAGACCTCCAAGAATCTTCAAGCGTACCCCATAGCGAATCGTAGATGTCGCCTTCCTCAACCTTGAATCTCCTTCTCCTTCTTCTTCATCTTCTTATTCTACCTCTTCTTGTTGTTGTGGTTGTTTTTGTTGTTATTCTCCTTCCAAACTCATTGTTTGTTGCCACCCCATCTCCCAAGCCTGAGGATGCTCCACAGCAGTTACTAAGGTGTTTTAAGGTGCAAAAAGGGTTTCTAGCCGCACTAGGATGTTATAAGATGGTGTATATATATATAGCGTTGCATTGGTTTTCTATTTTTAAACTTATTTTTAACGCATCCTGACATAGAGCAAGGGCATGCTCGCGATTGACACGGCCGTGCCAATCAGCGTCAAAGTTTGCATAATTTTCGACACGGGCGTGCTATTAGTTAGCACGATGCGGCTCAGACCGTGCTCTATCGGCACGCACGTGCTGAACGTAAGCACGAGCGTGCCAAAGAGCGTCAAATATTGTCCATTTTTCGACACGACCGTGCTAATAGTTAGCACGGCGCGGCTCAGACCGTGCTCTTTCGGCACGGGGGTGCCGACTCTACTGTGACAGATTTTCAACTTAAAGCTTCTTTCTTTTATTCTTTTAGTCAATACACAACCTTTAAGATTCGAAGTCAACCACTATAAGCCTCCCTAACACTTTTATTAATTTTATTTGCTAAAATTAAAGTCTCTTATATCTTTATTTAATTTTTGCAATGTTACAACCGACGGCTTCACCTGTCAATAATGAGGTAGTAGATTATGTTACTCATTACCGACAATATAGATCGTCGGTAACCATGGAATTATATCATTATCGATGACCAACCCGTCAGTAATCTCGTCAGTAACATTGGCATGCATTTGCGCGAAATAAAACCCATGGAATTTTTGACGATATGACCTTCGGTAATTGTAACACCCCGATTTTTCAAGTTTTTTAATACTAATAAACAGTATTTATGTGTTTGTATTTTATTGAAGGGTCTAGAGAGTAAAATAAAATAAAATGAGACCATAGTCAAGCTCTACATTATCGTAGGAAGCTATGGTTCAATTTTGGGTCGAAAACTCAGATGGAGCTCGGTCTACGTTTTTCACCGACAGTAGTGTTTTACTACTATAAATACCTAATTTGGATTAGTGAACGAGACAATTAGTCTTAGAATCACGTTTCCTACATTTTTGCTAAAATTGGTTTTTGACCTTAAAAAATGAAAATAATATAAACTACTCGAGCGAAAACTCGAACCGGGAGCCAAACGGAGCTGAGTAGGGATTTACCGAGACCCGCTAACGGATAAACACGAAGTCACATAAGGTCACATCCCCTTGGGAAGCATGCCATGACTCACCACTGTCATAATGACAAACAAAAATATCTGAACGCGTTCACACTGCGAAAAGACCAAAATGCTCTTGGTCTTTTTCCTAAAGAACATTTGTGTCCCTAAAATATCTAAAAAAATTGGAAAACATTGCCCTCCCTTCACCCATTTCACTCGGTCCTCTTCTCTCTCTCTCTCCCCCTTCACTTTCTTCTTCTTCTTCCTTCATTTTCGTCTTTTTCCTCCAGTTCTCCATTACTTTCTCTTCATTTTCCTTAAGCTTCCTTAAGGATTTTCAAGAAACTTTGAGAAGCAAAGTTGATCACCTCAACCTTCTCTATCATCTAGGAGGTATAGACTTCACTCTTGAGCTCTCAATCTTCATTTTTCTCCATGGAAATTTCATGGTTTCAAGTTTATGATTCAAACTTAAAAAATCTCTAGAAAATTGTAGAAAAATCCTTTTAATGCCAAACCAATTTCTATAATATAGTTTCATCCTCTAATATCACTATCCGAGAGCATGAAATCAAATAATCTTCCTAGCCTATTTTATTTATAAAGGAGCCAAACCTAGGTTAGAAAATTGGGGGAAATGGGTTTTTGTTCAATTTGCGTGAAATGATTCTTGATTTCACCTATTTCATTCCATAATCATGTAATCCAAGTGAGTAGGAAACCAAATCAAACTCCCACCTATTTTTAATGGTGATGACTGAAACCCTAGTTTGTTGGTTGCAGGGGTTTTGGTTCAAATCTTTGACAATTGATCATAAATTATGTCTTAGGTATGCTTAAGGATCATTGATCCAAGAGTTGGTAGAATTTCAACATCCCTAGCCTATTTAATTAAATAGGGGCAGTAGCCTAGTCCTAGGGATTTGGGAATTTGTGATTTAACTGTATTGATTTCTGGTTGTATTTTGTTGTAAAGGATCGGATAGTGTTCGAACGTTTGACAGCGCATCTGATTGAAAGTTGCGAAGCTGCAGCCGGAGTCTCACGAGAACATCACCAAGGTGGGGAGAAAGAACTGATTTCTTCGGGAAAACAAGCTTAGTATAGAATGTATACATATGTAGGGGAACCTTAAACCCTACTAGAGGTTGAGCTCTGGATAAAGTACCTGGACCCTAGGTGTAGGTACTTTTGGGCTATCACCACTAAGATGATAATTTAAGTGATTTGATTGATTGAGTTTGATGTGTTGAATTACTTAATTTCTTATTTGTGATCTGTTCTATTGAACTGCTTGTATGATTAAATATTTGTCTGGCATTGTTATGATATATGTACTCGAATAAGTTCTGTTGCAATATTTTATTATGATTGGCTGGATGATTGTTGATGAGAGTATGGTGAGTATTGATGTTGTTCGGGTTGATACCGTAGTGGTCCCGACCATGGAGTTGTGGCTCATAGACGCAGGGCGTCATTATGCTGATGTTGATGTTGATGTGGATGCAGTGCATCGTGCTCGTGACCGAGTGCTTAGGTGTGAGGTCCCGGTATCAACCTGTGATGGATGTTTGTTTTATATCATAGCATTTCATACCACAACATATTTGTCTGAAAGGGGGATGTCCAATTGGGGATGTGATATTTTTAATCTCGAGGCGGCATGTCCAATGAGGGACGTGATGTATTTTTATTCTTACCAGGATGTCCAATTGGGGACGTGATGTTATCCCGACAGGATGTTCAACTGGGGACGTGATGTATCGGCCGACATGCATATAGGGAAGTCAGCATATACATAGAGATTAGTATCCCTCTTATAGGCTTATATGAGAGAATGACTTCTGAGATGGTCGTACTGTATGACTTAAGAGATGGGTGATGTTGTGTTGCATATTTTATCTGTGTTGTGTGATGCATGTATATATATGCTGTACTGATGCCCCTCTCCCATATTTGATGATGCATGTTTTTTATCTCCCTCATTTTTCTCTTTGTGTCCTTTTATTTTATGGGAAGACCCCATGGAGGAATCGTTTGCTGAGGAACTGGATGACATTTCGTATGAGCCCGATGCCGGTGGACGAGCCCAGGATTCTAACCTGGAGGGGTTGGGAAGTGATCATGGTTAGGCAGAGAATTGTCTCTTGGCCTACTTTCATATTTTTATTTTTGTCTATATTAATATACTCTGTATGTATTATGTTAACACTGTAGTCCTACTGATGAAGCAAATGATGTATGCACATATTTCTTTATATTTTAAAAGCTGTGTACTCTGAGACGTTGCGTGCCTTAAATTTGTTTCGCTTTCGTGTTTAAATTTTTCGCTTCGCTTCCTATTAATAAGGCGCGCTAACGATTATAAAACGATTAAGGTTAGTTAATATCTTAGGTTCTTTAATGGGACGGCGGGTCGTCTCAGTAATTATGTAATTCAATTTCCAACGATTTGGCTGTCAGTAATCGGACTTTTGGAATTACGAGGCTGCCAGCATCACTTTTGTCTCACCGACGGCTACATCCGGCGGTAACTAAATTATAATGTATCGCAGTTATTTTGACGGCTTTAGCTGCCGATACATTATAATTTAGTTATAAGTTAAGCTAAAAGTGTGTTGCTCTCCCTCACTTTCACTTTCACTTTCACCATTTTCGCTCCCTCATTGCACCTCCGCGTCCCTTTCCTCTCCAACTTCACTGCGCGACGTTTCCGTCTCACCTCAGGTACATTTTATCCTTTCTCGTCTCTACTGTTTATCTCTCTTTCTTTCTTTCTCTGTCAATCTCTCTGTTTCCCTCTCCCTCAGCCATTTTTATCCGTCTCCGTCTCCACCGCGAACAGCCCACCATCCCCAACACGAACAACCTAACATCTCTGTTCATCTCTGGTATTTTTATCTTTTGTTTCTTAATTCCCTCTTCTTCTTTTTTTGTATCACAGGTTGTATCTCAATTCCCATTTTTTTTGTATCCCAGTTCCCATTTCTACTTCCAGTCGTTCCCTACTACGAGGCTCCAATTTCTACTTCGTAGTTCTTGGCATAGGTTCCAATTTTTTATTAACTTTTTTATAAATGTTAATCCCTATTAATCCCTATATGTATGAAATGCTAAGTTTCAATTGTTGTATCTCTTTGTGCATTGTTGTATCTATATCTGTTTTTTGGTAGACTTGATTATATGCAATGTTGTATCTGTTTCTTTTGGTAGTCTTGATGGTTGTTTGTGCAATTGTTGTACCAGTATGTGCGTATGCTGCATGTATTTGGGTGCAAGCTAGTCTCAAATTAGTGTTGTTATAATTTCATTTTTATTTTCTGTAATTAGCCGAGTTGTTATTTTATCAGAATTAGCTGAGTTGTATGTGTATATTAAGTATGGTATTTCAAATTATTTTAGGAATAATTTTAGGAACAATTTCAATTCATAAATAGGGAGAAATACTACTTTAGGAACAATTTCAATTCATAAATCTCTAAGTGCTTATCAATCCTTAAATAGGCAAAACCAACTTGACAACCACAAATCCTAAATGACTAAAAATCTATAACAAACTAATGAATTAAAAGTATCTTGATAGGCAAAATTAAGGTCTAGCGAGCCTGAAAAAATGTAAGTATAAAAAATAAGAATAGAACTTAATTCACAATAATTAATAATTATAGTAATAATAGTACTAACAAGAAGAATAATAACAGTGATAATAATTAACTTAAATTAAATTAAGAACACAATCATACTTATTGGCGGTTGGGTTATGACAAATTGCAAGTGATTTGGCGGCATTGGCTCATGCGACGTGACGAGACTAAGTTAAACGAAAATAACTTAATATAATATGTAAATAATGAACATCAAACGTGACTTACGTGTATGTGTATGTTTGGCAATTTTATTAGTCCTCATGCACTTTATGTTGCTAAAGTGCGGGGATTTGGCCGTGACATAATGTCGAACGAGCTCCATCGTCGTACCCATGTTAGAAAGGTTACTAACGAGTTTGTAGACGAGCGTTCGAGGAGCACTCAAGTAAAACCCCTTTATTTTTTATGTTAAATTTTATAAAATATATTTGTTTTAATATATTATGCTAGCTTTGATGTGTGTGTTTATGCAAAACAGAAGAAGTATGAGGCGAGATTGAGTTAGGCTAAGTCTCAGGCAGCCTTTTCCCAATCTACCGCAGCTGACCTTGAGGCGGAGGGGCGACTGGAGCTTTAGACTTGGGTTGAGGTTGCTAGCGGCAAGAAGAAGGGCCACATTCATGGTTTAGGAGACCTCGCCTGCAACTACCGACGAGCGTTCACCAGCAGGAGTCGTCACTCTCAAGAGCCCGCCGAGCTGAGGCAGAGAGTGGCTGCATCCGAGGAGCAGGAATGTCATATGCTGGAGGTCGTGGTTGCTAGAGAGGAGTGTGAGCGTCCGATGCTACAGACCATGGAGGCCATGATGGCACAATAGAGGGAGTTCATGCAACGGGTCACACCCAATATGCAGCATCAGATACCGCCTCAGTCGAGTCAGCCTACTGACGATGATGATCAATAGTTCGATGATCTATTGCAAGGTTATCGCGAAGACTATTAGATTGTATTTGTTTTTTTAAGCTTTTAAACTAGAGATACTTTTAAACATATATATTGTTATGTTCGATGATCTTTTGTTTTTATTTTATCATGTTTTTTAAATATTATATTGGTAAATATTTAATATTAATTTTAAAATATATAATTATATAAATATATATATATATATATATATATATATATATTTAATATTAATATTAATTCTAAAATATATTAAAAACTATTAAAAAAATAATAAAAAACAAGTTACCGACAACTATGTCTGTTGGTACGGGAGACAATTTATGGATGGGTAAAGCCGTAAGTAATTATCGAAGGCTTATGGCGTTCGTAAATTGTCTCCTGCATTGACAGACATGGTCGTCAGTAATTACCGATGGCTTAACACATACCGTCAGAAATAGATATCGACGTGATTAGTACTGAGCGATATGCACCGTTAGTTAGCCGTCGGTAAAGTGTGATTATCAACGGTTTTCTGGCCTTTTCGATGGTAGGTAATACACAATTTTCTTGTAGCGTAAAGAAGTATCTTCTATATAAATACTTTATAGTGATTATCCATCCACATTTGGCTGTTTCAATGCAAAGATTTGCTTTTACGAACATTATTTGGCAGAACAAGAGCATGAATAAATGATTTTAGGATATCAACACTATTTGAATCTTTATGCACAATAACATTAATGATTTCTTTCCGTTCCACTAGTAAGCACTTGGCTGTATATGGAAATGAAAAAGAAGAAATAAGGGTTTATTGCTGGAATAATATTGGATGTTTTGTATTAAAGATCTTTGTATTTCATTGTTAGATGTATCATGATCTATATTTATATTTGAGAACATATTAGAATGATCTAATTTGTATTACATATTTATGTTCTCCTCTTTTAATAGTATAGATTTCTTCTCATGTTTTTAAATATCTACAAATTTCTTATATTAAAGTGCGGATATGAGTATTAAGATACTCAACAGGTAACGATATAGGTATTAAAGTGGTTACCTACGTGGATATGAGTTCGACTACGAATATTTTTTTAAAACACGAGTATGAGGACGAATACTATAGTACCCTACTCATATTCTATTGATTATCACCAGATTTTATTTTGTCCTCTATTTTTTGTTAATTTAAAATAAAGTTTTTTTATTAAGAAAAACATTTATAAAAGTTATTAGAATATTTTAATGAATATGGCATTTTAGGTGAATTATCAAATATTTATTAATTATTAATTTTATAATAAATATTAAAGAACCTATTGATTTTCGTAAAAAAGATTGCAGGAATAATTCCCTTTCATCAATTGCCCACCTTTCCTGGTAAGCCTCCTCTTAATCATGCTTTACTTTTTATCCCTTCCCAACCAAAAATAAACAACAGAAACATAAATGAAATTTTCATTGTCATAAATTCATAATGTCATTGGTACTGATCAAAAAAAAAAAAAAAACTGATCAAAAAAATTCATAATGTCATTGGTAGAAAGAGAGGAGTCATTGAGAATGGTGATGAGGTAGCTGACCGATGACCGATCTAACTCAACTTGAAAGTAAAGAAATGTAATCAAAAAAAGAAAAAAGGCTTAATTGCATTTTTGGTCCCCCAGGTATTATGATTGTGCAATTTTGGTCCCCCGGGTTTTAATTGCGCCAATTGGGTCCTCCAAATATCACGATTGTGCAATTTTGGTCCCTCTAATTTCAATTGCGCCAATTGGGTCCCCATGTATTATGATTGTGCAATTTTGGTCCCCCAATTATCACGATTGTGCAATTTTTAACATCAGTAGCCTACATAGGACACGTGAGGCTGATTTGACACTTAGTGAAGTCAACTTGACAGTTTACGGGACATTCTTATAAGACATCATTGACATTTCACACAATTTAATGATCAAATGCACATCATTAAGTGTCACATAAAAATGACATGTAAGCTGTCAAACTAGTCTCATTAAGTGTCAAATCAGTTGCACATGTGCTTCGTAGGCTATTGATGTTAAAAGTTGCACAATCGTGATACTTGGAGAACCAAAATTGTACAATCGTGATACTTGGGGATCAAAATTGCACAATTATGATATGTGAGGGACCCAATTAGCGCAATTGAAACATGGGAGACCAAAATTGGACAATCGTGATACTTGGAAGACCCAATTGGCGCAATTAAAACCCGGGGGACCAAAATTGCACAGTCGTGATACCTGGAGGACCAAAAGTGCAATTAAGCCAAGAAAAAAAAGAAAGTAGAGAGAGATGGGCGCCATCATCACCCTAATGTTGAACATCTCATAATCTTTCACGCAGATACGCATGAGAGAGGGGGTCCTTCCATATTCCATTCTAATACTAACACTACATCACATTCTCACAGTTTTTAGGAATTGGACAGCTGAGGTGAGAAAAAGTTAGAGATAGGGAGTAGAGAGGGAAGGGTCACTATTTTTTAAGGTTATTTTAAAGTTCATTATTTGGGATATTACATTAACCTTTAAACTACACAAGTCTTTACAATCTTATTAACCAAATATTAAACTTCAAAGTTTAATTGTATTGGAAGGTGAAGGCTAACATCAAACCTTCAAAATCATGCTACACCGATGTACCCCTGTGGTTACCGTCGGATATAATAGTATAATATTGAACGGTCCAGATTTGAGCTTCCAAAAAAAATGTTACCTTGCTACCTATGATCAGGTAACAAAAAAAAAAAATCAATTTACAACATTATTCATATCCCCTCACCCATCTCACTGGAGTTGGCAACCACTCAAAACGGCGACCACCGCCAGAACCACCGCCGATCTGGCAACGACCATCACCGCCCACATCCCACCTCACCACCGGTCGTCGACTTCAAGTCTCTTCCCCTCAACCCAGATCTGAACTTTCATATCTGCTTTCAGATTCAACCACCACCACCGCCATGGTAAAGAGCTGTCGTACCGTCGGAATTGCCAACACCACCGTGAACCGGGGGCGGGGAATGCTGGCGGCTGCGTGAAGACGAAGAGGGTCACCAATGCAAACTTCGAGAATGAGCTTGTGGCATGTGGATATGCCTAAACCGAAAAGCTTAGAGACTATGTGATGAGGGTCACCGGTGGCGAGCCTCCAAATGCAAACGGCGACACGCTGGCGAACAGGGATGAAGGTTGAAGTTGAGGTGTTTTTCTTGGTGACGGCAACATTGAGGTGGTTGTAGATGAGGTCGAAGGTGGATTTGCTCATTCGGAAGGATCGCCGGAATTATTTTTTCGGGAAGTCAATATAGCGTGCGACGTCGCAACTAGTGTCTGTCCCAGCCGACGCACGAGCGCTATCTTCCCCATCCTCCGCACGAACGTCGTTTGCCCCAACCACGTTCTTTGTCTCGTCGCCAGGCAGCCGCTAGTGTTCCATGCCCTCGGATCTGAAGACTAAAACTCCCAGAACAAGATCGACGACATAGGAGGGGAAGGGGAAGAAGGGTGGGGATGGGGAAGAGGGAGAAGGATGGGAAAAGAGGAAGGTGGTGGTGATGAGGACTGAGAATAAGGGTAAAAATGGGTTTTGAAAAAAAAAATCTTTTTTTTTTACTTGATATACCTGCTATCCCAAGTCACTTTCATGCTACACCGGTGTAGCACTTATTCAAAATCCTCATGATAGACGCCACCGTATTAGAAATAACAATAACTTTTTAATTTAACTAATTCTTTTGAAGTTTATGTTATCATTACACTTACATTTTTTATAGTATAAATTTGAAGAGTAATTGATGTAATTTCTAAAGGATTTAATTGTTATATGCTGACATTCTAAATTTTTTTTACACTGTCAACTAATCATAAATTACTACACCAACTAAAATATTTGATTCTTATCAAAACTACCTTAAAAGTCACCCATATCACAATTTCTAATTGGTTGACAGTGTAAATTTTTTTACACTAACAATTCATTGCAATTATACTCATTTCTAAAATATGAAGGATTAAATATAACTAAGTCAAACTCCAAAACATTTATATAATTTCCCTAATTATTTGTACAATAATAAAATAAGGTTATATTTATTTGAGTTTAATTTTGATACTATCAATATTAAGTTTTTTTACAATGTCAATTAATCATGAGACGACCCACTGTCCCATTGAAGAACCTAAGATATTTAACTAAGCCTTAATTGTTTTATAAACATTAACGCGCTTTGTTAAAACGAAATGCAACGGAAAGATTAAAAACGCGAAAACGAATTGATATTAAGGCTGTGCCAAAATACGTGTATATCATGGTAACACAGTTTATACTTAAAGTACACATACAGGCATCGGTTGCCCCATCAGTAGGGCTATAGTAATAGTGTATAAATACAAAGTACTTTTAATACAGACGGTAAGCAAAATACGTAAAATAAACCGAGAGACAACTCTCCGGCTAACCACGACCACTTCTCAACCTCTTGAGGTTAGGATCCTCGGCTCGTCCACCGGCATCGGGCTCATACAAAGTGTCATCCAGTTCCTCAGTAAGTGGCTCCTCCATGGGATCTTCCCATAAAATAAAATAACGCATAAAGAAAAATGCAGGGAGATAAGAAACATGCATCATCAAATATGGGAGAGGGGCATCGGTATAGCAAATATATACATGCAGCACACAACACATAGAAAAGATACGACACGACGACACCCATCTCTTAAGTCATACAGCACAACCATCTCAAAAGTCATTCTCTCAGATAAACTTATAAGAGGGATATTAGTCCCTATGTATATGCTGACTTCCCTATATACATGTCGGCTGATACATCACGTCCCCAGTTGGACGTCCCTGTCGGGATAACATCACGTCCCTAATTGGATATCCTCGTAAGAATAAAAATACATCACATCCTCCATTGGACATCTCGCCTCGGGATTAAAAATATCACGTCCCCAATTGGACATTCCCCTTTGGGACAAATATGCGGTGGTATGAAATGCTATGATATGCAACAAACATCCATCGCAGGTTGATACCGGGAGCTCACACCTAAGCACTCGGCCACGACTACGATGCACTGCATCCACATCAACACCAACATCAGCATCACGACGCCCTGCGTCTACGAGTCACAGCTCCATGGTCAGGACCACGACTGTATCAACCCGAACAACATCGACACTCACTATACTCATCAACACCCAACCAGCCAATCACAATAAAATATCGCAACAGAATTTATTCCAGTACAGATATCATCACAATGCCAGACAAACATTTAATCATACAAGCAGTTCAACAAAACAGATCACAAATAAGCAATTAAATAATTCAACACATCAACCTCAATCACTCAAATCACTTTAATTATCATCTTAGTGGTGATAGCCCAAAAGTACCTACACCTAGGATCCAGACACTTTATCCAGGGCTCAACCTCTAGTAGGGTTTAAGGTTCCCCTACACGCGTATATATTCTATACTAAGCTTGCCTACCCGACGATATCAGTTCTTTCTCCCCACCTGAATATGCTACGCACGCTCGCCTTCCCGCACCAGCTCTGCATCTGTCAGTCGTACACGCTATTGAATGATCGAATGCCATCTGATCCTTCACAACAAATTCCAACCAGAAAACAATCAAAATTCAACAAATTTATCAAATTCCTACACACTAGGGTTCGGCCTCTAATTTTTAAAATAGGCTCGAGGTGTTGAAATTCCCCCAACTTTTGGATCAATGACCCTTAAGTATACACAACACTAGAGTTAATTTTATTACACAAAAACTTGAAGCAAAATTCCTAGTTCTCATACAAGCTAGGTTCGGCCACTTAGTGGTAAAATAGGTTAGGGATGTCTAAAAATTCCTATCTCTTGGATCAATGATCCTTGAGCATACATAGCACCAGACCAAGTCTCATTGTTCAAAAAAATGAATCAAAAACTCATTTTCCCCAAAAAGCTAGGTTCGGCCCTTTTATACCCATATGAGCTAGAGAGCTCTTTTGCTTACAAGCTCTTGAATTATGAAAGAGGGTAAAGAATCTAGCTAATAGAAATTGGTTTGGTATTAAAAGGATTTTTCTACAATTTTCTAGAGATTTTTGAAGTTTTGGATCATAAATTTGATCATAGCCAAAAACCACAAGATTTAAAGGAGAAAAGTAAAGATTGAGAGATCAAAGATGAGTTCATACAACTTAGACGATGAAGGTGATCAAGAATAGCAACTTTGTTTCACAAAATTCTTTGAAGGAAAACTTAAGAAAATGAGAGAAAGTAAGGAAGAAAGGATGAAGAAATGAAGAAGGAAGAAGAAAGAAGAAAGAAGAAAGAAGAAAGAAAAGGATGGAGTGTGTTTATGAAGAGGGGAGCGCATGGGAGAGGTGAAAAGAAGGGTAGGATTGTCTAAAAATTTTCACTTAAGGGCAAAATGGTCTTTTTACACAAAGGGTAAAATGGTAATTTTGAAGAAAGTTAGGGCCATTTTGGTCTTTTCGCGTCCAGGTATTTTCAAAAGCAATTATGACTTCGACATGCATTTCTAGATGATGTGACTTGATGTGACTTCGTGTTTATCCTTTAGTGGATCCCGGTGAATCCATACGCAGCTCTGTTTGTCTCCCGGTTTGAATTACATCCAAATAGTTTATATTATTTTCACTTTTGAAGGTTAAAAACCAATTTTAGCAAAAATGTAGAAAACGTGATTATTAGACTAACTGTCTCATTCACGGGTCAAAATTAGTTCTTTATAGTAGTAGAACACTACTGTCAGTGAAAAACGCGGACCGGGCTCCGTCTAAGTTTTCGAACCAAAATTTAACCGTAGCTTCCTATGATAGCGTTGAGCTTGACTAAGCCCTCAGTTTATTTTATTTCACTCTCTAGACCCTCTAATAAAATACAAACACATAAATACTATTTAATTAATATTAGAAAGCATTTAGAAAGCTTTTTTAAAAAAAAACAGGGTATTACAAATCATAATTCATCTTGTATGTGATTTTTAAGGTAGTTATTATAAAAAGCAAATATTATTAATGATGTAACAATTCATAATTGATTGACAGTGTTAATTTATTTAGACTAACAATAAATGCCAATTAAATTTTATTTATTTTTAATTTAATAAAATACATTTTAGTTTTAACTCATTAAAAGCTTTTTTCTTTCTCAATTTTTTTTATTGTAAAAAAAGAAGCTTTGAGCATACCACACCTCACTAACTCTAAAGTTATTGGTCCATGACTCGGACGACCTTCACTTGTAATATTAGTGATTCAAATTCTATAGTTATCGCTCTAAGAAGAATTTTATCTAACCATCACCTCCAACTATGGATTAAGATTTCTTGCAGTAGCCTATCTCTATATCTCTTCACTTATATTTTTTTTGGATAAAACAAATTAAGGATCAAGAGTGTGAGAGAAATAAATCTAACGATGATATATTACATAATTGTGATAAATCCGTGAATTTATTACCACATTCCATTCGGATCCTCCAGCTAAACGGTTAGTATCACAACTTTCTTATGGAGGGTGAAAAAAGAAATGAGTAAATACTCAATTTGGTCCCTGAAATTGTAAGGTCGTATCAACTTAGTCCCCCACATTATCAATATTCCAAAATGATCCTTGGAATTTCAAAATATAGCAAATGCATCCCTGACATTATTCACTTAGTTTCAAATGCATCCCTAACATTACCAACTTAGTGTCATTATGGTCTATGCAACTATCAACGGAGGGACGAATCTGATTAACTTTCTGCAATTTCAGGGATCATTTTGAAATATTGATAATGTGGAGGACTAAGTTGATACGACCCTATAATTTCAGGTACCAAATTGAGTATTTACTCAAAAAAAAAAAAAAAAAAAAAAAACACCACAGCCTGTCTATCAGACTTCACAGCCACGCCATATCCAATGAACACAAGCCATGTCATTTTCCATCATACAGACAATTTCACACACAGTGACACAGTAATTGTCTTAAGAGAATCCCTTGCTAATAACCAAAACCAGCTCACACAAATACACACAGCCATCACTGCAGAAAAAGAGAAAAAGAAAAAAGAAAACCCTTGCTTCCACTGCATCATCATCTAGTGTTCCTTACCCCTCATGCCTTATCTCCGAACCGGGCCAACCCGTTTAGCTCCCCTGAGACTTTTGCCAAAAGGGTCACCGAATTTGTCCATGGCCTTCAATTTTGAACCTTAGAGATCCTTCAAGCTCTCACCTTTTTTCTTTCACATTTTGGGTTCTTTGGGTGCTGATTTTGTGAAATCAGTGTGAGCGATTGTGAAAACTTGTTCCTTTACGATATGTATGTGGTGCCTCCACCTCAGCGCTCCGATCCGGGTTCAGGATCCGGTGATTTGCGGGTTTACCAAGCATGGAAGGGCAGTAATGTGAGTTCTGCTTCTGGATTTCTTTTCTTGGTGCTTTGTTTCATCTCTTTTTGTTGGCCATGTCAGTGTGTTAAGATTCTAAGAAATTTTCCCTTTGTGTAAGTGTCTATTTTAGGTAGCTTTTTCTATTTTTGGTTGTTTTTGTTTTTCTTTTAATTTTTTGGTTAATATTTTTTGCTGTTAATATATAGTCGAAGTTTGGATTTATCTTAGGGCTGTTACCACTTGGAAGGGGTTCTAGGTGATAGGCTTATTTGTTGAGTGTGAGAAATTAGAAAAAAAACGGATTTTCTCATCCAAGGAACTTTTGGATCCCTGTTGCTTAATTTTACGAGGATACTTGTATTTGAGGGTGCTTTTTCTGTTAGTTCTGAAGCAGCTTTAATAAAATAACCAATGATTGGGGTCCAAAAACTACAACATCAATTGGTTGGTTTTGTTTATCGGATTGATTTGTCAGATTTAAGCTGTTTTGTCTTGAGTACGAAATTGGAACCAGAACGGAAGTTAAAATTTTCTGTTGCTTTTTTACTGTTACTGAAATAGTTTGAAAGCTTTACTTGCTTTAGACACAATTGAAGTTATTTATTTACTTGCCTTTTGCCTTTTCGGAGTTGAATCCTAACATACTTGATGTTCAACTATCGTTTTATAATTTATTTGTTATACAGCATCTACAAAGAATAGCTGTTAGTCACCATTGCTGCATTGTTATTTGAGATATGTTTCGGTATCTAGCCATTTTATAACTATGGTGATGCTTATTCATTGTTTTCATCCTTTTCTTGCAGAAATTTTTTCTTCAGGGCAGGTTCATATTCGGACCAGATGTGAGATCACTGGCACTGACAATTTTCCTTCTTGTTGCTCCTGTTGCAGTTTTCTGTGTCTTTATCGCCAGAAAACTGATGGATGATTTTTCTGACCACTTGGGGATAACCATAATGGCAGTTGCTGTTGTATTCACAGTTTATGTGAGTCTTCTTTTTCTCTCAAATAATGTACAAGAAGAGTTTTCTTTCCCAGTATGTTGTTCAACTGTATTGGTTATCTATCATCTTTGATTAGAATCATGAGAAATATTGCTCGAGAGTACCTCTCTCACAGTCTCACACATTATTGAAGTGAGCTAGAAGCTGGAATTTGGATTCTCAATTGAAATGCAAACTGGATTGATGCCTTTTTTAACAGCTTCTGGTTGGAACAATAACCAAAACAGAACTAGCCTTAGCCATTGCAAAACTAATACGCTCAAACTAGTTTCAGCTAACACAACCCTGACCTTAACAAGCAAGTGGAGTCAATGGTTAAGCCACATATCGTGGGTTGTTGCCCCTTTTTCGTATATATAAAGAGGATATTTTATTAAGGGAATCAAAAGTTACAACTTCCAAAGGAAAGGGGGATTGAACACCCTCATCCTTAAACCATGCAGCAAGAATAATGATCTTGCAAGAGAGTTCTGCTACCCCTCTGCTGCATAGCTATTACGAAGGGACTCTCTAGAAAATTACGTGGAACAACAAAGTGACACCATGGGAACAATTTATCCATAGTAAGTCTAAGGGTTGAGATTTCCCCTTGAACATCTGAGTATTCAGCTTTTAATTGAGGCACCAAATGATAGAATATATAGCTTACTGTCATAAAATTTTACCCTCCTATCCTCTGCCAAAACCTATCAAGAGAAAAAGGCTCCAAGTTATGGATTCATACCCAAGATCCACCCACCAAAAAGCCCACTCCATATGTAATAGGCTGTGAGCAGTAGTGCTATCTAAATGAAGGGCTTAATTTAGAGGCAGTTTTGGATTTCCAAATTGCCTTCTCTGCTTGTGAAGGCAGAATTTCTTTCTATTTGAAGGACTAAATTAAAATATATCATTTGCAAGTTAGCATGGAATTTTAAAAAAAAAAAATTATTATTGGATACATGCTAGGAATTGATTTTGAAAGGTGAACCTTGATGTGCTATACCTACATTTTAGTTCTTTATTTTGGTGTTTGGCTTACTACTTGCTAAAATGAAAAGGTTTTGTTTACAGCTGTCGGTTTTTTATTTGTTGATTAATTATTGTTTGGTGATTTTGTCATAAAAAGGTCGAGCCATTAGTTCACCAATTCACCAATTTCCTGTGCTATGCACACAAAAGATATTCTATCTGACCCTATGCTGATGCTATAATCTGTCCAGGTCTTAGTTCTTCTTTTGTTAACATCTGGTCGAGATCCTGGCATAATTCCACGCAATGCACATCCTCCGGAGCCAGAAGGTTTTGATGGCAGTCTAGATGTTGGTGCTGGTCAGACTCCTCAATTGCGGTTGCCTCGCGTTAAGGAGGTTGAGGTGAATGGCATCACTGTTAAGGTCAAGTACTGTGATACTTGCATGCTCTACAGGCCTCCTCGATGCTCACACTGTTCGATCTGTAATAACTGTGTAGAACGCTTTGATCATCACTGCCCCTGGGTTGGGCAGTGTATTGGGCTGGTATGTATTATCTTTTTTCTGCCAAGTTTTCTTTTTTGGGTGAAGAAAAACTTAGGGCGAAGGGGAGGTTGACCCCATTCCAAGGTCAAGTCAAAGATTGTTATGGTATCTGGGGTGAGTAGTTTCTATTAGCTGTAAAAAGATTGTTGTTACTTGTAAGTCAGCTTTGTACTCGTTGAAGTGATATTTTGTACACGGGCTCTGCAGAGAAAACTAGCATGCTTTATATATTTATCAAAATCAAAACTTTAGTTCAGGCTCCTTTGATCAAGTGAAAAAATTATTCTTTAGTAATTTATGTTATTGGTGATAGTCTAATTTTACTCTCAAGTGTAGATGTTGGCTTTTAGATGTTTGTTATAGTCAGCAATCCATAATAATCTGAAGCTCTATAACAATTTAGCTTTTAAATGTTGGCTTCATGGGTGTATACTACTATCCTGAAAGTGAATTCTGTGATGGAAATTTCCTTTAAGTTACATCCTTTTTAGTTTGTGTTTCATAATCTGATAATATGGGTTGACAAATGCTTTATAATGAATTTAGGGGAATTTTCTGAGTATCTCATCTTAGAAATCTATGGTTTAGAACCGGTTGGAACCGGAGCAAGTGAGGTTTGATTTATTAATAGTAGGAAGGATAAATGGCATGCCTATCGTAGCTGCCACTAAAACAAAAAAAGATATCTCCTTTGTAAAGGAACTCTTCTTCCATTGATGGAAAAAATTTCAGAACAAGTTTTATGTGGAATTGAATTCAGACAATATGAAGATGATTTTTTATTTTGCTTCTCATTGGTGCTCCTGGATTTCTTGAGGGAATTCTACTTGTGAAAATTCAGCAGATTGGGGCCCTGTTTGTTTGGTTCCATAATACAAGGGGTTTAAATGTGGTTTTCTTTTCTGTTTGCATTTGAGGATTGCTCTTGCTCAGATTTTCCTTCCTCCATTCTTGATGAGTTCTTCATTTTCCTTAACAAAATATGTATTTTCTGTTCTGATTACTTTTCAGTTGTGATTTGCTACTTGTCATTTTTTGAATATGCGCTATGCATCTGAATACTTGCACAATTGTTATGCAGCGTAATTATCGGTTCTTCTTCATGTTTGTCTTCTCAACTACACTACTTTGTATATATGTTTTCGCGTTTTGCTGGGTGTATATTAGAAGAATTATGGAGTCAGAGGAGACAACAATTTGGAAGGCAATGATCAAAACTCCAGCCTCCATAGTGTTAATAATTTACACCTTCATATCAATGTGGTTTGTTGGTGGCCTCACTGCATTCCATTTATATCTGATAAGTACAAATCAGGTACTTACTGTTATTTTTTATCCGCAATTCTGCATGCTTTAAACATAAGCTAGCTTTTCAAATTACAACTTGATATTTGTGTCCATTACTCTTGCAGACTACGTATGAGAACTTCAGATACCGATATGATCGGCGAGCCAACCCATATAATAAAGGAGTATTGAATAATTTCAAAGAGATATTCTGCACTGGCATCCCCCCATCAAAGAATAATTTCAGGGCAATGGTGCCAAATGAAGCAGCATTACCTGCTCGATCCGTGGGTGGAGGCTTTATGAACCAAAGTATGGGAAAACCTGGGGAGGACATAGAGATGGGCAGGAAAACAGTTTGGGCAGGCATGGGGACCGGAATTGATCATTCTGAAGGTCAATTGAATAATGACCGTGTGACTATCAAGGATGGTGAATTGGGTGAACTACCTCCTGAAATTAGGGCGACAGTAGATGAACTGGGTGAACGTGCTGCAATGCATCCTAGGCGATCTAGCTGGGGAAGAAAAAGTGGAAGCTGGGAAATGTCCCCTGAAGTTCTTGCTTTGGCAGCCAGGGTGGGGGAACCGAATCGCATGGGTGGAGGTAGCAGTAGTAGTTTGAGACAAGAGCACTGTCATACCTAGTAGCCGTTGTGCAACAAATAGCCTGGCCAAATGGACATGGGGATTTGTTTTGGCAGCTATGATAAAAAAATTACATTTGTCATATGGTAACTACAACAACATTATTGTTTTGTGCAATATATTTGGTGGTGGGGGGTGGTTAGGCATTTGCAGGGTGTTTGTTAGTGTTGTTTTAGCCATTCTGCTTCTAGGAAGGCATTGTTTGGTGTTGTGAGAGTGAGTCGTTCCTTTGCTTGATGTTGTATTATGCTTACCAATTATTAGCCTTGGCATTTGTGGAATTTGCTACAGCTTTCTCTCTCTGGCTCAATGCCAATGGCTCGGAGTATTGAGAGTGTCTTGGAGGATATTGATGATGGATCAAGCACCTCTGATGCTTGAATTGAATGTACTTGGTGAATTTGGACAATGAACTTATTGAGAAAGAGTTGCCAAATCTCCCGACTTAAATCTTTACTCTCTTTACCACAATATTACTATTTGCACTCTACTTTAAGAAGAATGTGTATCATGTATAATCACATAAAGCAATACAGTTCCCGGTTCATTAATTGTTTACAAAAATAACCGACCATTTTGAAAAAGAAGAAATTTTAATAATTGATCTATGAACAAAGATATCTTGCGAGTTAGTGCAAATTTGGATTAGTTGTTTTCGTATATAAAATGCTTAATGTCTGGATAATCGATTTATAGAAAATTGATTTTGAAATTATCAATTTATGTTTTGAGTATTGTTTCAGAAGCAGTTTTTGAGCAATGTTCCAAATTTTCTACCGACACATGATAACTCTTCATCTACCATGATAAAGCAATGCAAGTGTTAACCATGGTAATAACGAAAATAAATTTTAAACGAGGAGGGAAAATGAATCTGGTGATTATAAGCATGGAATGATGGAAGTATCATTACTGAAGTACCAGCATTAGCACTAATGAGCTTGTAGCTCGATGGACATTGGTTAAGATTAAGGTATAACCATGTTCTTTCTGCCATATTTACACTTATACCTAAAAGAAAGTACCTGAGTAAGTGAGATTTAACATAATGCAAATCAAATGCTAACCAATGTGTAAGGGCATTTGGTTCAGGAATCTAAAATAGTAAGATTTTATGGAAAGTGGTGTTTTTTTTTTTTTTGTAACCATGTCATAGGTATGTATTATTCATCATCGTTAGTATTGACTAATTTTCGTCGGGAATATGTTGGGTACACAAAATGGGTTCTCACCTCCCAACTTTCTCCATACACAAGAGCCATGATTCGAACCATTGATCACTTGCTTAAGGTGTCCGAATCTCTTACCAATCGAATCAATCACATATTGGTGGAAAGTGATGTATTTAATATATTGAAAAGTGACATACTTAGTTTTTCAATGAATAATTATCTTTTCTGAAATTCTTAACCAGTACCCTTAACATTGCTAAGATTAATCCTGGTTTAAAAATAATAATTAAGATTACAACACAACAATGTTATTTGTATGAGTTTAATTGTTAGGCAATGTTAGTGTAAAGTTTTTTATATTGTCAACTAATCAGAAATCATGGTATGAGTGACTTTTAAGATAGTTCGGATAAAAGTCAAATATTTTAGCTGCTGATGTGACAATTTATAATTTATTAATAGTGTAAAAATTTTTTACATTGATGCATAATAATTAAGTCCTATTTACATATAGTTCTTTTTTTCTTTCTTTTAATATATTGACACCAATTTTACAGAAATGTTTTATGTCGATGAGAAGATAACATCGTAGACGATAAACATGATAAGTTGATGAAATGAAAAGAAGTTCTTCGCACTATTCATGTAAGAAACAAATTATCACAAAAAAATGTAATAAACAATAATTCTATTCCTCCCACTCATACGGTATCGTGGAGACCAACATATAGTTGGTCTGAGTGGTAACGAGCTCGAATCTCTTAAGTGATCAGAGATTCTTGCGTACGGAGAAAACCTGGTTGGGAGGGGGCAATCCTTAAATGTCGTTCAGATCCCCCGAAAGAGATTAGTCACTGTTTACAGTGGTGGATACTTCTTACCAATAACATAGTTATCCAAAAAATACGGTATCGTGGATTATTGTTAAAGTTTGATGTCAAAATAATGCACTCTCAATTTTTTTTTTTTTTTGGTTCGAAATCCATCATAATTAGGACTTTAATACACTCTCTATTTTATTATACTATTTTTATGTCACTTTTTTTTTTCTAGAAAATAAACTAAGAAAAATACAATTTTCACTATAATTTCTTTCTCTCTCTTCCCAAAGGAAGACTTCAAACAAACGTACCTACAATGTGAGGGATTTACATAACTATAATCTCTGACTCGAAGTTGTGAGAGCAATTAGTGAAAAACGAAAAAAAAAAAATCACCACACAATAGGGATAGCAGTTGTTTCAACTAAAAGCAAGCCAAATTCTATTTTAAAAAAAAAAAATAGACCTAAAGATCATGTTCGTTCTATAACTTTTACACCATTTTTTATGACACCGTTTTTACATTACTTTTTAGATAATAAACTAAAAAAATATAGATTGTAATCGAAAAAGATATTGATGAACTATTTTTAACATTAGTGACTAACATACGAATAATTATTGACCAACATATCTTATGTAATGATCAAGAATGTTAATCGATTAACAATATGGGTGATCTATTAATATCCTTAATCACTACATAATATATGTTAATATCTAGTTATTTGTACGCTGATCACCTATGTAAACATAATGTGTAAAACATATTGTGCTAGTAGCATAAGTGCATTCTAATAAACCCTCTTCCCGCCCCCACGCAGCCCCACCCGCCCCTACAAAAAAAAAAAATGGATTTGGATCCTTTCTTTTTATTTTTATTTTTTTTTCTCTCATGTTAGAAAAATAAAGACAAAAAAATAAATTTTTTTTTATGTGTGGGTCCATTAAAACTTGATTTTATGTCTTTCTATCTCATAATATGAGAGAGAAAATAAGAGAGTAAAAAAAGATGATCCAAATCCAAAAAAACACAAAGTATAAAAGTGGTGTAACTTTTCGTATGCAATTATCATTCCTTAATATCAGTATTCAAACTTATTAACACGAAAAGTCAAATTTTTTTTGGTGTACAATTATTTTATTATTTTTAACAAGGTTATATGTATTTTGCCTTGTCTCAATATTTAGGATCAAAGAATTTATCAAATTCTAAATGGATGTATAATATACAAAATCTCGTTCATTCCCAATTTTTTGAGGTACAAAATGGGGAAATTTACCAACATAGTGTAATTTGGCTGGGAAATTACAGGAACAATATAGTTTTGAAAATAATTACAAAAAAGGGGTAAGTTGCACATGAGATCACCAACTTGCCTATAGAAGTCGTATATCCCAACCACGAATCACTTTTATAATTATAAAATTTAAAAAAAAAAATCAATTTGCATGAAGTCGTAAACATCATATACGATTTCGGTGGTTAATTTTTTTTTTAATGAAGAAATGGTAAGTCGTAGGTGGACGACTTACCTCTTTATTTTTCACTTTAGGAGCAAGTTGTAGGTTCTATCCACGACTTTAGATTTTTAAAATTTTTTTAATAAAAATTTGAAAGTCGTTGATGATATATATTTTTTAGAGTAAATATCCAAATTGGTCCTCGACAAAAAATCATGGTGACATTTTGGTCCTTGAGAAATGAAAAATATCAATTTAGTCCTCAAAAATATAAAATGAGGGTCAAAATAGTCCTTGACAGGGACTAAAATGTCCCTACAAATTATCTTAAAAAGGACCAATTTGACCTGCATTTTACATTCTTGAGAACCAAATTAGTATTTTTCATTTCTTAGGGACCAAAACGTCAACTTGTTTTTTTGTCAAGGACCAAGTTGAACCTTTACTCTATTTTTTTATTTCTCCAAGTTGTGCTTAAAACCCTGATAAAAAAAAGCATATTACTATTGATCCCTATGTGAGATTCCAAAGCATGCTCACATGCGAGATCCTCTTTACAAATCTTCTCCTGATATATTTCTTACACATGCTCATCAACGACTTTCAAATTTTTATAAAAAAAATTTAAAAAATATGAAGTCGTGAATATAACAACCTACGACTTGCTCCTAAAGTGAAAAATAAGAGGTAAGTCGTGGTCTCCACCTACGACTTACCATTTCTTCATTAAAAAAATTTTAACCACTGAAATCGTATATGATGTTTACGACTTCATGCAAATTGATATTTTTTTTAATTTTATGATTATAAAAGTGATTCGTGGTTGGGATATACGACTTCTATAGACAAGTCGGTGATCCCATGTGCGACTTACCCTTTTTGTGTAATTATTTTTAAAACTACACTACTCCTATAATTTTCCAGTCAAATTCCATATGTTGGTATGTTTCCCTACAAAATGACTTTAGTGCCATGTATCCTCACATACTTATATACATGTAGGCCCAACACTTTTACGATGTAATATGACTTTAGTAAAAATGGCTTTTTTTTTTTTTTTTTTTTGCTGAAATATTTAAGTGCTTGTATATTTGGGAAGAAAGTATTTGTTGAGTGATTAAGAAAACTAGGATAATTTAATTTATTATTCGCCTGGGGAAATATTTTTTCTTTTTTTTTTTGGTTTCCCAGGATATCCTCCGCGTGCAATTGTGGAGACTAATTTCTCGAGGTACTAGATGACATTTAAGGGTTGACATCTCCCAACCAAGTTTTTTTCGTACTCAAGAGCCAGGGATCGAACCCCTGACCACTTGCTTAAGGGATCCGAACTCGTTACCACTTACATCAATCATATGTTGGTAAATTTTTTTCCTTTTGAAAGAATAGTAAGAAGACGTAGAAAAATAAATAAATAGTAATAATTAAAGGATCTTGCCAAAATGCACTCACTAATCAATTATTTAAAAGTTTGTATTAAAAAATGATATATTTAATATATTAAAAATTAAAAAATATCCTTAAAACACTGGTTGTCATTTATCATAACTAAAAAACGAAAATACACTAATCAATGGTTGGTCGAGTGGTAAGTATCTCGACCGCATAAGGAGGAGACGAAAATCAAGGGTTAATTTCCTACTCTAAGCAGTTGACCGAAGATTAGTCTCATAGTCGATCCAAAGGACCGAAACTTGCGGGAATACCCTGGAATACCGGGGACCCAAAGACCTTAATTACAGTGGTTTATAAAAAAAATACAAATGAAGTGTAAAAGATAGTGGAAGGCTGCACAGTAATCGAAAAGAGTATAAGGCTAGGCATTGGTTATACTTAGTACCTATGGTATGGCGGCCTTCTAAAGTGAAGTCCTATTTTTGGGTACACCGGTGGAGCCCTGGTTTCTAGGTAATTTTACTTGTTTTTTATTTTAATTTTTAATTTTTTTATTATCCAAAAGACAATTTTACCCTCTTCCCACTCACCATTCACGTCACTCCTCCACCCCACCGACAGCTGCCCATTGTCGCCCCGCCTCCTCATCTCCATCCTCTCAGCCCATCCCATTCCAGTCCCACGTCCAACCACCCACCACCACACCAACAGCTCTGCCTTAGTCTTATTCATCTTCATGAACCGCCATTGATGAAGCATAGGAATGTCAACATCAGGTGGTCCTCCTACGTTGCCATCTTCATCAACACCAGATCCAGAAACAAAAATCCACTGTCGCCATGAATGTCAAGAACTTTTGCTCGATTTCGTAATCTCCAAATCTGGTTGCAGATCTGTTCTATGGCGGCAACGACAACACGAAGGGAGGTTGTCCTCCATAGTTGGCGGCGGCGGGTTGGAGGCCGGATTTGGGTTGTGAGAAAGGGAAGAGACAGTTACTTTCGAAGAGATAGGTCGCAACTGAAGGAACCACCAAAGCAATCATCACCGGAGCTTCGCCTCCCACCCTCGCACGACCAGCTCCGCACTCCAGCTCCCACCAGTCGCTCCGTCTAGCGGTGAACCGTTAGAGCCACAATGAGCCATCCGGACGACGTTTAGACCAATCATCCGCACACAGCCACCGTCGCCTGTCGCACACAAGGCCGTCTTCCAACCTCCTTTTTCTCAGAGCCATTAGGTCGACGTCGAGAGGGATTGTTTCCTCTTCCTATTTTTGATTTTTCTCATAAGATAATCGTCTGCATACGCCGAGTTGCAGAAGGTGAAGGTGAGTGGTAGCAACTGCGGATGATCTTCACAATTCGAAGGCTGATGGAAATAATGGCGGCGGCGACGACGACAACCTTGGAGGAGGAGATGAGGAGGTGGGCGGGATATGGCCATGGAGGAAGAGACAATAGTAGACGAAGGCAGAGACGGCGACAACGACAAAGGCGCATGTGACTGAAGCCATGGCGGCAAGGACGAGCTTGGATGAGGAGGGTTTGAGGGGGTAGGGATGGGGATAAAGTTGTAATTTGACTTTTTTAGGTTACCTATAATACCCTTTTTTGGAAACATGAAATCTAGACCATAGCATTATTTTAATAATATATCCAATGTCTGAATTGGGGCATCACTGGTGTACCCTAAAATCGAGGCTTCACCGTGGAAGCCGCCATACGGTAGAGGTACCTAGATATATGTATTATGTAGAATATGTATACCACACATTTGTGGAAGGCACTACAATGCCCTTTTTTAACAACAACTTGTTGGGATTTGAACCAAATCCGACGATAACCGGGTCAGAATTGGAATAATTTAATATGTTGACATAATAGATAAATTTTAAGAGTTTAATTGATATACATTGTCCGTGTAAAGATTTTTTACATTGTCAACCAATCACAAATCATGCTATGACTGACTTTTAATATAGTTAGGATAAGAGTATAACATTTTTTTATGATGTGTCAATTTATGATTGGTTAACAGTGTGAAAAATCTTTATACTGACAATGCATATCAATATAATCCAAATTTAAATATCATACACGATTAAATCATAGAACTAAAGAAATAAAAAACTAAAGCTAAAATATATTTCATAATATTTTTTTAAAATAAATAATATTAATATAAATATATTATAATTGTAACACCCCGATTTTCTTAATCTTTTAATTAATCAGTAATTAAGTAATGGAATTTTATTTGAGGGTCTATAAAAGTTAATAAATTATTTCGAGGCCATAGTCACGCTCTACGCCATCGTAGGAGGTAGGGGTGTCCGCGGACTGGATTGGATTGGTTTTGAGCCAAAAAACCATCCGATCCAAAGATGAAAATGACTTGCGGTTTGGATTGGATCGGTTTGCTTACTTAAAAAAATCCGATCCAATCCAATCCAATCAAATGCGGTTTGGATTGGATTGGATAATTCGGTTTTTACCGATACATCGTTACATAGTTATATTAAGTCGAAAACCAACATTAAAGCTATATATACTAGAATTAATGTAGTTCTAGTTCCTAAGTACATGCATAAAATCTTCTAGTAAATGAATAACTATTGATTCCTAGGTACATGAATAACTATACACATTCCAATACATCTAGTATTTGGCAATTCCAACAAAAATATTAAAGAGAATGAGAGTGTTCGTTCATAAAAGTATGAAAAACAATGCTTAAGTATGAGTAGTACTATAATTTAAAAAATAATAGTATATGTATATAGTAGGTCGGTTTGGATTGGATTGGATTGGTTTTCACTAGGGGATCCGAAATCCGATCCAATCCAATGAAAAAAAAAAGCGATTTTTTCGGTTTTCGGTTTTTCGGTTTTCGGTTTATTCGGTTTTCGGTTTTTCGGTTCGGTTTTTGTGGTTTGAATTGGTTTGGATCGGTTGATGAACACCCCGAGTAGGAGGCTATGGTTAAGTTTTGGGTTGAACACTCAGACAGAGCCCGGTCTGCGATTTTCACTGACAGTAGTGTTTTACTACTATCAGGACCTAATTAGGACTCGTGAACGAGACAGTTAGTCTTAGAATCACGTTTCTTATATTTTCGAAAAAGTTCATCCTGACGTTCGAAAATGAAAATAATATATAATATTCGGGTCGATGATCGTTCTAAGAGACGATTCGAGCCGCGTAAGGGTTTTATGAAGCCCACGATCGGATAATTTTCATGCCAAGGCTATATTAGTTCATCTAGGGACTCATACCAGTGTCGTGATAATTTCAAAATGCCGGGACGAGAAATGACCAAATTGTGCTTGGTCTTTTTACTAAATTACCTTTTTACCTTTTTTAGCTCTTAAGAAAGCTTAAGAAAATATCTCACTCCCTCACTTTCTCTCCTCACTCGCTGACTCTCTCTCTCTCACCCATCATCTTCACTTTCTTCTTCTTTTTCTTCTTTCCTTCGCCTTCCTCCATTTTCTCTTTTCTCCATTTCTTCATCTCCATTTTTCTTCAACTTCCTCAAGCTTTTTCAAGAAAGTTTGTGAAGCAGAGTTGCTCCTTTCATCCTCTTCTATCACCTAGGAGGTATAGATTTCATTCTTGAGCTCTCAATCTTCTTTTTCTCCATTGATTTTCATAGTTTTAAGTTTTAAGATCCAAACTTCAAAAATCTCTAGAAAATTGTAGAAAAATCATTTTGATGCCAAACCAATTCCTATAAGCTAGCATCATCCTCTACTATCATAATCCAAGAGCTTGAAATCAAATAAGCTCTCTAGCCTATTTATCTTTTAGGGGCCGAATAAATGAAGTTTTGGGGGGGAAAACGGGTTTTTGTTCAATGTTCTTGATTTCACCTATTTCCTTCCTTAATCATGTAATCCAAGTGATTAGGAGGCCAAATCAAACTCTCACCTGTTTTTCATGGTGATGGCCGAAACCCTACTTTATTGGTTAAGGGGTTTTGGTTCAAATCTTTGATAATTGATCATTGATTATGTATTAGGAATGCTTAAGGATCATTGATTCAAAAGTTGGTAGAATTTCAATATCCCTGGCCTATTTTAAAAATAGGGGCAGCAGCCTAGTCCTAAGGTTAGGGGAGTTTTTGATTTAACTGTACTGATTTCTGATTTTATTTTGTTGTATAGAATCGGACTGGACTCGAACATCCGACAGCGCACCAGACTGACAGCTGCGGAGTCGTAGCCGGAGCTGCACGAGGAAATCACTAAGGTGGGGAGAAAGAACTAATATCGTCGGGAAGGCAAGCTTAATATAGACTATATATATCTGTGTAGGGGAACCCTTAAACCCTACTAGAGGTTGAGCCCTGGATAAAGTGCTTGGACCCTGGGTGTAGGTACTTTTGGGCTATCACCACTAAGTTGATATTATGGATGATGAAATTGATTGAGGTTGATGTGTTGATTTGTTTAATTGATTATTTGTTTACCTGTGGTGTTAAACTGTTGGAGTGATTTACTATTATCTGGCTTTATAATGATATCTGTACTGGATGAATTACTGTTGTAATGTTATTGTGATTTGACTGGTGGTTGAGTGTTGATGAGAGTATGATGAGTGATGATGTTGTTAGGGTTGATATCGTTGTGGTCCCAACCGTGGAGCTGTGGCTCGTAGACGCAAGGCGTCGTGATGTTGATGCTGGTGTGATGTGATGTGATGTTGATGATAATGTGATGTTGATGTTGATGTTGATGTTGATGTTGATGTGATGCGATGTATAGTGGTCGTGGACGAGTGTTTAGGCGTGAGGTTCCGATATCAACCTGCGATGGATGTTTGTTGCATTTTCATATCATTTCATACCACAGCATTTGGTCCCAAAGGGGGATGTCCAATTGGGGATGTTACTTAAAATCCCGAGGCGGGATGTGATGTAATGTAATTCCGACGGGGATGTCCAATTGGGGACGTGATGTATCGGCCGACATACATATAGGGAAGACAACATATACATAGGGACTAGTATCCCTCTTATAGGCTTATTTGAGAGAATGACATTTGAGATGATTGTGATGGGTGACTTAAGTGATAGGTGATGTTGTGTTGTATATGTTATCAATGTTGTGTGATGCATATATATATGCTGTACTGATGCCCCTCTCCCATATTGATGAATTATGTTTCTTATCTCCCTTTATTTTCTATATGTGTTACTTTCTTTAATGGGAAGATCCCGAAGAGGAACCAGCTGCTGAGGAACTGGACGGCATTCCGTACTAGCCTGACGCCGGAGGACGGGCCACGGACCCTAGCCTTGAGAGGTTGGGCAGTGATCATAATTAGCTGGAGAGATATCTCTGGACCTATCTTTCGTATTTTGATTTTGGTTTGTAATAATATACTCTGTATGTACTATTTTATATTGTAGCCCTATTGATGGGGCAATGATGTATGTGATATATTTCTTTATATTTTAAGTTGTGTACTCTGAAGCGTTTCGTGCCGTAAATCGTTTTGCTTCCGCGCTAAATTTTCTGCTTCGCTTCGTATTTATAAGGCGCGCTAACGTTTATTATGCGATTAAAATTAGTTAATATCTTAGGTTCTACTGATGGGACAGCGGGTCGTCTCAATAATATCATGTAAAAAGATATTAATTTATTTTGTGTTACTGGTATCCCCACGAGGTGTGGTGGTTAGGTAACGTAAAGCCCTTCACAGAGTGGCGACTACACGATTCGAACCCTTTACAATGAAGGTGAAGGTCGTCTGGGATTGCAGTCCACTTCCACCACTATTGGGTAGAAAAGGTTATTAATTAAAGTAAAAAAAAAGGTTAAAATATATGTTTGGTCCTTTATCTTTTGGTCAAAATTTATTTAGGTCCTTTATCTTTAAAAAGATTTATTTTGGTCATTTATCTCTCAAAAATTACACAAATTCATCCTTTCTGTCATCTCTTTACAAACGATGTTATTATCAGCAACCAAATTAAGAATGATCCCTTCACCCCCAATTTCCAAATTAGGGTTCTTCATACCTCAGCAACCACCATGGATTCGTCTTCATTTTCGACCAAATATAGAGCGAATGCATCCCTAAACCCAACACCAAAGATGGATTTTCAACTTTGCAGGAGATTGAAGGTGAAAACTTAAAATGGATTAAAGACAAATGCGTACCTAAACCCAATCACATCAGACGTTAACATCAATGTAAGAGATATGTTAATGATATCAGTGACAGAAAGGACGAATTTGTGTAACGTTTGAGAGATAAAGGATCAAAATGAATCTTTTTAAAGATAAAGGACCAAAATGAATTTTGATCAAAAGATAAAGGACCAAAAGTATGTTTTAGCCTAAAAAAAATCTTATTTCTTATATTTAATTCTTTTTTTAAAAAAATAAAATTCTAACAAGAATGTAAGACAAAATACAACGAGTAGCATGTCTTGAATTCAAATCCATCACATTTAGTTGGCGCGTTGGAAAGGTTAATAGGACGGGTTTGGTTTCGAAACCCCTGCATAGCAAGCTACCATAAAACTTTACCTCCTGACTTCTGTTCTGCCAAAACCTATCTGAGAGAAAATGCTCGGAGCTTTGTGCACGAACATGATAGAGTATTGTACGCTATACTGTATGATGAGCTGGCAAAATCAGTTAAAGGCGGTTAGGAATGTTGGAATCTGTATTTGTTATATAACTGATTGTACACATTGAAGAAAAGTAATGAAAATCCACAACCTTCTCTGAGTGATTCTGTCATTTTTTTTCCTTCATAAAATCTTTCACCATAAACAGAGCTTGAAACATCCATGTATATCACCACCACCGCTGCACCGGTTTCTTCTCCCATTATTTTCAATTTCCCTCACTATATTTCTCTCAAATTAGATGACAAAAATTTCTTGCTATGGAAGCAACAAGTTCATGCTGCAATTCGCGGCCTCAAGCTTCAAAGATTTATCCATGGTTCTGGCGATGATGCTTCTCCGCCATTTTCTTCGTTGAATGATGAAGCTACGTTTAAGGAGTGGGAGCAGCAGGACCAACTCCTACTATCGTGGATGCTGTCTTTTGATTTCTGAACCAATGCTCACGCGATTTGTTAATTGCAACCGTTCCTCTGAGCTTTGGGAACAGATTCATGTCAATTTTCATGCACATACTCGTGCTATGATTCGGCAATATAGATCGGAACTCGGATCTATGAAGAAAGGTTCGATATTGAGTAAATATCTAATTTGATCAGTGAAATTATAGGTTGTATCACTTAGTCCTTCATATTATCAATATTCTAAATGATTCTTCGAATTGTAAAAATGTAGCAAATACATCTCTGTCATTATTCACTTAGCCTCATATTAAATATCAACGGAAGGACAAATCTGATTAACTTTTTATAATTTCAAGAATCAGTTTGAAATATTAATAATGTTGGAGACTAAATTGATATGACCTCCAATTTTAGGATCCAATGTGAGTATTTATTCGTTCGAGATCTGTTAGTGAGTATCTTCTTCGCATTAAGGTCCTCATTGATACCTTAACTGCAGTTGGAGTTTCAATTTCTGTTGAAGAACACATTGATATCGTCCTCGTGGCTTGCCTTTCGAATATAATGCGTTTGTCGTTGCTGTTACTTGTTGCGGTGATCAATCCTCTGTTCGCGAACTTGAATCGCGGTTACTCGCTCACGAGGCACGGTTGGAGGAACGGTCGGAGAAGCGTGTTAAGGATGAGACTCCGAAGGTGAAACCAGTTCAATCAACCGCAGATTCCGCTGTTCAATTCGTTGAATCTGGAACTCAGAATTTTGGTTTTCGTGGATCTTACAGTTCCAGAGGTGGTGGATCCTCTTTGGTTTGTCAAGTATGTAGTAAGCAAGGTCATTCGGCTGATGTATGTTATCATCGATTTGATTATGCCTATCAGCCTCAGTATCCCTATGAGCAATCCTCTCAGTATAATTGGTCATCTTCCTATCCAAATTTTGCTCCAAATTATGCTGCAAACTTTGCTCCTAATTCAGTGTGGTTACACTGTGTCCCGCGTTCATCCTCTTCGATGCAGCCAATGCTAGCAACTCCTTTTGTTCTTCAGAATCAAGCAACCAATCATGGTAGAGAGAAACCAGATCTTCAGGGGCAATGGACAAGGTCTGTTGATATCCCACATTGGTAGCTCTAGTCTATTGTCTGTATTTAAGAGGCGTTTCGAAAAGTTTATATAAAAGCTATTTGAACTTATGGTAAAATATATGAAAGTAATTTATTATCTTTCTATAAACTCTTATTACTTATTTAAAAATAGTTTATTGAATAAGTGCTTAATTAAGGTGTTTAAGCAAAAGACATCCTAATTCTTGAATTTCATTGGGTTTTATTCATTTGCTTCTGCCATCACCAAAAAATTATTAGTCACGTTTAGTTTGTCTTAACTGCTTCTTACTGCTTTGTTCTGTTTCAGACCACCAATGAGGTCCTCTTGAATGGAAGCATTGGCTCCAATTGGGGTATAGCTTCGAGAAGTTTCCTCTTCAGCATCCAGTGTCTTCAAAATTTGTAAATATCGTGCATGTTTTGCGTAAGTCTACTTTCAATTCTGTTACATCTCATTCAGGCCACTCTAATTGTTCTGATTTCAATTTCAATAATTCTGTGTCTAGCTTATGGCTTTGTAGACTAGGTCATCGCAATACTGAAGTTGTAAATAAAATCTTACATGCTTGTCCTTACATAGAACTGATGCTCATTTTTGTTCAGCTTGCGGTTATCGCTTATCTTACTCACCTTCTTCCACCACATACATTAATCCCCCTTGATTTAGTCTATGGTGACCTGTGGGGACCAGCACGAATTCTGTTCTCACAAGGTTTCAAGTATCGCATTGCTTTTGTAGATGCACACTCTCGTTACACTATTTCCTTAAACAAAAATATGTGGCTTTCCATGCTTTTTTTTTTTTTTCAATATAAAGCTGCAATTAAATTCCAAAATCAAAGGTATACAAACTGATTGGGGTGGGGAATTATAGTGGGCTACTTGAAATGTACTGTTTAAGGTTTGTTTAATTTCCTACCCAACATCATGATCTTGTCTTGAGCTTGCTTGTGCTGGTTGAGAATCTTGAGATAGATATTGTTTTTTTGTTGTCCACAAGCTGTATGATCAAATACTTGGACCCACCATAATATGCTTTATTGAATTCGTTGTCTTCTCCTTTGTTATTTTGGAATGATGATGGTTTGAAGCCTTAGACTTTGTTGTTGTGATGGTTCTAATGGTTTCATAATATTTATTTTGATCAACAATGTTATTATGATGAAAAGCCTGACTTGTAATTTTCTCATATGTAAAATGATTGAAAAAGATGGTTAAGGGGACTAATTTGACGTGCTGGTACAAAATTGTCAAGTTGGGATGTAAGTTGGAGATGTCCAGCACTCGGGTGAATTTTCTAATTTGTTTGAGACACTAATTTGCTTGAAGAAAAAACCTGTATGTTGATTTACTCTGTTTAAGCATAGGAACTGTTTGAATATGCTTGAGAGTAATGAAATTTGGACCAAAAAATGTTTGGCTTACATTCTGTTTTGGCATGTGATGAATTGATTACGTGAATGTAGTGATTCCTTTTGTTTTTGTTTCCAATGGTCATGATCTTCGGAAACTAATGACTGATTCCAATGGAGTTCTTGCTGCTGTTTTTGGATTAGTTCCATATCTTGAGCATGTGTGGTTTGTTGTTTTTCTATGATAGAAAGAATGAAGCACATATTGGGATCATCTGATTTCTGTATTTTGCCATTTTTTGTATGCTGAATTTGTCTGGCAGGGCCTGTTCTTTCAAGCAGAACTTAAGCTAGTCAACTTGAAATAATGCACATTTGTCTTATTAGAAAACCAACATATGTGCTTTAACTGTAAAATTCCAACTCTAAAATCCTTTCTCATTCAATATCAGTTTTCAATAGAAGTTAGGCTTCCTTCTGCAGATTTTGTTTATCTTGCCATGTATTGTTCAAACTATATAACTGATGTTTAGTAATTCCACATCATGCATGGTTTGTCTTGTTGGGAAGCTGATATGTAGTTCCTTCACATGTAAAAAACTTAGATTTTAATCTTATCTCATGAAATACCAGGCTGCATTCAAAGTGAAACCAATTTCTGTGAAATACTTTCTGAAACATTTTTGCTATTTGATACAGTTTCGAAGATACACTCGGATTTTTTCAATGGTTTCGGTCACATATGAAAGTTAAGACACCTAACTATGTGGAGCTAACATTTGAAGGCCTAATTCAGTTTCTGGAGATTTTTTAATATTTTATTATTTTTTTAAGACTGCCAGTGAGGCCTAAATTGATTATGATAGAACTCTCTAGCGTGCTTGTCTTTACATTTGTGCATTTCATGGTATTGAACTATTGATGCTGTCTCTCTTTAGTCTTTAGTAGACCTATAATAGGTTCATCAGGTGTTAGTTTTCTTCACCTGTTGGTCGCTGGTAAAGGGGACTTGCTTGTGGTTGTTTGAGTTGCTTAAATGAAGGTAACGGGTCTGCTCATTTCACTGATATGATCTCATTTGCCTGTGTTACTTTCTGTCTCCTTTGCAAATACTGGTAGAATCATTGTGCATATCTTTGGAGTCTGTTGAGATATACCTTCAACGATTCTGTCTTATTAACTGGTTGTTACGTGAAGTTTCACCTTGGTTTTTCTTGATGTTTTGGTTACCAAATACCATCCTTGTTTTCATGCTCTTGGAGTGGTTTGTGTACACTTCCACCCACTGCAAGGCTGTATATTGCCTGGCTATTTAACACTTAATAGTGGCATCATTTTATGGCTTTCAAGGATATAGCATTTTCAAGCTTTGAGTTGTTGGATCTCTCTTTTGCTTTGGGTCATTTAGGGCTTTTGATTTTGCTATGATATGCTGTCACGAGCATTACAATAATATTGTGCAATTAATTTTATTGTGATGTGCAAATGAGGTTGAATTTTTATTTGTTATTCATAATGGATGGGGGCAGTTCTCATGGAAAATGTGATGTAATGGTTTGGAAGGGAGTTTTCTGCTAAACACATCAACAGTTTGATGAAATGTTTGATATTATGTCATTGTTTTTATGTTTTTGGCTAAAATTGGTTCTTGTGTTTGTGTTAATGGGCTCTCTTTCTTTCTTGCTGGGTGCTGGGTAGCTTGGAAGTCAAAGCTTATGAAGATTGGTGCTGATTTAAACATGTTGAAATGCTTGACCAATGTTGGGTGTTCTTGGCTGATCTTATTCTTTGAAATTTAATAACAATTGTAGCCAGAGGATGTTAGTCTTGTGTGGTCTAATGAAATTGTGAGTTCTCATGTTGGCTATGACATACTAAAAGGACAAAGAAAGAAAGGAGGGGATGAAGTTCTGGTTGTAGCATGTTGTTTTAAATACTAATATGGAGAGAATGTGATTAAGATAGCATGTTTGGGATAGCTGGATTCTTTAGATTTAAGTTGTTTTGAAGAAAAAAAAGTTGTTGGTAAAATAACCCTAGTTGTTTGGCAAATGGATTAAAAACCAAAAAATATCTGATCCAGGGATTTTAGCCGTTTTCAAAAAAGCTGATTCCTTCGGTATTATTTATAATAGAAGATACAGCTTGTTTTTCACTCAAAGCTCTTATCCTATATTTACCCAACAGTTGAAAATTAATGCAAAGCAACTACCTCATTATTGCCACACCAAACTCATGTTTCTTCTTCGATCCTAATCCCCTCCCCCTCACTTCTTCTCTGGTCCAACTTGTCTGCTGGTGACGAACAACTTCCTCCAGCTTTTCTTCAGATTTGTCATGGTTGCTGCCGTTGCTGCTGGTGCCGCCAACAACTCCACCAGGTTCCTATCCTACCACTCTTTTCTCTTGTCTCTGTAGTTTATGTTCCTTTATGTTCCAATCCTGCCACCCCCTTGTTATCTGGGGCTTCGTGGAGCTTGTGTTTGATTTAAGATTATTGTTTTAATCTTACCAAAATATTGTAGGAAAAAATAGTGGCAAATGTTGTAGGTTATGCTTCTAGAGCAGTGTAGGTGGTATTCTCTGCTACTGATTATGCAGATTGGAGTGTTACTTTGTTACGTAAAAATGATTGCATATTCTGTAAATTATTGAATTGTGTGATAAGTTGAATTTGTATCCAATTGATGAACAGAAATGGTATTATGTACCGTAATGATGCAGATTGAAGAGTGTTTGGTAAAATGTCAAAATGGTGTCATACCGTTCCAAGTTGTATGCAGATTGCATATAGCTGCTACAGGTTGGGTTTTGATAAAATGGTTGAAGCTTTGGCAGTGCATTGGTTGGACAAGGCTGAACCGCTGAAGGGCACCGTTAGGGAATAAGGAAGTTGCAAAATTGTTAAGCACAAATTTATGATATGATGTGTAATTAATGAGACTGTTTTATTTGTTAAGAAAGAGTATCCATTATAATAAAGATAAGAGAAGTGTAGAAAGATAGCATTGGCAGTAACAAGTCATATTAAAATGTGAATTTTGAACAAAATAACTTGAACACTGATATACCCAAGAAAAAAATTACTGACACTACAGTCCTGTATTTATGTTTTTATTCTCACTATTGACTAAGACAGGAGACTGTTGTTAACCTCTGTTATTTGATATTGTGTTTTTGGTCAAAGATTACATGCTTGTATGAGAAATGGCTACTTTTGTGTCCGCTCAGATTGGGTTGGATCCTTTTTATTACGTTTGTAATCACTTATTATTTGAGTGTGATTTTCCTGTGCTATTTCTATTTTTTGTGATAAATTTAGTGCTTTCTCTCCCTCCTTTTGTTAGGGAGAATGTTTACCGCACTGGTTAAGGAAGTAAAAGAAGATTTTTTTTTCATGAAAATTGACGTATTTAATATTTGAAGATGTGATATATTTCGTTTTTCAATACAAAATTGCTTTTTCTCCCTTAAAGAGTGTCCTTAAAACGCTCATTAGCAGGACCTTTTATTAAATATAATTGCTCAGAATCTTCTGACACTTATTCTATTTGCACTTTGAAAATTGAATCAAGACTATATAATTATTCAATTATATGTGGGTCTGCTATATGGTACCATTAATTTCACCATATACTTTGATTTGCTATTGAGATAGGATGGTAAGTATACAAGGGGGAAAAAAGTCTCCAATGGTTGCTCCCCATATAAATGTTTAAAATTTGCTACTAAATTGACTTCCTTGAGTTTTGATGCACTAATAGCGTAAAAGATTTTTATATTATTATTCAATTATATACCGTCAAGTTGTTAAAAATATTTGTACTCAAAATTGAAAAACATCCTCTTTATTTTTTATCTCTTCATTTTTGTTCATTTCCAAAGTTTTGAGAAAATAAATGTGTATTATACATATATGTATAGCTCTTCATGCATTTATTATCACCAAAATTTTAAAAATGGACATATCCATTTTCATTTCTCATGAGAAATAGAGAGGATCTTTACCCCAAAATAATTACATCAAAAGTCACTATAGAGATCTTCATTTACTAGAGTTTTTTTTTTTTTTTTTTTGTAATTTTTGTGAGACCGTAGAATGTAGTGTTATATTTGGGCTAAAAAAAAAACTTTCTTTTCCACTGTCTCTTACCAGTACTTGTTATTCATAGTTCGCTTGAATGAATTTTTTTTTTTTTTTGGTTTGTCTTTTTGGGATTATTTTGTTTATTCTGAAAATGAAAAACAGTAAAGCCATTAAAGTTTATTTTCTCTTTTTGCGATTATTTTGTTTAGTCAATATTTGATTATTCGAATGAGTTTAATTGTTATGTATTAACAGTTTAAAATTGTTTACATCGAAAATCAATCATCATTAATCATGATATATATGAATTTATGGTAGTGGAATAAAATTCAAATATTTTATCGATGTGATAATTTATGATTGAATGTTTGTATAAAAAGGACTTTATAATGTTAGTGTATAATAATTATTACAGTTAATTAAAACAATATAATTATTTAGATAATATTATAATTGAATTATCAAAAAGTCCCTCAATGTTAATTTTATTATTCAAATTAGTCCTTTAATGTTAATTTCGCTAGTCAATTTAATTCCTGTCAGAGACTAACTTTATTAAGGAAATTAACAGTCAGGAACTTTTTCGCAATTTAATTGCTTTCAAGGACTGAATTGACAGCATCTCACACTTTTAAGGATCAAAAAGATAGTTTACTCTAAATTATATTAGAAGTAATATTTGAAATGTGTCCTTCATTATTACATATTAAAAAGTATCTTCAAATCACTATCGCTAGTTAGTAACGGTGATTCTAGCATGAGGTACCAGGATGATAATCTCCTATTTCATTTTGGTGTATCATATTATGTCCTAATTAATAATATCTTGTTATATATTCTATTTTTTTCAATATTAAATAAAATTTTAACTTATATGACAATATATTATTAGTTGAGACATAATGTGATATACCAAAATGAACCATCATAGACCGGTCATTGTATATCATTGTCAAAACTTTTGCCGACCGATAGTCCACAAATAGCAACCGATATGATCGGTCGCTAAAACGTTCTTTCTTTTTTTTGTAATGTAATTTGATGAGTTATAGTGAAACTCTTGGTTTAATCAAAGATCGGACGTAACGTAAAGTATAGGGTGAATTAGCATAAATCGCTAAATGCGATTCTCTCTTACCTTTAACTCTTGAATATTACTTTAAATTTTTAACTTGCATCTAGTCAGGGATTAAATCTGTTTATCTAAAACAAAGTCTTTATTTGTTTTTATCTTTATGTTTTAATCAAGTGTTTAAAACATCTTAAGACGCATCCAAGAGTTTTTGTTTTCTAAAAAGATGTAAGTAAACAATATTCAACCCTCCTTTTTCTACTTACTCTAGTTATTTTAGTATTTAAATATTTTCTTCCAAAAAATGTGCTCTACCACATGTACATTAATGTATTCAAAAACATTTTTATTTACATCGATGTGTCATAGAGTATATCGATGTATTTATTAAATTTTTTTAAACAAAACACAACACATATCATTAATAACATGATTCTATTTAAAAAAACAATAATGTTATCAATCAATTACTTTGACTGATCTTTTTTTTTTTTTCAATAGCATTCATTGAGAACATTGAACCAACCATTCATTCTCCATTTCGAAATTATTTTGGTTTTATCACTCTTGAAAGTATCCTATTGTCTTCAATCATTTCGGTTTTTTTTTTTTTTTGTTTCGATCCTTTCATCAGAGCAATCAATGTTTTCCAAGGAGCCAATGAAACAATTGTTGGAAAAAAACAAAGTAAGAAGGAAAAACGAAACCACATTGGACTAGGGTTGGCTTAGGGGTATTTTTTGCTCGTCCTATTTAGGACTATTTTAATAATTAGATTAAAGTAATAATTTGATTCTTATATATGATATTAATTTTTTATTTAGTCCTTATATATAAAAATTTTTTGAAATGAGTCCCTATATATGTAAATGCTAGCAAATTTAGTCCCAAAA
The DNA here is from genome assembly GCA_039655645.1 of Ammopiptanthus mongolicus. Classification (NCBI taxonomy): domain Eukaryota; kingdom Viridiplantae; phylum Streptophyta; class Magnoliopsida; order Fabales; family Fabaceae; genus Ammopiptanthus; species Ammopiptanthus mongolicus. The sequence continues at coordinate 23,557,798 of CM077349.1, read as the reverse complement.
TGTGTAAATGTTAGCAAATTTGTCCCTGCCGTCCGTAAATTTGTCCTTATACGTGACACAAATTTTTGATTTAGTCCCTTAACCTGAAAAAAAAAAAAATTTAAATCGGTTTTTATATGTACAATTGATAATAATTTTGTTCCAACCGTCTACCAAGGAGCTCGGACCTAACTAAAAATTCTTTTCGTATTGAATATTTTTTATATATTATATCAATTTATTTCTTCTATTGAGAGTAAAAATTATATCATTTGGTCAATAAAAGATTTTATATTCTGAAATTATCCAAGTTGACTCTCAATAGAAAAAATAGATTGAAATAATATATAAAAAATAATTAATAGAAAAGAATCTTTAGTTGGATTTGAGCTCTTTGGCAGATGATAGTGACAAAATTATTATTGATTACACATATATGGACCAATTTAATTTTTTTTTTCAGGTTTAGGGACCAAATCAAAAATTTATATCACGTATAAGGACTAATTTGCTGACAGCAGGAACGAATTTGCTAACATTTGCAAATGTAGGGACCGAATTTGCTAACGTTTACACATATAGGGACTGATTTCCAAATTTTTTATGTATAGGGATTAAATAAAGAATGTGTATTTGATGTAGGGACCAAATTATTACTTTAATCTAATAAATATATCATATCATTATAACATGAATCTATTTTCAAAAAAACAATAATAGTATCAAGAAAAATGTTAATCAGTGTTGTAAGTGTTTTAGTTAAGAAATTAGAAAGGTAAATTTTTATGAAAAATAATGTAATCAATTCATGGAGATGTGAAATTTAAGTTTTTCAATACAATCTTATTATTATTTTTTTGATTCCTTAATTAATGTCGTTAGAACATTAATTAGGAAGATCCTATTATCAATCAATTACTTTGACCGATTATTTCATTTTTCAATAGCATTCATTGGGAACATTGGACCAACCATTCATCCTCATTCTCCATTTGGCAATCATTTCGTTATCTCATTTTGGATACATCTGTGTACTAATCTAAAGAAAATTCGCAAGCCTGCAAGAGACAAGAATAGCAAATGTTGCTGGCACTCAATGTGATATATTTTATTTTTACGAGAATTGAGTGTAGTGGTGACCCATACCGCATATGCTCATTCTGATTTTATCGCTAATATAATTCAATGTTCTGAATCAATCTGACTTTCTCTGTCTGCCTTCTGTTTTTTCGCCAAACGCGTCTAACCATATTCTCTGCATTTAGATCTGAATCGTGGATCCTCGTCACCTCCATTAACCAAATTTAATAGCATTACCCAATTTCCTTTAAAAAATGATGGTGGTATTGGCTAAAGGATGGGAATAAGGGTCGAGCAAATAGTTCAATTTTGGGTATGAATAATGATTATGAATAAATTTTAAAGACTTGAGCAAAGAATATTACCTCGGATAACATTAAATTCATTTAAAAGTGTTCCTATTTGGATTTGGGCTATCTAAAAAGGCCCAGGCCCTATAAAGAGGCATAGTTAAGGTCTCATTCAGTACGATCAAAGAACTTGGCCTCCTGACTACGTGGTTCTGGCATCCGGGATAATCAGGACTCTTGGTCATGCAAAAGAGGCAGAGATGTCTGCTAGAAGACTTCTAGAAGGTAGCGTAGGACACACCTACAAGAAATAACCAGAGAGAAAATGTGCACTCTCACATATTTTGCTAACAACCTAGGACCTACCGAGTAACAGAATCACACGCCTCGTGTCTGAAGGGTTATAAAAAAGGGGGTCCAGCATAATATAGGTAGGGATATTCATCAACCGATTCAAACCAATTCAAACCATAAAAATCGAATCGAAAAATCAAAAATCAAACAAACCAAAAAGCGCAAAAATTGTTTTTTTTTTTATATTGGATTGGATCGGATTTCGAATCTCCTAATAAAAAATGATCTAATCCAATCCAAACTGACCTATTATATAGATATACTATTATTTTTTAAATTATAGTACTATTCATACTTAAGCATTGTTTTTCATACTTTTATGAATGAATACCCTCATTTTCTTTAATATTTTTGTTGGAATTACCAAATAGTAATTATATTGGAATTTAAATAGTTATTCATGTACTATTCCGGACCTATATATAAGAAAAAAAAACTAACTTCACATGTATTAAGAAAGTTAATTATATTAGTTTAATTGTCTTGATTTGTGTAAAAAATAAGTTATAGTTACTAAATTACCCTTTCTTGGAAGTATATAGTGCTCTTGGGAGTTGTGTCTTGAGAATGTATAATGCTCTTGGAAAAATAAAAAAATAATTAATCAAAGGGTATTTTTGAAACACTAGGATTAAATAAGGTTGATTTGATTGACTTTTGCTTATATTTGAATCCAAAAAATTTAGGTACTTTTTTGCTTATATATAGCTCGGAGGGAGTACCTAGGAATCAATGGTTATTCATGTTCTAGAAGATTTCATGCATGTATTTAGGAACTAGAACTACATTAATTCTAGTATATACAGGTAATGTTGGTCTTTGTCGTAATATAACTATGTAACGATGTGTCGGTAAAAATCAAATTATCCAATCCAATTCAAACCTAAAAATCAATAGTTATTTATGTTCTAGAAGATTTCATCCATATACTTAGGAACTAGAACTACATTAATTTCTAGTGTATACAAGTTTAATGTTGGTCTTTGATGTAATATAACAATGTAATAATGTGTCGCTAAAAAACAAATTATCCAATCCAATCCAAACCGCATTTGATTGAATTGGATTGGATCAATTTTTTTTAAGGAAGCAAACCAATCCAATATAAATCGTAAGTTATTTCTATTTTTAAATCAAATAGCTTTTTTGCTTAAAATTGATCCAATTTAATCCGCGAATATCCCCATACGCAGGAGATTATTAGAGAATAGAGAGTATTACAGCATAAATAGTGAGACTACTCGTGGTAATTGTATTGTTCCGCACAATTATAACAAAAATATATTTGATCTAGAAACAAATCATATGAAAAAACGTTTTACTTTATTTTTAGCCAACCATCCTTTTTTCTAAACTCGATGTTAGAACACGCTTCTTCTGTAACCAATTTTGGCATCCTTTCGGTTCCTTTCCCTTATCCGATTACTCACCATTTATGTGTTGCTACTTGTTATTTACTTACCCGGCCTTTATTGTTACATTCTTGTTCTAACATACAGCTCATTGCAGAGTCACTTGACTTAATCGTTTTATCTTAAAATTTTCAATCTCAATCATCACTGAATAAAAACACCCCAAAATGGTTAATTACAGTAAAAGTGAATTGTGATTCTAGATCAACTTTACACATAATATCAGGGCTCGAATCCGTTATTTTGAGAAAAAATTATCTAACCAATTATTCAAATATATAAACAGCTTTATCAAATAAAAAAAAAAGAGTGAAGAACCAAATTGGTCTAGAGAAATTTTTGGAATCCATTTTTAATCCCTGAAAAAAATAAATTAATCATTTAGTTTCTCAAATTTACAAACGCGGGACACATTAATCTCTAAGTTTAACTCCGACATTCATTTACTTGCTTACGTGTCTCATTAACCATCCAATTTGTCTTGCGTGGTCTAAGACGAATTTTCTCAGTAGAAAACGAATAAAAAGTGAAAAAACATACACAATTTTAAAACTCAAAATATCATAAAATTATGCACCTTTTTACTTTTCATTCATTGTCCACAATGGAAATTTGTCATAGATCATGCATGATCACTAGCGGATCAAGTAGGATTGTTAATAAGATATATAAGCAAGTAAATGAATGTCGGAACAAAATCTATGAATTAATGTGTCCAATATTTATAAATTTGAGAAATTAAATACTTAATTTAATTTTTTCAGGGATTTAAATCAAAAATTTTAAAGGCTTTAAAAAATCATAGAATAAAAAACAAGTTAAACAACAAACATTCACCAAAAAACCAACAAAAAGAAAAGGGCCACAATCTCCAGAGTTATCGTGAGCCTGTGACAAAACAAAACCTTCGTCACTGCTCCAACCAACCTTCAATCTAGTCATAGACCTGCTGTCACGAAGCAAGTCCTAACCAGCCACTAACAAAGCCACAACTGTGACTTTGACCTCGCAGTCGCACGGTCACATATGACACAGCATCTATCTCTTCCGCGTTACCTGCGCTTTTGCCAACTCAACTCCCACCATCAATAATATTGTCTAAATTTTCCTTTTGTTTGTTTCCCTAATCTTTTCCTTTCCAGCAGAAAACAATTATCCTTTTAATCTAACGTTATGTTAAACCTTGTAAGGACTTTATCTATTTTGATTAAAAAAAAAAAAATCTTGTAAGGACTTTATTCGCTTTATTCGGGACAAAAAAACTTAATTAATTATGATTTTTGAGAATTAAATTCCGGGTTTATTAGAAAAAAAATAGAAAAGTTTGGGTGCCGGAAAGAAACTCCACCATTGTTGTTGAAGCTTCTAGTATTGTCGTGAAACGGACTCATCGCATGCGTCAGCTTTTGTATTTATTGTATTTAATTGCTCAATTTAGTGTATAATGGACTGTAGACTTGTGTAGTTACTGAAATCAAGTTTATTACTTGTGTATTAATAAAGGATAGGAGAAAATGTTATATCCTCCAACGATTTTTTTGTAAACTATCCTCCAACAAATATTACTATTCATATAAAGTCGATTAATATTATTCCTATGTTATATCAATAAATTATTAAATATATTTTCATTTTTCAAGTGAGTAGAAAGATTTGTAAAAAATATAACATTATCTAAATATATTTTTAAGTTGGATTAAGTCTCTAGTCAAATGATTTTAAAACATTTTGACAATTCTGTCGCGGGTTTAATTTTATGTGATATAACTATTAATTTTTTATATTATTGATCAAACATATATTTATATATGAATGTTGTGATAATTAAAAATAAAAATAAATTATTTTAACAACGTGACAATATATGACGAAATGACAAGATAAATGACTTTTATATTGATAATAATTAAAATTAAAGAGTTTAATATTAATGCATTATTAGTATAAATTTTTTAATATTATCAATCAATAATAAATCATATTATGAATGACTTTTAAAATAGATAAACTAAAAGTCAAATATTTTTAGTTACGTGACAATATATGATTGAATGATATTATAAATATCTTTACACTAATCTTACATATCAATTAAAATTTTGAATGTTATCTTTGTGAACATTTGCATATCAGATTAATTCTTGTTACGAATATTAGTGATGATCAATATCTTTATGCTTTCCATGAGTTATTTAAAATATCATTATCATCTTTCAAGATTTAAGTAAATATCCAATTTAATTCATAAAATTATAAGATTTATATCAAATTGATCCTTAACAAATAAACTGATTAGTATTTGATAATTTCAGAATATTTTGAAATTTTAAAAATATCAAATTGATATGATTTTATAATCTTACGCAACAAAGTGAGAAATTTTTTTTTTTTTTTTTGAAACATGAAAGTGAGAATTTTTTCTTTGAAGGCTGAGAAAGAAGAGAAGGACGTTGACGAGACTAGTTAGGAATGGGAATATCCAAGAGCATATTATGACAAGTAGATAGAATATTCGGCGCGAAGATCCCGTTGGGTTTGCGCTTTAGTTTTTTCTTTATGCGTGGCTTCCAAAACGAAACGATAAATAGCACCCAACCAGAACTCTTTCTCTTCATCGCAACACAAGCCTCATCAAATTCTTGCTGTAACCCCTTCTCCCTTTTCTGTTCCTCTCCCTCTCTCTCTGACACAATGGCTCTCAAGGCCGTGCACGTCTCTGATGTCCCTTCCCTCGATCTCGTGCCAGAGAATGCCCTTTACTCCACCCGTTTCTCCAATGGTACGTAACATAACAATCACTGGATACTGTTTTGAAACAATAACTACGGTTCTGTTATAAAGAGAGACACATTTCTTTAAATGTAACCAGCGGACCCTACAACAATAAAATTTTTGTCTTCTCTTTCTAACACGATCATATCCTATTTCTTTCGTATTCAGCTACCCTCCCTTTTCTTTCAATCTTTCTAATGAACATGAAGGTTTTATTAATATTATTATTTGTTTTTATATTAATATATTAGGGGTGGAAATGAGTCGATCTGGATTTAAGATACCAAAATTTCTAGTGATCGGGCATAGGGGACACGGCATGAATATGTTGCAGTCATCGGATCGAAAAATGAGAGCCATCAAGGAGAATTCCATCATGTCCTTTAACGCCGCAGCTAATTTTCCTCTCGATTACATCGAATTTGACGTTCAGGTGTCCACTTAATTTCTTTTTTCTCTCATTAAAATTGAATTATTATCTTTTTTTTTTTTTTTTTTTGTGTGTGGAAAAACTTAAACAAGAAATTCATCGGAAATTTCGACGCTTGTTTCTGTGGCATGTTGTGTCGGTGTGGTGCAATGTTACATCGCCGCGTACTTCTCCAATACATTGAATCCATACCATACGATACTTTTTTTTTTGGTGAACTCCATACCATACAAATACGATACACGTTATTTTCTTATTCTTCCTTGTTTACATTTTTGGCCAATTTAATTCCATCGTGCTGTTTCTGTAAATAAGCTATATTTCATGGGTTTTTAATTTTGTGTAAATGTCCTCCAAACATTAGGGTGTAGAGAAGTCCTTCAATTATTTTTGTCACGTAAGTACTTGAAAGATTTTAAATAGTATTAAATAAAAAGTTTTTTTTTTTGTCAGTGATAAGTATAGTTAGAAATATTAAGGATTTGATTTAATTGGGGATTAAAGACCCATACGGCGATACCAAAATTTTTGGAGGACTGAAAAAGTCAAGGATTGAATGGGTCTTCGGGGGGTTTTGTTTGTGAGTTGATTTTTGGAGGAAAAGGAAGGAAAATGGAAGGTTTATAGGAGGGTTGTCCTTGTTCGTGAGTTTAAAAAATTGGAAGGGAAGGTTTTGAGGATCTTAATAAATCCTTCAAATTTCTTCTCTTTTTTTAGGTTCCCCAATTTGGAATATTTTGGAGGAAAACTAATTGAAATTATTAACTTATCCTCAGATATTTTTAAAATTTATCCCTTTTATTTGGGATATCAATATTATTTATAAAATATTAATTATGTTAATTTTAATTTTTTTAAGTAAAGGTAAAATTATAAAAATATGTCTTATATCCTCCATTTTTTTTCCCTCGTACAATATACACTCCCAAACAAGAAAAAAAAAGATAATACTCTCCTTCTCATTTCTTCCCTCCCCCTTTCATTTCCTCCTTTTCCTTTCCCTCCTAACCGGTAAACAGGGCCTTAGGAAAAACGAGAGACTATTTCTTTGGTTTGGGTTTTGTCCATTTTGTTTTGCTTTGATCAATTGAATTGGTACTGATTGGCTACTTGTTTTTTTTTTTTTTTTTTTTTCATTTTCCTGTGGGGGCTTTCTTTCAATATAAAAATTTGATTTGGGTTTAAAAAGTTGAAGTTTGAAGGTGATGAATGAGGCAAAACAAAAAAAGACAGAAAAAAGTTAAAGCAAAAGTGGTTTTTTGTAGGTGACAAAAGATGACTGCCCGGTCATTTTCCACGACGACTACATCTTCTCTGAAGAAAATGTAAGCTCACACCAACCTCCTTTGGTTCTTCTTAGTTATTAATTTCTAACATGGTTTTAAATTACAGTTAAGTTTCATGTACTATGATTCATTTGTCGTTATTACCAAAACCATAATGTTATGACTAGAGTTGTCATTGCTAATTGCAATTTAAAACATTGGTATCTGGGATTGTATTTCTTGATTGGTTCTGAATTTGCATTGGATTTTTATTCAGGGTGCTGTGTTTGAGAAGAGAATCACAGAACTGTGTCTGTCTGAATTCCTTGCCTATGGTCCTCAAAGAGAGCATGGAAAGGAGGGAAAAGTCTTGGTCAGAAAAACCAAGGATGGGAAAATACTGCAATGGGATGTTGAACAAGATGATTCACTCTGTACACTCGAAGAAGCTTTTCTCAATGTGGAACCCTCTTTGGGTTTCAACATCGAGTTGAAATTCGATGACCACATTGTCTATGATCAAGATTATCTCGTCCATGTCCTTCAGGTCGTCTTGAAGGTAATACATCCTACACAAAAATTTTAACATAAGTAAAAATGTTAATTTTACCATGTAACAAAACACTGGTATATATCATAGCAGTAATATTTCGATTTGACAGTATTTGCAACTTCAATTGCAGTCGCATTTTTCTGAAATTACAACAAAACATTGGTAGCCAGGGTTTTAAATTAAGATATGCAACAATATTTCTATTTTAGTAGTATTTGCAACTCCAATTGTGGTCACATTTTCCTGCAATTGCAACAATTTTGTTAAATGCTTAGTAAACTGCAACTGCAACTCTAATTTAGAACCATGGTTGTAGCATATTACTTGCCTATCTACGTTAAGATGTTTAGTATTCTTAAGTTCATGAACATTGTGGAACAGGTTGTGTTTGATTATGCCAAGGACAGACCTATCGTCTTCTCAACTTTCCAGCCAGATGCAGCATCACTAGTTAGGAAATTGCAAAACACCTACCCTGTAAGTTATTTGCCTTCGTTGTTTGAAATTTGAAGTGGATAAGGTTTTTATTTCTTTAACATGAGATTCTAATATGTTGGTATGTGTCGAACCAGGTATTCTTCTTGACAAATGGAGGATGTGAACTCTACGAAGATGAAAGAAGGAACTCCTTGGAGGAGGCTATGAAGCTATGTTTGGAGAGTGGGTTGCAAGGAATTGTCTCTGAGATTAAAGGAGTATTTAGAAATCCTGGAGCAATAACTAAGATCAAGGATTCCAAGCTTTCTCTCCTTACCTATGGCAAATTAAAGTATGTTTTCTCTACTTTAGGCTATATATGTTTTGTTTTTTTAGTCCGTTCTTTATTTATATATATATAATGTAAATCTGACGAATGATCTTTGATTGGTTCGGCAATACAGCAATGTTCCAGAAGCAGTTTACATGCAACATCTAATGGGAATCGATGGGGTAATAGTGGATTTGGTGCAAGAAATAACAGAGGCAGTTGCGAATATGATAAAGCCAGCAAAGGTTGTTGATGAAGATGAGGGTTTGACTGAAGGGGTGGGGAAGTTGCAGGTTAACTCAAAGCCTCAGTTCTCGCAGCAGGAGCTGTCTTTTCTTTTGAAGCTCATTCCACAATTGATACAGCTTTAAAGGGAAACCATTTTATACGGCTTTTAACTGATTTGGCCTTCCACATACTGATAGTCTAGGAGTCTTATCTCAATGCTTTGTTTTCCCTTTTTTATGAAACACAGTAGCATGACAGCAACCCTTGTACATATACTAAATGGCCAAGTAATTTAGTGATGTCGTATTCAATAACATTATTACCTGTATACAAATATTTTATGTTATAATATATGCACTAACAATTAGAATTGAACAATTCCAGTAAGCATCATAATGTATGGAGTATGGTATAAAAAACTTCAACAATCCATGAACTTGCAACAGCAATTCAAGCAGTTTACAGCAGGCGCATACAAGAGTTTACATGCTCGATAATCATGAATTGAAAAAAACGAGGCAAAAAAATAGAGTATAGTAATTTACACAGGGACTAGGCATGTTAACGGGATCATGCTAAATAGGCTCTTCTATGCACATGTTTTTTTATGCCAAGCTACAACCCGCTCAGCCTTTTGAAACAAAAGCACTTGGATAATGCCAATCATGCATTTCATACTTAAATTTTAGAGTAAATTCTCAATTTGATCCTGAAATTATAAGATCGCATTAATTTTATTTTTGATATTTTTGAAATTTCAAAAACATCCCTGAAGTTATCAAACGTTAATCAATCCAGTCTATTTGTTCGGGATCAAATTAATACGAACCTTATAATTTCAAGGATCAAATTGACACATAAATCAAATTGATACAACTTTATAATTTCAGAAATCAAATTAAAGATTTACTCTAAATTTTCGGACCGTGAACAAACTAAACCAAACCAAAACGTCACATGATAGTTGTGAAAAAAGAGAGTAAAAAACGACACCCAACAAGTATAAACCTATAAAACTCATTCACTGGAACCCATAACTCAACACAAACAGAAACATGCACCAAAGATATTTGGCAAAATAAGTACGACATTTTACCAAATAGCAGACACGCAAACCAAGTACTACTAATTCAGCCTCATAGAGTAACCGAACAGGCTGGAATAAGACTCAAGGCATATATATAACTCATTCAATGGTTCAAAAATTATATCAAACAGAATGCTCCGAAAGTTTTATATGATCGGCAACCAAGAAAATATACAATAATATAGTAAAAAAAGATATACAAATCATGGCAGCAAGAAGTTACAATGCAAATGATTAGAGCAACATACAAAATACAAAATATCATCAAAATGGTTACAATCTTCATGTCATGGTTCCAGAAATAATCAAGTCAGCACCATAGATTAGCAAGTATTCTGTTGTACGCATTATTGGAGATGCCAGACTTCATCTACTTTCAAAATAAACAAATCACTACCTGCAGAAATCTCCTAACTACCCACTCAATCTGCTTGCCACGTCTCCTAATTAGGGATACTTTGGGGATTCTAGCTTATTATACAATTAATACTTTTATTTCAAATTTATGTAATAAAATACTGTTATGTCAGCTACACTTCAACCTATTGATGTCACCTCTAAAAACAGCTTTGTCACAGGAAAATATAAACTGCTACACTTTTTGTGAAGATAGAATATTGAGCTTCCTTCTCTCATCAAATTGTTTTTTTCTCCTTCTCCATGTACATCTCTCATTCTCATCTTTGCAGTCTCACATTATTTTGGGTAAGATTTCCCTTTTTTTCTTGACTTCATCATCTCTTCTCTCTAATATCCGTTTGATTCTGCTTCATCTTTTAGAGAGAAGAGATAAGGAAGTCAAGAAAAGAAGGAGAAATGTTATCCAGAATAATGGCAGACTGCAAAGATGAGAATGAGAGATGCAGACGGAGAAGGAGAAAAAAACGATTTGAAAAGAGAAGGAAGCTCAATATTCTCTCTTCACAAAACGTGTAGCAGTGTATATTTTCCTGTGACAAAGCTGTTTTTAGAGGTGACATCAATAGGTTGAAGTGTAGCTGACATAACAGTATTTTATTAGATAAATTTGAAATAAAAGTATTAATTGTATAATAAGCTGGAATCCCCAAAGTATCCCTAATTAGGAGACGTGGCAAGCAGATTGAGTGGGTAGTTAGGAGATTTCTAGCGGTAGTGATTTGTTTATTTTGAAAGTAGAATCAAAATACAAGGGTCAGAGAAGTGATCAACTCTTTGTTGTAAAATCGAAATACAAGACTTGGAGCTGATTTGTACCATCGAAGAAATAGGGTCAAAGAAGTAACACCATTGAAGGTAACATGGCGATTCATTTGTGTTTAACATATCACTCTTTTGTTATGCCATGTACTGACAACTTCGGTGCTTCTTCTGTTTTTCCCATTTTCTTCAACTTCCCATTTCATTTCTATTGTCATATATTCCTATTCCTATTATCTTTGCTGTTCAACTTTTTTTACTATTTCATTTTCTATTTTTAGTATTAGAGAGTTTCAGTAGGTTTTTATAATGCATTTTTTTGGGGGTTTCAACTTTAAAAGTTACTTTGAAACCCACTTTATACTGCAATTTACATGTGTTGAATACTCCTTTAAAAATACAATTTTAGTATGAAAAAATGGAGTTATGTGCGGTGGTTTGGGAAACTGTCTTACCTCATTAGTATCATCCTTCAATATGGAACGCATTGTGTGTTTTTGTCCACTACACTTTTTGTGTGCTTTTTTTATCTTTATAAGTCACTTTTAACCAAGTTTTTTCAATTTTGGATTACCTCTTTATATGTAGAAGATTTGGATCCAACTTTATAAGGCATATAAACTGCTTCAAATATTTTCAGCTACTTCAAATAATTTATGTAGCTGCTTCAAATCATTAAGTGGTCATCAGTAAAGTCTAACATTGAATTATATATTTTTAGATCAATGGCACGACCGTTTGACACGATCAAAAACATAAAAGACACAAAAGAATTATGGAAGATTGCTGTGAGAATTACAGATCTTTGGACTGTAATCAACAAGGCCAGGCAGAAACATATTGAAATGGTCTTCATGGATGCCAATGTAAGCTTTTTTCTCTATCTATTAGTCATGTTTATCAATGTTGTCATTCACAATCATTTACTTGAATCTTTTTTAATTAAATAGGGAGGTAGGATTCAAGATGTTGTCCCGAAGGAAGAGGTGGGGACATGGGAGAAAAAGCTCAAGGAGCAAAATACTTATGTTTTTGAAAATTTTGTTGTGCATGCCAATAATCTTCAATTTAAGGTGTGTGAGCATGCATACAAGATGATATTCAGTGGTGGTACGATATTCAAAGAAAAACAACTTGTTGATATCCGAGTCAATACCACTTTAAAGATTTTGCCGAGATACTTAGTGGCAACTATCGTCCTGATCTGTTAGTGGGTAAAATGTCAAGCCGATTTCGTTGTTTCTGGCTCTAATAATCTTATTCCATCAATACACGGATTATAAGCCAAAACATGTTTTTTGGGTGCAGATTTGATTGGAGCTGTGCATAACAAAGTTTTTTCCTAGACCAATGCCGACCCAAAGAAAGTTGTTCTCACTATGAAAGATATTAGGTAATATTGTTAGTAGTATCCATCTGCAATGATCCAATCCTTTGTTTGTTAATGTTGGCATAATTTTCACGATTATTTACTGAAATGAATTTGTAGTGGCAACTTGCTTAACTGTACACTTTGGGAATCAAGTGCAATGAAATTCCTAAGTTACTACAACCAGAAACCTACTTCTGGACCACTTATTATCATACTGAACCATGCAAGGATCAAGGAAGCACAAGGTTGGATAAATCATATGTTCTGATTATGTTACCTATGTCTTTTTTTGGATTATTAAATACTTCATTTACATTGGATAAAGCATATGTTCGGATTATTAAATACTTCCTTTACCTATGTGTCAGGAAAATACCCTCCATCTGTATCAAACTTATGGTATGGTTCGAAGCTATTGATTAATGAAGATGTAATAGAAATACACAACTTCAGAAAGAGGTATATGATGACTGTTCCAATTAATATATAATCATACAGGGATTTATATCTTTTGTTTAACATTATGCACATGACTAACCGCATTAATTGCAGCTTACCAGCGATGGAATTGACCGAGACATCAAGTCAAACAATGACCCAAATGACTGGATGCTCCTAATTTTCTGATCAAGACAGATTTATGCATAAAGCACAGGTGAAAAGCATCCACGAAATTAATGATCTTAAAGAGGTAACTATTTAAAATAATTATCAGTTGCAAAACTTTTCACAAATTTGTGCTATTATTGCTACTAAATCTTTCAAATCTAAATAGGAAACAACATGTGTCACTGTGGGCACAACTGGCAAATTTGTTGTTTCCAAAACTGGGTGGAGTTATGAAGGATGCTCAAGCTGTACTAAAAAGGCAAAAGTGGTCGATGCTATGTGGTCATGTGAGTGTGGGAATTATAATGAAACTGTAGTGCCTAGGTTAGAAATTACTCATTTATAAGTAACTACACTTAATTAAAATTTGCTTTAACTCATATTTAACTTTGTTATATGGACATGTATAAATTGGAAATCAGGGTTTATCATAGAAAAGACATACTGAATTTGTCTTCTGGGACGCTGATTCTACTACTCTTATAGGGCAAACAACTCTTCAACCGAGAAACAAGATGATCGAAGTACTTACTTTAGTTGCTAAACAATTTATATTGTCCTATCATTATCCCATGTCTTATTTCTTAGGAAACAATTGTAACAAATGTGTTTCTGCCAGTGTAATATTAACATGTCGTACTAGTAATATTTATCGCAATCAATGCTGCTGAACCCGTGCATACGCACGGGTATATATATAACTAGTTAGAAAAAAAAGGATTGACCATGATTCTTATCCAGAGTGACTGCTTGAGCAAGATTGCCTTATACTAGGAAAGGGTTTCAGTCCAACATTGCAACAGAATACTCTGCTTCTTTTCTTAGAAGTGGGGATGCTTTATGAATTTTGATCTTTGTAAATTTCATAAGTGTAAGAGGAACAAAGTGAAAACACATTAAGTTAGAATCAAGTTGCACTTTTAATATCCTGTAGCCCACATTCTTTTCAAATTTCGTCATCATGTATCCAGGTTCATTTCCATTCCTGACCGATAAGAATAGTAGAAGCAAATTGGTAGTTGTGAGCAGACACATCTTTATGAGGGTTAATTTGGTAACCTACTGTTGGGAAAATTTGATAATTAAAATGATGATCTAAGGGTAAAAAAGACATTTCATAATATTATTTTTTTCTTAATTTTAATTATTTAACTCAACCATAAGTCATTAAGTTTGTCTTTTAATTTGTTCTCTTTAATTTGTTAATGACCTAACTTTTCCTTTTCCTATACAACATTATCAGCCATCAAATAACTCCTCACTTTACTCCTTACTAGACGATGGACTCGTGCGATGCACGAATAAATAATGTTTGAAGAATATAATTATATATTATTTATTTAGCCAACTTTTTTGTAAATTTAAAATAGTAGCAAAATAAAAAACTACTGACAATTTAATATTTTGTTATAATAAAAAGTGTTAAGAAAATTAACCATTCCTATGACATATAGAAACATTATCAAAATTTAACTTAAAATAGCAATAAATTTAATTGGAAAAAACCTGCATGAATTTCTAAAAAAAGATATCGTACTTTTATATTGATTTTATTTGCTATTATATGGTTTTTAAAAAATAGTGCATACACCCCCTAAACTTTAGTCCATTTGCAAATAGACACTTTCAATTATTTTTTTCTTAACAATTAGTTCTTAAACTTCTACTATTAGTGAAATTGATCCTTCAAATTTTTTTTTGTCCCAATTAGTCCTTAAAATCGTACTTAATTAAATATATTAACATGAATTTGTTGGTTTACCAAACATTTTCTTGCCTCAACCAGCTTAATTATTTTAGAAAAATACTAAATCCACATAAATGTCAAATATATATAAAGTGGTATAAAATTATTAAATTATTTTTTTATCTATACCAATGTTATTAAAGCCGTACCGAACAACAAAACGAAAAGGTTTCGGTTCAGGTTCAATAAGTTTAACCGGTTCAACCAGATGGTCTAATCGGATGATGTATAACATAAAATTTTGTCATAAGTTATAACATGCAATAATGATAAAATATTATAATTATTAAAAGTTAAAACAAAAATTAAAAACTAAACTTACCATCTCTATAATATAATAATATTATTAAAAAGTTTAAAATTTTACAAGTTTTAACTTTTAACTTTGCGAGAATTGATGATCTAAAATAAATGATTAGCCAACAGATTAAGTTTTCTCTTTTTGTTTCACTTTACATTTTTAAATTTTAATTTTTTTTCTAGAAAACTGGGCAAATCTGGCTTAAATTGGTCCAATCGGGTTTTTGATCGATTTTGACCGATTTAAAGTGGCCTGACTGTAGAAACGGTTTTAACCCTGACCAAGACCGGACAAGAGGTCTTTTCGCAGTTGAACCGGTCCGACCGGCCAGTCTAGTCCTATTTTCATAACCTTGATCTATATGAAAAATTAACAGAAGCATTGGTTTTACTAATAGTAGGAGTTCAAGGACTAATTGGGACAAAAAAATAGTTGAATGATCAATTTCACTAATAGTAGATGTTTAAGGACTAATTGAGAAGAAAAAATAGCTGAAGGCGCCTATTTGCCAATGGGCTAAAGTTTAGGGGGTCTACTTTTCCCAAAAAATATTAATAATTGTCCTTAAAACAATCTACAAAATCACTCATAGTTAATCCTAGACTACTTTACTTTTATATTTATTTTATTTAGTTACTTTGAGATTTAAAAAAAAGATTAATAATAATTATTATTGAATTTACCAAATTTCCTGTAATAATATTTATTATTGAATTTACCAAGTTGCCTCTAAAACAATCTACAAAATTAGCTCTACTTAACCTAGACTACCTTACTTTTTTTTTTTTTTTTTTTAGTGCTAGAGACTACCTTACTTTATATATACCAAATTGCCCCTTAATAATGATTATTATTTGAATTTACCAAATTTCTCCTAAGACAATCTATAAAACTACTACTAGTTAACCCTAGACTACCTTATTTTTATATATAAAGATTTCGCAAGTTTCATGACTTATGGCTGAACAAATTTCTCTTCATTCTTCACTAGGAGGAGTGATAATTAAGCTTGATGGAAAACATCTATTCATTTGAGAGAGAGGTACCTCTCTCTATAAATGTCACGCAACCATTCTCCAAAAGGATTAGGGTTAATTTATTTCTCTTTTTTATACATTTCCGCTTAACCCTGTTGTTGCTAAATCAAAAGGAGCGGTGCATAGGAGTGATAAATCTGTTGAAGATATTGTATCTCTCATATTTGTGGTTGATTTTGATTTTTTTTTGTACAAAAGCAACACCATTTTTTATATTAAGATATTTCGATCCCTTGAATTAGACCTGCACGTACATTATTTAGAGTTTTCTTTATGGATTCTTCATCTTAAACCAAGCAATATAATAGACCAAGCTATAAAATGAAATCAATGTATAAATTACTAGTACAATTAACACTTTTTAAATCGGTTAAAAATATCATTCTAAATTGGTTATGGAACCAATTTAGAAACAGAAGATGTAGAATGTATGATCTTTTAACATCGGTTTCCAACCGATGTTGAAAGTTAACTTTCCAAATCGGTTATAATCCAAAATCGATTTTGAAAATGCTCCTTCAACAGATTTATATTTTGTTGAAAGAGAACTTTTAACATCGGTTATAAGCCAGAACCGATGTTGAAATGGAGAATTCAACATCGGTTTTGTCTTGTAATCAATTTTGAAAGTGCTCCTTAACAGATTTATATTATGTTGAAAGAGAACGTTTAACATCGGTTGTAATTCAAAACCGATGTTGAAATGGAGAATTCAACATTGGTTTTGTCTTGTAACTGACGTTGATAGTCCACTTTTTTTTTTTTTTAAATAATCTCTTTTAAACTAGTTACAATCCTTAGCCACGTTTCATATGTACAACCAGAACAATCCCAGCCAAAACAGAATCCCAACAATAACATAATCTAAATCACTATACAAAGTTAGCCAAACTACTATATTGATTATGCAAAAGTTAGCTTCTTTTGATTCAACAAACTCAACTAATTATATAATGTCATAAATTTAACTAATTAAATACATAACAAAGAAACAACAAAGATATATAACAAAGAAATCACATGTCATCCATAAAAAAAAAAAAAAAACAAGAAACCATATGTCACAAATTAATGTTTAGTCATCTCAAGAAAGAAGTTTGCCCAACGCTCCTTGATGTCCTTAGTGTCCTCTTCAGAGAATGCTTCCGGATTGTCGAAAATCTGCATATTCAATTAACATAAGATAAATTAAACATTATAACTAATCAACTAAAACTAAACATAATTAATCTATAACTATTTACAAATGCTATTAGTTACCTCCTTCCATCGATCTATAATAACCGCGAAGACAATGTTGAACATCCACTTCATGACATAATATCTGCACTCCCAGTCGCCACATTGCCTATGACACTCCAAATGAATACACAATTTGAATATATAATGAGTAAAAACATAATAGTAACTATTTTACACTGCAATTGAATCTCGGGTACTAATAAACTACTTACATTAGGGTAAATCCACCTAATAGGCCTGGGCCTACCACCATCCAAAAGACGACTTGCGTTCATAGATCTATCATAATTAAGAAAATATTCATTTAAAGTATGTTATTATAGATTTCAGAGTAAATAATAAAGCAAATGTAGTACAAATTAAATTAATTAAAAGCTTACGTTTCAACAATAAACTTGATTTCTTTCGTCGGCTTCCTTCCCAACGAACAAAAGAAGACCACAACACTCATACCACGACAGATGATCAATAATTGCCAATGTTTACTGCATTTGGAAACAGTTAGAGACAAGTCACAGATAATTATAAATCACTAGTAAAACTTGTACTTACAGATGGAGGTAAGGTGCTAGGTAGAATTGTTTTTTGCCTTCATCAAGCACACGTCGCATGTACGCGGTAATCCCATCTGACCCAAGTGTCTCACCATGAATTAGTTGAGGGTCAATAATCTATAACGATAGAGGTTACCCCTATCAATACACAGGCGGTGCAGATACCTAAGATATTGAAAGAAATATTAATTATAATAGTTTAAAACTTAATTAGTTAACGTACAAATTAATTAGGTGAAATAAAATATACTTACGTGCACCATAATGAGACAACTGTCATGCAAAGCATTTCACTATCAATGCATATCTCCATATATAATGTCCCTCTGGGGGATATAGGAAGTGTCGGACCTGCCATCATGTTCCAAATTTATAAAAGCGGACTCTTTCCCAAGTTTCACAGCCGCTAATGCCAGACGTTCAAGAGCATCAAGTTCAACATCCTTGTCAATACCCTAAACAGTAAATATAGAACATTAGCAAACACAATTAAGTTATTTCAATTGTAAATAAAAAAAACTTAAGTTATTGAATGATTATATGAATACCTTCGATGAACCAAACTTCACAAGTTTTCTCAGATCCAACCTAGGCTTTTTGTGTGGATGATCTTTTCCATCATCCTAAACAACAGAGGTAAAGCATTAGTGAACACAATTAAGTTATTTCAATTGTAAATATAGAAAAACATAAGTAATTGAACGATTACATGAATACCTTGGCTAAAACAAAAAACCTCATAAGTCTTCTCGGCCAATGGATGAAATTACCGGGGGCCTGACGAACTGTAATAACCTTCTCGGTGGGCATAGGGACTAGAGCATCAACATCTCGAACATCTTCAACCACCACCCTCACATGATCATCCACTAATGTTCGGTGGTGTAAGTTATTTCCCAAGTTGTGTACCCTCCCAAATGCCACTAACCGGGAATCATGATGATCATCAACATACAACTCACACTGATCCTCCTCCTCTTTATCAGGCTGATGTGAATGATCACATGAACCTTTAGTTCTCACATGTACAAACGGTTGGGCACTTGTGTTTTGCTGGGAAAAACCCATAGATGCCAACTCTAAGAGAAGATCTCGTTTTATTTCTTCTCGAAGCTGCGCCTTGATGAACTCAATATCATACCTGGTCCGATGATGTGAAGATGATCCGTGGTATTGGCGAATGCCAACACCCCATTCAACACCAAGGACACGGCCTGGGTGGTCCTCTTTCCCAATCGCAATAGCCAAGACATCTCTGCGTCCGGTAGACACAAAGGTTCCTTGTGTGCTCTGTTCGTCCAAGGAATCCTACAACATACAATTGTCACATTTGGGTAAGACGATGGATAAGCATGTTACAATTACAATTAGAATTGAATATATACTTACAATCTTTTCAGCAACAAGGCGTGCCTCCTCGGATGTATATTGTCCCGATGGTCCTTATCAGGCTCTCTTCCATGTATGATGGCGTGGGGGTGGAGGTGGATCAATAACTTCTGGAGGTGGATCAGCCGTAGGATCAGCTTGGGATGCTTCTTCCAAAAGTTGTTTCTTCTTCTCTTAAATCATCTTCCTCCTCAGCTTTTTATATCCCCCACGAGACAAACGATGGGGGTAGAGATTCTTACTATGATCTCCTGTGCCTTTTTCCTTTTCTCCTATTATAAATAACATCAACTGAATTCAGTATATTAATAAAATCAATTTGGTTGGTCAAGTTAAATAATATAACTCAAGTTAACCTGAAAGGCGGGGTCCAATCGGATCTGAACAAATCTATCCCACGTCTCTTGATCAAGGAACGGGTACATCTCAAGTGGAGATTTGTCCGCACGCCCATGTATGTATTTCCCGCTTAGTTGTGTTTTAAATGCTCTCCAACGCTCACCCGCATTCGAAATCCATTTTTCTTCATACGCTCGGTATCCGGCACTTCAAAGGTGAGCTACATTACACAACAAAATGGAGGAATTAGTGTATATGAAAATAATATGGTGAAATAAAATAGATACAAACAAAGAGGGTAAAAGTAAAATACCATGATACTATCCCATATCTGATCCTTCACGTTCGTCGGTACATGGTCCCAATCCTCAATAAGTATACTAGCCTTGCTTTTGGCAAGGATGGCCACAAAACTCTTGAACTGATCTTCCATTGGCCCTATAGGTAAGCAGTCTCCATCAAACTCAACCCTCATCCTTTGATTACCACTACGGTTGACGGTCAATTTTTTTAATCGTGTGGCGCGTCTACCCTTTTTACTTGTCGACGGGGTATCCGACCCACTGCATGTAGGAGGGATGTCCGAGGGATCTGCCATGTATGCCTGTTTAGACAAAAAATAATAAATTATGTCAGTAAGGATGGATAAATAACAAATATAACTTAACATATAAATATCAAATTAAATAACAAAAAAAACTTATAATTATCAAGATAAACATAACTTAACTAATAAATATCACTTTAAACATAACTTACACTATGGTCAAGTAGTAATGTTCTCCCATATCCCTTCATGATGATCATCACGAATGGCATGTACATCGTCCACTTCATTTTCCTCATTGAAAGAAGGCATCCGTGTTGAGAAAGAAGGAGTATCAGAAATGTCAAGAGTTGAATCTTGATTTTCCTCACTACCATTATGCATGTTTTTTCCTTGGAGAACCACTAACCACCTTTTGTTAGAAGGATCATGGATATAAAACACTTGTTTTGCTTGGAAAGCCATGATGAAAGGCTCTTCTGTATGACCTACCTTGTCAAGGTCTACCAATGTAAATCCTAATTCATCGGTTTGTACACCACTGTTACTGTCAACCCACTTACATTTAAAAATCGGTACTCTAAATTTAGTGTAATCGACTTCCCAAATCTCTTCAATGACTCCAAAGTAAGATATGGATGCCATAACAGGGTTTGTATCTTTTGAACTAGAGAAGTGCATGGACTCGGCTACAACCATAACCCCACTGTTTTGCACGGTACTCTTGTCATCCTGGGACTTTGTATAAAAAGAAAACTTATTGATATCGTATCCAATCCAACATATAACATCAAAGTTAGGCCCATGTGCTAACCATTTTAATGTATCAGATGCAGTATCATCCTTCGCAATTTGATCTTTAAACCAGTTTAAGAAAGTCTTATTATGCTTGTTCAACAACCATTTTTCGTTCATTCGAGGGTAATTTTGCTTGACAATGGTTTTGTGATCACATAAGTAAGGTTCAACCTCATCAGTGTTATTCAATATATACAAATGTGCTTGAAGCACTTCCTCTCGACCCATGCTCTTAACAGTAATACCTACAGGTTCCGCTTCTGACATGTAGTCTGTACAAAACTCAATAGCTTCTTTTGCAACATACCTTTCAACAATAGATACTTCAGGACGGTGTGGATTCTTCACATACCCTTTCAAGATCTTCATGTATCGCTCAACTGGTTACATCCACCTAAATGAATGGGGCCACATAATCTAATCTCCCTCACTAGATGAACAATTAAATGAACCATGATGTCAAAAAATAAAGGAGGAAAATACATCTCCAATTGACACAAGATAATAGCAGCCTCATTTTCCAACCCATCCAACTTTTGAAGGTCAATGACTTTGCTACATATAGCATTGAAGAATAAGCACAACCTTGTTATGACATGTCTAACTTTTTTAGGCAAGATGTCACGAATAGCCACTGGTAGTAGTTGTTGCATCAAGGCATGGCAATCATGAGACTTTAAACCAACTAATTTGAGATCTTTCATTGAGACAAGTCTCTTAACATTTGAAGAGTAACCCTGTGGCACTTTGAGCCCCGCAGACACTCACAAAAACTTATTTTCTCTTTTTTCGATAAAGTATGACATGCTGGGGGCAAATAAGTCCGCTTAACCCCTACTGATTGTGAAGCTAACTGTTCTTGTATACTCATCGCAACCTGATCTAGACAAGCATTCACACCATCCTTTGTCTTGCCCACTATCACACACATTTTTCTCCACATGCATCACATCAATACAATGTCTTACATCAAGTTTGCACCAGTATGGAAGATCAAAGAAGATCGACCACTTCTTCCATATGTTTTTCTCAGTAGCCTTCTTATGGGTCTTTCCAAAGATAACATCCATGTCCTTCACCCGTTGATAAACTTGATCTCCGGTTAAGGCCGTCGGAACAATTTCATTCTCCTGGCATCCATTAAAATCTTTTCTCAATCTACGATACGGATGATCAGGTGTGAGAAATCTTCGATGCCCAAGGTAAATTGTCTTCCTTACATGTTGTAGTTGATGGTAGCATGTGCCTTCTTCACATACAGGGCATGCTTTATGCCCCTTAACACTATATTTGGACAAGTTCCCGTATGCTGGTAAGTCCTTGATAGTGCAAAATACCATGGCATGCATATTGAAAGTCTCATTGCAATACCCGTCAAACACATCAATGCCTTCCACCCACAGCTTTCTCGAGTTGTCAATCAAGGGACTTAGATAAATATCTAAGCCATTTTCTGGCTGTTTTGGGCCCGAAATCATCATAGATAACATAATGTATTTGCGCTTCATGCACAACCAAGGAGGTAGGTTGTAAATTACCAGGAGAACAGCCATGAATTATGAATATTATTTAAGGTACCATACGGATTCATTCCATCCGTAGCAAGTCCAAGCCTAAGGTTTCTTGTCTCATCGACGAAATCCGAAAATAAACTATCAATTCTCTTCCATTGCAAAGAATCAGCCGGATGGCGAAGCTGTCCTTCACATTTCTCTCATCTGCATGCCATCTAATGTTTTTTGCATCATTTACATTAGCAAACAATCGCTTGAACCTTGAAATTATTGGAAGATACCATAACACCTTTGCCGGAGGACCCTTTGTGATCACATCACAACTTGAATCACCATCATTCACTTTGTAGCGTGATACCCCACACCTTGGACACTCATGCATCTTTTCAAAATCATTCCTATACAATATGCAATCATTAGGACATGCATGTATTTTCTTATACTCTTTACCCATCGGACACAATATCTTCCTAGCCTCATAGTTATGGTTCGACAATGTGTTACCTTCTGGAAGCATGTCTTTCAACAGCTCAAGCAATTAGGTGAAGCTTTTATCACTCCACCCATTTCTCGCCTTCACAACTACCAATCTTAACACCGTTGAAAATCGTGTGAAATTAGAGCACCCAGGATACAAAGGTTTATCTGCATCACTGCACAAAGTATCATACACATTTGCTCGTTGAAATGACTCTTGTCCAATATCGCGGATCATGTCCTCTAGTCGATCGTCCATATCTACGTCATTAACCTCCTCTCTTTGGGACACACTTGGTCTGTCTAACAATTCGCCATGCCATATCCATCTTGTATAACTCTTGCATATCCCTTCACAAATAAGATGCTCTCGTATTTTCTCAACTTCCAGTCATCTCTCATTCAAACAATTAACACAAGGACAATAAAACCTTCCATTACTATCGGGAACATTTCTTTTAGCAAATTCTAAAAATCTTCCACTCCATTCTCATACTCATGACTTGTGCGTCTAGCATCGATCCAACTACGATCCATAACTACAAAAACAATTTCACTTAGTCCAAGATCTTCAACTCCTTCTTATCATAAGGTATGGCCCTATCCCATTCGAGAAGAAAATTCTTCAACACTCAGTTAACAGTTAGTCCTTAACTCTCATGCCCATACTTAACGAAATTTCGGCAGCAATTCCCATCGGTCTCCGACGTACACGACGTGAACGCGATGACATCCATCGCGATAAAGTATGCACCCGGAGAACAAAAGGAAATGCATCAGACCGAAATTTCTTCAAGTATAACATATGAGAATTAAGGAATAAGTATTAACCAAATGAAGAAAAAGTTTTTCCCCAAACTGTCCAACTTGGACAATTCAAGATTCAATACAATGAGTGGTACCTTAATAAAGTACACATATGCTCATTAATATTGAATCTCAAACGGGAAACTAAGTCTTTGCTAATTTATTAATTAACACTAAATAACAATGACAGCAATAAAGCACATATTCTCACTAATAATGAATCTTAAAAGAGAAACTAAGATAGGAAGATAGACATTATACCCAACTGACCAGTGAAGTAGGAAGTGAATAAAGAGGTCGTTCCTAAAACAGCAATCAACAAGCAACAATGAACAAGCAGCAAGTAGTGAACCTGGATAACCATAAACACAACTTTTCATAATCATCACTGAACAAGTAGATATGTTTTCAAACTATGCCATTCTGTAAAACTCTCCATGCAAATTATTTTCAAAGTTTAAAAATCATTTAAAATTCATTCATACAAAACACTTAAAATCCAAGTTCAATTTAAAAGCTGTGAAGTTCACCATAAAATAGCTTACTTGTTTAATGCTTTTTAACAAAATGAAACAACCCCTTGTATAAAACATTACAAGAAACTAACTTTGTGGTGCCTTTGCTTTTAATCTCCTAACATGTGCAGAAATGCTATTTATTTTGTGAGAAGGTGGGCTTGAAAAAGATTACATTTGCATATATGATACTAACTCAACAATTATTAATCAAAGAACACAAACACAAATAATGAATAATGAAACTACAACATCACTTATAACTGATGGTGAAAAATTGCCATTGCCATGAATATAGAGCATTTATACCAGTAACAGTAACAACAACAACAAACAAATTCATAGAGAAGCTAGTTCAACAACAACAACCTGAAATCTAATATACCAGTAACTGTAAGGGTACTAACATTAAGCTACTAACAGTAAAAAGCACATTGCACAAAGAGAGCATACCAGTTGTAATGGTGAAGGAGACAAGACAGAGAAGCGCTCGAGAGAACGGGTTGAGGCTTGCTTCACCCTAAATTAGAATCACCAAGCAAAGAGTCAAAATTTTAGAATCATAAATCCCAAAAAAAATAAAAAAGAATGAGGGTTCACAAATTGCAAAAAATTTTGGGGTTCAGAAACCTGGAAGACGAAGGTGAATGGCAGTCTTGTGTGCGTGGAACAAAGACGTCAATGGCAGTCTCGTGTGCATGGAACAGAGACATCAATGGCAGTACTCTCGTGTACGTGGAACAAAGCAGACGCAATTTGCAGAGGAGGCTCGCGTGCAGTGGTCAGAATGAGGAGGAGGAGGAGCAGACGCGAGTTGCAGAGAAGGTTTTGGAGGTTTTGGAATTAAGATTAGGGCTTTGGCGGAGGAGGAGGAGACAGAAGTCGTGCGAGAGAGATAATGGTATTGTACTGAAGAAACGCAAGACTTGAGAGGGTTGAATGCCAACGCTATAATTTTTTATGACATTTAACATCGGTTGGAAAAGAAACCGATGTAGGAACTCGCTTTAAACATCGATTTCTTTACCAACCGATTTTAAATGTCACGCTTTACATCGGTTGTAAAGAAACCGGTGTTAAAAGTGAGTTCCTACATCAATTTAATTACAAGTATGCTACCGTCTCATTTTTTACATCAGTTAAAAATCAACCGATATAGAATCCTGTCTTAGAATCCATATTCTGCACTAGTATAGGGAAGCAACAGCTTTGTAAGAATTTTCTGTGATGATGCAATGAGAGACAAAGGTTCTCGTGTAAATTCTGTAAGATCAAAGAAAAAATAATATAGGCTTTAACTAGGAATCTAATATTTCCCATACCCAGGTATAATAGCTTGAGGAAGATAGAGAGTAAGTTGCATACGGGGATTACTTCAAACATAATTTCTAGCAAGCAACTGAAACTGCATATTCAATGAATATCGTTTACAGTGTGAATATCTAATTAGAACTGAAATTTATTTACACTAAACCAACAATTTAATAATATTTTGAATGTCATTGTTTAAAGTTTTGATTTAGTATTTGGTTTAGTGGTATAATATAAGTTTAAGTGGTTCTCTGGATTAAAGATAACTTTTTGTTTTGTTCTCTCCTTCCAATTGCATTTCTTTTTTTGGTTCTCTTTCAATTGCATTTCTAATTGACCATGTTATGAATTTCAGTTTTGGTGACTAATGACTTTGAAATATGTAAATAGGTGGCGGTTAGGGATGACAAATTTTAATTTGGAAAGCAATATTGGTAAATATGGTTCATTATTCAGCGATTAATTTCTGGTGCCTTTTCAATGAAATAATAAAGCAAAATAATAATATAAAAATATAACAATTATACCAATCAATCACTACAAGAAAATAACTTATTACCGATGGCCAAAAGCCGTCGACAATCACCAAAAGCAGTCGGTAACAGTAAATTTTCGACGATCAAGAATCCGTCGGAAAGACGGTCATCGGTAATTATTACCGACGGCCTTTTGCATTGGCCGTCGGTAAGTGTATCGACGGTTTAACCGTCGGTAATGACCCATGCACATAGACCGACAGTAATAACCTAAGCACTTTATCGACGGCCTAGATCGTCGGTCCATGCATTTAAACATTACCAACGGCTTGGCCGTCGGTAATGTGGATGCGTGATTACCGATGGCTAGGCCGTCGATATATATAAATTATTTTTAAAAAATTTATATTTTAATTGATAATTAATTATTATTTAATTATATTTTATATTTATTAAGTATTTTTATTTGTTATTAATTATTTACAAATATTAATTAAATAAATAGTGCAAAATAAAATTAAAAATAACATTAAAGAAATTAAAATTATACCCAAATGATAAATAACATATGTTCTTACAATACATAAAAATATAAATAAAAAAACTAATATGAAAAATCTAACAATCCCTATCATAATGACGAGGAGACCAAATAAGATCATCAAAAGATTCCTCATCATCGTTGGCCCTGGTGCGATCGATCGGCTGATTTGGATGGGGGGCTGCTGTTGCATTTGTTGTATGGTCTGTAGCATCTGCTGCATCGACGACTCCATCCGACACTCACGCTCCTCGGAACGCCGCTCGGACTCAACCAATCTCCACCTCAGCTTAGCAATCTCCTGATCAGCATGGCGACTGGCTCCGGTGGGTGCTATGGCGCTGATATCCAAGAGCGAAGACCTTTTCCAATAGTTACCGGAAAGGTCTCCTGCACCGTAAAGACGACTCTTCTTCTTGCCGCCAACAACCTCTGCCAAAACATGCAGCGCAAGCCACTCGACCTCCTCGGGGTCAAGTGGGGTGGAGGAAGAGGCTGTTGCCTGAGACATTCTTTGCTAGAACTCTTCCTGTTATGCATAATCAAACAAATCAATCAAGACATTTATAATATATAATAAAACCATACATTTTAAAACTATAAATAAATGGGGCATTACCTGAGTGCGCCTAGAGCGCTCATCTATGTACTCGCCAGTACCCTTCCTGGTATGGGTGTGGCGGTGGAGCTCGTTAATCGGCACTGGTCTCCTTCTCTCCCTAACCTGTACGTACACAAACATGCCAATTGTAAGTAAACAATAATTAAAAAACTATAGAACGATATATGTATTAAGTAGGAATGAAGGTATGAATGTACCAGACGCTCAAAGTACTCCGCCTGGCAGATGGAAACTCCTGTGTGCAGGCTCCCACCCTTCTCCGATGCCCTATTTTTCTTTGCCTGGGCTGATTTTTTCTTAGCAGCAGCCCAGTGGCAACATAGGGCATCCCAGAATGCATCTCCCATCCATGAGGGTCGCTTGCCCCTCAAGCGAGCGTCCCTGAGCACATCGGATAGGCGATGGGAGGCCTTCATCTGAAAGTTCCTCTCGACCAATGCCTCATGCTCGGCTCTCCAAGCAACTTTTGTCTGCAATAGAAAGACAAAAATAGTAATTTGTTATATTAATAATGTATGAAATAATAAACCAAAACATATTAAGTAAATTGAAAATTACAACTTACTCTATAAGCGTCAAAGAAACTCCGCCTCTTATTGTCCTTGAGATGTCCCCATGTGAACCAAGGATAATGGAACATCAACTCAATAACAATTGTGATGTCCTTCGAAGCTACGTTTGAAGGAAGTAACCTTAACAGTAAAAGCATGTGAATCAATACCAAGTAAAAACATGTAATTAAAATTGAATAAATTTATTTTATTAATTATTACCCTTTACCAGATGGCCTGATGATAGGTCGACCATCGGCCATGACCTCAACCTCCTCCCCCTCCTCCTCTGCATCTACCTCTGAAGGTGAGGGTGTATACCCGGGACTATACTCCTACTCCTACTCCATAGCCTGATGAGCAGGTGACGATGCACCCACACCAGCTGAAATAGAAGCGCCCCGATGGGTATGTGTCTCGAACCTCGGGGTGGGAATCATATCGATCCCGGATGCTGTGAATGGCACAGGTAAAACCGATGGAGTATGTGCAGCCGGTGGAGGTGGTGCTGCTCGCGGTGTACGTGGTCGCTGTGTAGGTGCAGGGGGCATGATGGGAGTGTAAATACCGCAGAGGCAGATGTCGAAGGCATAGACACGAAACCGTCTGCAACATCATGAGTGACAATGCAAGGTGCCTTGGTCTTATGACGAGTCGAATGAGGAGCAGTGTCGACACCTTTACCCTTACCACCTGTGGATGGTATGGGTGATGGTGGATCACGTCCTCCAGATACCATGTGTCTATAGAGCAATTTAATGTTAAGATGAAATAATAAAATAATTATGAATAATCATCTAAGATAGAACAATAAAATAATTATCTAAGTTTTATTCAGAGTTTGACAAGTTACATGATCTAATTATAAAGGTTACATGATCTTAAGTTTTATTCAGAATTTGACAAAAAGTCTCCATCATCTTCAGATCTAGTTTCAACGTTTTCTTATCCTGAATGAATGACTTCGTCTTCTTCATCCAAATGCTCCTGATCGGATGATAAGTTATCAGTATCCACCTTTTCACCAGCAGCTTCCAAGCCCCGTAAACCAACAATACGCTCAACTTCAATGTCTTCATTTACACGAGACATTTCATCCACTTGATAAGGCACATCTTCCTGCTGATCATCAGCTTCAATGCGACTCGTTGGTTTCGTCTTGATGACGACACACCAAGTGACCAACCTCGTTTGTCCTTTCAGGTTGCCGGGTAAGGGATATAATACACTTGTCTCACATTCTATGCTAGGATAAACGGATCAAAGTTCTGATATCTGCTACCCATGCGGATGTCCACTGTATTATATTTTGAATTCACTTTTGTGCCTCTAAAGGATGGAGCAAACCAATTACAATAAAATAGAACTATTCTTTTAGTTCTATAGTCTAAAGTAGTATACGACAATTCATATATATGTTGGATTACTCCGTAGAAGTCATCTTCACCACCTTCTATGATACCTTTCATGTAAACCCCACTGTTAATTGTTTTTGAACCCTCCGTCCATGAATGGGTATGAAATTTGTACCCGTTCACGAAGAATGTGTGCCATTCATTGACACATGAATAAGGACCGTGGGATAAGTTCCTTAAGTGTCTGTTGAGAGGAGTTAGTACCTCACGGGAAACCTACGTATGGATAAATTCCTTATGTTAGATGCAAAAAAGTTATGTAATCCTACGTACAAAATTTGAATATACTTACTTGTTGCGTAAACCACATTGAAAAATCTGCATGTATACGAGCAGACTGTTCTTGCTCACTTATGTTTTCAGATAACAAGAATACTCTGTACAAATTGGAGAATACATATTTTTAGTAGAGTAGTATATATTATATATTATGTAATTGAAAGAAAAGGATATGCAATACATACTCAAGGTATGTCTTAAGTTTGGTGCAATTAATCAACACATGGACATGAGCTGACTTCCTCTCTGCATCCGTTAACCAGTGGGTCAACTCCTTCCCGAAATGACGACCTGGCTGAAAAAAAACTGACAAGGCTAATGGATGTCTTTTGCTTTCATTTTCCATTTCAGTCCTACTATTTCTTGGTGACAACATAAAGTTGTTGAAATAATTAGAACAAAAATGAGTTGTCTCGCGATGTAAGTAAGACGCACAAATTGATCCTTCAACCCTAGCCTTATTTTTCACCGATCGTTTTGAATCACCCACAAATCTATAAAATAACAAGTTGATAGTTATATATAATACATTTAATTTAAAATGGAAACAAATCTATTTAAAATGGTATGATAGTTATATATACCTTTCAAATGGATACATCCACCTATATTGAACAGGTCCACCAAGCCTTGCTTCATATGCGAGATGAACTAGGAGATGTTCCGTGGAATCAAAGAATCTAGGGGGAAATATTCTCTTCAACTTTCATAGAATGATTGGAATGTTCTGCTCCATCCTTATAAGTTGATCGTCCCTTAATTTAAAATGGAAACAAATCTATTTAAAATGATATGATAGTTATATATACCTTTCAAATGGATACATCCACCTATATTGAACAGGTCCACCATGCCTTGCTTCATATGTGAGATGAACTAGGAGATGTTCCATGGAATCACAGAATCTGGAGGGAAATATTCTCTTCAACTTGCATAGAATGATTGGAATGTTCTGCTCCATCCTCATCAGTTGATCGTCCCTTAACGTTGCAGAAGACAAATCCTTAGAGAATTGACTCAATTCAGTAAGCGGATTCAAGACATGGACTGGCAATGAACTAAAAGCAATAGGAAGTAAACATTCCATCAATACATGACAGTCATGGCTTTTCATCCCATGCATCATTCCCTTGCTGACATCAGCACATCTTGCCAAATTCGAAGAATAATCGTCTGACATCCTTAGTTCTATTATCCACTCACAAACTTACTTTTCTTCCTCAGCAGATAAACTATAATTGGCTTTGGGCTTTAACATTTTCCCATTAGCATGCCGCTTTAGCTCCAAGTCTGGTCGCCTATAGTACAAAGCTAAGTCCATTCTTGCCTTCTCATTATGTTTGGTCTTGTCACTCACATTCATGACTGTGTTGAATATGTTGTCAAAAAAATTCTTCTCTACGTGCATGACATCGAGATTGTGTCTCAACAAATTATCTTTCTAGTACGGGAGATCCCAAAAAATACTTTTTTTTGTCCAATTATGCACCTCCCTGTATCCTGGTAATCTGGATACACGACCATTGACAGTGACTTTGGGCAATTCCATTACTCTCGTCCAAATCTGTTTTGGTGTAAACCTAGGCGGCGACTCATCTCTTTCAACTGCTCCCTTTTTGAAGGCATTCTTGTTCCGTCTAAATGGATGATCTGTTGGTAAGAACTTACGATGCAAATCAAACCAGGCCCCCCCCCCCCCCCGTGTTTCAAAGTAAAGGCCTTTGTATACTCCAGGCAATGCGGACATGCCAATTTACCATGAGTACCCCAACCAGACAACATACCATTAGCAAGAAAGTCACTAATTGTCCACATCAAAGCTGCCTTCATTGTAAATTTTCGCTTCCTTGCGATATCATACGTTTCCATGCCAGTCCATAACTTCTTCAGATCATCGATCAATGGCTGTAAATAAACATCAATACCAGCTTTTGGATTTGATGGACCCGGAATGAGACAAGTCAAAAACATATAAGGTTTCGACATGCACATTTCGGGAGGAAGATTATATGGGGTAACAATTACTGACCAACAAGAATATGGCGTAGCCGACTCTTGGATATACGGGGTAAAACCATCAGAGCATAAACCAAGTCTTACATTACGTGGATCCGCAGCAAAATTTGGATATACCCGATCAAAGTGCTTCCATGCTTCGCTATCAGAAGGATGGCGTAACACGCTTGAACTTCTTCTGTTCTCATAGTGCCACGTCATTTTTCCTGCAATTTGCATTGATGCAAACATTTTCTGTAGCCTTGGATTTATCGGCAGATAGAACATTGCCTTAACAGGAACTGTGACACCCCCTTCGGGGGCACCACATGGTTACCCGTTGCGGAAAATAAACTTTAATTAATTGTGCTGGTTTACTTTTGGAAAATAAGATTTTCTAAGTATTTAACTTCTTATGAAAATCCGTGATAAAATTTTTCTTCTAACTTAGCTTACCATACCTCAACGTTACGTAAGCACGCATGTAAATAACCATCAAACAAAGTATACATAATAAGGTGTCTTAATATACTGCATAGGCCTTAAACATACGGCCATTCAAAACAGTCGTGGCTTTCAGTAGCCAGAGCAATTAACTAGCTATTATTCAAAATAAAATACGACATATCCTATAGCTGGTCGTACTACTACAATATGGTGACTTCTCGTACGTCACACTCCTTCTGGGCCCTCAAGCATCAAGGAAAGGATCCCCAAATGTTTCGGTGGCATCTTGGAACTCATCTAAAGATGTAAGGGTGAGATACCAATATATGGATTCACACACGATAACCACATATATTACACATCAACAGCACATAAGCATGTATAATTACCATGTATAAAGTTCTACTAGATAAACAAGTAGTATATCATGGGGTCTTATGACCGGCAGTCATCATCATTTTCCAAAAGAAATGCATGACCCTTCGATATCCATCATCTAATTCCTTACCTAATCTCCGGAGATACCAACACCGTTTTATAGAAATTGAGTTGATCAAGCTCGATTGCCAAAAAGGCACACCGTTGTTAAAACCATTGCGCACTGTCCAACACAAGGCACAGGCGATCACCGTTTATGGTTTTTCATTGTCCATCAAGGCACAATGATATATACACCGTTTGAATATCCTGACCACCAAGATATGCAGAATAACACCATTTGGCACGTCTGCCAAATTTTAATGCATGGAAAAAACGTTTTAAGTCTTGTCACTTTTCTTTGTGTTCGTTCTTTCGTTGTCGTAGCTCAAGGCTCTCGATTATTCACCATTTACACCATTTTTAAAACCTTTCACCGTTAACACAGGACGAAACGTCCGAGTGCTCAATCGTGGATCCCTAGACCGATGCACCAGCCCAAGGTCCGTGGTAATAGAAAACATCATTCACCTTTAATCACGTTTCCTCATAATAAGAGGAGGACAAATAGTCCATAGGACACGCAGTCCATAACACCGTTGCACGGCTTCTCGTGCTACTTTTACAAAACACTAGCATCCCGACGTCTCGTATGCTAGGTTCACGTTTTCATCGTTTATACATCGTTTTTTGTTCTGTGAAACACAAATCCAAAACGAAAACTCCGCAACTCATCCAAGTTGTCGGATTTTACACCGTTGGAAAAACTCATTTTACAGAAAAACTTTTCTGTTTGAAAATGGTTTGAAAACCAACGAACTCTGATAAAAACTTAATTTTGGTTGAAAGTCCTTTCCCAAAAACCAACTTTTGAAAGGAAACAGCTGAGACCAAAATGTCATCCCAGAACAGCATTTCTGTTTTCGAAAACTTTTTCCATAAATCTTTTCGGAATTAAAACATCATTTTTTAGCGTCAAAACGTCCTAAGTTCCAAAGACTTTAAATTTTTCCTGTTAATTTTACTTTTTCCACATAAAGATTAATTTATTCTTAAAAACTAATTTTTCCTACTAACTTCATAAATTACTTTTGGATCCACTTTTTCTTTAGAAAAACAGCGTTGTTGAAAATACCCAACGTTTTCCACAAATAAATCTGTATCATTAATACAAAGCTTTTTAAAGCTTTTATCCCCATTACTTAATTGAGCACTGACCACTGTCAGGCTTCCCAATCAATAATCAACATCATAATATGTTTATAGCAGATAATACAATTAAAACACATATTCAACTACTATAACGCATATTAACAAACAATTATCAACAATTCAAATAATTGCCGAAAGTAAATAAATCAATCACCACACAACTTAATTACATATATACAGATCAAATATGATGACATTTAGTCATCGGGAGAATCCCTCAGGCATTTCCCCCTTACCTCTTGAAGTTCCCGGTAAGCACAAAGTTGTCCGATCGGTCCACGAACTCTCCCGATTCCTTGTCCGATTACTCGTCGGCAACTACACACAATCAATCAATCAATACAACAACTGTAAAACACAAAAATTCTCTCCTAATTCCCCCTCCTAGCTTCGACCATGGGTATGAAAATATGGCTAGGGAGTTCCAAAAATTCTCATCTCTTGGATTCCATCCTTATTAGGTATGGTAAGACTAGATCGAAGTCTATTACACCAAAACTTGAACCAAAACTCCCTCCACTCATCAATGGAGGTTTCGGCCCCTTTTTTTCCATTTGATCTAGAGAGCTCTTTTGGTTTCCAACTCTTGGATCATGGTAGACCATCATGAACTAGGATCAAAGAAATTGATTTCACATAAACATGAGCTTTCTATGATTTTCTAGAGATTTTTGAATTTAGAACTTAGAAGTTTTAAACAAGAACTAAGTGAAGAACAATGAAACTTATGGATCAAAGAGAGTAAGTATTAGAGATTTTACCTCTTGAAGCTTGAAAAAAAAAATGAAGAAGAAAGCTTGCACTTGAAGACAACAATGGAGGTTTGAAGAAAATGATTAAGATGAAGAAGAGAAATGTGTAGGAAAACAAAGGGAGGGAGGGTGTATTTATAGGAGGAGTAACCGCCCCTCCTTGGTGGGCTTTTTGGCCCATGGCCCAATTTGTAGATATTTTATGGCAAAAGAGTAATTTCTCTTAGGGACAAAATTGTCCTTTCAACAAAAGATCTCATAAATATCTAGATATTTCCAGAAAATATCTAGATATTTTCAGAAACGTAATGATGACAGTGATGAGTCACCGGCACGCCATCCTAGGCGATGTGACTTCATGTTCATCTGTTTTTAGTCCCGTCACTTTCACGATTTAGTATTTCGTCCCAAGAAAGTCGTGAAAACTTATTTATTTTAAAATTTTTCAAAATCGCCAATAACGTTCGCAATTTTATTTAAAGCCTAATAGTTTCGTTTACGAGTCAAAATTAGGTCATCTGAACAGTAAAATAATACTGTCAGTGTAAAACGCAGACCGGGCTCCGTCTGAATTTTCGACCAAAATTTAACCATAGCTTCCTACGATAACATAGAGCATGACTATGGTCTCGGATTATTTTATTTTACTTTCTAGACCCTCTAATAAAATACAAACGGATAAATACTGTTTAATTAAAACAGAAGGCTCAAAAGCTTGAAAAAAAATCGGGGTTTTACAGGAACTGGTTTGTTCTTAGTTGTCTCGGTCTTGCGAGGACAATACCTCGACGTTTGACAAAATCTGCATTCAATCAGTGCACCATCATTTTTTTCGAATTTTCATTATCGTAAAGGAGCATGCACCCATTCACACAACAGTCAATCCTCTTAGCTTGGAGTCCCAACTTGGATACTAACCTCTTCCCATCATAATAATTTTTGGGTAAACTGTCTTTTACAGGCGTCACATCCAAAAGCATTTGGAAAAATAATCCAAACACTCATCGGTAACTTTCCAATTGGACTTGCAACCTAACAGTCTAACGCACATCAATAATTTAGAGTCTGAGACGCCTTGATACAACAACTTATTTGTCTCAATCAAAAGATTAAAAAATCTTTGTGCTTCCTCATTCGGTAGTTCTTCGGTGTTATCGTAATCATGCGCATCATTCACTCCTAGAGCATCACCCACCGTGTCCTGCATTGACACAAATTGTTCACCATATGCCATATCTGTGCAACTGCTTGAACCACCTGTGCAATTCTCATCAACCCCTTATCAACATGTGGCACTTCTACACCATGATCAGTCCAAATCCAGTAATTGTCCTTAAACCCAACTTTATACAAGTCTGTCCTCACCTCATCATCACTCTTTATCCGTCGACATTGACTTTTAAGGCACGGATATCTAATCCCCCCATCATCGATGAAATGTTGTTGTCGCTTCGCGTGAGCAACAAACTCTTCAACCCCATATACAAAAGATCATTTCAGACCCCTTCTTCCCGGATATAACCTATCATACATCCAACTACGATTCGAAGGATAAAAAACCATCTTCTACAAGTTAAAAGAATGGAAAACCATTAAATTTTGACAGCACGTCGACTTAGATATATCCACATTACCTTTCATTATTTGGTATGACCTTATCCCATTCGAGAAGAAACTTTTTCAACGTTCGATTCTAGTATTACTTAATTCACATACCTTATATTTGACGAAATTTCAGCAGCATTTCCCATTGGTCTCAAAGTACAATACTTGATCGCAATACTGCAAGCAAGTTTTCACCCAGAGAACAAAAGGAAATGTATCAGACCGAAATTTCGTCAAATATAAAGCATTAGATGTAAGCAATAACTATTATACGAGTGAAGAAAAAGTTTTTTCCCAAAATGTGCTCCTTGGACAATTCAAGGTTCAATACAATGAGCGGCACCTCTATGCGAGTACAACTGCCCAATAATATCAAACCTCAAACGGGAAGCTAAGGTTTTGTTCAAGTATTAACTCGTCTAAGGGACAGGTAAAATTGACAAGCAAAGTCATAATTAACTATTCTAAAAAACTATGCATATAAAAAACATTTTCATACTTCAATCAAGGCTTATTAAATTTTACAATTTTATTTATATTTATATTTATATTTTTAAACAATTCCATACTTTATTTATATTTTTTACGTATTATGAAGCTTAATACCTGTTATAAGTGTTAAGAAAAATTGGTATAATTTGTTATTAACTTCTTTTGTTATTTAATTACTTCTGTATTTCAGTTTCAATTATCTTACTTATTATTTATTTTTGTTTTATGTCTTATGAGACTTAACACTTTTATAAGTGTTAAGAGAAATTATGATTTGATATTTAATTAATATTTGATTATTTAACTATTTATGTTATTAACTTATTAAATAATTAATTTTCAAAATTTATTCATTTAGTATGGCCCCGTCGCATGAGCCGCTGCCAATCACTTGCAATATGTTGTAACTAGGCTACCACGAAATGAGTCACACCACTGCACGAGTCGCGTTTTCATTTTATTATGTTCAGGTCTCTAACTTAAGCTTAAATTGATTATTAAATTTTTATTTTAAGTTTTATAAGGCTTAACACAAATACAAGTGTTAGGAGAAATTAATATTCTATTCATTAATATTTTATCTATTATTTATCTATTTAATTATATTTATTTTATAAGTCACATTCGATATTCTATTACACATTAAATATTTCACAATAATCAATGTAACACCCCGTTTTTTTTAAAAGCTTTCTATATTAATTAAACAGTATTTGTGTGTTTGTATTTTATTAGAAGGTCTAGAGAGTGAAATAAATTAATCCGAGACCATAGTCACCCTCTACGCTATCGTAGGAAGCTATGGTTAAATTCTGGGTCGAAAACTCAGACGGAACCCGGTCGGCGTTTTTCATTGACAATAGTGTTTTACTACTATCAAGACCTAATTTGGACTCGTGAACAAGACAATTAGTCTTAGAATCATATTTCCTACATTTTTGCTAAAATGGGTCCTGACCTTCAAAAATAAAAATAATAATAAAATATTCGGGCAAGTAGTCGAACCTGGTGACGATTGGAGCTGTAAAGGGATTTACCGGGACCCGCTAACGGATAAACTTGATGTCACATCAAGTCACGTCACCTCGGGAAGCGTGCCATGACTTCACACTGTCATAATGACAAACAAAAATATCTGGACGTGAAAAGACCAACATGCCCCTGGTCTTTTTCCTAAAGGACATTTATGTCCCTAAAATATCTAAAAATTTCATGACTCACCCTCATTCTCTCTCCTTATCTTCGGCCCCTTTCTTTCTCTCTCTCTCCCCTCCATCTTCTTCTTCTTCCTTCCTTTTCTTCTTCTCCTCCAATTTCTTCCTTACTTTCCTCCATTTTTTTCTCAAGCTTCCACAAAGATTTTCAAGAAACTTTGTCAAGCAAAGTTGATCATCTCATCCTCCTCTATCATCTAATACGTATGGACTTCTCTCTTGAGTTCTCAAGCTTCATTTTTCTCCATTGAAAGACCATAGTTTCAAGTTTATGCTTCTAACTTCAAAAATCCATGAAAAATTGTAGAAAAATCCTTTTAATGTCAAACCAATTTCTATGAGCTAGATTCTTTACCCTCTTTCATAATCCAAGAAGTTGTAAGCAAAAGATCTCTATAGCTGTTATGGGTATGGAGAGGCCGAATCCTATATGTGGGGAAAGCTTGAGTTTTTGATTCCATTTTTGAGTAAAAAGACTTACTCTAGTGTTGTGCATGCTTAAGAATCATTGATCCAAGAGTTAGGAGTTTTTAGACATCCCTAGCCTATTTTACCATGAAGAGGCTGAACCTAGCTTGTAAGAGAACTAGGGGTTTTGCTTCAAGTTTTTGAGTAAAAAGACTTACGCTAGTGTTGTGTGCATTTGAGGGTCATTAATCCAAAAGTTGGCAAAATTTCAACACCTCTAGCCTATTTAACTAAATAGGGGCAGTAGCCTAGTCCTAGGGATTAGGGGATTTTTAATTAACTATATTAATTTCTGGTTGTGTTTTGTGGTATAGAATCGGACAGGACTCGAAGGTTCGACCACGCACCCGATTGACAATCGCAGAGCCGCATCCGGAGTCTCACGGGAACTTTACTAAGGTGGGGAGAAAGAATTTTATCGTCGGGAAGGCAAGCTTAGTATAGAATAATATATAGGTGATCCCTTAAACCTTACTAGAGGTTGAGCCCTGGACAAAGTGCCTAGACCCTAGGTGTAGGTACTTTTGAGCAATCACCACTAAGATGATAATTTCAGTGATGTGATGGATTGAGGTTGATGTGTTGAATTATTTAATTGATTATCTGTTTGCCTGTTATGTTGAACTGTTTGTGTGATTTACTATTATCCGGCTTTGTGATGATATCTGTACTGGAAGAATTTCTGTATGATATTTTATTGTGATTGGCTGGTTGAGTGTTGATGAGAGTATAGCGAGTGTTGATGTTGTTCGGGTTTATACCGTCGTGGTCCCGACCATGGGGCTGTGGCTCGTAGACGCAAGGCGTCGTGATGCTGATGTTGATGTTGATGTTGATGTTGATGTTGATGTGGATGCGGTGTGTGGTGGTCGTGGTCGAGTGTGTAGGTGTGAGGTCCCGGTATCAACCTACGATGGATGTTTGTTGCATATCATATCATTTCATACCACAACATATTTGTCCCAAAGGGGGATGTCCAACTGGGGACGTGATGTTTTTAATCCCGAGGCAGGATGTCCAATGGGGGACGTGATGTGATGTTATCCCGATGGGAATGTCCAACTAGGGACGTTATGTATCGGCCGACATGCATATAGGGAAGTCAGCATATACATAGGGACTAGTATCGCTCTTATAGGTTTATCTGAGAGAATGACTTTTGAGATGGTTAGGCTATATGACTTAAGAGATGGGTGATGCTGTGTTGTGTGTTTTCTATGTTTGTGATGCATGTATATATGTTGTATTGATGCCCCTCTCCCTTATTGATGATATATGTTTCTTATCTCCCATTACTTTCTATATGTGTTATTTTATTTTATGGGAAGACCCCATGGAGGAATCACTTGCTGAGGAACTAGACGGCACTCCGTTTGAGCCAGATGCCGGTGGATGAGCTCAGGATCCTAACCTTGAGGGGTTGGGAAGTGATCGCGGTTAGCCAGAGAATTATCTCTCGGCCTATTTCCCTATTTTTTTGGTCTGTATTAATATACTCTGTATGTATTACTTTAATGTTGTAGCCTTATTAATGGGGCAAATGATGTGTGTACGTAATTATTTATATTTTAAAAGTTGTGTACTTTGAACGTTGCGTGCCTTAAATTCGTTTCGCTTCCACACTTAATTTTCCGCTTCGCTTCGTATCAACAAGACGCGCTAACGATTATAATAGGATTAAGGTTAGTTAATATCTTAAGTTCTCAAATGGGACGGCGGGTCATCTCATTTAGTGGTATCTGAGCAGTTCGATTCTACTATTAGACTGTGTAGTTTAGGAAGTATACTAGCATTAACAATTATATCCACATTGGGTACTAACTATGTTAGAAAAAGGGTAGTGTGTCCGATGCGCAAGTTGTCGAGTGTGATAACTGTTTTATTCTTAAGACATATGATATGTATATCTGTTGATTGATATTGTATGTCTTCTGGATTGAAACTAACGTTTCCTCTAACAGGAAAGAATGGCCAGAGGACGTGGTAGTGGAAGGGGAGCACTAGTTGGAACCGGGGACCCCGACCGTAGTGGGGATACCTCGGGAATTGGGAGTAGCGGAGATCAGAACGAAGCAATGAGGGCCATGAGGGATTTGGCCGCTACAATGCTGCAACAAACATAGCAGAATGCTCAGTTTATGCTGCGACAGGAAGAAAGGGACGCTAGAAAACAACAACAACCAGCAAGAGGAGGTGAAGTACCACCGGACTGAATGCCTTTATGAAGGGGAATCCTCCTCAATTCCACGGAGAGTACAACCCGGAAGCTGCGGAGCTCTGGCTTCAAGAAATCGAGAAGGTCTTTATCGCTATCCAATGCAGAGTGGATAGGAAGAATACTTACGCTACCTTCATGCTAGTCGGAGCATCTGAAGCATGGTGGAAGAACAAACAGAGACTGCTAGAGGCTGAAGGAAGATTGTTGACCTAGGAGGTATTCCGTGAGAGCTTGTTGGAAAAATATTTCCCAAGGAGTGTCCACCAAGAAAAAGAGAAAGAGTTCCTGAACCTGAAGTAGGACCAAAGGTTGGTGGGAGAATACGCCATGAGATTCGAGGCGCTCCTGAAATTCTCCCAGTTCTACCAAGTATACCCGGATGAAGACTGGGTGTGCAGAAGGTTCGAAGACGGATTAAGGCCCAAGCTGAAGAGGGCTATGCTGCTATTGAGCGTCCGATCATTCCCCGAGCTAGTGGAAAAATGTACCATACTGGAAGGACACGATCAAGAAGGAGTTACACATACTCCAACAACAAGTGGTGGACCAGCCAGGAGCTTTGGTCAGAAAGACCGTGGAGGAAAGTTCCAACCGAGGGCCAAACCTTACAGTCGACCGAATCAACAAACAACAAGTTATGGAAGAGGGTTTACCAATCAGGGACAACCAGGAGCTTCCAATTGTTTTCGATACGGCGGACGGCATATGGTGAAGGATTGTCCTCAAGCACCGAACGTCACTTGTTTCCATTGTGGCACTTGGGGCCACTATGCCAACGAGTGTTGAACGGGGGATGCCATTAGGGGCCAAGTCCAACAGCAAGTCGGAAGAACGCAGAACGCTGGGACTGGACAATAAGTGTTGGGTCAGCAGAACAGGCCACAGACGACGGGAGAGTATTCGCCGTGAGAGGATCTGAAGCTTCTCAATGCCCCGATTTGATACAAGGTAAGTGCCTAGTTGCGGGGGGACTCTTATCTGTTTTATTTGATTAAGGGGATACACATTCCTTTATTTCTTTAGCGTGTGTGGATCATTTGAATTTGTCTGTTTCATCCTTACCGTATGATTTGACTGTTTCTACACCTACGAGTGATTCCATGACAACCCTATTTATCTGTTTAAAATGCCCAGTTGTTTTAGAGAACCGGTCTTTTCTTGTAGACCTAGTCTGTCTGCCTATGCAGTAGATTGATGTTATCCTAGGTATGGACTGGCTTTCGGCCAACCATGTGGTACTAGACTGTTCAAATAAAACCCTTTGCTTTTCCAAGCAATCTGGATCATTTCCTACCAGTGATGGTGTGTCGGGAGGTGTACAATCAGGAGAGTGCATGGTGTTGTTTTCTTTGGAAGTCGAGGAGACTTCGAGTCTAGATGCTTTGCTGGTGGTGCGTGAGTTTCTAGATATTTTCCCAGATGATGTGTCAGGATTACCACCCAAGAGGGAGGTAGAGTTCGCAATCGATCTTACACCCGGAGCCAGACCGATTTTAATAGCACCCTATCGAATGTCCCTAACAGAGTTGGCAGAGCTGAAGAAGCAACTGGATGACATGCTGCAGAAGCAATTTATAAGATCGAGTGTTTCACCCTGGGGAGCACCTGTGTTGTTCGTCAAGAAGAAGGACGACAGTTCAAGGTTGTGTGTGGAGTACAGACAGCTCAACAAGGTGACGATCAAGAATAAATACCCATTGCCAAGGATTGACGATCTTATAGACCAATTGAGGGGAGCAAAGATATTTTCTAAGATTGATATGAGATCCGGTTATCATCAGATAAGGGTGAAGGAAGATGATATACCGAAGACGGCTTTCAGGAGTCGGTACGGGCAATACGAGTATCTAGTTATGCCTTTTGGTGTGACTAATGCTCCTGCAGTGTTCATGGACTATATGAATAGAATCTTCAGACCGTACCTTTATAAGTTTGTCATTGTTTTAATCGATGACATCCTTATCTACTCCATAGACAAGGAAGAGCATCAAGAGCATCAAGTTCTTAAGGATAGACAACTCTTTGCCAAGTTGTCGAAGTGCGAGTTTTGGCTGGAGGAGGTACAATTCCTTGGACATGTGATCGACAAGGATGGTATAGCAGTAGATCCTGCAAAAGTAGAAGCTGTGGTTAAATGGGAAAGCCCTAAGACGGTAAGCGATATCAGAAGCTTTCTCGGGCTAGTAGGATAATACAAAAGGTTCATCGAGGGATTCTCAAAGATTGCGTTACCTCTGATGCAATTAACTAGGAAAGGAAAAGCGTATGAATGGACAGACGAGTGTAAGGCTTGTTTCCAATAGCTGAAAAGGAGGCTAACTACATCTCCAGTACTAGTCTTGCCAGATCCATCAACGTCGTTCGACATGTACTGTGACGCATCATATCAAGGTTTGGGTTGCGTGCTCATGCAAGAGAGGAAAGTGGTAGCTTGTGCTTCCAAACAGCTAAAAGTGCACAAACAAAATTACTCAACGCATGACCTAGAGTTGGCTGCAATAGTGTTTTCATTGAGGATATGGAGACACTATCTCTATGGCACTAAATTCAGTGTGTTTAGCGACCATAAAAGTTTAAAGTATTGGTTCGACCAAAAGGAGTTGAACATGCAGCAGAGGAGATGGATGGAATTCATAAAGGATTATGAATTTGATCTACAGTACCACCCACGAAAGTCCAACGTGGTGGCAGATGCATTGAGACGGAAATCTTTGCATATGTCCGCTATGATGGTGAATGAACTGGAACTGTTGGAACAGTTCAGGAATTTGAACCTAGACGTGGAGTTATCCAAAGATAAGATAAGTTTAGGAATGGTCACTATCACTAGTGATTTTCTGAACTTGATATGGAAGAAGCAAGGAGAAGATCATAACCTACAGGAAAGGAACCAGATGGTAGAAGAAGGAAAGACTTTAGAGTTCAAGAAAGATATTGATGGAATCCTGAAGTTTGGAGACAGGATATGTGTGTAAAGATAGCGAAGTTAGGAACATGATCTTGGAAGTGGCACATAAGAGCAAGCTAAGTTTTCATCCCGGATCTACAAATATGTACCAAGACCTAAAGGGAATGTTTTGGTGGCTTGGGATGAAGAAGAAAGTAGTAGAGTTTGTCTAATCCTATCTGGTGTGTCAAATGGCAAAGATTGAACACCGGAAACCAGCAGGGTTATTGCAATCACTGGATGTCCCAGAATGGAAATGGGATAGCATTGCAATGGATTTTGTTTCCAGACTACCAAGGACGTAAAAGAGGTGCGATGCAATTTGGGTAATCGTTGACAGGCTTACGAAATGTGCTTATTTCTTGCCGATCAACCAAAGGTATTCTTTGGAAAGATTAACCAAGATTTACATCAAAGATGTGGTAAGATTGCATGGAGTACCTTCGAGTATCATTTCGGACAGGAATCCGAGATTTACTTCTAGGTTTTGGCAGAATTTAAACAGTGCTTTGGGAATGAAGCTAAGAATGAGTTCAGTCTATCATCTGCAGACGGATGGTCAATCTGAAAGGACGATTCAATCGTTGGAGGATCTTTTAAGAGCATGTGTTTTGAAAAACACCGGGAGTTGGGATGAATTCCTTCCACTGATTGAATTCACGTACAATAATAGTTTCCACTCGAGTATCGGGATGGCGCCATACGAGGCACTGTATGGGCGAAAGTGCAGAATACCGCTCTGTTGGTATGAAACCGCAGAGAATCAGTTGATAGGCCCGGAAATAGTGCAGCGAACAACGAAACAAGTTAAGAACATTCGAGAAAGGATGAAAGTCGCACGGGATCGACAAAAGAGCTATAGCGACAAGAGGAGGAGACCTTTGGAGTTCCAGGAAGGCGATCATGTCTTTGTGAGAGTCACTCCAAGAACTGGAATCGGCAGGGCGATCAAATCCAGAAAACACCTCGATTCATTGGACCATTTCAAATTCTTCGCCGAATTGGTCCAGTTGCCTATCAAATTCCCTTACCTCTTAACTTATCCAATATTCATAATGTATTTCATGTATCCCAACTCAGAAAATATCATCCCGATCCATCACACG
This sequence comes from Ammopiptanthus mongolicus, assembly GCA_039655645.1. NCBI lineage: Eukaryota > Viridiplantae > Streptophyta > Magnoliopsida > Fabales > Fabaceae > Ammopiptanthus > Ammopiptanthus mongolicus. The sequence goes on along the minus strand of CM077349.1, from coordinate 23,513,105 downwards.
TGATAGAACCTGAATCAATCCAGATAAGGGAGAACTTGGAATATGAAGTGCTGCCGGTACTAATCGAGGACAAGAGGGTAAAAGAACTCCGCAGGAAGCAGATTCCCTTAGTCAAGGTCATATGGGATGCTACAACAGCAGATGCTACCTGGGAATGTGAAGAGGATATGCAGCAGCGATATCCACATTTATTCTAAGGTACATCGAATTTCGAGGACGAAATTGTTTTAAGGGGGTAGTAATGTAACACCCTGTTTTTTTTAAAAAGCTTTCTAAAAGCTTTCTATATTAATTAAACAGTATTTGTGTGTTTGTATTTTATTAGAGGGTCTAGAGAGTGAAATAAATTAATCCGAGACCATAGTCACGCTCTACGCTATCATAGGAAGCTATAGTTAAATTCTGGGTCGAAAATTCAAACGGAGTCCGATTTGCGTTTTTCACTGACAATAGTGTTTTACTACTATCAAGACCTAATTTGGACTTGTGAACGAGACAATTAGTCTTAGAATCACATTTCCTACATTTTTGCTAAAATGGGTCCTGACCTTCAAAAATGAAAATAATAATAAAATATTCGGACAAATACTCGAACCGGGAGACGATTGGAGCTGTAAAGGGATTTACCAGGACCCGCTAACTGATAAACTTGATGTCACATCAAGTCACATAAGCGTGCCATGACTCGACACTGTCATAATGAAAACGAAAATATCTGGACGTGAAAAAACCAAAATACCCTTGGTCTTTTTCCTAAAGGAAATTGATGTCCCTAAAATATCTAAAAATTTCATGACTCACCCTCACTCTCTCTCCTTATCTTCGGCCCCTTCGTTTCTCTCTCTCCCCTCCTTCTTCTTCTTCTTCTTCATCTTTCCTTTTCTTCTTCTCCTCCATTTTCTTCCTTACTTTCCTCCATTTTTTTCTCAAGCTTCCACAAAGATTTTCAAGAAACTTTGTGAAGCAAAGTTGATCATCTCATCCTCCTCTATTATCTAATAGATATGGACTTCTCTCTTGAGCTCTCAAGCGTCATTTTTCTGCATTGGAAGTCCATAGTTTCAAGTTTATGCTTCAAACTTCAAAAATCCATGAAAAATTGTAGAAAAATCTTTTTAATGTCAAACCAATTTCTATGAGCTAGATTCTTTACCCTATTTCATAATCCAAGAGCTTGTAAGAAAAAGATCTCCCTAGCTCATATGGGTATGGAGAGGCTGAATACTATATGTGGGGAAAGCTTGAGTTTTTGATTCCATTTTTGAGTAAGAAGACTTACTCTAGTGTTGTGCATGCTTAAGGATCATTGATCCAAGAGTTAGGAATTTTTAGACATCCCTAGCCTATTTTTCCATGAAGAGGCTGAACCTAGCTTGTAAGTGAACTAGGGGTTTTGCTTCAAGTTTTTGAGTAAAAAGACTTATGCTAGTGTTGTGTGCACTTGGGGGTCATTGATCCAAAAGTTGGCGGAATTTCAACACCTCTAGCCTATTTAACTAAATAGGGGCAGCAGCCTAGTCCTAGGGATTAGGGGATTTTTAATTAACTGTATTAATTTCTGGTTATGCTTTGTGGTATAGAATCGGACAGGACTCGCACGTTCGACCATGCGCCCGATTGACAATCGCAGAGCCGCATCCGGAGTCTCACGGGAACTTTACTAAGGTGCGGAGAAAGAACTTTATCATCGGGAAGGCAAGCTTAGTACAGAATATATATATATATATATATATATATGTGTGTGTGTGTGTGTGTGTGTGTGTGTGTGTGTGTGTGTGTGTGTGTGTGTGTGTGTGTGTGTGTGTGTGTGAACCCTTAAACCCTACTAGAGGTTGAGCCCTGGACAAAGTGCCTAGACCTTAGGTGTAGGTACTTTTGGGCTATCATCACTAAGATGTTAATTTCAGTGATGTGATGGATTGAGGTTGATGTGTTGAATTATTTAATTGATTATCTGTTTACCTGTTATGTTGAACTATTTGTGTGATTTACTGTTATCCGGCTTTTTGATGATATCTGTACTGGAAGAATTTGTGTTGTGATATTTTATTGTGATTGGCTGATTGAGTGTTGATAAGAGTATGGCGAGTGTTGATGTTGTTCGGGTTGATACCGTCGTGGTCCCAACCACGGGGCTGTGGCTCGTGGACGCAAGGCGTCGTGATGCTGATGTTGATGTTGATGTTGATGTGGATGCGGTGCGTCGTGGTCGTGGTCAAGTGCGTAGGTGTGAGGTCCGGGTATCAGCCTGCGATGGATGTTTATTGCATATCATATCATTTTATACCACATCATATTTTTCCCAAAGGGGGATATCCAATTGGGGACGTGATGTTTTTAATCCCAAGGCGAGATGTCCGCTGGGGGACGTGATGTGATGTTATCCCGACGGGGATGTCCAACTTGGGACGTGATGTATCGGCCGACATACATATAGGGAAGTGAGCATATACATAGGGACTAGTATCTCTCTTATAGGTTTAGCTGAGAGAATGACTTTTGAGATGGTTGTGTTGTATGACTTAAGAGATGGGTGATGTTGTGTTGTATGTTTTCTATGTTTGTGATGCATGTATGTTTTCTATGGACTATGCCACTTGCTTCTTCATTCCTGGCCACCAAAACTTCTGTTTCAGATCTTGGTACATTTTGGTTGATCCAGGGTGAATGCTCAGCTTACTCTTATGTCCTTCTTCCAGAATCATTTTCCTCATCTTTGGGTTGCTAGGTACACAAACACGCCCATTGCATCTCAAGATGCCATCAGTTCCCAAGCTGAACTCTGCAGCCTTTTCTTGTCCAAGTAACTCCTTTTTCTCTTGGAGGTACTCATCAGTTACTTGCTGTTCACGGATCCTCTCCATTAGTCCACTAGATACCTTGATTATTCCCAAGCAAATCTTCTCGCGGTCCACTTCCACAGCTAGATTGAGATCACGAAACTGTTCTATCAATTCTAACTCCTTAACCATCATTGCAGAGATATGCAGGGTCTTTCGGCAGCATCTGCAACGACATTTGTTTTCCCAGGGTGGTATAGCAAAGTGAAGTCATAGTCCTTAAGAAACTCCATCCAGCGTCTTTGCCTCATGTTAAGTTCCTTTTGATCGAACAGGTACTTCAAACTTTTGTGGTCACTGAAGACATCAAACTTAGATCCATACAAGTAATGTCTCCAGATCTTCAATGCAAGAACCACAGCAGCTAAATCTAGGTCGTGCATTGAATAATTCCTCTCATGCATCTTCAACTGGCGCGAAGCATTCTCTACAACCTTCCGATGTTGCATAAGCACACATCCTAATCCCTGATGCGAGGCATCACAGTACACTTCGTACAGTTCGTCTGGTTTGGGTAACACTAACACTGGTGAGGTTTTCAAACATTCCTTCATTGTCTGGAAACTTTCCTCACATTTGTCAGGCCACGTAAACCGTTGGTTCTTCCTTGTAGTTGAGTTAACAGCGCAACAATCTTCGAAAATCCTTCAATGAACCTTCTGTAATAACCAGCCAGTCCAACGAAACTGCGGATTTCTGTCACAGTCTTGGGTCTCTCCCATAGAAGTACTGTTTCTACTTTTGTAGGGTCTACGGCAATCCCTTCCTTCGTAATCACGTGTCCCAAGATTTTGACTTCATCCAGCCAAAACTCGCACTTGGGCAGCTATGCATACAACTTTTCCTTGTGAAGGATCTGTAAAACTTGTCGTAGATGTTCTTCATGCTCCTCGGGACTTTTCAAGTAGATAAGAATGTCTTCGATGAACACAACAACAAACTGATCCAGAAACGGAAGGAAAATCCGGTTCATATAATGCATGAAGATAGCAGGCGCATTAGTCACTCCAAAAGGCATCACGAGGTACTCATAGTGACCATAACGAGTCCTAAGAGCAGTCTTAGGTACATCCTCATTCTTTACTCTAATCTGGTGATAACCTGATCTCAGGTCAATACAGCGGCTCCTTGAAGTTCATCCATCAAATCATCTACGCGGGGTAGAGGATACTTGTTCTTGATCGTTATCTTGTTGAGTTGACGGTAATCCACGCAGAGTCTGGAACTCCCGTCCTTCTTTTTCACCAATAACACTGGTGCTCCCCACGGAGACACACTTGGCCTCACAAACCGCTTGGACATCAGATCCTCTAGTTGATTCTTCAGCTCAACTAACTCCGTAGGTGGCATCGTATAAGGAGCTATAGAGATCGGATCGGATCCTGGAACTAGATCGATCGAAAACTCGATGTTTCTCACAGGTGGCAAACCTGGAACGTCCTCTGGAAAAACTTCCGGAAAATCTTTCACAACCGGCACATCGCTCAAGACAACGTCCCTCTCAATTTCTAAACAGGATAAAAGCATGTATCCCTGTGATCCTTCTTTCAAAGAAGCTCTTACTTGGTTGGCAGTTAAAAATCCAGAAATCTCAGGGTCAGGAAAAACTAAGGTTTTATGTGCACAGTCTAAAAGGATGTGGTTGGAAGATAACGAATCCATGCCTACGATCACATCCAATTGAGTCAAAGGCAAACATATTAAGTCAATAAGAAAGTTCCTATCATGAACAACAATAGGACAATTCAAACACACTGTATTAACAGTAACAGATTTAGCAGTTGGAGTAATGACAATCAAATCAAAAGATAGAGAAGAAATAGGCAAGTCCAATCGTCTCACACAGTCTAAAGAGATAAACGAATGTGTCGTACCCGAATCAAATAGTATAGTTAGGAGATTACCAGATATGATGCAACTACCTTGCATGAGATCATCCGATTTAGAAGCATCAGTGCCACTCATGGTATACACCTTTCCCCTCGCTGTTGGTCTAGCAGTCTTTACATTGTTGACAGTCGGCTCAGACTTTGGTGTAGGGCAATCCCTCACGAAGTGTCCTATCTTCCCGCATTGGAAACATAGAACTCCCTTCAGCTCGCAGTTATCAGCTGGATGTCCTTGCCAGCTCCCACACTTGAAGCATCTCTGAACTTGTCCTTGATTCTAGTCGTTTCCACTTCCACCGCCGTAAGCAGAAGCGACAGGACGATAAGATTGCTGTTTCGAACCATTCCCTTGAGGTCGGGAATACGGCTTTTTCTGGGACTGTCTCCCCTTTTGGTTCTGGAATTGGGTCGGGTTCCTTGACCTAGACGGTCCTCCCACGGTACTCTTGTTCTCCCTTCCTCTTCTCATCTTCTTGACTTTTTTGCACTTTTCCACCAAGGCTTGAAAGTTACGGATTTCCAACGGTAGAACAGATTCCTTGATCTCGAAGCGCAGACTGCCTTCAAACCTCTCGCATTTCCAATCCTCATTAGGTTGGGCTTGGAAAAAGCGGAAATATTTGGCGAGCGATTCAAACTTCGCCGCATATTCCCCAACAGTCATGTCCCACTGTTGCAGCCTCAGAAATTCCTGCTCTTTCTCGATCCTGACACTCTGGGGAAAGTACTTGTCCAAGAACTTGGTGCGAAATACTCCCCAAGTGATTTCTTGATTGTTGGCTTCCAGCAGCTGTCTGGTTCCTCCCCACCAATATTCTGCATCACCCAGGTACAGGAATGTGGCATAGTCCACCTTCACTCCATCAGGGCAGTGTAGAACAGCAAAAATCTTCTCCATCTCTTGCAGCCACATATCAACCTTTTTCGGGTCACAGTCCCCATGGAATTGCGGAGGATCATGACGCCGAAAATCGACTAACCTTTTAGCATCAGCAGCAAGATCAGCTCTTTGTTGATTCTGTTGGTTCTGTTGAGCCTTGGTAGCTGTCTGTTGAGCAACAACAGCCGCCATATCAGCCATGGCCTGGATAGCTTGATTAATGTTGTTGTCAGCAGTGCCGCGACCTCCACCATGACCACCTCTAAGATTCATGTTTCCCTACAAGGCAAACCAATCATACCTTAATAAGGAAACATAAACTCGTGTATCAAGCAATAGTATGTCAACTGCTAGCGTGTCAAATACTAGTGTGTCAACACATATTGCTTCAACAGGGAAACAATTCAAACAAGGTTCACACAGAGATCACCCAACACAAACATAACGACCTATTTCCCAAGGATTCCTTAAAGACTCGACCAGCTCTGATACCACTAATGTAACACCCCCCGCGGGTGCTACATGCTCGAACTCAAAATGCAGAAAAACATAAAGAAATAAAACGCGGGTTACTTTCGGAAAATACTTTAATTACATAGCTACGTTCGAAAACGCGGTTCTAAAAATTTTCTGCATGTATAGGTGATCCAACTCAAGACAAGGAAATAAACTTCTTAAGACACTTTCAATATTTAAAAACCATAGTAATATAATCATGACATAAAATCGATCTGATATATCATATTACAGACATAAAGACATATGTTTAACATACGTGCAGCAAATAATATACGACTGCATCAAAAAAAAAAAAACTCCTATGTTGGTCGGGCTAAAAGCAGCCATTGGGAACAACCCCAATGTCAGCTTCCTCAAAAGGTTCCGTCATCTGAGTCCTCATGTGTCCGCGGGGACCTACGATCAACATCTGTACATGTGTTCCAAAAACACAACAGGGTGTCCAACATGTACAGGCAAAGGTGAGATACTCATATATAAGTTTTTCACGATAGCCGCACAAGCGACAAACAACAATTATAGTCACACATAAATACAGTTATGATAACAGTTATACATATGAAACAATATCTCAAACACTATCATGAGTTATAATAATGCATGAGACTTCAATATCATCTTTCTAATTCATATACTCCAGAGATTCCTACTACTCTTCATCGAGCGATAGGCCGCAAATACACCCTTAACACAATTGTTCTCATGAGTCAGCCTCTCAATTTAGGTCCGAACTCCAATTGTTCCAGGGAAATGCGTCATAACCATGTCCTGAATAGTCCAGTCTCTGATTGAGTTCATTCGTGTTGGGCAACCGATTTACCATGGCACGGGATTGCTACGCCACCGGCCACTTGTGGAGTTTCGAACACAGAATGCCCCTATAGACCTAGTGGTCTTAACTGGCTCAATTCTCAACTACGTAAATTGTAGCTCGTTTTCAAATGGCACGTTTGCCGGTTCATGCATGTACACATAAATTTTCTATTTTCTTTTTCATTCATTCTTTCATTGTCGAGGCATATAGCCCACGACTCGTTTTAAAGGACATTAAGCCCGTTCAAATCAAAACACAGGACACGAAGTCCGAGTGCTCAATCCATAAAACGCTAATCCGACGTCTCGGTCACTAGGTTTGCATTCATCTCAAAGATTCCTCGTTTTTCTTTTCAAAACAACTTTGGAAAACAAAACTCAATTTCGTTTTCTTGAACTAAAAACATCTTTTTCCGGGGAAAATCACTTTTTCGTAAACCAAGCCGTTTTCTAAAGGTTCTTTTTCTTTGAAAACGTTTTTCAAAAGGAAAACACTTTGCATTGACTTTTCCTTAAAGGCTTTCTCTTTTAAAATGGAAATCAATTTTTCAAAAAGGAAAGCTACTTTTTTTTTGAAAAAGCAACACGTTTTCCCAAAAAATACCTTTTTGCTTTTCAAAACTTCGAATCTGGTTTTCGAGTATTTTAATTATTTATCTAATCATAGCCAGTCCTATGCTCATCCAGGATATAATATATATATATATATATATATATATATATATATATATATATATATATATATATATATATATATATATATATATATATATATCAAAACAACCCAATATCACAATAATATTCATCAAAGGCATCCATGCCACCATTCTAAATCAAATGCTCAAGTACAAATTTTATCAAGTACATAAGTCAATCATTCACAACTTCCAATCATCAATCAACACTACCATATCTCATATAACAAATCAAATGCTATGAAGCTATCAAACTCAAATGAAATACCTCCCTTTACCTCTCTAAGTTGCTCAATTAAAACTCGAACGATTCTCAGCTCCGGTTCCGTCTTCATCCGCGTTGCCTAAAACAATTAACCACAATTCAATTCAAACAACAATCAACACAAAGTGACAACATCAAAACCTAAATTTTCTTCCCCAGAAAGGTCCAAGGTTCGGCCAAGAAAAGATAAAAAGGCTAGGAATCTCATTTGGTTCCAAACTTTTGGATGGTTGGTTCATAAGCTTGGTTAACACTAAGACAAGTCTTAATACCAAAAAAATATGAAACATGACTCATGATTTTTTTCACATGAAAGTCTCGGCCATGAAGGGGAAAATTATGCTAGGAATTGATTTGGTTTTCCATCACTTGGATTCAAGGACAATAGGAAAGGTAAGGATGGAATCAAGAGTTAGAAATAAAAAATTTGAACATAAACACTATTCACCAAGAACTCTAGGGTTTGGCCACTTTTGGATCAATAGGCTAGGATGAGAGTTTGATCATAAGATCTTGGGTTTAGGTAGAGGATGATGAAGTGAGCTCAAAGAAATTGGTTTCCCATTAAAAGTATTTTTCTACAATTTCCTATGAATTTTTGAAGTTTTGGATCATAAACTTGATTTTCATGGAAATAAGATTTGAACTTGAGATAGGAAGAGATTCGTGGAGCTAAGAGATCATAGAAGTGATCTTACTAAAGAAAGGATGACGATTGATCAAAGATTTAAGCTTTTTCTCAAAGGATTCAAGCTTTTCTTAAGAAGAAAATTGTGTTTTTCCAAGGAAGAAGATGAACTAGTTGGAGCTCTCTCTTGTCCAGGTTTGGTGCGTGAAAATGGGGGCTGAGTTGCCTTAAATTAAGTCACTCAAGGGCAAAATGGTCATTTCTTTCAAGGGTAAAATGGTAAAAGTGAAAAAGGTTAGGGGTATTTTGGTCATTTCGCGTCCAGATATTTTCGAACGTCATGATGACTCTGGCATGCTCTCCCAAGTGATTTGACATGATGTGGCATCAAAATTATCCGTTTGCGGGTCCCGGTAAGTCCATATGCGGCTCCGTTCGTTACCCGATTGAGGATTTCGCTCGAAAAAAGGTCAGGAAGTGATTTTTTTGAAATTTAACCAAAACGTAGAAAATCGAATTCTAAGACTTGCTGTCTCATTCTCTAGTCCATCTGAGGTCTCTAGAGCAGTCAAAACCTACTGACAGTACAAAAACGCAGACCGAACTCCGTTTGAGTTTTCAGCTCTAAATTTAATCGTAGCTTCGTACGATAACGTTGAGCATGAATATAGTCTCGATTTATTTTATTTCATTTTCTAAGTCCTTGAATAAAATATAAAATTAATTATATAACTTGTTGATCTATAAAGACAGTAAAAATCGGGATGTTACAAACCACTTACTGAGGAACTGGACGGCACTCCGTATGAGCCAGATGCCGGTGGACGAGCCCAAGATCCTAACCTCGAGGGGTTGGGAAGTGATTTCGGTAAGCCAGAGAATTGTCTCTCGGCCTATTTCCATATTTTTATTTTTGGTCTGTATTAATATAAACTGTATGTATTACGTTAATGATGTAGCCTTATTGATGGGGCAAATGATGTATGTACGTATTTATTTATATTTTAAAAGTTGTGTACTCTGAATGTTGCATGCCTTAAATTCGTTTCGTTTTCATGCTTAATTTTCCGCTTCGCTTTGTATCAACAAGGCGCACTAACGATTATAATACGATTAAGGTTAGTTAATATCTTAAGTTCTTCAATGGGACGGCGGGTCGTCTCAATCAAAACCAAACAAGCTATAACATTACAACAACATAGCTGATACATATATACACATTGCACAATCAAAATTACACATTAAACATTTCACAACATTACGTACATAGTAGAGGATACATTTTCAATATAACAACAGTACAACCATGCCAAAAAAATGCAACATTTGGTCGTCGGTAAAATACAACATTTTAGAACCAAAATGCAACAGTATTTCAATGCCAAAACCAATAAAGAAAGCAAACCTGGGAGCAAGGGGGAAGAAGAAGAAGTGGCGGGGGTGGTCGGGTTCTAGTGGTCTGGTGGTGGTACGACGGTGGACAGGTTCTGTAAAATTAAAAAAATAATAAAAAATGTAGACTTATAGTGGAGACAGAGAAAGAGAGGGAGAGGGAGAGGAAGAGGGAGTGGACTTACAGTGGTGGTGGTGGCCAGAGACGTCGCTGGAGAGGGAGAGGTGGTGGTGCCTTCGCAGGAGAGGGAGGGAGAACGCGAGGGCAGTGGTGGCAGGAGGGGGAGGGAGAGCTGGTGGTGGTGGTGGTGGTGGTGGTGGTAGGAGGGTGAGGGAGAGCGCGAGGGAGAGGGGAGAGGGGGGAGGGAGAGGTGGTGGTCGCGGGAGAAGGAGAGAAATGAGAGGGATAAGGCGCGGACCTCGGGTTAGTGAACATTTTCGACGGTCAAGGCCGTCGGAAAGTAAGTGAGTTCTTTACTCGTCGGTAAGGCCAAAAAGGTGTTCAGCTTTTCGACGGCATCAGCCGTTGGTAATACTGACTGCTATTACCACGGCTCTGCCCGTCGGTAAGTCTAAAAGTAATTGTTGCTTCAGGAATAGCAAAAGGCACACTTACCGACGGTTAGGCCATCGGTAAGTAAAAAGTACCATTACCAACGGCCCAGCCGTCAGAAACAAAACCAGAATATTTAGGCGCTTATTTGGGCCAAAATTAGGGGTAATGTTACTGACGGCTTAGGCCGTCGGTAAGGTTGTCAGATATTTGTTAGGTTGTTACCGACGGTCTAGCTCGTCGAAAAGGAGGAAATTACCGACGGCCGATTGACCTTTGGTAAAAGGCTGTCAGTATAAACTGGTTTTCTTGTAGTGAATGAATCATTAGTGAAATGAAAAGTTTGGAAGAGTACATCGTGTATTGGAAGAAGTATTTCAGAATTTAACATACGCAAGTTATGCATTTATTACATTTATTTTGTAAATTTTTCGTATCTTTTACTCATTTCTTTTGACTATTTTTTTTTTCCAAAAACTGTGAAAATTTTTTGCATTTAAATTTGTTAATGTTGAAAGTTAAATTTTGAAAATATTTTGTTATGTAATGTAATAACAATTGTCAATTGTTTTGTTTACCAAAAAAAAACACAATTGTCAATTTTGTTAACCATTTACATAATAACACAACTATTAATTACTTAGCAATTTTAATCATGATATTATTTTTTATTCACAAAAGTTAATTGTCTTCAAAGGATAAATAATTATACACCTCAGCCGCTCCGCGCAGCACCGCTGCTCCAGGCCCACCTAACCGCTGGGTACCCCGTCACTGTCGCGATATCCTCACCTCTCCCCCTCTGGTCTGTTGCTCGCGGTAGTGGTCCCAGTTTCTGATGTCTAGTCCGTGACAATGGTTTATCTTAGTTTCAAGTTTCATTTTTTTGGGGGACGTTGGGTTCTAATCGAAGTTAAGTGGTGGTGGTGGTAGTGGTGATGAATAAGAGTAGGGATAGGAAGGAATTTTGATAATGGTGGTGGTGGTGGTAGCCGGTTGAGTGTTAATGGTGAAGGGTTGGATACAAATGTAATTTGCAAAATAAAACATGTTATAAAAATTAATTGTATTACTTGAAATAAGAGGTCATTCAGGTTAAAATTAGTGGTATACTGATGTACCACAGTACTTCATGCTAGCCTTTATGAGTAATTTTTGAAGAAGTTATTCGAATTTAAAGATAACAAACTTAAAATTGAGGTTGTACGAGCACCAAAAAAAAAAAAAAATTTAGGTTGTACTTCCATCCCAAACAGATGGATAAACGAAAGTTACAAATCAATACCTAGTTGAGGTGTTTTGATGCAAAGTAGGCAAAGAGTTGGACATTACGGATCCCATGCATGTGCTAAAATATGGTATACCGAATATGTTGAAGTAGTATATATGGCAATAAACCAACCACCCACTGGATTGAGGGTTTTATGGTATTTTTACTATTTAATTAGCTTTTGCTCCTAACACTTAATCAGTATGTAGTCCTTTTCAATTTAAGTATTTTTTTCGTTTATTTAAAAAATGAATATACATTTATTTCATGTATGCGACTTGTTATTTTATTAAAAGGATTTAATTATAGTACATTCTTAGTATAAAGTTAATTTTTATGTATTGTCATATCACATAAACAGTTTGAAAGTTACCAAAAAAAAATATATAAACAGTTTGAATCATATAATAATTACATTAAAATTTATATATATATATATATATATATATATATATATATATATATATATATATATATGATTCGTTGATAATGTTAAAATTTTTACACTAATAATGCAATAAAATTTAACTCTAACTAAAAATAGTTTTTTTTGCTTCTCATGGCACTATTTTTTGTAATTAAACTTTTCAATCCAATTGTATAATATGATATCACTATTATTTAATATATTTTTTATCAACACTTGTATTTTAATATTTTGGCCTTTTATACCTACTCTAAAAAATCATTATTTCTATTCTTTTATAAAACATAATGTAGAATTATTTTATTTTTCAATTCCACCAGTTTATTTTTTAATAAAAATTAACATGCATTTAATTAAATTATTAATGTTTTCCCAGGACAATTCTTCTATATAATATAGAATATAATTTTTTTATGAATTGCAAATTGTTGAAATTTGGTAATTTACTTATTTCCCAATTTTGGTGATACTTTTTTTGGTAAGCTTTCTTTTTTTGGTAAGCGCAATTTTGGTGATACTACGCGTCTATTTTGATGTTTCATGTTCACAATTAAAACATTTTTCTTAGTTCTATTAACGGTAACTTATATATGCACCCACACATCACAATAATACTATTAAACTTACATTTTAATTAATTTTTGAGTTGAATTCTATGCATTGTCAGTGTAAAGATTTTTTACACTTCAATCAATCAGAAATTATTGTGTGTGTGACTTTTAAGGTATAAGATAAGAGTCAAACACTTTAACTTATATTGCAAATTCTGATTGATTGTCTATGTAAAAAATCTTTACACTGACACTGTATACCGATTAAATCCTTAATTTTTATATCAACATAGTTCTTAATTAAAATTCCTTTTAATATTAATTTAATTATATTTTTTTATCAAGTTAATTTTTAATTTTTCTACTATTTAAATTTTATCTTTTTAATTATAGATTTTCTAAAACACTTAATACAACTATATACAGTAATATATAAAATATAAATGGTAACTAATAATAAATTTTTTAAAAAATTAATTCTCATATATTTTTAGGATTTAATTGGGATGTAATATCAGTCTAAATTTTTTTTTATATTATCAATTAAACATAAATTATCACAACATTAAAAATGAAAAAATACTAAATCGTACGAAGTAATTTTCGTAGAACTGCATACGAATTTAGCATAAAACAAAAGAAGCATTGCCATTTCAAAGTTAATATCTTTTTCATTTTCTGTTTTTGTTTTATTATATAAATAAAATACACAATCGTTTGTATTCGTCAATATTGATGAAAATTGCTTTTGTCCTAGATAGCACTACTATTAAAAATGTTTAACTTTTATCATAATTACGTTAAAAGTCACGCATATAATGATTTGTGATTGGTTGACAATGTAAAAAACTTTAGAGTTAATTACACTCCATCACACCTTGAACTTTATAAAATAGCATCGAACTCCAAACATGATCATAAATATACACCTCACCCCAATTTTTTGTGATGACTAGTGTCATTGAACACCATTAAGTCATTATAAACTACAAAATTACTTATAATTATTTATTTGGTATTTATACATTAAAAATGATTTTTAAAGATTAATCTTAGGTTTTCTTGTTTACAAAATAAATTTGATTTTTTATTTTGAAAGATGAAATACATAATTGGATAATCTTATAATAAAAAATAATATAATTTATTTGAGTATTTATTTTTTCAGTCCATTATATATTTATTTTACTCAAACAAATAATCTTTAGTATACACTCTAATAATCGTTTAAAACATGTATCAATTATGTAAAAAATTATTTTTTTGCATTATATTCTTATTTTTTGGTCATTTAGCTCAACAATTTTTAAATAAATATCATGTTTTCAATTATTTTATTTGTAGAAGATATGAATTACTATAATAATACGTTGTTGATAAATATGATAAAAATGTTGTTTAATTAGCATATTTGAGTATAAGACCGACTATAAATTTCTCAAATTATGATATACAAATTAAATGAGTATAATTTGAAAAATGTTATGAATCGTATTATATTATTTATATATATATATATATATATATATATATATATATATATTTATTTTAATCTAAAAATCTAAAAATCATTAATATATCGTATGTTCATTCTATAACAAAATTATATATATATATATATATATATATATATATATATATATATATATATATATATATATATATAGCTTAATGAAGTTTTTGGTCCCCGAAAATATAGGGCATTTTAGTTTTAGTCCCTATCTTTTGTTTGCTTTGCTTTTGGTGTCTATAACTTTTAAAATTTTGTTTTTGGTCCTTACCGTCAACTTCAAACGTTAACTGCTGACGTGACAGACAGAAGTCCACGTCAGCACTGACATGTGATAAAATAATTATTTTTTTATTCTATCTATCTGACATGCCAGGGACCAAAAACAAAAATTTAAAAGTTACAGACATCAAAAGCAAAACAAACAAAATATAGGACTAAAACCAAAAAGCCATATATTTTCAGGGACCAAAAACTTTATTAAGTCTTTAATAAAAATGATTTCCTATGATTTATGAATTAATTTGATTTTTTGAAGGACGACGAAGAATTGTAATCTTTTTAGGGGACTGATTTTGAAACAAATAATCCTCTGAATATATATGACAAGGATGTCACTTTGGTACTTAGAGCACATGTTGAAGAGCTACAAAGGAAGAGACAACATTTGCTGTTGAAGCTAGCCGGTGAAAGAAAGAAAATCTCAAATTTTGATAATGTATTTGAGAACTTTAGTTGGGTTTTGTTTATTTTGTATTTTCAATTGGTAGAGTTATGGCTAGTATGTCTATTTGTTGCAGTAGTTCTGTTATGCTTGACAATTAAAAATACTAAATAAGCAAAACTCAACTACTGTTCTCAAGCACATTATCAAAATTTGAGACTTTTTCCTTTCACTGGCTAGCTTCAACTGCAACTTCCGTCTCTTCTCTGTAGCTCTTCAACATGTGCTCAAGATAACAAAGTGGCGTCCTCATCATCTACACTTGGAGGATTATTTGCTTCAAAATTAGTCTACTAAAAAAATTACAATTCTTCTTCATCTGTCAGAAAACCAAATTAATTCATAAATTACAACAAATCATATTTATTAAAGACTTATTGAAGTTTCTGGTCCCTGAAAATATAGGGATTTTGATTTTAGTCCCTATCTTTTGTTTGTTTTGTTTTGAGTGTCTGTAACTTTTAAATTTTTGTTTTTGGTTCCAGGCATGTAGGACAAATGGAATAAAAAAATAATTATTTTGTCACGTGTCAGTGCTGACGTGAACTTTCGTCTGCCACATCAGCAGTTAACATTTGGAGTTGATGGCAGGGACCAAAAACAAAATTAAAAAAGTTACAGATACCAAAAGCAAAGCTTATGCATTCAAAAGATAGAGACAAATTTATCTTCACTCTTGTACTTAAATATGCCTATTTAAATGATATTTGTATTATTATGATAATTCATATATTCTATAGACAAAATAATTGAAAACGTTATATTTGTTCAGATGCTGTAGATCAGTTAAGTAATTCAAAAATAAAAGAAATAAGAATATAATAGAAAATCATTTCTCACATAATAGATACATGTTTATTATCCATCATTTGTTAGTGTGTCACTAAAAAAACATCTATTTGGACAAAGTATATATATATATATATATATATATATATATATATATATATATATATATATATATATAATTGAAAAATGTATTTATTGAATTATACATTTTTTATCAGATTTTCAAATTTTGCATTTTATTTTCCAAATTAAAAAATCAAATTTATTTTGTAAACAAGAAAGTCTACGATTAATATTTATAAACCATTTTTAATGTATAAATATCAAATAACTAATTCACTACAATAAATTTATCATATACCTACAGATACTTTTAGTTACAATTATTAAAACTGTAGGTATAGGTATTAGTGTCAGTCAAAATGTAGGTTAAGGTAGATGGATCGTAGGTAAAGCCTATTGACAATCAAATATAACTGTAGGTAAATGTATATAAATCGTAGGTAAAACCTATAGTGACAGTCATTTCCTGTTGTTATTCGTCGCTCATAATGGACGGTTGGACCGATCGTAGGTGAATATAAGTTTTACATATACCTACGGAATTTTAACATATAGTGATAGATTTTGTCTGTCACTGAAAGACAAATTTCTTAAAATGAGTATAAATAATTGGGGAGGATGTAGTTTATCATCATGTTCGAGATTTGTCGTTATCTAATTCGTTAAATTTCAAGGTGATGAAGTATAATTTACTCAAAACTTTACACTGAACAATATACCAAAATCAAACTCATATTTTTATTAAAATATTTGTAATTTGTAAAAATTTAAACCGTTTTTATTGTATTTTTCTTCCACTCAAGTGAATGATGATGCACTCCAAAAGCATTAAATGCATATGCCTTATTTTCCATATTTTTTCCTCCTCAAAATAAGCTTTTTTAATTAAAAAACTTGCCTTTTTGATTTTTTTATTTATATTTTTGGTTTCCTATTTAAAAACGTATTTTATATTACTTTTTTTTAATGGAAAAGATAGGTTTTATTTTATATTTTATAATGATTCTAGAAGCACTTATTTTTAATGATTAAATAACTTTTTTTTTATATTGCTAACGAAGGTTAGTCTAGTTGGTAAGGATATGACTCATATTGTATAAGGACGTGAGTTCGAATCTCGCTGTCGATGTGAGGACCTCATTAATAGATAATCTGTAAGTACCTTTGTAAGTGCTCCTTGAATTATGAGGCCTACCCTAATCCTGATAAGCCCCAACACCCAACTCTCCTAAACCTTTGTTTACCAAAAGAAATTAACAAATTTTTTATATTTTTCCTTGCACATATACAAAAGTTTATGGTGAGACTCTTAATTCTTAAGTCATAACCGAGTAGAGTAGATAAGCACAAGCCAAAGGAAACAAAAAAAAAAAAAAAAAAAAAAAAACAATACTGCAATCCCAAATGCTGCACCCATAGTCAACACTGCAATGGTTACGGGTTTTTCAGTTACATTTTCTTTTTTATTTTTATCAAAAGCATATAGTCCGTTCTTTTGCCACAGACACATTCGCAAAAACAATTACCCCTCTACCCCTCTTCCGGAACAAAAAATTGAAAGGATAAAGATTCATATTGGTTATTAAAAAATGAAGGCATGTTAATTTTCAAAAATCTTAAATGTCGATTAAAATAATTTTTTATAAAGATTAAAATATCCTTAAAAGTAATCCTAAAATTGATTAATTGATCGATATTTGAGATTTTTAAGAATCCAATTGAGATTTTTTTTTTCAGAAATTACATGTGTGTCCGTTTTTTTTATGAACCAACTTGAGTCTTTTATTCAAAATAATAAAAAAAATCAACTCCCTACCAAAATTAATACTAGTTATGAATCTTCCTCTTTTGCCTCTCTTTCCTTGATTCTCTTTCTACATCTCTCTCTTACCCAAACATTGATGACATTGCATGCCATCTATCAATATAATAAATATGGGTAGCTTTCCCTTTCATCACAAAATAAGTTGGCTGCTCTAATTCACCCAAAGAGCTCAAATAAACCCATTCTTGTGTTCAATTTATGTTCTTTGGGTGTCATTCCTTGAGATGGAGGATTTGTTGCCATTGGGGTACAGGTTTCGTCCCAGTGACGAAGATCTGGTAAATTATTACCTCAAGAAAAAGGCCTTTGACCAACCAATTCATCCTGAATTTATTCCAGAGATCGATGTCTTTCAAAAGGAGCCTTCATTACTTCCAGCAGGTTAGTGGAAAAAAAACCTTTTGTCATCCTAAACAATGAACAATGTGTCTTGTCATAAAAAATTAATTTTTCCATGTCCCATGAAATACTTTTATATCGTTTTTCGAAATGCAGATTGACAAGAATTCAGTGGCTTGAATTTAGCGGTGGCCCTAACCACGATCCGGATAGTCAACCATCTAGGTCCATTTTTTTTAAGGACACCAAATTTTATTTTAGTAGTATATATAGATTTTATTAAAATAAAAATGTCATATATTTAAAATTATATACAAATTTTATTATAAAAATTAAACAAAAGCAATAATTAAATAAATTGTTTCCTGAAATCAAAACTAATATGTGACGTTTCATTTCTCTTTATATTAAGAAGAATACACCCGCGATCTTGGGCATTGAAACTGTGATAGTCATTTAGGCGTAAATTTTGGACTCTCAACGGGAAAATAAATGAGGGTCCAGTATAAGTGTTCGGTGGTGGTTCATTTCTCTTAATTTCTCTTATCGCGCTTTTTCCCTCATTCTATTTCTCTCTAGTATCTGATTCTGTTGATATCTTTATTATTCTGTATCTTAGCTTTCTCTATCTCTCCGTGCCACTAAAAATGCGAGTCATTCATCATCTTCCTCCTGCTCGTCGCACACCAGTCATCGTCACGGACCCACCTACAAGCCACCATAGCCATTGAGAGTCACCCACTTCCCAACCATCGTTGTCATCCTCATTTTGGTCACAAAAGTCAAATCCGTGAACCCACCTCCAGCCCAGTCATTGCAACAACACCTCTTTGCCGCAATACCGCTTTACTGTCGAAAAGCTCGGGAACCGTCGAACCCATATTTCGCTCCCTTTATTAAGTTTGCAAATTTTGAAGGTTCCGGGATTTCTTTCAATATTTTATTATTATTATTGTTATTATTTCCTTCACCCTTATCATTATTTGTTATTTATCATTAATATTTTACGTGGAGTCATTTTCTTGGTTTGTCCGGGATAACCAAAATCTAAGGATCAACCCTGCTTGAATTGAACCGAAATGGTGTGCTGAATTTCATTTGTATTTGACTAATTAATTGTCTTTGTAGGTGGAAGGCTTTTCCTAAACGTGAGGTTTTTCTTTAGCAAAACCAAGAGGCACGCGTTTGTAGATCAAAGAGCTGCTGGCTCGGGATACTGGAGAAAAGAAGGGAGAAGCAAAGAGATTGTTGTTTCTGGGAGCAATCAACTAATAGGGATAAAAAACTCACTGATTTTTTGGGAAGGGAGAGGGAAATTTCAAACAAAAACAAATTGGGTCATGCATGAGTTCCGCCTTGTACATCGTGCAACTCCTTCAAACACATTTCTGGTAAAGAGTAAAATAGTGACCATCATTTTGTCAAAGTTAAGAAGACTTAGAGTAATACCTTTGGATTTGATCTGAAAATTTTATGAACACATAATTGTATTTTTTTTGTCTTGTTTATCATTATCTGATCTGATATCAAAATTTTGAAATCAAATTTAGGTGTCAGATTGGGCTGTGTATCGTTTATTTCAAAAGAAAAGCAGGAGGGACGAACAGTATGATGGAGAGCCCTCTAACAGCAACAATGTTGAAGCACCTTAGGATGTGAAACCCAGTGACATAGAATTTGCAATGGAGTGCGCAGGTCGATCGATCACTCAACCTCAAGCCCTCCTTCACCTTATTCTCCAAGAACCCATGTGTCATTGAGAAGCCTATATACATAAGTGTCTGTTTTGTGTAGGCGTTTCAATAATTTGGTAATTATAAGCAACTTGTATATGATTTAGTCGTACTCCTAAATAAACTGCTTTAGTAGTTTTTTTTGATGAATGTTATTCTAAATATTGCTTATTTTTGCTCAGAAAAGTCTATGAACGTCGAGGGTACGTGTATCATGCTCCTTTAATAATAACCATTACTTTAATTTTTTTTTAAATAAAATCATTGACATAGTATTGAGAGTCTCACGTTGGATAATGATGTGGCTTGAATAATACTTATAAGTGGGGGCAACTCTCACCTCATGAGCTAGCTTTTGGAGTTGAGTTAGGCTCAAACCCAAATTCTAAGATGATATCAAAAATCTATCCGAGATCCATTGGGCCACCCGCAGACGTCCAGTCTTCACGCTCGAGATGTCCAGACTTGGGCATAAGGGAATGTGTTAAAAGTCTCACATTGAATAGTGATATGACATAAATAGTACTTATAAGTGGGAGCAACCCTCACCCTAAGAGCTAGCCAAATTCTAAGATATAGATAGATTACTTCGCACCAGACTCTTAGGTTAGTGTATGTTGATTCTAAAATGTCCTATCAAATTTTATTTTTTGTTTTTTTGAGAGGCCTAAAGCAAGGGCCTCACTTGTTTTGGCCTTGGGTCGGACCTGTGGCGAATCGGACTACTTCAATGGTGAGGCTTGGTTCGACTACTGATTTTGTGGTGTTAGGGTTTGTCACAGCTCTCGCGTGGCAAGGATGATGGTTTGTGGTTTGCTAGCAGTGAAGGGCAGCGTAGGGAGAGTGGCTCCACCATGGCAGGGTGGAGACGCAATGGTGGTGCGGTGGTGGGTTGCTATCGGTGGTGAGAAACGTGGTCCATAGTTCATCCTCTATAGTTAGACAACCTTTGAGGTTTTCTTAAATTTCACAGGAAGTTTTAATGTTTTTGGTGAATAGAAAGTTTCTTTTTTGCTTGCATTAAATGTTGTTTACAAGTTTGAGTCTTGAATTTGTTCTTTTTCATGTGGGTGTTTTTGGTTTTGATTTATGGATTTGGGTTTTTGGGTCTTTTTCATGTGGGTGTTTTCAAAGTGTTATTGGCGGTGATACCATCTATGGTTGGGGGGGTGAGGGTGATGGTGGAGAAAGGGGTAGGGATAGTGGGGTGGTGGAGATCGAGGGGTGGAGGATGATGGTACATAGTGGCAGAGATGTGAGTATTTATTCGCGTGGAAAACAAGTAATATCATTTCTTTTGAGTAATTTTTTAATTTTGATAAAACTAGATAAAAAGTATATATATATATATATATATATATATATATATATATATATATATATATATATATATATATATGTGTGTGTGTGTGTGTGTGTGTGTGTGTGTGTGTGTGTGTGTTGTAGCTAAAGTAAGAGGGTACGTTATACAACGTAAATCAGTAGGTTATATCAAAGAATTTATTAATCAAAAAGTGAATGAAATTTTTTTTCGACAAAAAATTATCCAAAAGATAATAAAAATCCAAGGCATACATATAAAAAGGAGGCACCCAAAGAACGTAGATAAGAGGTTCAGTATTATCTAATCATGAGCTTTATGAAAACATGCAAAAGCACCTGAACATGAGGGCATCTACACCGGGACTTGATTCCCATTCGTCTTTGTATAGGATAACTCAATACTACATTCATGGTTTTCTTTTAATCATGTTAAAAAAAAAACGAAGAAAAATCTTCTTTGTGGCAGTGAGGATCAAAGGAAAGAAAGTGACAATCCTTATGCTTATATTTGGTTGAAGAAGGAATAAAATTAGGGTTATATATATATCATCCTTTTGACAATAAGGTTTGCTTCTCCTGAATAAGATATAAGTGAAGCAAAATCATAGTTTACTTAAAAAGGATGTTATATATATATAACCATAAAAAGTATGTGTAAATAAGTGAATAATCTATTTTGTCAATGCTAATAAGGAAAATATATGAGAACAAGTTGCTTTTATGCCCATTCATATTTTAAATTTAAACCTTGATGATTTCTGTCAATCTCTATTTTCTCCCTTCACTACATTAATAATTTTTTCTTGATGCATTTGTGGAATGTGTCTCACAATCGGTTTCGAGTTAGTTAGAAGTACTTGAAGTCGTTTGTTAGTTATTGGCCACAACTAAATTTGACAGCTAAAGGGACTCATATGGGTGGTCGGACGACTGATGATCTAGTGTGAAGTTAGACAATTGGTGAATGACAAGAGGACTAGAAGATTGGTGAGAGTCAGACGACCAGTGCCTTACAAGACGAGTGAAAACTCAGACGACTGGTGGTGACTATTAAGAATGGGTTAATGATAGGGGACACGAGTAATGATGTATGTATAGGTAACACACACACACACAAACACACACTCGCCCACTCACTCACTCACTGTGTGTGTGTAGATTGTAAATGGAAATCACATATTAGTGCATTTCGTAAGAAATGAATGAGTGTATTCTTGTGTACTCATTAGTGCAATTCTATTTTTGTGTGGAACACTACGCCAAAAAAGAACTTCAATAGCGCTAATTTTTTACTTTTGACAGCGCTTTTGAGTACTATATATCTTAGCACTATTACAAGGGTTAATCAAAAGATAGCATTTTTGAAGTGATATTGTAGACGTACCTACGATAGAGCTTCTCCAAGAAAATACTATCTTTAGTGGCACCAAAGATAACACTTCTTCTGGAAAACACTATCTAAGGTTGAGGCCTACAATAGCGTTTCTTTTAGGACACACTATCTAAGTTTGGAGCTTAGATAAAGCTTCTAGGGTACACTATCTTTTGTAGTACCTATGATAACGCTTCATACAAGTGAAGGAAGAAACTAAAGGTTGATAGAAATCATTACGGTTTAATATGCGTTTTTGCCCACTAACAACACTAACTTTTAGAATTCATTATCTTAAATTAAGTTTACTAAGAAGCAACTCACCCTATGTTAACAGGTGCCAGAAAAAACTTATTTCTCTGCTCCTTATTTGCTACGAGAACATCAGGTACATATTATGATTACCCCGTAACCTCCTTGATCTTTGTAGTTCACTACTAGAAAATGTGTTTTTAGCGACCGAAATTAGCTACGGAAAGTTTTCCGTAGCCAATGGCGACCGTATTAGCTACCATATTTTAGTTTTCTAAAAACTAATAAATATTGATATTTAGCTACGGGATTAGCTACCAAAATTTGGGGTCGCAAATATTAGGCAGCTAATACGGTCGCCAAAGCTGAAATTTTTAAGGTCAAATTTGTTGACTTTTTAGCTACCGAATTTGAGACCGAATCCTATTTCAATGGTCATATTTTTACATTAGCGACCGAAAATGTGTTGGTAGCTAAATATTTAATAGTTTAGAGACGAATTTAGCGACCGAAATTTCGGTCGCTAAACTAAATCCCTAAATGTTCAGCTTCCCCCCATTTTCTTCTTTCTCTCGCACTCTGCCTCTCACGCTCACTCTCTCTCGCACTTAGCCTCTCACTCTCATTCTCTGTGCCGCTGCCTCACTCTCTCTCTCTCCATCACCGCATCACCTCCGGTCGTCTCTCTCTTTCTCTCTCTCTCTCTCTCTCTCTCTCCATCGCCACCCCTCGCCTCGGTTCCGTCCACGCACAGGTACGCTCATCCCTCCCTCTCCCTTTTTCGTTCACGATCATTATGTGAATGTGGCACCACAAACACCTTCAGTTTCTCATTCCCTCTATAAGTCACACTCCAGCCTTGCTTCCAAGCTCCACCGTCCACATCCAAGAACTCAATCTTATCATAGGTGAGCAGAGATTGAAGAGGGAGTTTTGGTGCCCTAGGGTTTCAGAAATTAGAGAAAGAAACACAAGTTTTGTTAAGGATTGATTAGCCATGGATGTCAGTTCACAAGAAATTCAAGATATGCTATTATGTTTCTAAATCTCTTCATTAGTTTTGAATTTCTTTCCACCAACGAAACATAAATTTGTTTAATCATGAAAAATTCTATAACTATTCCATTCCCTACGTTTCTTCAGGAGCCAAACACATTGATTAATTGAAAGATCATGCTCAGTGATAGTGTCATTTTAGTGCTCAATGAGTTTACTTGCCCTTATTGCCTGCATAACAATAAGTAGTCTGACTGAGAAACAGGAGAGAAACTAAACCAAATTGAAATGGGAAAATTGAACTTTGGTTAAGATTATATTGAAGGGCTTACAAGGTAAGAGAGAGAATCAATGTCAATGTAGTCGTCATCATGCTCATAAAAGCAAGCCTCTCCTTCCTCAAGCTCAGTATTGTTTTGCATCTCGAATACAAACAAATTTGAGCCCTAGGCCAAACCCCACAATACAAATAGTAACCCTTTCACACTAGAACCTTCCCTGAGTTGAGACAATATTTTAACTTACTCAGGCATATTAACTGTGGTTTTCATTTTTAATATTTTTATTTTCTTATGAATGATCAGATGCCAATGTGCTAGATTGGTCCTTGAGTGTAAGTTCTCACTTAAGGTGTTCAACACTGCTTGTGCACTCATGTTTATATTGCTGTAAGTACTCTTTATCATCTAAGGCTTATTTGCTTGAGATCCTAATATTCTAACTCCATTTGTACTTGTTTTCTAGCTTCAAAATATTCAACAGCAGTCCCTCAGAAATGGACAATTCTTTATAGGCTACTGGGATATAACATTAATTCACTCTGGGACAACTCTTTATAGGCTACTGGGATAGCTTTTCTCAAGTTTCATTAATTCACTCTGTTCATTTTACTGGGATATAACCAGAGATTGGGATTTAAGGTACCGAATCTATCATCTTTGCCTTTCATTTAGTTTTTGCATTAACTATCGTACTGTTACTCATAAACGTGAAAACTAGAAAATTATAAAATAGAAATGTTCATGGTAACGAAAATTTTTGCATTTAGTTTTTTTAATATTGAATCCACCCAACTTAGTCTAAAGGAAAACTAGAAAATAGAAATGTTCATGGTAACCAAAATCCCCGCCCACATCAACTTTTGATGGTCCATCTACTCTGGAAATCTCTATGCCTTCCCCATATTCAACCCTCATAGCCTCGAAGAAAACACGAAACTACTTGATTGAAACTACTTGCGTATATGCCTTGGTTCTTGCTAAGTTTTGTAAACAGATTAGTATTTAATTCTAATTGCTGGCTATCATATGAGTTGAGACAATATTTTTTTGTCTATTATTCTGAGAGAGTTAACTTACTCATGCATATTAACTATTCCTCTCATCCTTCAAAACTGGGGTTTAGGGGTTGATTTGGATTTGACAACTGGATGGAACTTGTGTTTGTATGGATGATGAGTATATGCTTGATTATCTTCATGTTTTATCATAGATTATGTTTTATGTGTGTAACAAGGGATATTGATTTTGAGCTTTGACTTAGTCTTAGGTTGTTTTGATTCTAAAATTTGGAGCTTCGAGTGAAGAGCACAGAGCCACTAGCTTGCTTCTTCTCATACTGCTCCATAAATCAATTGCCTTTTTTTTTTTTTTACAACAGGAATGGAATTGGTTTGGTTCCCATTCTTTGTAAATTTTTAGATATGGCATAAATTCATGCGAATTTGCTTTGGGATTCAATTCTTTTATTTGTCCACCTGCTTACCTTTAATTTATTTGTGATTTTTGGGATTCAATATCAGTGCATCAATTGTAGCCACAAGAAGCAGTTGATAGAGTTCAAAAGAATCCCCGCTGTGTAAGATACATATTTAAATTCCACTATACCAGATAGTATTATACCATTGTCAGTAAGATTAAAATGGATACATTTATGGATCTTTTTGACTGAAAAAGTTGAGGAAATCAGTGTGAATTTTTTTTGGGGGTTCTTGTTTGTCCTGAGTCCTGAGTACTTCATATGTAACTGAAATTGCCATGCTGTTGTTCCTCAGATCTCTTGTTTATTCTTTTGATCATGGTTAATGTTTGTATGCATCAGCAATATTGCAGTGCAGCTCATACCCCATAGATATGAGATTCAATTTTGTTATATATGATGTCCAATGAGATGAGGAAACATACATTTTCACCATGAGAAGTTGCCAGTCTTTAGAACATGAAGCTGAAAGTTAGTGGCCTTTCATTTTGTCGATAAGCTTTAAGGTGTGCACCCATTGTTTGAGTATGTTACATTTACTTGAACAGAAGCAGTGATGCGGTCTAAGTGGTTTTCTCTGCAGCAATTGGAATTGGAATTTATCAAAAGTAGTGGATTCATGCATACGAACTCATTAGAGAATGACACTTAGAGAAAATAGTAATTGAGGAAGTAAAAAAAATATCAATTATATAGAATTGAGAGCTGGTCATTTTTCCTGCGGTAACGCAAATTAATCCGTGCTGTGTTGTTGACAAAATTTATCAATGCAGATAAGGAATGTAGGATATTGGATGGGTGGTTACTTAATGTATTCTGGTTCTTCTGTCTGAAATTATTTCGTGATATTCTGTTTGTAATTCTCAAGTTGAACATATGAAATTTAACTTCAAGTACTAAGGGTTAAAGTTTTAAATTATTTTATTAAAGTCTTAGTTTTCCGTTTGAGATTCCATATTATGAGCACGTGTATTTTAATAAGGTGGAGAACTTGGACTAAGAATTCTTGTTCTAGTTAGCAGAGATGGAAGCACCTGAGCATCGGAGGTGGATGGATAGAACGAAGGATTGTGGACATTTGACCCCTGAGTTCGTAGAGGGGGTGCTTGAGTTCGTTCAGTTTGCTAGTAGCGAAGAGAGCTATCTAAATCAAGTGAATCCAAAAATGAGGTGTCCATGTAAGAAATGTCAGTGTCGACGATACCACTATGGGGATGATGTGATGGTACATCTCTGCAACAAGGGTTTCATGTCGAATTACTACTACTAGACTAGGCATGGTGAATCCGTGCCACAGATATCCCCGGTTATGGTGGATGATGCATATTACGGTCCTGGTGAACCGAGGGAACAATTCAATCCATTCGAGCAGATGGTTATGGATCATGCTGGCCCTGAAGTTGGTTGGGTCATTCAACAGAATGTGTACACATAGAAGAGGATCCAAATCCTGATGCACAAAGATTTTATGACATGTTGGCAGCTGCACAAGCCCCATTGTGGGATGGCTGTCAGGATTACTCGGAATTGTCGGCTTCTTTGGTTGCTCTTAGCCTCAAGTCTGACTACAATATGTCGGAGGGTTGTTTCGATCGTATGGTTCAGTTTATGGGCGAGGTTATGCCATGTGAAAATCGAATGCCTCAAAATTTTTATCAAGCTAAGAAGTCGGTGGCAAATTTGGGTTTGGGTGTTGAGAAAATTGAATGTTGCCCGAATGGATGTATGTTGTATCGTAACGAATATGCGGTTGAGACGGTTACTGTTTGTAGATTTTGCGGCACTGATCGGTATAAGATCAAAACCAATCGAAAGGGAATTGAAAAAAGAACCCCCTAAAAAGAATGTGGTACTTCCCGATTACTCCTAGACTCCAAAGAATGTATTCTTCAATGGCCACCGCACTTCACATGCGATGGCATGATAACAAATAAAGAGATCATAGTGTATTGTGTCATCCGTCAGATGGAGAAGCATGGAAGCATTTTGATAGGATGTACCCTGAGTTTTCTCAAGAGGCTCGAAACGTCAGATTGGGGTTATGTACGGATGGATTCAATCCTTTCGGCCAGTACGGTAAAACTTACTCGTGTTGGCCGGTTATTATGACTCCGTATAATCTCCCGCCCAGGATGTACATGAAGAGGGAGGTTATGTTCCTGATAGTTATAATTCCGGGTCCTTCGAATCCGAAAAGTAAGATTGATGTGTACATGCAGCCTCTGATAGAAGAGTTGACCAGTTTGTGGAGTCATGGCGCCGTAACATATGATGTATCATTGAGGTAGAATTTCATGATGAAGGCAGCTTTGATGTGGACAATCAATGACTTTCCGGCATATGGGATGTTGTCGGGTTGGATGACCGCGGGGAGGCTTGGTTGCCCTTATTGTATAGGGCAATCAAAGGCGTAAACACTCTTAACCACAGTCGCAAGGCTTCTTATTTTGATTGTCACAGCCAATTCCTTCCACAAAATCATCCTTATAGGAGGAATAGAACTGCATTTAAGAAAGGGCGTGTCGAGGTTGCTCGCCTTCCCACACGTTTAACTGGAGAAAAGATTTGGAAGATGATTGAGTCACTCCCGTTTATTCATGAGTTTGGAGGAGAACAAATACCCGGGTATGGCACTGAACATAATTGGACAAAAAAAAGTATATTTTGGAGTTTACCGTATTGGAAAACGCATCTCCTCCCCCATAACATTGATGTCATGCACACTGAGCGAAATGTATTTATGAATGTGTTTGACACGGTGATGGATATCAAGGGTAAGACGAAGGATACATATAAGGCTCGCTTAGATATAGAAGAAATATGTAAATGACAAGAGCTTGAGTTGATGGACATTGGAGGTGGCAAGTTTCGAAAACCAAAGGCAAAATATGTATTGAGTAAACCCCAAAGGGTTGCTGTATGTGAATGGGTTAAACAACTCAAGTTGCCAGATGGATATGCGTCCAACTTATCAAGATGTGTCAACTCTAAGGAAGGAAAGTTGCATGGTATGAAAAGTCATGACTGTCACGTATTCATGCAACGGTTGCTTCCCATAGCATTTGCCTCTTTACCGAATGATATTTGGAAGCCGCTTGTTGAGCTCAGTTTATTTTTCAGAGTGTTGACTTCCACAACATTAAATGTTGAACAATTGCTGGTTATGGAACGTGAGATCCCTGTCTTGTTATGTAAGTTGGAACAAATATTTCCTCCGAGCTTCTTTGATGCAATGGAACATCTTCCCATCCACTTTCCGTTTGAAGCAAGAGTTGGTGGTCCAGTTCAATATCGTTGGATGTATCCCTTTGAGAGGTATATATCCCTTTTAATCATAAAACGTGTTAGTCTTATATATATATATATATATATATATATATATATATATATATATATTTTCATTAATCACAATATCTTCAAACAACCAACCAATATTCCAGGTTCTTGCGTTCGTTGAAAGAAAAAGTGAAAAACCAGGCTAGAATAGAAGGATCTATTTGTGAAGCATATTTAGTGGAGGAGGCATCTACTTTTGCTTCTTTTTACTATCCATCTGACATAGAGACCAGGAGGACTAGAATACCACGTAATGTTGATGCAGGTGAAGGTTGTTCATCTAGTCCTCAGATATCAATTTTTAATTATCCGGGCCGTGCGTGTGGTGCATCAAAAACATCTTGGTTGGACGTACGTGATGAGAAAGTTGTTGAGTTGTATGTGCTTCAAAATTGTGACGAGGTGGAGCCATATTTAGGGCAGGTCTGTATTCATATAATTTCTTGTTGTTCCTACTATTATTTCCGATTCATTAATTTCTTCTTGGTTCTTCTTAGTAAATATGCCAATGAGCTAAAAGAGCCAGATGTCGATATTTCGGACTCCCAAATTCAACAGGAGATTGCCAACCATTTTCCTAATTGGTTCAAAAATTACGTAAGTTTCTTTGTAATTCATTATGTACTATGTCCTCGTAACATGTTTTATATACTCCAACTTAATTTCATATTCATTATGTAGGTTCTAGATATTGAAAACCAAATTGAAGATCTGATCTTGAAAGCTTTGGCATGGGGCCCAAAAAGAAAGGTTGAAACATGCGAAACTTATATTATAAATGGCTACAAGTTTCACACAAAGGGATGGGGTCAAGGCATGAAAACTTCTAATTCCGGTATTTGTGTACGAGGGACCAACGGACAATTAGAGGATGACATTTTTGGGATATTACTGATATTATTGAATTAGAGTATTATGGTTATCCTAGTAAAAACTTATTCCTATTTAGGTGTGAATGGTTTGATACTACTCCTAATAGGGGCACAAAAGTAGACAATAGGTATGGAACTGTTGAAGTTAAGCAGTCACGAAGATATCAAGTATATGACCCGTTCATATTTGCACAACAAGCTGAGCAAGTTTATTACACACCTTATCCTGAGGGACATCAAGACTGGTTGGGTGTTATTAAGATAAAGGCATGCAGTGCAATCACGGATAATGTAGTTAGTCAACCGGAGACAGAGGCTCCATACCAAGATGTTCATGAAATTGACGGAATCCAAGTAGTGTTGCATATTGATCCGGACGATTACAATGATATTCTTGCTGATGCTCGACCTGGGGATGAGATAATTGACACTGTATTATTGGATCAATATGACATGGATGAATCTAGCAAAGATACATATATAACATCCGATGGTGAGGAGAGTGAGGGTGAATTTAGTGATAGAGATTCTATATAGGTAATTTATATATAAACACATATCAACTGCTTTTGTTAAGTTTTGTTATTTGTTGTATATCCACTAGACTGATTATATTGTGAATTGAATAAGAAACAGTAAACATGAGTGAGAAGATGACTCTAATGTTTTGGTGTAGATAACCAAAGGTTAGGTTCCAACAAATGTTTGTCACTTATTGATTTATATACATAGATATATGTGGATTACATTATAATACTTGGTTTCATTTTTTCTTCCAAACAGATGGCAGACGACGCTGGTCGTGATCGTCGTGGCGGACGCTATAGTCGTGGTCGTGGTCTTGGTCGTGGTGGGAGACAGGGTTCCACCCATCCACCCTCAACATCCGACCAGCTCAGAGCGAACACAGGTGACTCTGTCGCAGCACCCACACCGACCACACCAGCCACCCCCGCCACACCGGTCACACCAGCATCATCCTTGCAGAATAACGAGACTGTGTCAGCTGAGCAGCCAGGGACGATAGATCCCACGGATCGGAGGATTTGGCTTCGCCCATATGGAACCAATGAGTAAGTTATTTATTAATTATGGTTGATTTTATGGTTTATAATTTTGGTTAATTATTACTAATGCTTACTTGTATATTATATATTATGTGTCCAAAGTTTTGATCCTCCAGAGGGGCCTAGTAAACAGATTTCTAGGTGTGTCAGGGGCCAATATAACGAGCCTTGGCCCACATGGAAGAAAATCCCGGATGCCATTCGGAAAAACTGGTTCACTCACGATTTTGGGGTAAGTTTCATTTAAACTCCTAGACTTTATCATTAGTTTGATTATATTTAAGTTTCATCATTTACTTATTTTGATTTATTTCAATTTCTATATTTACTTAGTTTAATTTATTTCAATTTCTATATGTTCATTTTCTTTACTTGGTTTGATATTTTCTTGTCTTGCAGGCACATTTCAGGTGGTTGCCTGAACATGAACGAGAGATTCGCCAAGCATTTGAGACCAAAGGGCCTTCAATAGTCAAGAATGCTATGAACAAGATCAGAGAGAACAAAGATAAGGGTGATTGGATCCGCCCCGATGTGCTCCATCGCTTGAGGGATTACTGGGCCACCGATGAGGAGTTCGCCCATAGGAGCGCGGTCGGCAAGCAAAATAGGGCCGCGGACTCTGGAACTCCTTCGTACACAGGTGGCTCTGTGTCTATTCCTGGCCATCATATAAGACTGGTAAGTTAATTTAAATTTATGTTTATTTATATATTCATATATATTGTGCTCTTTATTATTAATTACAAATTTAATTGCTACTTTATATATGCAGACAAAAGCTAAGAAGAGACTCCCCACAGCATTTGAGGTCCTGGAGGAGACCAAGAAGACGAAGGATGGGGTTTGGGTCGGGAAGGCCAAGAAGATTGCTGTAAGTTATTGTTATAACATAATTATTGTCAATTAAATAAATAATTACTTTATTAACAACTTACGTGAATGGTTTTTATTCAAATTTCCTTCTGAAATAGAGGATATATCTGCTATATTACTTGTGATTTGAGTGGTAAAGCTAACATCTTGGCCTCACAGTGACACTTGTTGATTTGGGCGGTGATGATGCATAGTGAGGTTTGTAGAATGAGCAAAATGAGAAGTTTATCCACATGGGTTTGTGGAAATTATGATATGGGTGGTAGTGTAGGTGGTTTAGGGTCTCAATCTTATTGTGTTTTGTTTTTAATGTTGCAACTTGGAAGTGTATAGAACAGTTTTTGGTTTTGGGAGGAGTTAAATAAGAAATAGAATTGCCATATTTTGAGGAAATACATTTAGGTCTAAATTTTTCTTGGAATGAAAGAGATATGCTTATTTCTTTGCCACATCTACCAAATGCAGGTATCGTTCCATTTTTTATTTTTAAAGCCATTTTATGTTTTGAAAATTTGTGATAGTACTAACTAAAAGGAGCAAAAAACACCAGGAAACTAGTCTTGAATTGCAAGCATATTTTTTCTAAATAAAAGATACCATTCACAAAAAAAAAAAAAAGAATGTAAAATTTGAAAAAGTAGAGAAAGTTTGTTAATTTGTTCACTGACTCCTCTTGCTTGCTATGATGGTTCTTTCTGATTTCTCTGTTAAACCGTGAAGTTATTTCTGTAATTGAGATGAAAAATGTAATTTCAGTAGTATATTAGCTAAAAGGTACGAATAAAATTACCTTTCCTGTGATCTTACTGTAAATCTCAATCACATCTTTTACTGTGGTTTCAAAGTGTGTGGTAGCATCATAGCTCTGCAAGTATTTACTTACGGGTTAGTACAACTGATTTTCCAAGGTAAGAGGAATAAGTAAAGAGAATCCATTATATATAGGCTGAATAAAAGGATGATAAGATTTCATATCTATCACGAAGGAAACCAAAGACAAAACCATTCACTACATATGTATTTATCTAAGTATGCTTGTGTCTGGTATTGTGTGATTATATATTTTATTATTTTTAATATTTAAAAATTCTAATGTGATTTATTATGCAGGAAAAGTTTCATGAAAGACGGGGTGATGCCACTAGTCAGGGACAAGAGCACTCTGCTGCATCTGACAACGCCATTTTCTTGGAGGTGGTGGGTGGTAAAAACAAGAAGGGTGCTGTGTATGGGTTGGGTCGGATGGGGGATGAGTACGTGACCTCATCGACATCACATACTCAATCCGATCCTGGCCCTACCCCCGACGTACGTATGGTTATCGCCAATCTCAACGCTGAGCTGGCAGCGAAGGACAACAGGATAAACCACTTGGAGAGGACGATGGATCAGACACAGAGAGAGATGTACGCGTTGTTCCAGCTCTTGGGATATAGGCCCGGCTCCTCTAGTGCTGTTCCACAAGATGATTCGCATGCTGATCCAGGTGCCGATGATGAGGATGATGGCGAGGACGATGATGGTTGGATTCCCCCACCCCCAGCACATTGATATTATATTTGTTACATTTAGTTACTACCACCATTGTACTACATGTGTTGTTTGAGTTGAGTATAATTTTATGTAATTTATCTCTATTTTCTATGATTAAGCAGGATGGTAATTTTGGTAAAAGTTTGGTATTTTTGCAAAATAATAATAATAATAATTTATATTTAGTTACCGAATAGGATTCGGTAGCTAAATAAAATCTACAAATTTGAAATTTAGCTACCGAATAGGATTCGGTAGCTAAACCAAAATATATAGTTAGCTACTGAATATTATTCGTCGCCAATTCGGTCGCTAAATTGGTAACAAACACGATTTACGTGACCATTTCAGCTACCACAATGTTTACATTTAGCTACCGAAATATTCCGTAGCTATTAGCGACTAGAGTGAAATTCGGTAACTAAACAATTTAGCTACCGAATTTTAGATATTAGCTACCGGAAAATTCGGTAGCTAAACAACATTTTTCTTGTAGTGGTTGTTCAACCTGGGGTTCCAGAACGAGAATCTCTTCATATTTTGAGGTGGGAGTAGCAATTCATCATACAAGTTCCTTAAATGAAAATATACAAATGAATTACCAATAACCTAAATGCTTAAATAAAAAAACTACAAAACATTGTTCACTTAAATTTGATGAAGTACCTGATGTATGAGAAAATAACAGAGGCACATAGCCTTTTATGTTGAAGAACATCATTGATATGATCTTCACAACCATATACTCTAGACAGTCATTAATCCCAAACATATCTTTTTCCATGGGCATTGTAAACATTACGTTTTTTTCACCAATCTTCCGTATATGTACTTGAAGATAATTACAATATGAAAGATGAGGACGAAGGGCACTGGCTGCGCAATTTGCAAGGGAGGGATGAGACTTCTTTACTGGGATCATACATGACTCCTTCGTGTTCCCCCTGACTTTTTACCTTTCCCTTGGGATTTTGCAGAGTTTGTAGATTTTGAAGGTTGCTGAAAATCTTGCAATTAAGTGAAATAGTTAGCAATCGACTAATTAATGAAATACATATATGCAATACAGTATAAAGAATCTTATCCATTGACATTCCATAGCGTATACTTGAATGAGGCAGATTTGTCATGTCACAATAGTAGCTATATCATCTCTTATCATCATCACTTCTGCCTCATCAATAGGTATAAAAAATGATGTATCCCCCTCACATGCAACCTCAATCAAAACTCTCACATGGTTGGCGGTAGGTTATGCAGTCTTGCCTTACCAACCACGCAATGAGTTGTGGTTGTTAAAAATAAGTGACATGCAGAGATACCCTAAACCAGTGATAAATAAAGAAGCGAAAGAGATGCCTTAAACCAATAATCTAATACCAATTAAATGTAAATGTTACTAGAATGAAACAATTACCTCAGGGAGGATATGAGATGCAAGCGTGCAACTATCCTTGGCATTGGGCAGGCTAAATCAGGCTGCCTCTCGATCGCTTCCTTCTTCTAAAACTTTTCTCTCAAATAATGCATTTGGGAGACGAGTTGGTCCACTGTCTTTCTCAGCATCTACATCTCATTTAAATCTGCTTGTTTTTGACACTTTTGATTCGGGAAGTAGTCTCTTTGAGAGACCCCAAATCTCACACCCTTAACATGACCAGGGTACTCTGTCCGTGGTAAGACTTTGGCAAGTATGTCATGGCAGCCAAAGTCTTGTAGCTCCCACGTATCAGATTGTGATAGGGTCTCTTGACACTAATAAGTGTGAAAAAGATGTTAATCATCATTATTATAATACGGAAATAACAAATGAAAATCACAAAATAAAATGTTATCCTACTTACATATTGGTTGACCACTTTCCGAACGTTTTCATTATCAATCTCACCCGTCGCATTCACGCGGGCTGCCCTCCACAGGTTATGGCGGACAACTTGTGTAACCTTGGATTCCGTCAATTGCTTGAGTTGTACATTGAGATATTAAATAATCAAGCTGATTAAAAATCAATCTTACCATCTGCTTGTATATTACGTGTGTGTGTGTGTGTGTGTATATATATATATATATATACACACACACACATACATACCATGTCTTGCTCAATGTCGTGATATCCCGTACGCGATTTTCCATACAAATAAGTTGAATTTGACCCTCTTTCGGGATTTTCTATGATTATTCTCCACATAGAGACATAGTAATTATATCAAGACATAGTTATTTTCATATGTACAAAATATAAGGACAACTATGATATTGTACGTATAAGTGATGTTATCTGAAAATCGCTATCTTCTGTACGTTTAGCTGTAAAAGCTCTCCAGGCATCTTCATGTTTTTATATGTTACTAGAAGTTCCTCAATGAGATTCCGATCGCCATCTCTTAAACATTGTGTTGTGAGCTAAGATCTGAATGCTCTATGCAAACTGGCAATTGCTTTTAGTATATATAATCTCGACGTTCCTCATCGACATGAAAAATCACCTGCAAAACAACATAAGCAAACAATCAGAGTAAATATGTTTACATATAAGAAAGAAATACAACGCACCAAAGTTACCTATATATCGGCCCATATGTGCTCTTTGGCAACAACCAAAGCTGGATCTTTCCATGTATCACAAGTAGTTGGACTAGATCTGTCGAGCAATGGCCCCAATATAACTCACGAATTCATCAACGTTGGGCTTAATTGGTTGACCCTTTTATTTCATTCATATATATATATATATATATATATATATATATATATATATATATATCCATCTGTGTGTCTGTGTTTAGATGAGAAATTATATATATGTTTAGAATATTAAGTATATTAAGTCTCCAATTTTATTCCTTTACTTTTTGCGCGGATGGTCACCTTCATAATAGTCAGTCCACGCTTGAACCCCTTTTTTCTTCCTCTCAAGTAAAAGTTGATGCACTAGAAAAGGATTAAATGGATACGCCTTATTTTCCATCTTTTCCTCCTCAAAAGAAGCTTTTTTTAGATTAAAAAACCTGCCTTTTATTTTTGTATTTATATTTTTGGATTCATATTTTAAAAATGTATTTTATATTATTTTTTATGTAAAAGGTAGGTTTTATGTTATATTTTATAGAGATTCTAGAAGTACTTATTAATGATTAAACTGTTTTTTATATTTTTCCTTTCACATGCACAAAAGTTTAGTTAGAAAAGAAGGTAAGGTTTTAACTTTTATTTAATGCTTTCAAAGTAAAAATAACACATTCAAACACGATAAAATTTAAAAAAAATTGAGAATAAAAAAGGCTTAATTGCACTTTTGGTCCCCTAGGTATAACAATTGTGCAATTTTAGTCCCTCAGGTTTTAATTGCGCCAATTGGATCCCCCAAGTATCACGATTATGCAATTTTGGTCCTCCAGTTTTCAATTGTGCCAATTGGGTCCCCTAGGTATCACGATTGTTCAATTTTGGTCTCCCAAGTATCACAATAGTGCAATTTTTAACGTCAGTAGCCTACGTAAGACACGTGAGACTGATTTGACACTTAGTGAAGTCAACTTGACAGTTTACGGGACATTCTTATAAGACATCATTAACATCTCACACAATTTAATAGTCAAATGTACATCATTAAATGTCACATAAGAATGACACGTAAGCTGCCAAACTAGCCTCGTTAAGTGCCAAATCAGTCGCATATATGCTTCGTAGGCTATTGATGTTAAAAATTGCACAATCGTGATACTTGGAGGACCAAAATTGCATAATCGTGATACTCGGGGGACCAAAATTGCACAATCATGATACGTGGGGGACCCAATTGGCTCAATTGAAACTTGGGGGACCAAAATTGCACAATGGTGATACTTGGAGGACCCAATTGGCGCCATTAAAACTCGGGGGACCAAAATTGCACAATCATGATACCTGAGGGACCAAAAGTGCAATTAAGCCAATAAAAAAAATACTTAAAATTTTTCCAAAACAGGTCTCAGTATTCTTTGATGGAAAATGAGTATTGGATTGAAGATGGTGAGACTTTTAATTCTTAGGTCATAACCAACTAAAGTAGATAAGCACAAGCCAGAGGAAAACAAAAACAAAATAATTGCAGTTACATATGCTGCACACATAGTCAACACTGTAACGGTTGAGGGTTTTTTGGTTACGTTTTTTTATACCAAAAGCATAAAGTCCACTCTTCTGTTACATACATGCATTTGGTGTGGTGATGCCCCCATAGACATTCATAAAAACAAAGCAATGACCCCTCTTCAGGGGAGTCATAAGGTGGTAAGGTGGTTTGGGGTGTGGGATAAAAGTGTTAGAAATTATAAGGTGCAAAGTTCAAATCCCACCCGTATTAACATAATAAGCTAACAAACTAGCATTTATCTATCAAAAAAGAGAAAATTGACCCCTCTTTGAGAACAAAAATTTGAAATAAAAAAGATTCAAATTGGTCATTAAAAAATGGAGACATGTTTCATCCTAGAAAAATGAAAACTTTCAATTTAATTAGTGCTCAAAAATATTAAATGCTAGTCAAAATAGTCTCTTATAGAGACTAAAGTGTCTTTAAAATTTGTTTTAAAAATGATTAATCAGACTGA
Organism: Ammopiptanthus mongolicus; assembly: GCA_039655645.1. Classification (NCBI taxonomy): domain Eukaryota; kingdom Viridiplantae; phylum Streptophyta; class Magnoliopsida; order Fabales; family Fabaceae; genus Ammopiptanthus; species Ammopiptanthus mongolicus. The sequence goes on along the minus strand of CM077349.1, from coordinate 23,475,420 downwards.
CATTTGAGAATTTTAAGGATCAAATTGAGATTTTTTTCTTTCAGAAACTAAATTGAGATTTTTTTTCTTTTTTTATAAATAATAAAAATTAACTCCCTTAAAAATTTAATAGTAGAGATTATTCCTCCTCTTTTGCCTCTCTCTCCTTGATTTTATCTCTACAACCATCCTCTCTCTATATCTCTCTCTTACACAAACATTGATGACACTACAGGTGTTCTGTAACATCCTAGTTTTTCTAATCTTGTTAATGATTATATTCTTGATTGTATGTTTGATTTCATGTTTAGATGTGTGTTTAGGATTAGAGTTTGTTTGAAGAAGGAAAACAAAAGGGTGTTGAACCCTGGTTGGCACGCTCAAGCGTGGCCAAGCCAGAGTTTCAGCATGGGGAACGCTTAAGCGTGGAGTGCATCAACGTTCAAGCGTGGTCATGTTGACCAGGAGACCGGCAGTGCTGGGACGTGAAGGACACGTGGTAGTGACATGTACGCGGTTGCATGCAATGGGCGGTGCCCTTATCGTGAAGACATCGCAAGACTCAAGCATGGACAAACATGCTCAAGCGTGGGGTCTCTCAACGCTCAAGTGTGCTTAGCAGATTACAACTTCTATAAATCCTCTTCATTTTCAACCTACACGAAGTTTTACAACTTCAATTTCACAAAAAGCGACCAGGGAGAGTCCAGAGACAGTTCTTGAGCTTCCAAGCTCATTTCGTTGCCATTAGTTCGTTAGATTTCAATTTTGATCTCGTAGTTTAATTTGCCTCAATTTCCACTTCAACTTCAACCGATTGTTTCATTGATACGTCAATGGTAAGTCGAGGTTCCGTATGTATCTACATTGTTGTTCTTCATTGTTATTCATGTGTTCTTCATATCGATTCTTGGTTTCAGTTCATTTTAGGGTTTTCGGTATAGTTTACATGTTGCTTTATAATTAGGGCAAGTTTCGGAGCTTCTATCGTGCTCGTGGTTAGAGTACCAAGTTTAAGTGCGTGACTACGTAGGAGAGTTCATGTGTTCGTGAGTTTGTTTGTACACTCGATATCAGGTGGGGAGAAAGAATCACACAAACGTCGAGAAAGCAAGAGTAGAATAAAGTATATTGACATGTGTAGGGGAACCCAAACCCTACTAGAGGTTGAGTAACTGACAAAACCTAACCTACATTGGGGACTACTGTGAAGTATGTACCAATTAGGGTTTAGGCGTTGTAGGTTTATCACTATAGGGAGGTTAGATCACTATTACTTGATGGATGATTGGTATGCTTGGTCTGCTTGATATGCTTGGTGATGTGAATATAATTTTTGGTTTATGTGTTTAAGTTGGCATGTTGTGATATTAGATTCCTTCATGCTTTAGCGATTCATGTTGATAATGATTGAAAGTGCCATAACATGTTGAGAGGAGAGAGTATAAGTACTGTGGTAGCGTGGATGAGATGGTAAGACCGTTGAGGAGAGGTTTATAATGGCTCAATGATGTTTGTCATGCATTTCATAATCATTTGCCAAGTGGCGAGCCGTATGACAGTGGTCATACGAGGTTAGTGTACCTTATTGCGGGTACGGATTATGGAAGGGACGATCTGTGAGATCTTGGGGATGTAACCGTGCTTGACCCGTGTCACAGTAACCAATAGTTAGCTCCTATCGATGTCGTGGGGGTTGATCAAGCATTGTTATCTCGACTGGACCGTGAGTATTCCACGTTGCAGGTGGACATTCCCGTAAGACCAAGGTAGCCATCCCTATGAGAATGGGAGGTGATGCACTCTTATTGGTCATGTCATGCGGAAAGGTTACCTGAACAAACTAACTGGGATTCTCTGAGTATAAGAATGAGCATTGAGATATCGATCGACATGCATGTAGGGTTGGGATATATATGATCGGGTAATTTTAATGAATTAATTATAAGTCCAAATAACACTAGGTTCTGTAATTTAAATTCACCTCTTTGTATAACAGTTATACACCAATTTTTTATAGCTATAAATATGTTCTTAATTCATAAATTACGTTTCAGTTTTAAAATGCTGATGAGCCTTCCTAAATAACTTGAATGAGGATTTTAAGACAACAATATGATAATGCATAACTTAACATACCCTTAGCAAGTTAATTAAATTTAAATAGTAAGTTAATATTAATTTTTGGGTCTTGCCTATAATGTCCTTTTAGTGAAGGATATTATGGTCCAATGCCTTAGGATATTTTTTTTTAGTTTAAATGGGGGAGCTCACCCCTTCCCTTCTCATTTTGAAGAAAAATCTGAAGAAAAAAAATTTAGGGTTAGGGAGAGTGGAGAGCTTGAGCTTGAGGAGGAGAAATCAAGGAGGAGCTTATTGGTATTCTTCTCTCCTTTTCTTTGCAATTTTCATTTGGAGCCCTAGGAGCTCAAGAGCATTAATCACAGGTGAGGGATATTTTTGTTGTTGTTCTAGATGATTTGTTTGTGGATTTTGATTTGAAAATTGATAAATGTTTGTATAAACATGTTAAATCTCAAACTAGTGCTTATGGATAGATGTTGTAATGAAGCTTATCTTAAAGCCCTTGTAATAAAGGTGTGTTGGTGCTCTATTTTTTCCCCCTGTTTGGCGCTGCATGCATATAAATTGTATTCAGTGTTGTCTTTTTCTTAAAAGCTAGAAATGAGATGCATAGAAGTGAGATGCATAGAAGTGTTGTGTGGTGACTTGGCTGCTTGGGTCCGTTTTCTTTTAAATGGAAAATCGGCTTGTATATATATATATATGTATTGTTGAATATTCTGGTCTATCACAGCTTCATTTTCATTTCCTGAGTAACGGCACAATTTTTTGTTATTATTATCCAATATTTGGTTGCTTGCTTTCAAATTGTTTTAGGACTTCTATTTTATATATATAGTAGTGCCTTATGATACATACTGTAATATAAAAGTTTTGCAGAAAAATCAGCGAGATAAAATGCTTTATATATATATATATATATATAATAGTACAAAAATTGAACAGAGGAAGCAAAGAACTTTAAATAGGCACGACTTTATTATTTTAAGATTTTTTTTATTGATGAGCTATGAAGGTGCGACATGATTTGAGAATGGATACATTATGATATATTCTTCATGTAAGAGATTGCTTATGAGCTTCAATGGGTTATATGTGACATTATTGAATTTATTGATAGTTCAACTATGTTTATATGATTGTGATTGTATATTGAAAAGGGTATTCGGTGGATTGGATTGACAAAGAAATCATTTATGAATCTTTGGGAATCCGATCGGAGGGGGTATCTTCGACATATAAGTTAAAATCGTCGAGGTTGGGGGCCTTAGTGAGCAACATCGGAGTTGAGTAGGGATGTCATTGGTCGGAGAGGGCAGTATCTCTGGGATACGAAATCAAAACTGTCGACATGGGGGACCACTACCAAAAAAGGTATTTTAGCGACCGAATTTAGCGATCGAATTTAATCGGTTGCTGAATATGGAAATTTGGTCGCTAAATACGAAAATTTGGTCGCTAAATCGGTCCCTGAATGGTTTAGCGACCGATTTAGCGACCACTGAACGGTTTAGCGACTAGGTATTCTGCGACCACCAAATTCGGTCGCTAAATATATGCAAATTTGGTCGCTAAATGGTTTAGCGACCAATTTTGCATATTTAGCTACTGATTTTCGTGGTCATTAAAATCCTTTTTTTTAGTGGACCTTAGTGAGCAACCTCGATCGGAACCCCAAAGACTCAACATGAGTATATGATATATATCCTCTTGTGGGACATGATCCTTGAGAAAAGAGATGTATACAATCCATTCCACAAGTACCCAGCTTGAGGACAAAAGGTCCATTGTTGCATATGTGTGATCTTAGGCGTGTTATGTATTGATGTTGTTATGAGTCTTTTGGATTTGCACGAATGTATGTGTTATTTTAGTTCGTCTTTGTTTATGTATGACTGCATGTGTTTGGGGGAAACTTCTTCACTGAGTCAGTGGACTCACCCCACGTTTAACATTTCAGTTGCAGGTATTTGCGAAGCTGTCGGGAGCCTTGGATGCCATGTGGACAGTTTTAAGGGTTTACCTTTAGTTTTAGAGGAGTTGTCTTTTGAGTAGGACTTGTTATTCTCTTTGTATATATGGTTCGTTACATTGGTGTAATTATATTCATTACGTCGTTGTAAGTAATGAATGTAATTGTATACTTTGGATGAGATGAATTTATGTATGCTTGTGAGGTTGCAAAAGGGAAAGGGGAGGCTTTTCGTTTCGGCTGGTCATTGTTGCCGGGTTGTGGCATCAATTGTCCCGTGGCGGAGGCCCAAGTGGCATCAAGTCACAGTCGACACGTGGCGCTTGGGCTGTTACGGTTAAGTTAAAAGGGTTGCGCCCTGACTAACAGCTATAGCTTTTGGTCTAGTGGTAAGCGCTCGATCCAACAATTGGTTTCAGAGCCAAGGTCACGTGTTCGATTCCCAGCGGGAGAAATTGTTGAGGGGGAGATTGTTGCCGGGTTGTGGCATCAATTGTCCAGTGGCGGAGGCCCAAGTGGGGTCAAGTCACAGTCGACACGTGGCGCTTGGGCTGTTACGGTTAAGTAGAAAGGGTTGCGCCCTGACTAACAGCTATAGCTTTTGGTCTAGTGGTAAGCGCTCAATCCAATAGTCATGACTACAAAATTCGGGTCATGACAAGATATATTTAGTATATGTATTGACGTTGAGTGGAATCATGATTGGGGAGATGATTATGGATTAAGAACATAAGTGATACTTGCGTGCATGATTATGTGTTGTGTGTTGTCTATATATGATATTCTATGATTTCTTTCCTATCCTATGGTGATATCTCTAAACGAGTAACTACTCGAAACTCTTTAAAACATGCATCTCACTATATGGCTCTTGTTTCTCAAATCGAACCAAAAGATATTAGTGAAGCTATCATTGATGAAAATTGAATTCTTGCCATGCAAGAGGAATTAAATCAATTTGAACGAAGTCAAGTTTGGGAGCCCGTCCCTAAACCTAATGATCATCTAATCGACTAAATAGGTTTTCGGAACAAACTTAATGAAAATGGTATAATTGTTAAAAATAAAGCTAGGCTTGTTGCTAAAGGATACAATTAACAAGAGGGCATAAATTATGATGAAACGTATGCTCTTGTGGCTAGGTTAGAAGCCATTCTCATGCTTCTTGCATATTCTTGCATCATGGATTTCAAACTTTATCAAATGGATGTGAAAATTGTTTTTCTGAATGACTATTTTCAAGAGGAAGTTTATGTTGATCAACCATCTAGTTTTACTAGCTTTGAATCACCTAATCGTGTTAATAAATTGAAAACACTTTGTATGGTTTAAAGCAAGCTCTTAGAGCTTGGTATGAACGCCAAAGTAAGTTTTTATTAGAAAAGGTTTGAAAGAGTAAAGGTTGACACCACTCTTTTAATTAAAAAAAGAAACATGATATATTGCTTGTACACATTATGTCGACGATATCATTTTTGATGCAACTTACAAATCTTTGTGTAAGCAGTTTCCAAATATAATGCAAAGTGAATTTGAAATGTCAATGATGGGAGAACTCAACTACTTCCTTGGACTTCAAATTAAACAATCAAGATGTCATGACCCAAATCTAGTAGCCATGACCGGCCGAAAGGGAAAACTTTTCTTTCATCTTCGCAGTCATACAAACATACATAAATTCGTCTCATCCAATGTAAAAGATTACATTCATAACAACATAAGGAATATAATACATCAAATTACAAAGTCCTGACTATAACTACAACAATTTGAAATTAAATGTACAACACTTCAAAACTATCCACATGGCGTCCAAGGCTTCCGGCGGCTTCGCAAATACCTGCATCTAAAAAGTTAAACGTGTGGTGAGTCCAGTGACTTAGCGAGGGAGTCTCCCCCAAACACATGCAGTCATACATAAACCATTGTGAAACTAAAATCACACATACATTCATGCATTTCCAAATACCTATAACAACATAAATACATAACAAGGCTATAATCACACATGTTCAACAATGGACCTCTTGTCCTCAAGTTGGGTACTTGTGGAATGACTTGCACTTAACTGTTTTCTCATAGCTCATGTCCCACTCATAAAGTGATACACATCATGTGCTCATATCTAGTCTTTCAGGTTTCGATTGGGGTTGCTCACTAAGGTCCACCGCCTTGATAGATTTAATTTTGTATCCCGGAGATACTGTCCCCTCCGACCATCAAGATCCCTCCTAAATTCCGATGTTGCTCACTAAGGTCCCCAACCTCGACGGTTTCAGCTTATATACCGGAGATACCGCTCCCTCTGGCTGGATTCCCAAAGGTTCATAAATCATTTCTTTGTCAATCCATTCCACCAAGTACCATTTTCAATACTCAATCACAATCACATAAACATAGTTTAACTATCACTAAATTCAATAATATGTAATGTATCCATTTCCAAATCATGACACACCTTCATACCTCATCAATAAAATATTCTCATGATGTCTTATCACCATAAAAAAATGTTCTCATGATGTCAAACATCAAAAATCAAAATTAAAAGTATACATAAGCATGGTACCATAAACGATGTAACATCCCAAAAATCTCATATTTGTCTTTTTAACTGCTTGTGTGAATAACTTGAATGAGAATACAATTTGATTAATCATAATCATAAGAATAGTTAATAATTGGAAATTCATATTTGAATTTCAATTATGAGCTTAAGAATTTTAAACTATTGTTTTGAAGCTAGTGTGTTGTTTTGAGTCGGAACCGGTAAAAATATTAATATTTTAATTGGAATCGCTTTACCTTGGGATGCGTGTCAGGGTGGGGGAAGTTGTTCTGGCGCAGAGCCAGGAGTAGTTCATGACTGCATTTCACGTTTCATGAGACGTTGTCACCTTTATATCAACCATCTATCACATTTTCATTGTTTTAACCAATGGATTAAATTCCTATGACTCTTGGTTAATAACCTATCAACATTTCCTTTTATGGAGAAAGCAAGTTAATCTACTTATGGTTAATCTTGCCCTCTTTAATCCTATGATCAACAAGTGTTGTACTTGGATCAATCTAAGCCATTCTTTTTCTTACACTTAATCACAACATATGTCATGGAAATGTGATTAATTTTGGAACCAAAATCAATAGGCCTTCACGGCCAAGTGTTGTTTTAACACTAGGAAACACTTTTCATTTTTCATTCCTAAGATCAAAGCTCCTTTTGTTGATGAGCATTTCATTTTCTCTCTTCTCTTTCATGCATTCTCATATTCGGCCCTCTCTAGAAAATTACTATCCAAATTTCGCTTCTTGATTCTAAAACCATAGATAATCTAGTTTTGATCTCCTACACATCCTTGATGAAGAAAGTTTTCTCTTTGGAGCCACTCTTTTATTGACCTTCAAGAACACCATCTTGATCTTCAAAGTGTTCTTCCTTGGGTAAGCCTTGATCTTCATTCTTCCCTTCATTTCCTTACTTTAAATCATGAAACAACTTTTTTTAGTTCATGATTTTGCAAAACAAAGTTTAAAACCATGATGTTTTTGGCTAACACAGGTTCGACCATCTCTTATTTCTTGGTGCTTGGAGTTTGCTCATCTTAAAGATATTCATTAATGTAAGGGGGAAGTGAACCATATCACACCACATGGGCGGTGGTGAAAATGGTTTATGGGTTTGGTTTGGGGAAAACCGTAAACCAAGAGTTTTGTCACTTTGTCTATTTGGTTCTCTATATGAACAATGTTCTAATAATTATTTATTGCTTGATTTGTGTTCATTGATGTGTTTAAATGGTTGAAAATAGATTTTAAGTGTTGGAAAACCCTAACCTACGGTTCCTCCATCTTTTTGTTGAAAAGAGTTTGTGAAAATGTGATTTTCGGATCTGACTTTGTGTGAGTCATTTCGGTTTTTATCTCAACCTAGACCTTGGATTTCAAAACTTGTTTTTGATCCTAAACCTAGACATCTTGGGATTCATTTTGAGCACAAATTTCATGTGGTTTTATGAAGATTTGATCCTTGAAAACCTGTTTCAATCTAAGTATAAATTTCTGTCTTGGATTCTGACTACAGTGACTTATTTCGTGAAACTGTACTAACTAGATTACTGTTTGTGAAAATAATTTTTATATCAAACAATTAGACATCCTAAGCTCTCATATGAGTCCTCATTTGCTCAAATCTGAGTTCGTTTGGTCAATCAAATGTTTGTTACAAATTGATGCTTGAAATGCTGAAAATTCTGTATATGGGTTTTGTGTTGATTTTTTTGAATTGGATGTTATGTTGTTATTTATTTTGATGCATTAATGATTACTCTTGGTCATGATGGATGTTTGTGAATCAAAATCTTCACATTAAACCTAGTATAGGATTCGGCCAAAGCATAAACAAAAAAAAGATTTCCAACTTCAATCTTTGAAACTTAAGTGATTTTACAACTCTAAAATTGAATCAATGAACGATGAACCAAAGCAAAACAAAGAAACACTATTTTAATGAAACACAACCTTATATTCATTCAAGAGATTCTTAAAAAAAGGGGAATATATTTTAATCTTAAGTTATGGCTTAAGTAAATCAAATGATGTTTTGAAAATTAATGAATCAAATGTTCTCAATAACAAATAACTTTGAGAAAATCTTATGTAACATTCGGTTACTAAGTAGGTTTTAAACATAAAACCAATCCTTGATTTTAATGCAATATCTATTTTCAAGTTTAAATATTAATGATTTCGAGTTAAAAGGAATTTGGACTTAAGAAGATTCCTCTTCTTAGTTAAAACAAAGGAGTTATGTACTCACTTCTTTACCGAGAGTTTATACACTCATCCACTTTTAATAGAAGCAATGGTACATTCAAATTGAGTTTTTGAACAAAGTGAAGTATTTGAAAAGGAAAATCTTTTAAGCCATCATAAGTTTTTAATTACTTATGATGGGGTTTCATAAAGTTAAAGGATGTTTTTTTTAAAGAGATTTGAATTTGCTAAATAGAAAGACAAAAGAGTTTTGTACTCAAAACTAATAAGGATTTTCCTAAGTTAAAACCCTAAGTCAAATAATTGACTTAGAGTGAAAGAAAGAGATAAGAAAGTGTAATGTGTGGTGGAACTAGACCATATGTTACACCATTGATGATTCACTCATCAATCGATTCATAAGACTTAATGAATCAAGATGTATTTCATTACTTGAAAGACAAGTATCCTCTAACTTAGAAAGAATCTAAGACTTAACTAGAGGATTCTCAATCCTTCTTCATAAAACATTTAGGACTTGAGAAATATATCATAAGACACGAACTCAAACATGAAACGTTTTGGTTTGGAACAGTAGTTCGATGACGGGCCGGTGAGTCGGACCCGAGAACATCGTCTAACTATATAGTCTTGTGATGGTTCAATCTCGGAGGGATCATGAGATTTATCCAATGGATGAAAGTTTAAAACACTTAAAATGTGTGAAGTTCCTAAGGAAGAGAACCTTAGTGAATCTTGAAGTTATCCAATGGATAAACGTTATAAAACACTTTAGTGGTGAAAGACCTATATGAGAAGATTCATGTGGAATCACAAGGTTTATCCGGTGGATAGACATTTTATCGAATCTGCTTTGTGTAAGCATTAGCATTATGTTGCATGAGTCTGTAAGGCCTTGAGCCTAGGAGTTGAGCTTACACCTTGATGCGAATGTGAATCTTACGATGACATTTTAAATAGTCTTGCAGGTATTAGGGTTGGAAAGGCTAACATGTGACCAGTTGGTAGCTCTTCTGTGTCGTGGTGACTCCGAGAAATACATTGATATCCTCGACTAGATGTCGTACTTTTCATGTTTGGTGTAGAGTGTTTCCGTAAAGGCTAGATACATGCACGTTACGAATATTGTAGCATCTTGCCCAAGGCTGACGTACACGGAACATGTCATCTCATTCACTCTCTTCCACTTTTGTTAGCTCCATGGAGTAGGGGTCAGAGTTTTACCCTTGTAGCATATGGCATCGAGTCATGTACATCGTATTGCATTGCATGACTGTTGATGGATACATTATTATCTTGTGTTGATGATGTCTTATGTTGTTGATTGAATAATATGAGATATTGAGATATATGATATGCATGACTAGTATTTTGTTGTCTTGCGTGTCATATTGTTTTTACTTCTGCCATGTGTTGTGTTGATGAATGGGAGTCTCACCTCATTACTTTGTATTACATCGTTGTGTGCTTCTCTGGTGGTCTCTTGAGAAGGTCGTGCTACCGAGACTTCACCCGACACTTCAGATGCATCTCTCTGCTGAGTTTCCCAGTACTTACGGCGTTTGAACATCTAGTCATGATAACGTACATGTGAAGAGCCGCACTCACCATCCGCAAGGATCGCAGAGGAAGAGTTCTTAACTGCTTCATCGCTTGTCTTCATGTCGTTGCCGTCAAGGCTGTGGTCGTGAGTGGAACGCTAGGTGGGTTTTTCACCGTTATGTTCAGTGCCTCCTCCCTCTCTTGGGAATAGGTCGCCAGTTAGCAGAGTTGAGTCTGAGGCAACTTCTACTATGTCTTCCATAGGAATGCCAGCAGTAGTCCCTGCTACGGTTCCTGTTAGGTCTTGTTTGATGGGTCTTGGTTGGAAGGCGATGAATGAAGAGACTAGGAGAGGGGTGAACTATCCACACCTTCCTATTTCTTTCGCTTATCTCTCCGTCAAGGAGAAGTCAAAAAAAGTATCCAGCAGTTGATCCGAGGAATGTCTTCCCGTGTTAGTCTGTTGTCGGCCAGTGTAGGGGGTCAGAATATCTGTACCTTTCTTTTATCTTCATGGAGTTGCGTCTCCAAGTATCTTATGTTTAGGAGCTGTGTCTCCAATCCTTTATATTGAGTCTATATCTGTCTATTTTATTTCTATAGTCGGGTTGGGTTTTTATGTCAACCTTTATGAACTTCTGGTCTTATAGTATGAAATGTTTCTATTTACCTTAACACATAAACGATTACAAGCTTTTATAATCATGTCTTCAGAAAAGGAAAATTTTACGCCATCTTTTTTAAATGATTTTAATTAACCCGTTTTTTGGCCTTATAGTCTTATAAAATGTCCGTTATGTGATGTCCCAGGAAAGGGTGTTACAAACGCCCTCAATTTATCTCATCACATATTGTATGTTGCCATCAAATTAAATAACGCGAATCACCAAACCATATTGTAGCAATACTTACCATCACATACACTTAGATAGCTCATTAATCACATCAATTAGTTCAGATGAAGACATAATATACTCTACTAAACAAACTCGTAGTATTATTTTTTACTATAAAAAAGATATTCATTCATTCAAATTGGTAAAATACATCGAAAACAGCACAAATTCAACATCGCTAAAAATCAAAAAGGACGAATTTGCGAACAAACTCATAGCACCCAGGTTAATTGCATAAAATGGCAAAATGCCTAAAAATGTGACAAAATCAAAGTGACCGAAATATCCATGCCTCCGTATCTGTAACGTTGACGCCCAAGTCTTGATTCAATCTGTAATGGATTGAAGCTGATCTGCCAATCTGAACCAAACGAACACCGCAACAAGACGGAAAACCAAACAACGCCACACCAAGACGACGAACAAAATAAAGCCGCACTCAGAAGACGAAATCACGGAAAAATACGAAAGAAAAATCAGATCTATGTGGAAAAATCACTTATTTAGATAAAAGGAGAGAAAAACGATGTAAAGGGGTGATTTCAGGCCAAAAAATAGCCCAAAACCACCCCCCTCCGATGGATGAGGAAGAAGGAAGAGAGGAGTAGAGGGAAGGTTAAGAGAGAGGCGGCTCTAGGTTTGTATTTAGTATAGAATCAACATTCACTCCTTTATCCTTTAAATAAATTTTACACATAATTACTTTCTCAACAATAATTGTATAAATCTTAACATCCTTGACTAAATTCATATCATCATACATAACATCTATTCATCTTTTTTTTTTCTTTTTTTTTTTTTTTACAGCAAACATCTATTCATCTTAAAGAAACACATATACAATACATTCAATCATCATATAAGTAATCTTTATTCTACATCTCATAAGTATATTCATAGCATTTCCACTACTACCATCTCAATCCATTTACCATTAGTTACATCATCTTACTCTTACATTTAGTTTCCTCATCACAATTATTATATATAGATATAGACACACACATGACAGAGGCTTCTCAACATGATAGTATGACATATAATAGTATGAGAAATGTTTTTTGAACATAAAAAATTTGACAACAAAATTGGACAACATTTTACATGGTTAATACAGTTCAAAAACGTGGTCAATGAAGTGTTGAGTTTGGTTAATAGATATAAAAGGTGCCACAACTCATTAATCATCCACTGAACTTCATTAACCACGCACTACGCCAGATTATGCCATTGGAAGCGCACCTTCAATAGCGTTTTCTAGTGAAACGCTGTGTTTAATAATGCGGAGAATGTGCAATAGCGCTTCTCCTAGTAAGCGCTGTTAGATGAATGAGAATAGACAACGCTTTATGAAGGAAGCGCTGTTAAAAGGTTGATAAGCGAATAGACAGCGCTTCCTTAAGAAAGCGCTGTCTAATGTATTGGAATAGACAGCGCTTTCTCAAGGAAGCGCTGTCTAAGGTCACACTAAGACAGCGCTTCCTTGAGTAAGCGCAGTCTATTCTCCTTTACCCTTGCATTAAATTTTCATAACGTATACTTCCTCCTCGCGCGCTCACACAAAACACTCAGGTACTGTTCATTCCCACCTCCACGACCTAAGTTCAGACACCACTCATCCTCATCATTGCCACCATTCTCGAACCTTAACCTCCGCGAGAACCACCGCAAACACCATTAATTCTCAAACCACTGCAAGAACCACCTCTCATCAAGTGCATTGTTCGTGCGGCCTGCTCTCTGCCCAATGCGAGAACCACCGGGAGAACCACCTCTTCACCCAACGCGACAACCACCTTCTCTCTGAAAGCCCTCTTCTTCACTGCAAGCTCCCAGGTAACCCATCATTCCCTGCAACCCCGTCTTCATTGCAAACCCTCCTCTTCCCTGTAACCCCTTCATTCCCTATATACTGTAAAATTTGAATTTTTAAAATAGTAATATAGATTATCTTATTAGGCTGTTGAATTCTTGTATTTTACATTTTCAGCTTATATATTTGAATTAAATGATAAGAATGAGGACAACACCCCTGCTCTGATTTGGTTTTGTTAGCAAATGACATTGGTACAGAACAAAGAATTGGTAATGCAGTGAAAAAAATGCAATGTGCAGAAAGATTTTTTGTTATGGAATGTCTAATCCATCATAGCTCACTCGTGACACATTTTCAATACTGTCATAGGGATAGTTCTTGAGTTTTTTTAATCCATCATCTCTTACATTTGCCAAGAAGCAGACACTGTCATTTCCCTGGAGTTGATAATCATGAATTTGGCCCTTGTGGTGTTGGTTGTACTGTTGAGTAATGTGCATACACAATGACTTTTGTTTCATGTTCGAATTCAACTTTTTTTTCCCTAACCATAATGTGTATAAAATGGTTAGTATTTTTATGCTTTACAAGAGCATTGAACCTGAGACCTATGTCTCAACTTATCTCAGGTTGGATTTATGTTTCTGATGTAGTTGTGTGTTATTTCCAGTGCAGAGATTTGAAATCTTGGGCCAGTTGGGTTGCATTCCGAACTACTTGCTTGCACCTCCTAAAAAGCATCTAGTTGAAAAGGTAAGTATGGTTTGATTTGGTCTACTTTGTTATACATTGCTTCTTAGTTGATAGGTTAGTGATCAATTATGAGTTCTGATATGTGTATGTGTGTGTGCTCGTGTTTGCTTGATTTCAGTTTTAGTTTCATTGTTGGTGTTTGCTCGATTGGAGCAAAATTGTTGGTGTGCTTGGTTGCCTCCTCTCTCAGGTAGCTTACTTGACTAGCTCTTGGTACTTCCTTTAAAATTTGGTATTTGATTTCGGAAGAAATAAAGAAACTAATAAAACGTTGTTTCTCTCAGGCACCTCTGTCAATCAACTCTCTGCCGTTCAAGCTGCTCGGCTTCACTACGGTACTTGCTATTCCCCTGAATTTTTTTAATCATTTAGTTGTAACATTAGACATGTTTATTTTAGCATCGGTATACACATGCATTAACCTTAGTTTCCTGTTCAAGAACGATTTGTATATTGTTTTGGGCACAATATACAAGTTGTTCTTGAATTGTCCAAAGTGGACAGTCTGAGATTTTAACTTCGCATTCAATCCATATTATTTTATGTCTTATTTCCTTCTTGATCTAAGAATGTCATTGGTTTGTATTTTCTCTTTGTTCTCTGGGCGTATATACCTAATTTGGGTCATAATCACCTGAATTAAGTTGTGTGCTTGGAGAACCAAGGGGAAATGCTGCCAAATTTTTCTTAAAACAAGAAGTATCTAAGATATACAATAATATAATGCGAAATTTACAATCTTGGATAGGATAGAAACCCCACCCTGTAGTATCAAGTAGACATATGCACCATGCATGCATGTCGTACTCATTGAATGTAGACATCAATCTCTCTAAACTTGTGGTAGATTGTAAAAATATGGATCGGAAGTGGATGTCTGCCAATCGTTTGTCGAAGGAATATAAGGACGGAGTGTAAGATTTTATTAGGTTTGAAGTTGGGCATGCAGAAAACCCTAGTAGAATCGTATGTCCTTGTTTAAGTTGTTGTTATACAAGACGAGTCAATGTAGCTGAGTTGGAAGGACATTTAGTGTGCTATGAAATTGATCAAAGTTATACCTGTTGGACAAAACATGGTGAGAGGAGAGGTGAATCTAGTGATATGGGTAATAGTGGGAGATATGTGTCAGATGATAGGGTACAAATACATTTGAGGGTGGCTGTTTTGCGGAGATGACACACGCGATTGAAGAAGATATCCGTGATTGTCCTCAGATGTTTGAGAAGTTGATAAGTGATGCTGAGAAACCGTTGTATGAGGGTTGTACTAACTTCACAAGATTGTCAGCAATGCTAAAGTTGTATAACTTGAAATCGGGCAATGGATGGACTGACAAGAGCTTTACGGACGTACTCACACTATTGAAAGATATGTTGCCGGAGGATAATGTGCTTCCTAATCGGACATATGAGGCTAAACAAATGTTACGATCTATTGGCATGAGCTATGAGAGGATACACGCTTGTCTTAACGATTGCATTTTATTTCGGAATGACTATGCAAAGTTAAAGACGTGTCCTAAGTGTAATGCCTCAAGGTATAAGAAGAAAGAATCGGCTCCAGAGAAGGTCTTGTGGTATTTTCCCATAATTCCCAGATTTAGGCGCATGTATCATAGTTCAGAAGATGCAAAAAACTTGACATGGCATGAGGATGAAAGGATTAAAGATGGCAAGCTGCGTCACCCGGCAGATTCTCCTCAATGGAAAAGAATTGATCATGATTATCTTGATTTTGGGCAAGAACCAAGAAACCTACGACTTGCATTATCTACTGACGGATTTAACCCGCATGGTGTTCAAAGTAGCTCTCACAGTACATGGCCTGTGATTTTGGTGATTTATAACCTACCTCCATGGCTATGCATGAAGCGCAAATATATGATGTTGTCTTTGTTAATTCTGGGCCCAAACAGCCAGGAAATGATATCGACATATACTTGGCTCCTTTAATTGAAGACTTGAAGCAAATGTGGGAGACAGGTGTAGATGTGTATGATGGGTATAGAGAAGAAAGTTTCACCTTGAAATGTATGATCTTCGGCACAATTAATGATTTTCCGGCATACGGTGATCTGTCAGGATATAGTACCAAAGGTTAATGTGCATGCCCTATATTTTAAGATGGTACGGATTGGATGCGGTTGGAACATGGTAAGAAGAATGTTTTCCTTGGGCATCGTAGATTTTTGCATTCGAGTCATCATTATAGATTTTGGAGAAAAACATTCAATGGGAATACAGAAGAACGTAGAGCTCCTTTGCCATTGACGGGTGTGCAACTATTTGAAAAGGTAGAAGATTTGAATATTGAATTCGGGAAACCTTTTGCGGGAGAGCTTGTTACACCGCAACTTCAGAAGTAAGTTAACGACAAAGTGGCTGAGAGATGATGGTGGGAATGTCAGACAAGAGCCTCCACCCAAATATGCTGAGATTATACGACCGGAGGATTGGAGAGCCTTTGTCATAAAACAGACTGAAGATGAGGATTTTTTGGTATGCACTTACTTTTGTGTATACTATGCATTGCTACTTATTTAGGTCAGTGTGCATTAATACTTACTTCTGTGTCTATGTAGAAAATAAGCAGTGAAAATCGGGAGAGAGCGTCATCTCCTCCCTACCCTTACCATAAAGGGAATGTAGGGTATGCCGGCATTGAGGAAAAAAAGGTATGTACAATAAGTCATTTTATTTAATGCATTTTTTGGTTTATTTCTTAGCATTGATGGATTTCAATTTGTTTGTTCAAATGTACAGTTGCGGGAGGCAGGACGAGACCTGGAAATCGAAAGCATTGAACGGCATATTTTGTGGCCAGAAGCCCGTATGAATGAGCTGGGTGTGATTGTAAATCCCAACTTTAGGCAAGTGGTTGAAAGAATTGTAAGTATATGTTCTCATATTAACATTTACATTTGTAATCCTCTTTTGATATTTGTGAATAATGTGAAACATCTTTGTGAATAATATTTGTGCCTCAGGATACCATATCACAGTCTGTATCACAGGGGGAGATAACAGATTGTGTTGGTTGCCATGACATCCTTGCCAAAGCCATACCCGCTAAAGACTATCCTGGTCGCTATAGGGGCGTGGGATTTGGTCCCTCACAGAAAACTATCGTAGGAGCACAACAGCGCGCCAAACAAGCAGATGTTGCTGAAGTGGTGGAGTTGAGGAGGGAAGTAGCTAATCTGGCGCAACAAGTTCGAGCGTTGCAAAGCTGCATATAGAACAAGACAACGGTGGAGGGACGTAAGCATGAGCATGAGCATGAGCCTGAGCCTGATTTACCAACTCCACGTAGTGTCAGAGATAGTTGCACTCGTATGCCTCCTGAGGTAATAATTGTTATGTTGTTTTCTTTACTTGTACGTATTGCATTGACAGTTCACACATTAATATTTTGTCTATCACTGGTTTAGGGCAACAACCCATGCAACCTATATTTGTCAAGCCCAACTCATCGCATTGTAGCTAGGGGGATGGTCTATAACGAACCGGGTGTGACACTGCACAACCAACTATTGCCTCCTAGTCATGTGAAAGTTGCAGTTGAGTTTGGTGTTGAGGGTGATGCACCATTGCCTGTACCACTTGAGGAGGCAGATGTCGTGACAGTGGACCAGGCAATAGGTACCTATGTGGCATGGCCAATCAGCCTCATAGGTGTATGTGACAAGGTATATGTCAATAAATAGGATTCATTATCATATATATGTTTGTTAAATTAGGTGGTCACTAACTCATTAATGTATTGCAATGTTTTTTATATAGGCACCCCAAAAATCCAAATCTAAATCCAAGGGCAAGGGCAAAGGGTCGGAGAACACAGTTGGCATGAAAGTGACAAAACCTCGACCTTCCTCTATTGTAGCTGGCAAGGAGCACACAAAGGGGTCAATTACATCCCCAGTAAAAAATGGGAACAAATCTCAACCCTCTCGGGCTCTTGTAGCACATGGTACAAATTTCATAGTCTACCTTAGAGTCCATGTGCTAACAATATTGGGGAATGATCAAGTCAATATTCATATGGAGGAAGACATTCTGGGTTATGAGGACACATTAATGCTCGGTGGTGATACAGAAATCAAAGAAATCCTTAATCATGAATGGCTGGGGTTCTCTGTTATTAGTGTATATCTCAGGTTATCTTTTAGACAGCGCTTCAGAATCGCTGCCTTTTCCTTCCAACCTACCACAGTAGTTACATGAACAGCGCTTGTAAGCGCTATTGTAGGCAAAAAAAATAAACGCTGTCTAATCCCTTTTGTGTTGTAGTGATGATTTTGAACATTATTAACCACTATTTTCAGGTGTTCATATATGCATGTGAAGTTCAAAACTTTGAACACCTGAAAATCGTGGTTAATGAAGTTCAACGGATACTTAATGAGTTGCGACACCTTGTATATCCATTAAGCAAACTCAACACTTCATTAACCATGTTTTTGAACAACATTAACCATATAAAATGTTGTCGATTTTTGTTGTCAACTTTTGATGTTCAAATAACAGCACTGTAATAGTGTAAAGTAGTACATCATCTCAGTTTGGTTCAGAACATATATATTATCTCACCGTTTGCTTTCAAATATAATAATATAAGATATATTTTTTAAATATAACAAGGGCTTTACGGTTTCCATACAATAAAACACATGGTATATGACTATTTGCCTTCAGTTCATTGCCAGTGCATGTTTTGAATCCACTTATTGAAATAAGTCAATTCTTTAAAGATTTTTGCTCTGCAACGTTGACAGAGGATGACCTGATTAGGATGGAACAAAAAATACCATTCATTCTATCCAAGTTGGAGAGAATATTTCTCCCTGGCTTCTCTGACTCCATGGAGCATCTGCCAATTCATCTTGCATATAAGGTAAGACTTGGTGGACCTGTTTAATATAGGTTATAAGTATTCTTGAATTGAATATCGAATTTTACTCTAATCAATTATGTTAATGATCTTGTCATTTTATAGATTCATGGGCGATTCAAAACGAACTGTAAAAAATAAGGCTAGAATTGAAGGATCAATCTGCATGTCTTACATCGTGAGACAACCCATTTTTGTTCCCATTATTTCAATAATTTCATGTTGTCACCCAAAAATAGTAGGAACGAAATGGAAAGTGAAAGACACCCAGGAACCTTATCAGTCTTTGGCCTACCCGGTCAGCATTCTGGGAAGGAGACGATTTACTGGTTAAAGGATGCTGAGTGGAAGTCAGCCCATGTTCATGTCTTGATCACACTAGTACAGAAAGCACTTTTTACATCGGTTAAAAAATACTTTTAACATCGGTTATAGTGGCGACGTTAATTAAAGGGATGTTAAAAGTGTGACTTTTAACATCGATTGTAAACCGATGTTAAAAGTTTAATTTTAACATCGGTTAATAAAAAAACCGGATGTTAAAAGTAAACTTTAAACATCGGTTATATTAACACCCGATGTTAAAAGTGTGGTCTCAGTCAGAGATGTGCTCTGTTCAGTACACTTTTAACATCCATTGTATCTGAAACCGATGTTAAAAGTACTTATAACATCGGTTTTAGGAACACACGATGTTAAAAGTGTACTTTTAACATCGGTTATTAGAACAACCGATGTTAAAATTAATTTTTTTTTTTAAATGGTGTGTTACACTTATAGTTCTTTCCCATCCTACATATCAATCAGTATATCATCCACAATTCAGTACACAACATAATGCCAGAAACAGATTCAAACATGTAACTCATATAGATTGCTGTTCTGGAATTACAATATTACAATACTAGTTACACAAGTCCAGAATAATTAAACTATATTATAATGACATTACATATATACAGTGTTATAAGTGACCTAAAGTCCAAAATGTGTCACATGCAATACATATACAAGTGCAAAAATCATATACAATCTACATTATGCTGCCTAGTATACTCATAAAAGAAATTAGCAAAACGATCCCTCAGGTCTTTCATCTCTTCTTTATCAAGTGGAGTTTGATCGTCAAAAGCCTGCACAAGTTTAAATAAACTCAACATTAAATCATCAACCAAAACAAAATATAATTTAACTTGTGCAACACTTTATATTTATTACCTGTTGTCATCCGTCAATAATAGTGGTGGAGACCACGTTCAACATATGTTTCATCACGTAGTATCCACACTCCCAGCCGCCAGCTTGTCTACGAGACTACAAGACAATATGAAATTGAATATCAAGTACAATACTAATATAATAATAATTACTGTTGTAATTTTTTTGTAAGAAATAATAAACTACTTACGAGTGGGATAATCCATTCAGGCTTTCTTTTTGACTTGGATGGCCTACTTTTGCCATCTGCACAAGCCATGCTGCTTGCAACCATAGCTCTATGATTAAAAATAATAATGTCAATTATGTTCATGTAATAAAGCAAAAGCAATTTGAATTACAAATTAAATTAAAGCTTACATGTCAATCGCGTCCTTCAATTCAGATGTCGGACTATAGTGCAACGAGCATAAGAAGACGACACGATGCTGGCTAGGATGAAGTATGAGCAACTGCCAATGACCACTCCTAAGTATTGGTGCTAGATAAATATCTTTCTTTGTTTGACCAAGTAGCTTCAGGATGTATGTCTTCATCGCATCCCCATTAGTGCAGTAATTTCCCTGAATTACGCTTGGGTCTAAGAATCCATATGTATTCTGGTTGCCTCTTTCCATACATAAGCGATGAAGATACCTAAGATATTAGAATAAAATAATGTTAAATACCTAAGACATTGAAATAAATTATAGAATTAAAATACCTAAGATGCATGTCAACAGTGTACTTACGTGCACCACATACTCAGAACGGTATAGGCTAGCCAATTACCCGGTAGACATATGTCACCTATATCCTTCCCAGAGAAAAAAAAGGCTGGCAAGTCGCAAGCGCCTTCGTGTTCCAAGGGAATAGCATACTCTTTATCCGGCGCATCCGCAGCAAATGCTGCCAAATGAGCTACATTCGATCTTAGCTTTTTATCAATGTTCTAAGCAACAAAGATAAGGCATTAGTTAAGTAATGTCATTTGTAAATAAATAACACATAAGTAATTAAATGATTAATATGAAATTAATATGCATACCTGGGATAAAGGCATCTCAACTGGCTTATGTGCATCCTCACAGCTCCCAACAGTGCTCACATGCTGAGAAGGTTGGCTCATTGGGCTTGGTTGGGAAATTGTAACCCCCCTAGATGACATCTACTTTATGAATGATTCCATAAGCTCCGGAAACATCCTCTTTTAAGCTCCTCCTTAATGCTTTCCCGCTCGTGGCTGCTGATTCGGCTTCCAACATGGACTCGTCGTCCGTGATATTGCCGAATGCCCACTAGCCCTCCAACACCCTTTACAAAGCCAGGGTGGTCATCTTTACCTAGGGCAGTACTCAGGATATCCCTACGTCCATGTTGAACGAATGACCCTTGCGAGCTTTGTTCCACCAGCGATGTCTACAAGGGGGAAATTCACAAAATATGTGTAAGATAGTGTTTACTTAACCGTATTAATTACAAGTAGAAGTAATCTATTAATTACTTGCAATCTTTTCAGCGACAATACGTGTGGGCTCGGCTTTAAAATCTCCCGATTTTGTCTTTCGGGCTTCCATCCATGTTTCATGGCGTTCGGGTGGAGATGGAGGATTAACAACTATTTCTCCATCGGCTTCGGCTTCTCCATCAGCTCCACCTTCTTCTTGCTTCTTTTTGGCCTCTTCTTGCTTCTTTTTCATCTTCTTCATTCATAATTTTCTGCCGAACCATACGATAGCCACCACGAGACATATGGTGTGGGTATACATTGTTTTTCTGGATTTCCTTGGCCTTTTTCCTTTTCTCCTGTTACAAATAACACGTACTCAATTCAATTAAATAAATAAATTAGATAGGCCTATTATAAAAAATATAACGGGAAACTAACCAGAAAGGCAGGGTCTTGTCGGCTCACAACAAACCTATCCCACGTCTCCTTATCAATGAAAGAGTATGTGTCAAGTGGAGATTTGTCGTCTTTCTTCTCAAAAATATATCTATTGCCCAAATAGGTCTTGAACCCCATCCACCGCTTCACGGCAAAAGAAAGCCATTTCTTCTTACATTTAGGAGTATTCGGGACATCAAAGGTCAACTATAGTACAAAACAAAATGGAGGAAATATATTAGAGTATGATAATAATATAAGTAACTACAATTTAGATACAAATAGAGAGGATAAAAGTAAAATACCAAGATTGAAGACCAAATTTGATCCTTCACCATACTCGGTACCTGAGCCCATTCCTCAATCAGAATGCTAACCCTGTTTCGAGCTTCCAGGGCCATAAACCGGTGAATTTGTCAGCATTCGGCCCTATGGCCCC
Organism: Ammopiptanthus mongolicus; assembly: GCA_039655645.1. Taxonomy (NCBI): domain Eukaryota; kingdom Viridiplantae; phylum Streptophyta; class Magnoliopsida; order Fabales; family Fabaceae; genus Ammopiptanthus; species Ammopiptanthus mongolicus. The sequence continues at coordinate 23,453,184 of CM077349.1, read as the reverse complement.
CCCATATGTATCAAACTCAACCGGAAGCCTCTGATCACCGCAACGACTCAGGGCCAACGATCGTAACTTTGTGGCTGCTCTACCCCTTTTTTTTGGGGCGTCACCACCTGACCCGCTATGTGAAGGAGAAGGAGGAATGCCTGCTGGATCAGTCATGTATGCTTATTTAGACAAAAAGTAATAAATTAGGTCAGTATATAAGAATGGATAAATAAAAAAAAGTCTACTATAACATGGATAAAAAAGCCTACTTTAATAAAAATAAGTCTAACTTAACATGGAGAAATAAAAATAAGTCTACTTTAACATGGATAAATAAAAAAAGAATACTTTAATTTAAACATAACTTACACTATGGTCAAGTTTAGATCAATATCCCTTCATGATGATCATCACGAGTGGCAAGTACATCGTCCACTACATTTTCCTCGACGAAAATAGGCATCTGTGTTGAGAAAGAAGGAGTTTCTGGAATATCAAGAGTTGAATCTTGATTTTCATGGATACCATTATGCATGCTTTTTCCTTGGAGAACAGCTGACCACCTTTTGTTAGAAGGATCATTGATATAAAACACTTGTTTTGCTTGGGAAGCCATGATGAAAGGCTTTTCCGTGTGACCTACTTTGTCAAGGTCTACCAATGTAAATCCTAATTCTTCAAATTGCACACCACTGTTACTGTCAGCCCACTTACACTTAAAAACAGGCACTTGAAATTTAGTGTAATCGAAATCCCAAATCTCTTCAATGACTCCAAAGTAAGATTTCGATGCCATAATGGGATTTGTATCTTTTGAACTAGAGAAGTGCATCGACTCAGATACGATCATAACCCCACTGTTTTGCATGGTACTCTTGTCATCTTGGGACTTTGTATAGAAGGAAAACATATTGATATCATATCCACTCCAACATATGACTTCAAGACGTGGCCCCTGTGCTAGCCATTGTAATGTATCGGAAGTAGTATGATCATTTGTAATTTTTTCTTTAAACCAGGCTACGAAAGTCTTATTATGATGGTTCAACAACCATTTTTCGTTCCTTCTAGGGTTTTCTTCCTTGACCTCTTATTTGTGAGCACATAAGTAAGGTGCAACCTCATCAGTGTTATTCAAAATGTGCAAATGGTCTTGAAACACTTCCTCCCGAGCCTTGCTATTAACCTTTATACCTCGTGTACCCTTACCGGCACATCTTCCCTCATGACGAGGCTTAGGAATCCCTATAGCCTCCACTTCTGAAAGGTAGTCTTGACAAAACTCAATAGCTTCTTCTGCAACGTACCTTTGAACAATAGATGCTTCAGGACGGTGTGGATTCTTCACATACCCTTTCAAGATCTTCATGTATCGCTCAACTGGGTACATCCACCTTAAATAAACGGGGCCACATAATCTAATCTCCCTCACTAGATGAACAATTAAGTGAACCATGATGTCGAAAAATGAAGGAGGAAAATATATCTCCAATTGGCATAAGATTATAGCAGCCTCGTCTTCCAACTCATCCAACTTCTGGGGGTCAATGACTTTGCTACATATAGCATTGAAGAATGAGCACAACCTAGTTATGACATGTCTAACATTTTTAGGAGCAATACCACGAATAGCCACTGGTAGTAGTTGTTGCATCAAGACGTGGCAATCATGAGACTTTAAGCCAACCAATTTTAGATCATTTGAGACAAGTCTCTTGACATTTGAAGAGTAACCCTGTGGCACTTTGACGCCCCGTAGACACTCACAAAAACTTGTTCTCTCTTTTTTTGACAAGGTATGACATGCTGGAGGCAAATATGTCCGCTTACCATCCTTTGGTTGTGGAGCTAACTGCTCTCGTATACCCATCGCAACCAGATCTAGACGAGCATTCACACCGTCCTTTGTCTTACCTTGAATGTTGAGAAGCGTTCCAATTAGACTATCACATACATTTTTCTCCAGATGCATGACATCAATACAATGTCTGACATCAAGTTTGCACCAGTATGGAAGATCAAAGAAGATCGACCTCTTCTTCCATATGTTTTTCTCAATAGCCTTCTTTTGAGCCTTTCCGAACATAACATTAATGTCCTTCACCCTTTGATAAACTTTCTCTCCATTAAAGGCCGTCGGAGCAATTCCATTCTCTTGGAATCCATTGAAAGCTTTTTTCAGTCTACGATATGGCTGATCACGTCTGAGAAATCTCCGATACCCAAGGTAAACTGTCTTCCTTCCATGTTGCAATTGTGTGAAACATGTGCCTTCTTCACATATTGGGCATGCTTTATGCCCCTTAACACTATACCCGGACAAGTTCCCGTATGCTGGAAAGTCATTGATGGTGCAAAATAACATGGCATGCATCTTGAAAGTCTCTTTGTAATGGCCATCAAACACATCAACGCCTTCCACCCATAGCTTTCTCAAGTCTTCAATCAAGGGACTTAGATAAACATCTAAGTCATTTCCTGGCTATTTTGGGCCCGAAATCATCATAGATAACATCATGTATTTGCGCTTCATGCACAACCAAGGAGGTAGATTGTAAATTACGAGGAGAACATGCCATGAACTATGGATACTACTTAAGGTACCATACGGATTCATTCCATCCGTAGCAAGTCCAAGCCTAAGGTTTCTTGGCTCATTTCCGAAATTCGGAAACAAACTATCAATTCTCTCCCATTGCATAGAATCAACCGGATGGCGAAGCATTCCATCACGTTTCCTCTCATCTGCATGCCATCTAATGTTCTTTGCGTCATTTACATTAGCGAACAATCGCTTGAACCTTGGAATTATTGGAAGATACCACAACACCTTTGCAGGAGGACCCTTTGTGATCACATCACAACTAGAATCACCATCCTTCACTTTGTACCGCGATACCCCACACTTGGGGCAGTCGTGCATCCCTTCATACACACCCTTGTATAGTATGCAATCATTAGGACATGCATGTATCTTCTTACACTCCATACCCATCGGACAGAGTATCTTCTTTGCCTCATAGTTACGATCTGGCAGTGTGTTGCCTTCTGGAAGCATGTTGTTCAACAACTCAAGCAATTCGGTGAAGCTTTTATCACTTCACCCATTTCTCGCCTTCACACTGAACAATTTTAAGATCGCCGACAACCTTGTATAAGTAGTGCACCCCGGATACAAAGGCGTATCCGCATCACTGCACAAAGTATCATACACACGTGCTCGCTGAAATGACTCTTGTCCAATATCACGGATCATGTCCTCTAGTCAATCGTCCTCCATATCTACATCAACTTCTTCACTTTGGGACACACTTGGCATGTTTAACAAGTCTTCACCATGCCATATCCATCTTGTATAACTCTTGCAAATCCCTTCACAAATAAGATGATCACGTATTTGCTTAACTTCACATTTCCTCATATTCAAACATCTAACACAAGGACAATTAAATCTTCCATTACTATCAGGAAGCTTTCTTTGAGCAAATTCTAGAAACTCTTCCACTCCCTCCCGATACTCATCACTTGTGCGTTTACTAACCATCCAACTACGGTCCATATCCACGTTCTGTAGATTTACACATATTTATACAATATGAGCACAAGAGGGGAGACTCTCAAAGAGCAGTATTTGAAATTATAGGCCTAAACCTTAAGTCCTATAATAGAAACTAAACCCCTCGACTATTGATCAAACCAATCCAGATGACCTAACTTTTTAAAAGAACCCAAACCCCTTGACTATTGAGATTATAAGCAAAGCCTAAAAGTCTATGCTCAATATGTAACATCAAAGTGTTTAAGTTTAAAAAAAAACTCAAAATGCATTTCATTATTTCATAAAATATTCAAATCATTAAAACCGAGACAATGCTAAACACTAACTAACAGAGAAGGATTACCAAGCAGAAAGGGAGTTGGGGCGGTTCAAATGCGGTGGTCAGTTGTGGAAGAGAGGGAGTTGGGGTGGTTCAGTTGCGATGGTTCAGTTGTAAATGGTTCTGAGCAAATATTAGCAAAAATGGTATTTAGCAAATGAGGGTTTGAGCAAATAAAAATAGGGAAGAGAGAGTTACGTACCTTTGCGAAGAGGAAGTTATGGTGGTGGTTCTACGGTGGCTCACGAACGGAGGAGAAGGAGGTCAGTGAAGAGAAGAGAAAGTAGGTCGCGGGAATGAGAACACTGTAACGTTGAAATGTAGGGCGCGAGACAGAGAAGGTTTGAGAAAGTTAACGTTATACATTTTAATAACTTTTAACATCGGTTGTTAGAAAAAACCGATGTTAAAAAGTTACTTTTAACATCGGTTAACTAAGAACCGATGTTAAAAAGTTAGCACCAGTAAATATAGAATGGAGGAAAGGAAATTTTAACATCGGTTTTACCAGAAACGGATGTTAAAAGTACATTTTAGAGTAAATTACATCCCACCCCCTTGAGGTTTTGCTAAAAGACACTCAACCCCAAAGTTACATAAAAAATACATCCGACCCCATTGACTTCATTGACTGTTAATTAAGTTAACACATGCTAACAGAATATTCTTTTTAACCAGATAGAATGGTTAAAAAAAATTGTAATAAAAAAATTAAAATTAAGAACCAAATAACATTGTTCTACTAAAACAGAGTTCAATTAAAAAGCCTCTATTTGCAATCCAACAACACCTCTTTCACGTAAGAATTCTCATTTCAATCTTACGGAGAGAATTCTATTTCAATACTGTAGTGGTTAATAAAATACCAAGACATCAAAAATTATATAAAATTCCACTCAACGAAATTATATAAAATGTAGTTGACACAAATTAGTATCTGGAATTACAAAGTACCATAATAAAGACATAAAACTCAATTCAATTTAACATAACAGAATTAAAAAACAACACAAGCAATAACTAGAAAGCAGCAAATTGTGATCCTCCAGGTTGGCTTGGTCCAACTTGGCTTGGTTCAGCTTGACTCTGTCCAAGAATGCCTCCAACAGTTGTTTGTCTTCTACTCCTCTGTTTCGTCATTTAAAGAGAAAAAAAATAGAAAGCAAGTTAAAAAAAACATTTAAAAACAAAACAAGTGTGTGAGCTAAAATAAACCCAGTGGTGAGTTAGAAAATGTATCAACCTTTTTAGTGGTATTCTGTTTTAGCACTTTAGCTACTCTTTTCCCTTCATTTTTCTTTGAAGTATTAGTGCAAGCAGAAGAGGCATGACTTTGAGGCATAGATACAGATGTAGTTACAACAATTGACTCTTGTGTAGGTTGCTGACCATGACCATTCTTCTGCACAACAGGTCCTTTCTTTTTCTTTTTTGCAACAGGTGCTCTCTGACAAGTCCTTTGTTGTGACCAAACTCCTTACAATTGTCACATCTCACAGTATTAGACCTTCTAGCAATTTTGTCCCCACCGGGGCCCTCATCAACTTCTCTTCTCCTATTTTTCCTTGGTCTACCTTGTAGCCTCTTTAACTTAGGTGGTAAAATAGTGTCAAATAAATGCTCCTCAAATTCAACCATGTTAATGTCAGGCACTGGATGTATGATCTCATTGTATGTCACTTGATACATAGCCTTGCTATAAAAATTACTACAATACTTCTCAACATCAGCCCTGAGATAAACCATGCAAGTAATTGCATGCTTGCATGGTAATCCACTTATCTCCCAGTATTTGCACGGGCACATCATATTTTTTAGATCTACTGAAAATTTTTTACCATCTTCAGTAACCAAAAATTGGTTCTAAAGTTACAACACATACAACAAGAAAAGAATGGGTTAGAAGAAAAAATCAACACATGCAACAAGAGAGGAGGAAGAAAAAAGAGTACAGGGCTCATCAGGGACACAACATTTCTTCAAACATTTCTTCAATGGTGGATTTGAAGTTAGTAAGTATCAATTCTCAATCTCAATTCCAAACATTTCTTTGAAATGTTGTTCGAACTTGAAAGGGGAATTTAGAGCAAAATGCCCTAAGCTCCTGTTGCCATTCTCAATCTCTCGTAAGAAAAGAGAGAAGTTGTTTTGCTGGGTTAAAACACAATTAATTTACCGTTTTTTGCTTTTATTGAACCCCAATCCACAATATTAATTTTAAGTTCTTTTTTTATTAAGCTTTAAGTTTTAATTTTATTATTATAAAGTTTAATTTTTTAACCATTTTATTTGGTTAATTCAAAGTCACTTAAGGTTAAAAAGAATATTCTGTTAGCATCTCTTAACTTAGTTAACAGTCAAAAAAGTCAATGGGGTGGGATATATTTTTTATGTAACTTTGGGGTTGAGTGTCTTATAGCAAAACCTGAAGGGGGTGGAGTGTAATATACTCTACATTTTAACATCAGGTTACTTATAACTGATGTTAAAAGTCTGCTCCATACGCTATTTATTTACAAGTTTGCCACCGCATCTATTTTTAACATCTGTTTTTCTTTAACAGATGTTAAAAGCTTGACGTGAAAAGTCTATTTTCCACTAGTGTCAATTGCACTGAAGTTAAACCATGTGTTGCGTACGTATTTTATTTTTCATTTGATATAATAATTAATGTACACATTGACACCAATTTTTATCTGCTAATAATTAATGTACACATTGACACAATTTCTGTATCAGCGCATTCTTATTATCTAAAAAAATAAGCGAACAAGAAGCATATACTCGTGTAGATGCAAATTTTCCAAAATGGTTTAAGCAACAAGTAAGTACGTACTACCTATTTTGTTATCCACTATCTCTATATAAAAACATAACTTTAATGTATCTTACATGCGTAGGTTTACCTTGAGGCACCAACTGTCGTTGACCAACACCTAAGGAACTTATTAGAAGGTCCTCTGAGATGTTTCAACGAATGATACACTTATTTCGTGAATAGGTACAAATTTCATACCCAATACTGGATGAAGGGGAAAAAACAATAAACAGTAGTGTTTACGTAAAAGGTGTTACAGAAGGAGATGAACAAGACTTTTACGGTGTGATCGAACACATATATGAACTGGCGTATAATACTTTAGACTATTCTAACAGAATAGTGCTATTTTATTGTAACTGGTTTGATCCATCAAATAGAGGCACTAAATTGAATTCAAAATATAATATTGTGGACATCCGAATGGATAGCAAGTATCAGAAGTTTGATTTGTTCATCATGGCACATAATTTGAGACAAGTGTATTATGTCACTTACCCAGCAACTCGAACAGACAAAAGAGGGTGCAGTGTCGCAATCAAGACGAAACCAAGGGGTTGCATCGAAGCTGATAATGATGTAGAGGAAGACTTGCCTTATCAGGTGGATGAAATGCCGACTGTCATTGAAGTTAGTGAAGTTGAACCTATCCTTTATGGTTTAGGTGACTCGCAAGCCGATGGTGAAGAGGTGGATACTATCATCTTGTCATTGAACCAACAGCTTGTGGATGAAGATGACGAATCAGATGGTTCCATGGATGAAAATGAAGTTCCAAAATCTGATGATGAAGATAATGGTGATTTCTGAAGTTCTGAATAAAATTTAGGTCATTTATGACAACTTTTGATTGATGTAACTTAAATGTTTTTTATATTGTTATGTTATATTTCACGAGTTTAATTCAATGTTAATGAATTTTGGTTATATTGCTCTATAGACATGTCATCATTTTAGATGATTTTGGTTGGTGTTACTTAAATTTAAGTTATATTTCTCTATAGAGATGTCTTCAGGAGGTCGTAATACATCCCCACCCCGACCACTCCCTAATGGTAGGGGAAAAGGGGAGTCCTTTGGTGGTTCTAGTTGTCGTCGTCGTCCCAGAGCTCGGGTCGTGACACGTGATGTTGGTGATGGATACGTACCTCTTCCGTCGATATCTTCCCCATCTGCATTTGCGCTACAGTGCCCACCCCCTGCCATGGCATCACGTCGACCACTTGCATCTAAGATGTGCCCACCGTCTGCACCTACACCAATCCCACAGACAGCAGCTTCTGCATTAGTCATCCACCCTTCACCGAGGCCACCACTGCCCCCACCTGCACCCTCCGAGGTGTTGTTGGGGACTGCACCTGGGATCACTATGATGCCCACCCTAGGGTTTCAGACACAGTACACTGCTGAGTCGTCTGCACGTCATGATGCTTCCACTTCAGAAGTTGGGGACCTCCCACACAATGATCGTCAGATTGATTAGGACGAGGTGATGAGTGGCGGCTGTTCACCAAACGAGGAGGTAGAGGTCGTGGCTGATGGTCAACCTATTATTTATCCGAGTGGTAGTGGGTAAGAAACTAAAATAATTTATATTTATTACATTTTATAAGCATATTATTTATTTGATTGTTTGACATGCATGCTTTTAGTGTTAAGGTTCATTCCGTCGAAGGCGCCAGCGAAGGCCATCACATTTGTTATAAAGTCACAATGGAAGTACCCTTGGGCCACCTAAGGCCAGCTCGAGGACGGCGATCGGATTCGGATTTTTTGTGCTTTTAAAGTAAGCAAATTTAATTTAATTACTAAATTGAGGTTTACATTATTATTTCACTAACTTTTGTTATATTATTATTTGTTCAACTAAAATAGGAGAAAGTCGTGTGGAAAGCTGAGGATGAGGTAGAGGTGGAGCAGAATTTTCACCAAAAAGCCACTCACCGCCTCTCCGATTTGCTTAGGGATGCCCGTCAGTCGGGAGAACGTCCTGACTGGCTAGGAGAGGGAGTTTGGGTTGCACTATGTGCTTATAGGGCTTCGCGTGCGTTCCACAAAATCTCAGCCCAGGCAAAGAAAAACAGGGTGTCGGAGACCGGTGGGAATCTACACACAGGAGGTTCGATCACCCATGAACAACACTGTGTTCGGATGGTACATTCATAAACTTCCTCTTTAGTGCATTGATTTTAAATTTTTGCTATTATATTGTCTATTAATTATTGTTTATTATTCATTTCTGCCTATGTTACAGGCTGTGGAGTATGGTTGTGACATAATGCTAAACGAGGTCCATCGTCGTACCCATGTTAGAAAGGGTACTAACGAGTTTGTGGACGAGTGTTCGAGGCACACTCAGTTAAAACCCATTTATTTCTTTATTTTAACTTTTTATAAAATGTATTGTTTTATAATATTATACTCGCCTTGATGTATGTTTATGCATAACAGGAGGAGTATGAGGCGAGATTGAGTCAGGCTAGGTCTCGGGCAGCCTCTACTTAGTCCACCGCAACTAACCTTGAGGAGGAGGGGTGACTGGTAGGGATGGCAATTTTACCAGTACCCGAGGATATCCGCGGATAAAATCCGCAATGGACACGGGACGGGTAGTTAAACGGGTGCCCACGGGTAAAATAAACGGGTAATTTCAATACCCGCTTATAAAAGGGGCGGGGGCGGGTATCACATTACCCGTGCCCACGGATACCCGCACCCGTTACTTAAATTACTACAATACCCTTTATTATAGCTTTGGTATTAGGAGAAAACATAATCCAAGGGTGTTTCACGTGGATCCTAGCTTTTGTAACTTTTATTTTTGGAGAAAACAAATGTATTTGATTACTCTTATTAGTAACTTTTGTAATTGGATAATGCTTTCGTAGTTTCTTAACATCTATTTGTATGAACATGATTATTTTAATTGAAATTATGCATATTTCAAGCAAAAAGAGCATTTTGTTTTTGGAAAAAATAATTCGTGGATATCCGCAAACCCGCGAATATCCGGGAAACCCGCTGGATACCCGCCCGCAGGATACCCGAGCGAGCAATGGGCGGGGACGGGCATAGATTTCACCCTGCAGGTGCGGGGGCGGGGGGAGTACTACCCGTGCCGGCCCCGCCCCATTGCCATCCTTAGCGACTAGAGCTTCAGACATGGGTGGAGGTTGCTAGTGGCAAGAAGAAGGGCCGCACTTATGGTTTAGGAGAACTTGCTCGCAACTACCGACGAGGGGCCTCCAGCATCAATACCCAGCACAGCAGAGCGTCCACCGGCAGGAGTCGCCATTCACAGGAGTCCGCCGAGATTGTCCAGCTGAGGCAGAGAGTGGTTGCATTCGAGGAGCGAGAGCCTCGTATGCTGGAGGCCGTGGCCGCAAGCAAGGAGCGTGAGCGTCGAATGTTGGAGACCATGGAGGCCATGATGGCACATCAGAGGGAGTTCATGCAGCACGTCACGCCCGGTCAGCCTCAGCCGAGCCAGCCTACCGATGATGATGATCAGCAGTTCGACGATCTATTGCAGGGTTATCGCGATAACTATTAGATCGTATTGCTTTTGTTAAAAATTTTGTACTAAGATACATTTATTATAAATAATTAATAACGTTAATTATTAAAAGTAATTATTTATAAATAATTAATAATAATTATTTATTATGTTTTTTAAATATTTTAAAATATGTAATTATAAATAATTATTAATAATAATTCTAAAATATATTTATATTAACTAGATTTTGAAAAAAAAATTAAAATCATGTTACCGACGGCTATAGGCGTCGGTTATTACCTAAGGACAAGACCATCGGTACGAGGGTAAGATTACTGACGGAAAAAATTGTCGGTAATTATCGACCGCTGTAGTCGTTGGTAAACGCATAACATTATTGACTGCGTTGGCCGTTATTAATTACCGACGACTTTACGAAACAGTCGTCGGTAACTATTTCCGACTAGCCTATTACCGACCGATATGGGGCCGTCGATAAGCCGTCTGTGATCCACAGTTACCGACGGTTTTTCAGCATTTCCGACTAATTTTGGCCGACAGTAATGATGCGAATTCTTGTAGTGTTTTTATATATATATATATATATATATATATATATATATATATATATATATATATATATATATATATATATAATATAGCAAAGACCTCACTTATTGCAAATAACAACCATACAGAAAAAAAAAATGGTTATTTTCTTTTTCCTCGCAGCAGCATAATCGGTACCCGTCCCCAAATTCGGGAAAAAAAAACATACATCTCACTCTAGATGTTCACGCTCTTATGAATTAAATGTAACTGGAAAAGTGAATTCATTCAACTGAATTAAAAGAGTCATTACAAGCCTTATATACTCGGGTAGTAACTACTAAAGGGATAACCAACTTGATAACTAACTATATCAGGATATAACTATCTAACAGAATGTAAATCCTAAGACACCCCCGCAAGCTAAGGATGGTAGATATTGACCATTCCTAGCTTGGCAAGAAAGTTGTTGAACAGAGGCGGATGCAGGCCCTTAGTGAACATATCTGCAGTTTGGTCCCAGAAGGAGATGGGAAGAAGCTTCATGAGACCAGCTAAATTCTTCTCGCGAACAATGTGGCAATCGATCTCCAAGTGCTTTGTGCGTTCATGGAATACAGGGTTAGCAGCAATGTACAAAGCACTCCTATTATCACAATATAGGACAGGGTGCCGAGGACAGGTGATGTTGAGATCATGCAAGAGATAGATGATCGAGCAACTGTGACTTGTTTCTTAGAGCGCCAACATATGAGAGAGTCCCCTAGAAAGAAACAATAACCACTGATCGACTTACGGCTATCCGGGTAACCAACCCAATCAGCATCAATGAAACCAGCAAGGTGAACAGCAGAGTCTCGGGAGAAGAAAAGACCTTTCCCAGGGGCTGACTTGAGGTACTGCAGTATTGAGCATCTTGAAAGTGCTTCGTCGTAGGAGTAGCCAAAAACTGGCTTAATTGTTGGACCGCAAAGCATATATCGGGGCGAGTAGTAGTCAAGTAAAGCAAGCGCCCAACTAACCTCCTATATTCAGCAACATCACCATAAGGAGGACTCTCATCATGATACAATCTGGTCCCAGGTTCAAGAGGAGTTGACACAGGTTTGGAACCGAGCATGCCAGTATCCTGGAGAAGATTGAGGCAGTATTGGCGTTGACAAAGAGAAATTCCCTGCGGTGCATGGGCAGCCTCAAGGCCGAGGAAGAATTTAAGAACCCCCAAATCTTTAATGCCAAATTTCTGATGTAGGGTGTGTTTGATAGCCACAATGTCCTCAAGGCATACCATCTTATGAATTGAATGTAACTGGAAAAGTGAATCATTCAACTGAATAAAGAGTCATTACAAGCCTTATATACTCGGGTAGTAACTACTAAAGGGATAACCAACTTAATAACTAACTATATCAGGAAATAACTGTCTAACAGAATGTAAATCATAAGACACGCGAGATGCGAGGAAGCACAGAGAAGCAATACAGTAACATATATGTATACAAATTGTTCTATTTTTAAGTTTATTTCAAATTTTAAATTGGAATTTTGAATTTACATTAAATCTTATAACTTTCCCTTTTCATGGGTTTTGATATGTCCTCCTATGTTCTGTATTTTTTTATTTTTTATTCTTTTTTCAATAAATTTTTGGTATGTTGCAGATGATTGGTAGTGGTTCTGGTGTCAACTTAGTTGAGATCATTGCTAATATGGTGATGCCTTTGCATGCCATTTTTGCTTTAAAAAAAATTTATCATTTAATTCTTGTAACATTTCCTTTAACATTCTTTTATTTTCTTTTATACATTTAATTACACGTTTGTTTTGAATACAAATGTGCATAGTTTTTATAATATTAAATTTGATTGATTGCAAATTATGCTTGAACGGAAAACTGATTGAATACAAATTATCTGTGCATTTTGAAAAGTTAGTTTGATTCAATTTGCTAATGCTAATATGTATTGATTAGAAAATGGAAAACAGACAGAGACGTACAAGTCTTTTATCTTTGGCTTTTGAAATTAAAGTGTTTTAATTTATTCATATAAAACTCTCAGCTTTTAGACCCATTCTTCACGTTTTCATTTTGACATACAAGTCATTTTATCATTTTTTTTAGAACCACTGAACGAAATGAAAATGAAGGTTTTCTTGATGCGTTGCAAAATAACTCAAGTCCAATACAATATATATTTGCATACAATATGGTTTCTATAAAAGCTAATGGCACCCGTTGGAAACAATGAAAGCACCATTCAATATAATAAAATGAGTAAAGACCCAAATTGATCCTTGATAAAAAATCACGATGACATTTTGGTCACTAAAAAAATGAAAATATCAATTTGATCCTCAAGAATGTAAAATGCGGGTTAAATTGGTCCTTTTAGGGTTATTTTTAGGGACGTTTTAGTCCTTGTCAGGGACCAATTTGACTCTCATTTTACATTCTTGAGGATCAAATTAAGATTTTTCATTTCTCAGAGACCAAAACGTCATCGTGATTTTTTGTCGAGGAACAATTCGAGTCTTTACTCATTTTATTATATTGAACGGTGCTTTCATTGTTTCCAACGGGTGCCATTAGCTTTTATAAAAACCATTGTATGCAAATATAGATTGAATTGGACTTGAGTTATTTTGCAACCCATGAAGAAAACCTTCATTTTCATTTCCTTCAGTGGTTCTAAAAAATGATGTGTGATTACTAGTTATAAAAATAGATTGTACTCTTGGTTTTTCTTCCCCTTCCTGGGTTAAGCACTTTCTTCTTCTCCCACTGTTCTGATACCTCGGTTCCAATCAGGATGAGCATGTTAAATCTTGGGGGGTTTTCGTCCTAGACGAATAAATCCTTGAGGACAGTGATTCCACACGTCTCAGGCTTTTGGGTTGCCGCTCTTTTACACAGATTTGTGACTTGTTGCATTGCTCATTTACAGTTTGCCAACGTCAAGGATTTAAATGGAAAACAACACTGCATCAGAGGTTCCTCTTCCAAACAATGGTGTAACTCCTGTTATCACAGTTGCTGCCCCTCCCAACTACACCTCCATCATTCGTCTATACAAAGACCTTCTTTGACATCCTATTTCCTAAATAGTTTATTTTTGAAAGATTGAGAGGTGATCCGTTACCACATCCTTGAAGCATGGAACAAGCATATTCAGAGAAAAAAGAGAGGTGCAAATTCATTAGCTATGAGTAGAGGTTAGTATTCTTCTACAATTGTTAACATGAAAATTCCCATAGGTTGTTCATATGCAAGATGAATGAGTGTAGATAAAACTAATATTTGGTATCAGAGCCTGTATGTTTGTTCTTAAATATGATTGCTTGTTGTTGTGATTACTTGATCAAATCACATATAAAAAAACAAAAAAAAAAAACGATACGTGTAATTTTATATGATATTCGCTGCATATCATATTTGTTATTGGTACTTGTAATGATGTGGTATACAATAGCAAATACTTTCTTGCATTTAATTTTATCAAAGGGATATTTTATTTGCCTATACTTCCATAACTAATTGTTAAGAATAAATAATTTGATAGTGAACATATATGATAGAGGTTGCTGATGAACTGTCCATATAGAGAATTACTCAGGGATGCCAATGTGAATAGTAATTGGTTGATTATCCTTTTTGGATTGCTTGTTGAGAAACTTAGCAAAATACTTCTAATTCTCTTGAAAGAGTTTAGAGACCATTTTTTTTAAAAAAGAAATTGAGGTGCTTGATCAAATGTGAGTATGTTTGTGATTAATGCTTGAATGCCTTGTTTATAAGAAAAATGTTTTATTTTCCAAATTGTTGAATATTAATTTGAATGCTTATCATGTTATAGATGGATTGGAATGTGAGTGGATGAAGACTAATATGATTATTTGGTTAAACGTCATTATGTCAATTAGTGCCCTTTATATGTGAACTTGACACTATTAATTGAATTTTTTGTTTTGGTCTTGGAGGAAATGGTACTTAATTTGAGATAGAATTGTCAATTCATTTGATTTGAAAGAATATGTGTATGCAACACCTTATTATGGAATTATTGATGCTAAACACATGCTTGCCTAAATTGTGTAATATAATTGCATTGGTTTTGCGTTGGAAATGTTGGTTATGCGTGTGATCATTTTAGTGTGTTTCAATTTAAATTTATAAGAGGATGAACAGGCGTTCTTGTGCAACTCATTGGAGTGATTGGGCATGGAGGCTAATATGTTATTTCAAATTTAATTGATGAGTATTTCAGGGTTGCACTTTTAAAATCTGCATATATATTGTTGTTAGAAATTTTTATGTGGATTGAGGAATTGATATTTGGATGTGTGAAGATTTAGCTTTGAAATGAGTTATGTTCTTTTGTAATTATAATAATTGAAGGTTTGTGTGCTACTTGGAATCAAATTCCGGTTTGATTTGTTGTTAAGGGTTTTTGGCCAAGAGAGGAAAATTGCTTCAAAATTTTAAATAAAAGCATGCGTGAAGCAAAGTGTTGTTTTGAGTGTTTAAATCATAAGGAAGAGTGATAGTATAATGCTATCACGAGAATACTATGTTGAGAAACTTCTGAAAGAAGTTTAGATATTTTGAAAGTAAACTTGTGAGCATCCTTTATGATGCTAACACTCAAATAAAGAAAAATAGGAATTTGAGAGATACCATGAATTATGGTACTCTAGATAGTGGTTTTTCGTTGTATTAAAAAGATACAATGATGTTAACATTGGTGGATATTTTATTTCAAAATAAATTATTTTGAGTTTAAATTTGAAGGTTTTAAATTTTTCTTTTATTACTTTTTATTGCTTCTTAATGTTTTTCTTTATGCTTTCTCCTTTGTCATAGAATAAAATTTTAACCATGAGTTTTCAAGAGTCTATTAATCCCAACATGTTTTTGATGACATTGAAATGCGTTTAATAAGTTTTAAAATTATTAAATCAAATATCAATATGGTTTAAAACATGAACGATTTTTTTTTTGTGAATAACTTTTATTTCTCTTTGATTGCAAATTAAATGTGAGGAGAAATATTTAAGGTTCGGACTTGATTGAACAATGAGCTTAAAACTAAGATACAAAGTAAAAAGTGGAAGCCAAAATTTTGAGTTCTGACCACATCGGGTTCAGCCAAGGCAGGACACAATGTGCTTTGAGTTGAATAAGTTTACAAAAAAGGGGGTTTTAAGTGGAAAGTTGTGATAATACATTTCAATGCATATGTATGAAAAGGATAATAATCCTCCTAAGACAAAGGTAAGTATGGTCAAAGGAGATGATATAATTGTTGTTGTCATTTCTCGGTGTAACACCCTTCATTCGGGTGTCACTTTTGTAACCCCAAACACTATAAAGTAAGAAAAATAATTTGCTGGTTCACTTTCGGAAAGAGATTTCTTTACTTATATCTTACTTACTACGAAAATCGTGATAGAATTTTTCTTCTTATAACATTAAAGAACATATACTCACGATAACATTAGAATAACTCACAAATATACATATGTATATATATATATATATATATACACACACACACACACAACATCATCCATTAAATTTCCACAAGTTTACAAACATGGCCATCAGGAGCCTATACCGACTACCCCAACAGTAACTACCTCAAAATAAACTTAAGCTGATCTGATAAAAGAAGTCTACAGATAATAAAGTGCACCACCCCGACATCAGTCGTACCAAAGGGATAGGATCTCGGCGTCACCAATCCACACCTCTCCATCGTCAACCTCCAGCACTCAAGCTATAGGGTTCTGGAGCGATTCAGAGGACTGTTAACAAACATCTGTACATGTATCCAAAAACACAACAGGGTGTCCAACATGTACAGGCAAGGGTGAGACACCAATATATGAACTCAAAATACAACTACTGCATACCCAAAATACAAACAACAGGTGCATATAGGTATATCAAACACAGTCATTAAGCATGATAAACATAACACAGAATATCATGACAATACAAATAAATCAAGGTCTCATACCCAACAGTCAGTATCGTTTTCAAAACACTATGCATGACACTTCCAATATACCACTTAACACTCGATTCTTAATTTCCGGAAATCCCATCACCAAAAGAATGAGTTGATTAAGCTCGGGGTACATTGGCCATCAGGCAGCAATGTCTAGCACGAAATGTGCCACCACTAGCACCAGCGTGCCATCACTACATTGTCCAACTCAGGGTACAATGTATATATATCGAATGACATAAAGTCACCACTGGGTTCCCTCTCATCAAGGTCCCCCTTTTCATGGCATGTCTGCCCAACAACCAATGCATGAGAAAACCTTTTGTTTTCGTAAGTTTTTCTGTGTCGTATCATTATTTCCTCGTTGAAGCTCAAAGCTATCAACTACCACAATTTTTCTTTGACTCTTAAATCTTTTCAACATTTTCTCAAAAGGGACAAACAGTCTGATTAACCAAAGAGGACACACGGTCCAAAAACAGCCCAAACCCAAAAACCACCAACCGATGCACCGGTCTCGGATTTTGGATTCTAGAACATCCAAAACGTCCACAAGCCTACAGGACCACAAGCATTGTCCACAAGTTTACCGGACCATAAAGTAATACGGATCCTTGATCCACGTGTTCTGTAGAACACTAGAATCCCGACGTCTTAGTTTCTAGGTTCACATCCAAAATAACCTTTCTCTTCGAAACACAAAACCCACATCTTCGAAGCTTATACTCGAAGCCTTCGGGATCGCCATAAAAACCAACTCTGGGATCAAAGCCATTTTTTCCTTTGAAAACGAACTCTTAGGAAAACCTTATCACTTCGAAACATAGTTCATGAACACTCTTGGTCAAAACTATTCTCCTTTAAAACATCTTGGTAAACCACCAAAACCTTGAAATACAGTTTGTAAAAACTCTTTTCTTTTGATAAGCAAAATTCTTCTAAAACTGATCTTTTTTGGAATACGGTTACTCGAAATACCTCATTTTATCGTTCACATCTATTGGTGATTTTCTAAGGAACTTCCATCTTTAAAACTGACTTTCCTAAAATAAACTTTGTTTTCAAATTTCTTTCATTACATCTCTCTATTCCATTAATAAAATATATTTCTTTTTTCTCATTCCCCAAAATCAAAGTCAAGAGCGTTGTCTTCAAACTTTTTCCAAACTCATAACTTTGTTTATATCATTTCTTTCCATTAATGCACCATATTGTGCTTTCTCACTCTTTAACCAACACGTCTATATACGTTTTCTTCGATTTCTTTTTGACACTTATAACTTTTTATCCGCTTAATTAAATGTTTCATGCTTTTTGAAGCTTTTACCTTTACGTGGTTCTGAACTCTAACCGATGTTAGGTTCCTTCACAACAACATCAATCACCAATTCAATCAATACATCATACTAAGCATACATAGGCATCATTCAACATGCTTGAGCATAATAAAACGCAATCACACCTACTTAAGCAAAATCAGGCATAAGCATATATAATCAATCAATAAATAAATCACTCCACAGAAAGAATTACAATTACACACCACTACACATTTCCACCAAATACACAACACAGACAGTATACAGCCGTGGAAAATGAATTCCTCAGGTTATCTCCTGTTACACCCCGATTTTCTTAATCTTTTTGTTTAACTAGTATTTAAGTAATTATATTTTATTGGAGGGTCTAGAAAATTAAATAAATTATTCCGAGGCCATAGTCACGCTCTACGCTATCGTAGGAAGCTATGGTTAAGTTTTGGGTCGAAAACTCAGACGGAGCCCGGTCTGCGTTTTTCCTTGACAGTAGTGCTTTACTACTATCGAGACCTAATTTGGACCCGTGAACGAGACAGTTAGTCTTAGAATCACATTTCCTATAATTTCGAAAAAGTTCGTCCTGACGTTCGAAAATGAAAATAATATATCATATTCGGGCCTATAATCGTTCTAGGAGACGATTCGAGCTGCCTTAGGGTTTTTCGAGAACCTTGAGCCAATGATTTTCATACCAGGGCTATGATAAATCATTTGGAGACTCCTACAAATGTCGTGAGGATTTTCAAATTATCGGGACGTGAATTGACCAAATTACCCTTGGTTAGTTTTTACTAATTACCTGTTATTACTTTTACCTATTTCTTAAGTCACCTATTTAATACACTATTCTTCACCTTTTTCCTCCTCATTTCTCGTTGGCCAGCTGCTGCTCATCTTCTTCTTCTTCCTTCTTCTTCTTTCTTCTTCCTTCTTCTTCCTCCATTTTCAACTTCATTTTTTTCAAGCTTCCTCAAGCTTTTTCAAGAAGGTTTGTGAAGCAAAGTTGCTCCTCTCATCCTCCTCTATCACCTAGAAGGTATAGATTTCATCCTTGAGCTCTCAATCTTTATTTTCTCCATTTATTTGCATGAATTTCAATTTCTAGATCTAAACTTCAAAATCTCTAGAAAATTGTAGAAAAATCATTGTGATGCCAAACCAATTCCTATAAGCTAGTATCATCCCCTACTATCATAATCCAAGAGCTTGTAATGAAATAAAATCTCTAGCCTTTTTAACTTTTTAAGGCCGAACCTATGCTCTTAGGTGAGGAAAATGGGGTTTTGTGAAATAACTCTTGATTTCACTCTTTCATTCCTATGATCATTTCATCCAAGTGATTAGAAAACCAAATCAAAATCTTAACTCATTTGTATCCATGAGGGCCGAACCCTAAGTTTTTGGGTTTAAGGGGTTTTGGTTCAAATCTTTGATAATTGATCATTGATTATGCATTAGGTATTGATCCAAGAGTTGGTAGAATTTCAATATCCCTAGCCTATTTAATTAATTAAGGGCAGTAGCTAATCCTAGAGATTAGGTAGTTTATGGTTTCATTATTTTAATTTCTGGTTGTGTTTTACTGTATAGAATCCGACAGGACTCGAACGCTCGATCGCGCACTCGATTGACTGCTGCGGAGCCGCATTCGGAATCTCTCGGGACAATCACTAAGGTGGGGGAAAGAACCACAATATCGTCGGGGAGGCAAGCTTTAAATAATATATATTGATATGCGTAGGGCGACCCAAACCCTACTAGAGGTCGTTTGACCGTTAGGTTGATTTTACTGCATATTGAGGTTGTCTGTGCTGTGATTGGATATTTGATATATTATATGTGATATGTGTATGATGTCTATTATATGCTATAATTGATTAAATTTTATTTATTTGTAAGTTGATTTTACTGTTGAATATATATTCTGGCTATTGTTGATGTCTGTTGTGACTGCTGATGTCTGAGTAGAACTAGGCAGTAATTTCTGATAAATCGGGTGATGAATGTGTGGTGAGAAAGTTGAGGTTATATATATATATATATATATGTCGTAGTGCTCAACCTAGTGATATAGTTGATCTGTTGCTGTTTTGATGTGAGTTAATACCCGGTTAAGCCGGATGAAAGTTGGTTGTGGTTGTTTATAAGTCGTGGTTGAGGCACTAGGCATTGATGCTGAGATGAGTCAGTGAGATTCATCTTGCATAGTTGTTATTCATCACTGTGTTGGCATATGGACGATTTCGATCTTACTTGCGGGGAGATGGTCGTACCGATTAGTTTGGCGTAAGGGCGATTCCGATCTTACCTGCGGGGAGGTGGTCGTGCCCGTTAGTTGAATTGTAGACGGACGGGCGAATATCTCGACCTAGCCTACGGGCGGGGGGATATGTCGTTACTGAAAGTTGAGTTGTTAACGAACGGGCGAATGCTCTGACCTAGCCTGCCAGCGGGGGAACATATCATTACCGTAAGTTCCGTTGTTGACAGGCGAATATTCCGACCTGGCCTGCGGGCGGGGGAATATGTCGTATCCATGAGATGATTTGGGCCTGTGGGCTTTATACCAAACCCTACCTTTATGGGGGTAGCATAGTGATGACTGAGACACCTTGATCCGTTGGGGATGTTGCGTCGTGATCGCGTCCATATAGTCGTTAGTTGCATGAGCGTGAGAGACAGTAGTTAAGGGAAAAATTATCCGGAAGTTGTTTGGTTGTCACTGTTGTGATTTGATGTGTTGATATCTATATGCATTATTTATATCATTGTTTTTCCCATGTATGGCATATTACTGTTTCTTATCCTCGGTACTTTCCTATGTTGTATTTCTTTGTTCTCGACTGTACGAGAAGACCCTGATGAGGAGTTTCCAGAGGAGATTGACGGTATACCTGTTGAGCCTGATGCCGGCGGGAGAGCCTCGGATCCCAATGCCGGGGGACCTTGAGCGCTAGGAGAGGATCTCTGATGTGCCTTTATTTTCGTTGTTATGTTTTTAGTTTTATCTACTGTATACTCTGAAGTCTTCTATATTTGGCATCAGTTGTTGTAGGCTCTACTGATGGAGCCGATACTCTTATGTCTGTATATATTACTATGGTATCAGTATGTATTGTATGTTTTAATATTTCCGCACATTTTATACTACTACGCTACGCTATAACTCTAATAATTATAAGTGGGGTCACCAATGGGACCTCCTAGGAAGGGGTTGTCTCATCTCCCCTTACCTCTCGAAGTATCCTCCGGATGAAAAGTTGCCCGATCGATCCGCGAACTCTCCCGATTTCTCGTCCGATTACCCAATCACAACTATAAACACATAATCCATTCAAACATTAACATTAAACAAGAAAAAATCTCCAAATCCCATCTATATAGGGTTCGGCCATAGCTAGGAAAATTGGCTAGGAAGCTCCAAAAATTCCTATTTCTTGGATTCAATACCTACTAGGTGTGATAAGATGAAATCAAAGCTTATTACACTAACCAAAACCCTATCCACTCAACCATGGAGGATTCAGCCAAAAATACCCATAAGGGCTAGAAAACTCTTTTGGTTTCAATCTCTTGGATTAGGAAAGAAGACAATGAATCTAGCTCAAAGAAAGTGGTTTGACATTAAAAGGATTTTTCTACAATTTTCATGGATTTTTGAAGTTTAAGCTCCAAATCCTAAACCCACCATGAATCATGACATTAAATGGAGAAGTAGGGAGATTAAGAGATCAAGAATAGAGTTTATACCTCCTAGATGATGAATATGAGCAAGCAATCAACTTTGTTTCACCAAATATAGGAATATCCAGTATGTAAAAAGATTCTTGAGTAGGTTCGTGAGTGTAAAAATGCATAGCTAATACATGTTTACAATCGCGGCTCTAATAAAGTCCCTTCTTTCATAAGAACTTCACAAAAGATTAGGGAATCAAAAGATAGAAAGTCTGGCCAAAAATCAGACTGGATCACGTTTACCAAAAGTAAAAGTGATCAGACTAAGTTTCATCAAGAAACTTCTAGTATCAAGAATTATTTTGTGCTATAACTCAAGAAATGGTCATAACAACCCTTTCAATGAAATACTATGAAGATATCCAGACCAATGGGTATTATTAAACCAATTCCCCAAATGTCTAATACATTGAGGATTATGTAGGAAATATGAGTACAGAAGCTCATACGGCAAAGAAGAAACGGTAATTCTAAACATTGCACACATACCATCGCAATAAAAGAACAAAGTGTACTTGAATTGAAAAGGACGGTTGAGAGATTCCCGTTTAGGTCGCACCCACCTTGTACACAATTTTTAGAATTGAAGCCTTGGCACCACTCCTGGTATGAACTCCTCCCCTCGTTGTAGGCCTTCTGGTCCCGATGTTGTTATCAGCAGCTGGTACAGATTTCCTTTTCCTGCAATCCCTTGTTATGTGCCCCCTTTGTTCGCAAGTGTTGCATCTAGGATTCCGTACAGAGCAGCTTTTGGCCAGGTGTGATGGATCTTCACACTTGAAACATCTCCTATCTTGGCCTTGGTTCTGATTCTTCTGGCCTCCACTGCCTGATATATGAGCAACAGAATGATACTGTTGTTGGTTCTGATCATTCTCTGGTCGGGAATAACGCTTCCTCTGACTCCGTTCTCCTCTCTGATCATGTTACTGATCCTTGAAACGGGAAGGTCCTCCAACTCTCCCTCGGTTGGTCCTTCCATACTTCATCAGTTCTACTTGTCTGCTCTTCTCAACTAAAGCCTGGAAATTTCAAATTCCTTGAGGCAACAATGACTCCCCGATTTCATACTTCAGACCCCTTTCGAAACACTCACACTTCCAGTCTTTGTCAGGGTTGCTCCTGGAAGAAACGGAAATATTTGACAAGTGATTCAAATCTCGCCGCATATTCCCCAACAGACATTTCCCTTTGTTGCCATCGAAAAAACTATCGCTCTTTCTCAGCTCTGGCACTTTGTGGAAAGTATTTCCCCAGAAATCGGTGCTTAAACAAATTCCAAGTAATTTCCTGCTAGTTAGCCTCCAGCAGCTGTTTGGTTCCCTTCTACCAGTACTCAGCATCTCCCAGTAATAGGAAAGTTGCGTACGGTACCTTCACTTCTTCAGGGCCGTGAATCAGCTCGAAGATTTTCTCAATCTCTTGGATCCACAAGTCAGCCCTCTCAGGATCCACATCGCCATGAAACTGTCGCGGATTCTGGCGCCTAAATGCAGTCAGGTTTCGGCCCACAGCGGCCTGCTCAGCAGGAGCTTGCTCTTCTGCATTATGAGCAGTCATCGTAGCAGTCTGTACAGCAATAGCAGCGGCCATATTCTCCATTGCTTGTGCAAAAAAATCCATTCCGTCGGCACCGTCAGTGTCCTCAGCATGAACATCAACTCCTCTCCCGCGACCACGTCCACTCCTAGCTCTAGTTTCAATTCCTGGTTCCATATTTGACCTACAAGATCGAAATCAGTCAAACTAGAACCAAAAACCAAAACATAGGCTCACTTAACAACATACCTTACTTCTATGAAGTAAGTCAATCAAGCCTTAGTCAAAGATCACACAACATCCACATAGCAGACATATTCCCCAAAGGTTCCCGAAAGACTCGACCAGCTCTGATATCACCTGTAACACCACTCCTTCAGGTGTCACTTTCGTAACCCCAAACACTATAAAGTAGGAAAAAAATTTTGCTGGTTCACTTTTGGAAAGAGATTTTCTTTACTAATATCTTACTTACTACGAAAATCGTGATAGAATTTTTATTCTTATAACATTAAAGAACATATACTCACGATAACATTAGGATAACTCACAAATATACATATGTATATATATATAACATCATCCATGAAATTTCCACAAGTCTACAAACATGGCCATCAAGAGCCTATACCGACTACCCCAACAGTAACTACCTCAAAATAAACCTAAGCTGGTCTGACAAAAAAAGTCTACAGATAATAAAGTGCACCACCTCGACATTAGTCGTACCAAAGGAACAGGGTCTCGGCGTCACCAATCCACACCTCTGCGTCGTCAACCTCCAGCACTCAAGCTATAAGGTTCCGAAGGGATTCAGAGGATTGTTAACAAACATCTGTACATGTATCCAAAAACACATCAGGGTGTCCAACATGTACAGGCAAGGGTGAGACACCAATATATGAACTCAAAATACAACTATTGCATACCCAAAATACAAACAGCAGGTGCATATAGGTATATCAAACACAGTCATTAAGCATGATAAACATAACATAGAATATCATGACAATACAAATAAATCAAGGGTCTCATACCCAACAGTTAGCATCAATTTCAAAACACTATGCATGACACTTCCAATATACCACCTAGCACTCGACTCTTACTTTCCGGAAATCCCATCACCAAAAGAATGAGTTGATCAAGCTCGGGGTACATTGGCCATCAGGCAGCAATGTCTAGCACCAGCGTGCCATAATAACTAGCACCATCATGCCATAACTAGCACCAACGTGCCATAATAACTAGCACCATCGTGCCATCACTAGCACCCGCGTGCCATCACTAGCACCAGCGTGCCATCACTACATTGTCCAACTCAGGCTACAATGTATATATATCGAATGACATAAAGTCACCACTGGGTTCCCTCTCATCAAGGTCCCCCTTTTCATGGCATGTCTGCCCAACCACAAATGCATGAGAAAACCTTTTGTTTTCGTAAGTTTTTCTGTTTCGTATCATTATTTCCTCGTTGAAGCTCAAAGCTATCAACCACCACAACATTTCTTTGACTCTTAAGTCTTTTCAACATTTTCTCAAAAGCGACACACAGTTCGATTAGCCAAAGAGGACACACAATCCAAAAACAGCCCAAACCCAAAAACCACCAACCGATGCACCAGTCACGGATTTTGGATTCTAGAGCACCCAAAACGTCCACAAGCCTACTGGACCACAAGGATTTTCCACAAGTTTACCGGATCAAAAACTAACCACGGATCCTTGTTCCACGAGTTCTACAGAACACTAGAATCCCTACGTCTCGGTTTCTAGGTTCACATCCAAAATAACCTTTTTCTTCGAAACACAAAACCCACATCTCCGAAGCTTATACTCGGAGCCTTTTGGATCGGTTTTCCATAAAAACCAAATCTTGGATCAAAACCATCTTTCCTTTGAAAACAAACTCTTAGCAAAACCTTATCACTTCGAAACATAGTTCATGAACACTCTTGGTCAAAACTATTCTCCTTTAAAACATCTTGGTAAACCACCAAAACCTTGAAATATAGTTTGTAAAAACTCTTTTCTTTTGATAAGCAATCTGCTTTTGAAACTGATATTTTTGAAATACGGTTACTCAAAATACCTTATTTTATCCTTTCACATCTATTGGTGATTTTCTAAGGAACTTCCATCTTTAAAACTGACTTTCCTAAAACTGAACTTTGTTTTCAAATTTCTTTCATTACATATCTCTATTCCATTAATAAAATATATTTCATTTTTCTTATTCCCCAAAATCAAAGTCAAGACGTGTTGTCTTCAAACCTTTTCCAAACTCATAACTTTTCTTATATCATTTCTTTTCATTAATGCACCATATTGTGCTTTCTCACTCTTTAACCAAAACGTCTATATACGTTTTCTTCGATTTCTTTTTGACACTTGTAACTTTTTATCCGCTTAATTAAATATTTAAAACTTTTTGAAACTTTTACCTTTACGTGGTTCTGAACTCTAACCGATGTTAGGTTCCCTCACAACAACATCAATCACTAATTCAATTAATACATCATACTAAGCATACATAGGCATCATTCAACGTGCTTGAGCATAATAAAACGCAATCACACCTACTTAACCAAAATCAGGCATAAGCATATATAACCAATCAATCAATAAATCACTCCACAGAAATAATTACAATTACATACCACTACACATTTCCACCAAATACACGACACAAACTGTATACAGCCGTCGGAAAATGAATTCCTCAGGTTACCTCCCCTTACTTCTCGAAGTATCCTCCGAATGAAAAGTCGCCCGATCAATCCGCGAACTCTCCCGATTTCGCGTCCGATTATCCAATCACAACGACAAACACATAATCCATTCAAACATTAACATTAAACAACACAAAATCTCCTAATCCCATCTATATAGGGTTCGGCCATAGCTAGGAAAATTGGTTAGGGAGCTCCAAAAATTCCTATCTCTTGGATTCAATACCTACTTGGTTTGATAAGATGAAACCAAAGCTTATTACACTAAAACTCCAGCCAAAACCCTATCCACTCAACCATGGAGGATTCGGCCAAAAATACCCATATGGGCTAGAAAACTCTTTTGGTTTCAATTTCTTGGATTATGAAAGAAGACAATGAATCTAGCTCAAATAAAGTGGTTTGACATTAAAAGGATTTTTCTACAATTTTTCTTGGATTTTTGAAGTTTAAGCTCGAAATCCTAAACCCACCATGAATCATGAAATTAAATAGAGAAGTAGGGAGATTAAGAGATCAAGAATGGATTTTATACCTCCTAGATGATGAATACGAACAAGCAATCAACTTTGTTTCACCAAATCCTTGAAGAACATAGGAGAGAAAGTGAAGGAGAAGTTGGAAAGTTGAAGAACAAAATGATGAAGAGAGTTATGAAGGGAGGGGCCCGGGTGGAGGGTGAGGGGGATAGGAAAGTCCAACAAAAATTCATTAACGGTATTTAGGTCATTTCACCATAGGTTTTATGGTGATTTCATGGAAACTCAAGGGCATTTTGGTCATTTCGCGTCTAGATATTTTGAAAACTCATCATGACACTGACACGCATCCCTAGGTGATGTGTCTTGATGTGACACCGAGTTTATCCGTTAGTGGGTCCCGGTAAATCCATATGCAGCTCCGTTCGTCCCCCAGTTTGAGTTTTCGCCCGAATAGTTTATATTATTTTCACTTTTTAACGTCAAGAACCAATTTTACCAAAATTGTAGAGAATCGAATTCTACGACTAACTGCCTCGTTCACGAGTCAAAATTAGGTCTTTATAGTAGTAAAATACTACTATCAGTGAAAACGCAGACCGGGCTCCGTTTGAGTTTTCGACCCAAAATTTAACCTACCATCACATAGATCATGAATATGATTTTAGTTTTCCCAAAATCATTTTCTAAAACACAGATAAAAATATAAACTCATTTATATTGTTTACTGGTCTTAGAAAGCGTGAAAATCCGGGTGTTACATTACTACCCCACTAAAAAAAAAATTCGTCCTCAAAATTTCGTGACTCAAGATCAGACAGGATTTCTTAATCCTCAAAGGAAATTCCATGGAAGAATTTCACAGCTCAGAAACGAAATACAGTAATATCCAGTATGTAAAAAGATTCTTCAGTAGGTTCATGAGTGTAAAAATGCATAACTAATACATGTTTACAATCGCGGCTCTAATAAAGTTTCTTCTTTCATAAGAACTTCCAAAATAGATTAGGGAATCAAAAGATAGACAGTCTGGCCAAAAATCAGACTGGATCACGTATACCAAAAGTAAAAGTGATCAGACTAAGTTTCATCAAGAAACTTCCAGCATCAAGAATTTATTTGTGTTATAACTCAAGAAATGGTCATAACAACCCTTTCAATGAAATACTATGAAGATATCCAGACCAATGGGTATTATTAAACCAATTCCCCAAATGTCTAATATATTAAGGATTATGTAGGAAATATGAGTACAGAAGCTTATACGGCAAAGAAGAAACGGTAATTCTAAACATTGCGTACAGACCATCGCAATAAAAGAACAAAGTGTACGTGAATTGAAAAGGACGGTTGAGAGATTACCGTTTAGGTCGCAACCACCTCGTTTGCGATTTTCAGAATTCGAAGCCTCAGCACCACTCCTGGTATGAACTTTTCCCCTCGTTGTCGGCCTTCTGGTCCCGATGTTGTTATCAGCAGCTAGGATAGATTTCCTTGTCATGCAGTCCCTTGCTATGTGCCCCCTTTGTAAGCAAGTATTGCATCTAGGATTCCGCACAGAGCAGTTTTTGGCCAGGTGTGATGGATCTCCACACTTGAAACATCTCCTATCTTGGCCTTGGTTCTAATTCTTCTGGCCTCCACTGCCTGATATGTAAGCAGCAGAATGATACGGTTGTTCGTTCTGATCATTCCCTGGTTGGGAATAAGGCTTCCTGTGACTTCGTTCTCCTCTCTGATCATGGTACTGATCCTTGAAACGGGAAGGTCCTCCAACTCTCCCTCGGTTAGTCCTTCCATACTTCATCAGTTCTACTTGTCTGCTCTTCTCAACTAAAGCCTGTAAATTTCAAATTCCTTGAGGCAACAATGACTCCCTGATTTCATACTTCAGACCCCTCTCGAAACACTGACACTTCCAGTCTTCGTCAGGGTTGTCCTGGAAGAATCGGAAATATTTGGCAAGTGATTCAAATCTCGCCGCATATTCCCCAACGGACATTTCCCTTTGTCGCAACCATATAAACTCTCGCTCTTTCTCAGATCTGGCACTTTGTGGAGAGTATTTCCCTAGAAGTCGGTGCTTGTACAAATTCCAAGTAATTTCCTGCTGGTTAGCCTCCAGCAGCTGTTTGGTTCCCTTCCACTGGTACTCAGCATCTCCCAGTAATAGGAAAGTTACGTACGGTACCTTCACTACTTCAGGGCCGTGAATCAGCTCGAAGATTTTCTCAATCTCTTGGATCCAC
Source organism: Ammopiptanthus mongolicus (assembly GCA_039655645.1). Classification (NCBI taxonomy): domain Eukaryota; kingdom Viridiplantae; phylum Streptophyta; class Magnoliopsida; order Fabales; family Fabaceae; genus Ammopiptanthus; species Ammopiptanthus mongolicus. The sequence continues at coordinate 23,424,391 of CM077349.1, read as the reverse complement.
ATGTCAGCCCTCTCAGGATCCACATCGCCATGAAACTGTCGCGGATTCAGGCGCCTAAACGCAGTCAGGTTTCGGCCTTCAGCGGCCTGCTCAACACGAGCTTGCTCTTGTGCATTGTGAGCAGTCATCGTAGCAGTCTGTACAGCAATAGCAGCGGCCATATTCCCCATTGCTTGTGCAGGAAAATCCATTCCCTCAGCACCGTCAG